>CM046364.1:14194958-14794958 GCA_025413025.1 Ficus hispida | reverse complement strand
GTGTTATGGATGTGATCTTCTAAGGAGCAAAGGGTGTAAATGAAAATATAAAGTCGAAAATAGGGACACTTGTGTTAAGATTTGTGAGGTAAGAGACACAATGTGGTGGGGACATTAGATGTTTGAATTAACTAATCCTTTGGACCAAGTTGCATGATCTACTAATTTTGTCCTTATCTTTTTTCCCACTTAAGCTCTTAGTTCATTTTCATTTAATTTAAATACGGTGAAAGAAAACGGCAACCACTTTCCACCCCCAAATTAATTTTCTCGGCAGAAAATGCACAAACAAATATAAGCATATTATCTACGAATATATGTGAATTTTGATCACGATCCTACTTTCATCTAATATATAAAACAAAAGACATAATATAATTTGTATTCAAGATGTTAAAAGGATGTGCCATCAAAAAATATAATTGTTTTTAGATTATTAGTAAACCGTTCTAATTCAGTATTGTTTTAAAATATAATTTTTTTTTTTTCAAAATCAATGTTATATTACATTTCTTATTTATACAAACACGTATGTAAATGAAAATGATACATAGTGTATGTCACCAATTTTGGAAAAATGGAAACTTGGTGTACAAATTTACATATAGAAAATTTAGTAGTGGCAGTAGCTTTAGCCGCATCGCCGCCCCAAGGGACACGCGGCAAGGTAGGCAAACTAGGCATGCAAAAACACCACCATTTATAAATTAGACAGCCACAAAAGCAACCTTTTTAGGCTTTTTTAGCTTTGGCTTTCTTATTGTAATATAATAATTTTTTTTTTTTTTTTGGTTGGGATAATCTTAGGCTTAGGCTGGGTGTATCTTAGTCCATTAAATGAAAGCCACCCAATTATGATTGACTTGTTTACATCAAATTTGTAACCATTTTCTTATAGTTTAGTGGGACGCATCCGACGGTTTTGAGAGCAAGTGCAGAAAGGCATGCTTGCACCTCATTAAAATATCAAATATTTACTGTACACATTCTACGCGTTTGTGGTCCACATATTTCACTTTGCCTAAATGACATAACCAAGCACAAATAGGGTGGCTCAATCATAAAATTTAAGTTGTTCTATTAAGGACAAAAAAAAAAAAAAATTTTTTTTTAAGGTAACAAATACATTACTTGGTACATTGTTTTCACTTTTCAGACCAAATTCTTGAAATACATATATGGTGATTTTTTTCTTTTCTTTTTTTTTTTTTTTTTAAATGTTCTGTTTTCTCTTTTATGTTACTAAGAAGGGAGATCATGGAACCATCATATCCGTTTTTTTGTTGTTTTAAAATTTCGGGGCTCACCTAATGGAGTGGAAAAAATTTGATTTAGTTTTACTCAAACAACAGACTTAGTTATTATTTATGTCACCATAATGTTAAACAGTAAATTAATAATAAAATGAGATTACGGAGTATCGAATCTGAACATATCTCAAGAGGGCGGGGGAGGGTGGGGGACATTGTTATGGCTGCATTGACCCATTAGTGAGATGTTGTGAACTTCTCTATGAACACCAAAAAGAAGGGAAATTGTACACAAGGAGCACGTTAAGTTGGTTAAAAGAAAAATCTTATGGTTTCTTTTTCTTTTTTCTTTTTTCTTTGAACCTGTCCGGTATCTGGAGAGCAATATTATGCAACACCGAAAGATTTCACATGCAAAAGCTGCTTTGTAATAGTATCGTGTCCCTCTTTCAATGGACCCAATTCCACTTGTTCAACATACCACTCCTGTTGCAAGCTTCAAAACTGGTCTGGTCTGAGTGTTAAGCACAACATATATGCATATACATACACACACACACACACATATGTATATATATTCTATCTGCTTTGCTCAAACACATTAACAGCATTATGTAAACCAGACCAATTTGGGGTGGGTGTCTTGCTCAAGTTGCACAAGTTCCTTTTATTTGCCTTTTTAATTTTCTTCTAACACAGGTATCAAGTTGCATAATTGATCTGCCATCTAATGTGTGTGCGTGTTTGTGTGTGTGTATATAAATATAATATATGTATGTTCATTCCTGACCCACCCACGTGCACGAAATATCAAATAGTCCTGATCTCCTCAATCTGTGAATATCTTAACTCACTAAACAACTTGCATAACTTAGTTTCTCTTGCTCGTGTTGCTCAACAGTCGTCTTCAATCTCTCTCATATTTTAACTTCTAAATGATGAGGCTACAAGAGGATGAAAAATCAGTGCAACTACAAAAGAGTGAGGTTTAATGGATTCTTAATTCTCTTTGTTTTTGTTCTTTGTTGTTGGTATTTATAATCTTCACTGATATTCTGTTAGGGCTAGCTCAGCAAGTGAGAGGAGAGTGATTTGGATAGGAGCTTTCAAATTTCAAATTTTAAAGTATGTTCATTTTTATTTAATAATTACGAGTTGTAATATATTTATGTATATATGGATGTACGTATGTATATAATCAACAATGAAAAAAGCAATTCTTAGCTAGATTATATCTAATGCTTCAAGATCCAAACTAGAGTAGTAACTAGCTTCTTCTTCTTCTTCTTCTTCTTTTTTTTTTTTTTTTTTTTTTTGGAGGGGGGCTAAATATAGATATCATGAGATACTAGTTGAGAAAAGTGGGTGGTTGCTTAATGTTGGGGACCATGTATTTTTGAAGCACCGAGATAGAAGTACGATGGAGAAATTTTTACTAAATTTTGCTAAGGCAAAAAAGTAAGGGCCACTTTTTCGTTTTTGTTTGAATTAAAAAAAAAAAAGAATTCGCAAAGATCTTAGTTTTATTTTAGTATTATGTTTGGTACAAGAGATGAAAAATTAACAACCACTAAAATACTTGAATGAAGAAAAAAAATAATAAAAAACAAGCAAGATTATCTTTCATATTATTTGATAGAAGAGAAAGAAAAAAGAAAAAAAAAATTAATCTAATGTGATATATTTTAAAATTATGTCCTAAGTTAAATTTAAAAAAGAAAAAGACAAAAAGAGATTGAGTAAATCAATTATTTCACATATCATTTTTTTAAACTTTTCGTTTTCTTTTTTTTTTTTTTCAGAATTGAAAGGTTTAAAAGATAGATCATTTTTATGAATTTACAATATCATTCCTTCATAGTATCCTATCTAAAATCCATGTTCCAACCTTCTACCGCTCCCTTTTAAAACACAGGCTAAAACTTAAGATTTCGGTAACATAAAAGAATTTTATAAACGTGGCGAAAATCTAAACGATAAATAAGAAGTAAAATGAATTTAAAAACATTAAAATTGTGATATATCATCTAATTTTTATCTCTCTCTCTTCCCCTCTGCTCCTCCATGAAGTGAAAATTATTTAAATAATCATCTTTTTTTTCATTATCGACCAACATAACACAAATTCTTCTAGTTTGATTGATATGACATAAATTTCAGTTTACTTTAATTTAACTTTGTGTCATATTGGTTTGATTTTTTTTTCTATTACATATTGATATAATGGTTTTCAATTTTGTGTTATTGAAGTTTTTTTTTTTTTTTTTTTCTTTTCTGAATATGGTATAACGTAAAGCCCACTTAAGCACTACCAGGTTCCTGTGCAAAACCAGATGGCGAGACCTGCTCTAATATTTTTAGTAGTCTGGCTCGATTATATCAGGCAAAGAATCCATTATCGTTATCAATCCATTCCCTCCAATAGGTCCATAATGAAGATGACCAGAATCCTCTCGGCTTGGGAATTTTGAAGAAAATGACAATTACTAGAACCAAGAAAATGCCCCTACTGCAAAAGGCTAAAATGACCAGTCCCTCAACAAATATTGACTTGGGCTTCCTTGTCTCTTTGGGCTTGTTGTGGTTGTCCCGTTCCTTGGGCTCTTTTACACAAATGCCACGTTTTCAACGTATTGGAGGAGTGAGTTTATGCCACAGAGGCCGGGGGGGGGGGGGGGGGGGGGGGGGGGGGGGGGTGGGTGTGGGGAGATACTAGAAAACACTTATCATGTCATATGATATTATGAGGAAATTGTGAGAATAACTTTTTCAGTACACATACTTTAGATTTTTACACATTGTTTTGAATTTTCTGTCCTCTTGACCACTTTGTACTTGACATTATAAGAGTACAAAAATCCTTGACATTATAAGAGTACAAAAATCCTTAAATTATTATAGACAATGCATCATTAGAGAGAAGACGATATATATGAGGTATGGAATGTTCCAAAAATGTGTTTTTTTTTGGGGGCATTCCTCAAAACACCCTATCATTATACTTATATGTAAAATACTAAAGGTCCATTCAGAACAATAATTGAATTTAAAGTTTTATGAGTTGTTTGACTTTATTTCGGATAAAAAATTTCTATGATAGCTTGTCTTTTTTAAAAAAATCAATAAAAATTATAACTAATTTTTGAAAAGTCAATCAACTTCAACCTAAAAATTTCATTCCAAACCAGCGTACCAAAACACAAGTTTATAGGTTGGAATTGAAACGTGTAGTTGCCTAAAGTGTAAATAAAAAATGAACTGTAATATAAGTAACAATGCACCGTTTTTTATAATGATCGATGAGTATTTTATGATTTTGGAACTCGATCTTCAATTAAAAAAAAAAAAACTACAAAACGTCTACCAAAATCACAAAGCAACATAAATCCCAAAATGGCAATAAAATCAAGACAATAAAAAGAGAATAATTAAAAATAATAATTATATAGAAATTTTGCAACATCAGAGATCTCCCTCACGAGTGGAGATCTCATCTCCTCCTAGTTCGATCTTGTTGTGTAACGTAGGGCGGTGAGACCTTGAGTGATATCATGCTGTCACAAATTTCGCCACGACGCTACACGGTACCACATATCCACTACAGCGAGATCTCCCAGCAATGTCATATGGTTATGGGATATCACGGCTCATGCCACAACAATTTTGGAAAGGCGGCCTGACGATGAGGAAAGTGACTGGGTTGTCGTTCCTAATGTCGTCGCCGTCGTCTCCCCTCTCTAGAACCACAGTCGTCGTAGTGGAGAAATTGAACGTGGTCGAGACTCTAGACTGAAAAAATGTGAGGGGGGGCTTGTGTTACACTCGGTAAAAGCGTCTCCACATAATGATATGTTCTATGAACAGGAGTGTCAAAATCCACTATAGTTTTTTGAGTTGTGTCAAAAGTAGATCCCGTGTGAGAGGAAGCATCGAGTGAACGTAATTACCTCCCCGTTTGTATTTTAGGTACGTGTTCTTAGTTAAAATTAACAAAAAGGGGCAATTGTACCGACAACGCAATACTAAGGCAAGCTAAAATTTAAGATTAGTTATTTCCTGATATTAACACATTAGGTTATTCTTCAAGAAAAAAATTCGTTCAAATTCCCACAAACTTGAGATTTGCCAAAAGAATTTTACCTTAAAATCAAGATACTTCAAATCATATGCAGACTGTAAAAGCCTATATCACACATTCCACCAATGTCTTCTTCTTTCCTCATCTGCTTACCAAACGACTTCTTCCTTACCATCGCCAGCCAGAATCAAAGATCAAATCTTCATCCCCAATCACGTGGTTCTCATCAGGGCTACCAAAACAGTCGCAGCATAAGACTAGTTCGATATAACACCCAATCACGTGGTTCTCATCAGGGCTACCAAAACAGTCGCAGCATAAGACTAGTTCGATATAACACTTGTAGGATCTGTTTCATAAATGAATTGAGTTTATAATAAAATTTTTAAATTTAAATTGAATTAATTTTTTAAATAATTATAAATTTTATAGATTAAAAAAAAAAGATAAAAATTGAAATAAAAAATTTAAGTTAAGTTTGAATTAAAACAATTCACAAAACATAAACTTAAAAGATCCCAAAAAGTCCTTTTCACAAACTTCAATACAAATACTACCGGTAAAACAACTCAAAAATCATTTACACAAAAACCAATACATTTTAACAATTATTTAGAGAAAATATGATTCGTAGGTATTGTTCTTAGCTTTTACTTATCTCGACTAGATGCAAAAGTAAAAAATTCTATCAAAAGCACAACCCCAAACCAAGCAAACCAGTATATCAAACAACAAAGAGCGTATAGGTTTGAACATTACAATCGTGAGGGGAAAAAAGGGAGTTTGAATTGTGATTCAAACTACAAACCTATTGAAACCAAAGTTTCTTAAACACCAAAGGGTGTTAGAGGAATAAAAACAGGAGTTAATTACAATTCTAGGTTAACTAACATTTTTCCTTTCAAAAGCCTAATGCCACTGAGACACCATATCACAAGTTAAAACTGTTAATAACCATCCGCACATAATTATTTTGCTAAATTTTTCTTCCTTCTATCCTAAAGCAATACAGTTTGATTTTATATGGTTCATGTAAACCATAACTAAGCTCGTTCTTTACTTGTTCTCAATTTCCTTTCTATTCTGATTAGCATAACTTCTTATTCTGCAGTATACTGGTACTATTCTCTGGTTTTCTTTTTTCTTTTTCATTTTTTTACTCTCTTATTTTTGTTTGGTGAAATTCCATATTGCAAATGGGCAAAGTAGCATTTGTGCTAGGCTGCGTAGTTTCTAAACTCAATCCAACAAACATGAATAAATTTCATAATCAAACAAATGAGTCAAAAAAAAAAAAACAAAAATTAAATCTAGTTAACACTAAATACTCCAAGAATCAAAACTGATTAATAATTGACAATTACCACCATCATCAGAATAAAATTTTCTTCTCATCCACAGCAAGTGAATGCTGTGTAGGAAGGTGTCCTAAGATTTTTCCAGATTTCATCATATGACGATGCTGAACACAACAACAAACCCCAAAAGCACTATCAATCAAAAGAGGAAAATTTGCAAATATATGTGTGTGTGTGTATATATATGCCAACAACAAAATTCTTGTCACATAGAACCAAGAATGTTTGTACCAAATTTATTTGGGAAAAGATGAGAATTTTGAAACGTGAGAAGATTCAGAAGCAAATCAGTTGACATCAGTCGATAACAGATGTATCTCAGATCAAGTGTTGGATTATTTATATTGCTTCATCCCTATCAACCAAAATCAAAACAAACCCAAATAAAATTCTCCAATGAAAAAAAATTTAAAAAAACAAAACAAAAAAAACCAAAAACGAGTACGGGGAAATAATGATGAGTTGACTCAGTGGTGGCAAATTAAGGTTTTAGGTTCGATTCTGCCAGCCATTTTCCTCAACCTTTAATCAGAAGAGGGAGCTTTTATATCCTCATCGCAACCATCACATATATATATATATATATATATTTCCCACTAATAAAACCCAACTAAAAACAAATAAAATGTTTTAAAAAATGGAAAAATTAAAGAGAAATATTGAAAACAAAGAAAAAAAAGAGAGAGAGATCGCTCAGGTCAGCGGGGTCGTCGACACGCAAAGTTCTCGGTGAAGAGAAGCCTGCATTCCGGTCTGTTGAGCTTGAATTTATGGAGTCATCACTGCGATCTCTCTCTCTTTCTCTTCTGTTTCTCACGAATAATAAAAAAGAAAAAAAGAGAAGCCCAAGAAACAATAACAAAAGGAAAATTGCAGAGAAATGAAATGAAAATGGAGGCAAAAACCCACCCTGTAACCCTAAGAGATTTCAATGTTGTGGACTTCCTCTTCTCTCAGAACCAATCGTCGGCCATCGATTTATATATATAGGACGACGCTAGGGTTTTCTCAACTCGGGCACCCGAAAAAAACCGGACACCGCGGATCACTGATACAAACATAACCCGACCCGACCCGACATGTTTTTGACCACCGAAAAATAAAAATAAAAATAAAAATGATGAAAGGCCTCAGATGAATTGTCGTTTACATTTACCCACAAGCGGATAATCAAACAATGTAGGCAAAAATAAGTTTGAATCATCACTGGCCTCTTAAATACCCGCTAATCAATGAAAGAGCTGAAATGTTTATGAAGAATATAGAAGAGGGAAAATGAGAACAAACAAATAATTAAAAAAAAAAAAAAAAAAAACTTTGAAAGAAAAGAAGAAAGAAGAAAGCGTTGAGTGTGCAAAGCTTGGATTACGATGAGGTATGATCTGAGAGTGAGAGGTCGTCTACGATTTATATTAAGACCAATTCAGGGAGGGAAAGAGTAAATTAAAAGCGCGAAATAGTTTCGGCTTGGCGCCGAATCTGGTGTTTTTTTTTTTTTTAATAATTTATTTATGACATTTTTTTAATGAAAATTTGTTACATTGGTCTCCTAATTTTTAATTTTATATAACTTTGATCCTTAAATTTTTTTAATTGAAATACCCTTTAACTCTTAAAAAGTTATTAAAATAATTATTTATATTAATTTTTTAACATAATCTGTTAGTTAGCATAATTTTATGACTAAATTATTAACAGATTTTGTTTAAAAACTACTATTATAATAACATTTTAATAGTTTAAGGGTATTTATTATTCTTTTTTTTCATAGTTAGAAGTAGTAATTTTCATTAATATTTGGATAAAATTTGTAATTAATATTATTTTTTGACCAAATTATTAATATATTTCATTAAAAAAATTAACGAAAATAACTATTGCAGTAACATTTTTAAATTTTATGGTTATTTTAGCTACGAAAAAATTTTATAAACCAAAAAGTTCATAGACTATGTGAACAATTTACCCTTTTTTTTTTAAGTGTGGTATAACCGAAATGACATATTGTTGCTCGGGTTACCGTGTCGTTTGGGTAGAAATAGGAGTCCCCAAAAAAAGACATGTTCGTTTTATTCTTCCGAATTTGAGCACCACATGTCGTTTAACCTGATCAAACGAGACTTAACCCAACCCAACTCAATGACCGAATACGGACGGTACGTCGTTTGTATGAGTGCCATGTCGAATACATATTGTTTGAAGACGATAAAATATGGTTTGATTCATTAACATTTACATCGTTGTTTTTTTTTTTTTTTGGGCAAATATCATCATTGTTTTTGTTAATCTATAAGTGAAAGTTGATATTTCACCAAAAAAAAAAAAAAAAAGGAAAGATAATATGATGTTAACTAAGCAAATTTAGTTAAGTGCCTTTTTTTTTTTCTACTATAGGAGAAAACTGAGTTAAGATTTTATTATCCTGAATTTTCTGTTTTATTGATTATCCCCTCAATAACATTATCTCATATTATCTTAATTTAAAAATTTAGTCACATAAAAATATTAAATACTAAAAATTGTTGAACAAATTAATGAATCATCAAAATATTAATAAATGAATAATCATTAAAATAAGAAAATAAAATAACAAATCTGAACTCGAAATACTAAAGTATTTCACCTTAATTCTCCAAATTTTAAATAAAAACTAAGAAGTCTAATATCCTCATCCAAACCGAGAGCTTAGAATTTCAATTTTAGGCAAAGCATGAATTTTAAAAAAAAATCTAGATTATATTGCTACTCTATTTTTTTAAATTTTTTGTCTTGCTATTTTTACCTAGAAAATAAGACCGGTATAACTTTTTAGAGGTGTTGAATTATTTTTACCGTTTTAATTATTTATAAAGAACGTAATCTTTTGAGTTATAAAGTCTATATTATCTTTTAGATCATTGTTTTGATTTATCACTGATAGACTAAAATTGATGGGATTTAGTCAAAACGTATAGAAAATAATATTAATAATAACAACAACAACTCTCCCAAAAATCCACAAAATCCAAAATTGATCCATAATCAATTTCCGAAATTGTTGTCCATACACACCCCATTGGAAAAAAAAAATGCAAAAAGCTTAGAAAATTATAGAAAATAATTTGAATAGATTAGTCTAACGTAAGCATGCGTAGGTTTAAGTTAAAATATTTTTAAAAAATTAGTTAAAAAATTTATTCTTATTTGAATAGATTAGTCTGAAGTATGCATGCGTAGGTTTAAGTTAAAATATTTTTAAAAAAGTAGTTAAAAAATTTATTCTTTTCAAAAAAGATAAAAATAAGTTGATTTAAAAAAAAAAAAAAAAAACTGATTTACCAAACATATGTTAAGTCTATCTCCAGTCGGTTCGAGAGAACTATGGATTCAATGTAAAAAGATATCTTCAAATACATATACCAAATTGTACTTTTACACATCCACTTGTCTTTGATACAAAGCAATAAGTCAGAGAGATAAAAAGGAAAAAATTCATAAATTTTCCTTAAATTATGTTAACATATTTCTGAATTATAAAATGTGCATGTTGTATCTCATGAAGTATAATGTTTGTGTTAAATATCCTATCAGTTTGTTTCTGTTAGTTTTATGTTAATTTGAATATTAAAATGTCACATTATCTTTATATTTGTATCAAAATATTTTATAATCCAAAATATTTGAATAAAATAATTACATATTTTTTTTGGCATTATTGATTCAAAATGTCTAATATTGACGTATTTTATGTTGTTTAGCATAAAATTTTGTCCCGATAAAAACTGAAAAAGCTGCAAAAAAAAAAAAAAAAAAAAAGAAAGAAAGAGGATAGACTGAAAAATAAACTTCTAGGTTCCATTGTCGAACAAATCAAAGCACACCAACTGAAAAAATTGAATCTTGAACAGGATCTTCAAATACGCATGCCAAATAATATTTCAACAAATTAATTTATCTCTTGATACAAAGAAATTAGTCGAAAAAAAAAAAACAAATATTCGTAATGATTAGAAACCATAAGAAATTGTTTTAAAGCCTGAAAACTAATCTCAATTTGGCTGAATCTTGACAAGATTATCCAAACTTCTTTTTCTTCAAATTCTTAGATTTTGGCTGGAAGGGGAAAAAAAATCCATTGTCAATAGATATTGTCCTTGTAAATATCGAAATTATCCATAATAATAAAATGAAAGAAAAACGAAACAGAAAAAAATGGAGACAGAATTGGATTTTTCGTTGGGTTCCAGCCAGGCCAGCTCCACTAAATTCTCTTCCAATTTCCTTTTGAAAAAATAAAAGAAAAATAAAATCCCAATCACTCTAGTAACGCCACGTGGCATCCGGCCATTTCCCGCTATATTATAACTTATATGACATGGTGCCACCCGCACTGAAGAAAGAAAGCCCCTTCTTTGGCCCTTTCTCTCTCCGCACTTTCTCTCTCTAACTGAACTCACACAGGGATTTGCAGAAGAACAGGAGCTCTCTCTGTTTCTTCTTGTTCGGAATCAGAGCGAGAGCTCTGCTTTTGGGAGCGGGATGATTTGTCTTGGTCGAGCTTTGTCGCTTTCCGGTCCGATAAATCGGGTGCATCTCTGCAATTTCCATTGCCCGAGCTCCAGACTCAGTGCCGCCAAGCCTAAATTGAGCTCCAAATGGCGATGCATGGCGTCCGATCCCGACTCCTCTTCTTTCGCTCCCTCAATCGACGCTGAACCTTCTGATAAAAACGCCGCCGGGTACTCTCTCTCTCTCTCTCTCTCGATTACATGTTTCTGTTTGGTTGCCGAGAATTTGGATGAGAAAAAGACTAAGGAAAGTTTAAACTTTCGTTTTTTAGGGTTGTTATTTTGAAATTACTCGGTGTTATTTGGTGAATTTGAAGTTGTTTTTGGTAGATTTATGTTGCTATCCAATTAATTTTGCGGTTGCAACCAATTGAGTTGATTTGATCTGGTTAGTCCGGGTTTAGTATTCGAAAATTTGAAGGAATGAAAAGAAATAAGCAATTTTGGACGTTTATATGCACTCTGTGATTGAAGTTTGACATATATTTTCTCAAGAATGGAAGACGTTAGTTGTTGGTATTGTTATGAGGACTTCACTTCTTAGGAACAGCACCTGGTAACAAATACATGTCGATCTGGTTATTATCTCAAGATTGATACTGCGAAAACTTGTATTTCGTTGTCGTGATTTGTCTGTCATGATAGATGAGATTACGGAGTGGAAATAATGTCTTCACATCGCATGCTTACGAATTCAGGTTTTGTATCATAGAGGGACCTGAGACAGTGCAAGACTTTGCCAATATGGAACTTCAAGAAATTCAGGATAATATTCGAAGTCGCCGGAATAAAATATTTTTGCATATGGAGGAGGTAAGCAAGTGAAACCATTTATTGATCAGCACTTTTTCTTTGATGTTTCTTTAAAAAGTGAAAAAAATGGAAAGGGAAAGGTCATGTAATGCTTTGATTGTGATCGTTGTTGGGCTTTGTTTTTCTGGTAAAAAGTATGTTTTGTAAGATAAGTGGTATATGTGGCTACTTTGCTTCTAATTGCTATTAGAATGTGTTTTCCACATTCATATACGGCTTATGTATAGGAGACGACACTACCAATCTCAATAGGACTGTGTTGATGCGAAGTTCAGTTAAGACATATGTAGTAATGCTAGAATTTTATTAGTCTTACATGCTGTAATATTTCTGTTTAAGATTCTCCTCTTTATTTTCTTTTTATCTTTTTACTTACGTCCACCTCTTGAGGGGGTTTTAATATGCAATATTATATCTAATGTCAACTAATTTCTTTCATCAGCATACCCCTGATTGCCGGTAGAGTTTTCCTGGTGATAATATTGTTTTATTTATTGATTATTATTATAGTTGAGTCTTCTGCCCTTATGCATATAATTTGATCATGCTTCGCAAAAACTTATAATGAAAATAAACAAAATGAGTAGAATCTTTTTCATACCTAATTACTGACGCAATCTCTTATTATCTGGTGTCATCCCTGAAAAAATTTAGGTTCGCAGGCTGAGGATACAACAAAGAATTAAAAGTGCCGAGCTTGGAGATTCGAAGGAAGAGCGAGAAAATGAACTTCCTAATTTCCCATCGTTCATTCCCTTCTTGCCTCCCTTGGTAAGCTTGCTTGCTAGAAAATGGCATTTTTAAGTCCTTCTTTCAGCAATTCTTCAGTTGTGTTGTTAGCCTGTTTTACTATATTTTGTTATCCTTGATCATGAGAAGCAAACCACAAGCCAAAAGCTTTTAGCATTTTCTTCAATTAGTTGATCAGATGGTGAATAATTTATGTATTTTGTTTGCAGAGTTCAGCAAACCTTAAGCAGTATTATGCTACTTGCTTTTCCTTGATTGCTGGGTTTATGCTTTTTGGTGGCCTTCTTGCTCCGTCTGTAAGTTATCTGCAACATGATTCTTCTGCCAATGAATCTTAAGAGATTAAGTTGATGGTGGTTGGTCGTAACAATTTTGGAGTATAGGCTAAAAATAACAAAAACAATTTTGGAGAATAGGAGAAAGAAGAAAAACATTTTAAGTCAGTCCTGGTTCTTTCAAGACTTGCATTCAATCGTTACTTTAAAGTATTCCCGTCTTGTTGTATTTGTTTCTCAGTTGGAGCTTAAGCTGGGACTAGGAGGCACATCGTACGCTGATTTTATCCGAAGTATGCATCTGCCTATGCAGTTGAGGTATAGCTTGTATTTTTCTCCCATTCTCTTCAAGTGTCTCTATCTGTCATCATCTTGAAGACGCCTGTTTGTTGTTCCAATACCGAGAATAGTTATGCCACTTTGCTTTTCTGCCCTGCTACAAGACTTACTACCACATCCGTTTGTCTAATTGATTTAATGTTCAAAACATAATGTAGATGGTTCATGCATGGCCATGTAGAACTTATTCATATCACTGTCCCTAAGCAGTAATCATGTTATTATCTTCATATATTGTTGCCTATGTTGATATGAAACTAATAATGCTGTTTTCACGATATCATGTCTGGTCTCGTTTATTTACCCACGTCCCTGTCGAAGTGCAGTCAAGTTGATCCCATTGTAGCGTCATTCTCTGGAGGAGCTGTTGGGGTAATTTCAGCATTAATGATTGTTGAAATAAACAATGTTAAACAGCAGGAGCTTAAAAGATGCAAATACTGTCTCGGAACTGGTATGATTTCTAAATAAATGTCTCATTTGCTGACTTTTGACTAGAGGATTGACATTTCACTCTATCCAGTGTAAAGATAGCTCTGTTAATTTGTCTTTTAACCACTTGGGTTGGGCTACATGGATTTCCATCCAAAATTTGAGCAGCATCTTGTTGGAAGGCATAATTTCTTTTTTTGCCATAAACCTTATATGTAGGAAGTTATGGTTTTCAACCCTGAATGCATATTATTTGACATGGACCATGGTTTCAGGAAATAAACAACATTAATCATGTTACGTGTTTTATATTTGATTATGAAATTGTATACTTAGTTTGGTGTATTACTCACTCTAATGCTTATGCAGGGTATCTTGCTTGTGCTCGTTGTTCAAACACGGGAGCCATTGTTCTTATTGAACCAGTGTCTTCGATTAACGGTGAAAATCAGCCTCTGTCAACACCTAGAACAGAGAGATGTTCAAATTGCTCAGGATCTGGAAAGGTTGAACATTCTAAACGTGGTTTAACTAGCTATACCTAGTTCGTTGTTATCCACCATGCGTCAACAAGTTACTTTTCACCCATTACAAATAAGTTTCCCTTACGCCCTGTTTTTGTTTTGGCAGGTTATGTGCCCGACATGCCTCTGTACTGGAATGGCAATGGCAAGCGAGCATGACCCTCGGTTTGACCCCTTCGACTAAAAGTGCATTGTCATACACGTCTCCATACTCGTACATGTAGAAGAAACTCCAATTTTTGCGGCATTCTTTCTCCATGGCATAACGAAGGAAATTCTGTACATATTATTAGTTCCAATATCACAGTCTCCATCCAGATCCAAATTGCACTCTGTAGAATCGTTGCAGCCTACCAAAAGTCCCCTAAGAGTCTTGTTACGGACTTTACAGCGTGCGTGGCTGCAGAGTGTTATCATTTCATCAAGACATGATAGCTATATCTGTAATATTTTCCTGGACCAAGTAATTTTAACATCGTTCGCATCATGAACCGACTGGCAGGCAATCCCCCGAGGCTTCCCCCTACAAAACTTTGTTATGGTATATTTACTACATATTTATACATAGCAGTTACTATAGTTTTTGGCTAAGAGGAGCATATTTTGTTCCCCCTTTTCTCGCCAATTTATCTACACAACTTTTATATCAGGAAGGCATTTCCTATTCATACTATTGTTACTTTTTTTTTTCCCCTTGAAATAAACAAGAAAAACAATCAAATTGCTTGATAAACACAGAAAAAGGACAGGTAAAGCATGACTACGGAAGTAATTAGCCGAAGAGGGGAACTAGCCTTGCCATTATTCTGAAAATTTACAAATCTTGTATGTTTTATCTCCAATTCGACACTGGATTCCACTGAATTTACTGGTAAAGAAGCATTTCTGCGGTGAGCCCGCAACACCAACAGCTATTCTCTGTTCTTGAACCGCAGTCTTCAAGGAATTGCTAATGTCTCCCGATGCCCAAGCTAAAGAAATATGCGGCCGTGGATCCTGCATTGAACATCCAATATTGTGCACCGATTCAAGAAATAACAAAGATTAGCGCATAATTATTTGCTCCAAACTATTCAAGATGTTAAGAAAGATGCATGTCTATATTTATACAAGCGCAAATTTAAGAATATTAAGTAGAGTTAAACTTTATGAAGAAAAACCAAGAACAGAGCTAACCTTGTAAAATTCAGGTAAGTTGTGAAGCTTATAGACCCCATTAACGGCTTGAATCTGCCTTCTTACCTGCAATTAATGAAGCCATTTAAGTTTGTATTAGCTAACAACGTCATGGTAGACTTTCTTGAACATGACTCGTTAACTAAATTGCGTCTTGAAACTCCATACCTCCGCTAATCCCGTTGCAGTAATTTCCATAGACAGAAAGGTTCGTGTGCAATCATCGTTAACAAAAACTTCCCACTTGTTAAAACCAATCCAATACCTGAGCCAAATACCATAACGGGTCATGCAACTTCACCTACAGCATTATTCTCAATGACAAAGCTAGAGAGAGTACAATCTTACGGCCTCTGAAACTGAAGCCTCTGTCGAAGCATTGTCACCACAGAGTCAATCTGGTGGACTCGGATCGGGACTGTTCTGCTTAAGCTTATGTGGAATTCCCTTCCCAAAGCAACTTGCTCAAGCTTGGCATCATCTTTGCACAGAATGTCGAGTGGGACATCAACGTCGACCACATGAAGACCGGGCACAATACGAGCAACTCTCTTCAAGAACAAAGCCATATCTTTCTTTGGCACAGATGGTATGTATACTATAACCACAACGTTAGAACAGTCTTCATACAAATCCATAATATATATATATATATGTATGTATGTATGTATATATACGTAAAATCGAGCATTGAAGATTTACCCACCTGGGATATAGACATGTAAAGCATAGTTCCCTTCCACATGAGGGAAGCTCCTAACTCTGCTGGGCTCCCCGCTAGGAGAATAATCCAGAGCCCCTTCACAGGAAAAACATCAAACACGTGGTGTGCATGGCTAAAAAGCTGTTTATTGCAAAACATAGATAAATATACAAACTATTTCCCATTTGAACTTCTTTTTTTTTTTTTTTTTGCCGGATTAAAATGCAAATAATAATAACAATTAATGCAATCAGTGAGGAATAAAGATTACCGAGGGAGTTGGGTGGGTTGAGGAGCGAGAGAGGAGGTGGAGGAAGAGGAAGGGGAAGAGGAGATGATTCGTGGGAAGTAGTCGGTTGTGGAGGCCGAGTTGGGGACTCGGAGTCCGAGTCGGACGAGTCGTCTCCATAGGAGGCAATCAAGGCCTCCATTGAGTTGAGTCTCTCGTCCTCTTCCGATGATGATGCGAGTCTGGTTTTGACGTGCTGTCGGAGGACGCTCTTGGAGTTGGGAACGCGACAAAGTTTCGGAAATTAATGATATTACAGGAAAATTAAGGGGGAAAGTTGGAATCACGAAAGTATATATATATTTTAGCCCTTGGAACTTTGCTCGTTGTGTACATCTACCCTGAACTATAGTTTTTTTGTCACTTAAGCCCTTGTCTTTTAAGTGTGTCAGAAAATGACAGATTTGTGAGGACTAAAACAATAATAATAATAAAAAAAAAAGTTAAAAAGAAAGGCAGCAATTTGCACACTCAAGGATAAATCCAATTACATGAACAGATCCTTTACACTTGAGGATAAATCTTAATTGTTCACAAGTGGGTCACCCAATTTTACGCCCTTTTTTTTTTTATTTTTATTATTATAATATGATCAATACAATATTTTTAACCACAAATGGGTCATGGGAGGAGCGCAAGATTTTTGAAAATGCAACTCCTTATGATCATTCTTTATGATCTATGTTGACTAATCAATAAATAAAGGAAAATATCTGTTCATGTATTTTGTATTCTAAGAGCGCATTTATTAATTTGGAATTAAAAGAATAAAAAAAAAATTTGATAAGAAAAAATAAATTATACGGAATTAAATTTCACAATTTTATTATAAGTGCTTCTAATTTATCATAAAAATGTGGATGATTTTTTAAGAGTGGAAATAGGGATGAGAAAGCATTTTTCGATCCTCTCTCACTCTATTTCCATCCTGACATCGATAAATCCAGAATATTTAGTTTAATGCATATTTTATTTCATGGTATATAATTGATAAAGTGAAAAGCAGATGATATATTTTTTAATTAATCATTAAATATAAGTAAAAAATGTCAATTTTCATAAGCATATGTCTGCCTCTCAGGTTCAAATTTAATGGGATGTTTGGTTATAGGGTTTAAACTCCATAATTATAATCTAATTTTTGTCTTTTTACGTAGTTTCACTATTCACATAATTTTGTAACTCATCCTTTAAAAGTTCATAATTTTACATAGGCAAGTTCAAATTAGATATATATATTTTTAAATTAAATATAATTTCAAGACAAGCGAAACAATCTCTTTATTAATATTTTTTTTCTAACACATTTCAAGTTTTTACAATTTTTAACTCCAACAATTCAAACGTCTTAATAAACACACAATCAATTTAAACTAAAATTCTACAATTCAAACCTTATCACTAAATGCATGCTAAGTTTTTTATCTTAGTTTTTGTCTTTTTCTGAAAAGTTAATAAAAATATAATTAATTTTTAAAAATTCAACAAACATCAACCTAAAAATTCATGAAATTGTTACATAAAAGATCCATTTTTAGAGTCTCGTTTTGAAATATTTCCATTTTTCAACAATATTATGTATGTATTTATTTTTTAAGAAATAAATATCATATTACCTATTTTGCCCTTTTACTATAATTGACATCGTTTTATTTTTATACATATTCTTTTATTTTTCTTTTTTTTGTTTTTGATTTTAATGATGAGTATATTTTGTTGATAAATATGGATTACCTTTAATAAACCAAAATTAGTTCTAAACATCAAAATAAGTGTAATAAATATAAAATATTTACTATAAAGATGATGATTCATATTAAATAATAAACATAATATAAAATATTAACGATAAAAGTTGATGAATATTCATATTTTTCATATGAAAAAACTAATGATTTTTTTAATGAAGAAAACCTATTTGTTTATGTAATTCATTATAAATCAAAGGATTGTCATTTATGTCTTAACTGAACAAATTGAAAAATAAAATAATAAATAAAATCAAATTCTTTATGAAAAAAATACTAACATTTATATAAATTAGTATAAATGAAATCGAACGTATCTTTATGATAAAGACAGATTCATTACGTGAATTTTCTTTTGAGATTTTCTTTTTATTTATTTAGCTTTTTCTCATTGATATGAAAATCTAATTTTGAGAAACTATTATCTTTAACACAATAAATGAAATCAAATTTTTATGAAAAAAAAAATACTATTATTAATATAAATTAGTATAAATGAAATCGAACATATTTTTGTGATAAAGACAGATTCATTATATGAAATATTTTTTTTGAGATTTTTTTTCTTTATTTAGCCTTTTCTCATTAATATAAAAATCTGATTTTGAGAAAATATTATTTTTCTTATTTATTATAAATATTTACTCATTATTTACAATAAATCAAAAAAAAAAATTCGAGATATTCCTTTAGCTCTATTTTTGGTAAACATTTTAGATTCTTATTTTTCCCCTTTTTTGTAATTTTGTAATTTATTAATTCTCCATTCTTTATGAAGGGTAAAATTATCTGTTTAATTACTATTTTAGACATTTATGAAAACAAAAAAAAAGATATATTTTAAATTAATACCTCAAATTTAAACATATATGTAAATAACCCAAATTTCATCTCATATATTTCAATGCGGGGCAAAACTACTTGTAGCCCGAGGAAGAATTGGGCTGGCCCAAATGTAGGAAAAGCCCACTAAAGGCCCACTATTTAAAATCCGCGCTTGCGAGGGAAGAACAAGGCAGAACTTCCCGGTCATCAAACTCTTTTCCTCAGAAATGTCGTTGTCGGAAAATCTCCGAGGCACGCCTCAAACGTTCACCGGCGAGATTACGGCGGAGCAAAGAGCTCGCATTTCGAGCAATTTCAGAGCCGCCAAGGCCCTCCTCGCTCGCAAACGCCCTCGCGACGACGCCGTTTCATCTCCTCACTCTCTCTTCCTTCCCAACAAGTAAAAAAAAAAAAAAAAACCACTCCTCTCTTCGTTCTTTATTGCATTTCTTCGATTTTCGACTTCTTTCATGGAATTTTTTGGGTTTCAGTATCTGATACTACTAGAGGAATATCAATATCTGATTTATCTCGATTTTTTTTTTTATTTTTTTTGGTGTGGCTGCAGAGTAGCCGATGAAAAGGGAATTGAGACTCCGACTAGGGTATCGGGAACGAAGAGAGTTCCTCTTTCGGAGATTCCGGTGAACACGCCGTCGCTGTTCAATTCTAGGTACAAGTCTCCATTAGGCCATGGACAATTTTGTGAGAGCTTTGGTGTTAATCCAATTGTAGATGTTCCAGTAGAGAATGGGCGTTTATTGGATTCCTTTAGAACGCCTATGAAGCAGCCGGAATGTTCTAGACTATCCGGTTCTTTCACAGTTCCTCGCAGTATAGACGACGACGACGATGATGATTTTGACGAGTCAGTTTTGGAAGAAATCGACGCGTTGTGTGCGCAGAAATCCATGGAAAAAGCAGAAAGGTCTGCACAAAGTGACACCTTTCGAGTTGATATATTTAAAATTGATAATGGTGATGATGATCTCAATAGCAGCTCAGAGAGTTTCCCCAATCGAGGCATATCGGGACTTGGAGACGATGTGGGATTGGATAATTCACAGTGTATTAAAATTGGGAAAATGCCTGAAGAGTTTTCGAAATATATGCTTTCTCTAAATGACCGGCAACGTGAAGCCGCTTGTTGCGATATTTCCAGGCCCCTGATGATTGTTGCTGGCCCGGGAAGTGGAAAGGTCTTTCTTTTCCTTTCTCTTGTCTGTGTCTTAACAGCTTTAGTTTAGTATTAGTTTTGATTTTTTATTGCAATTTCAGACTTCGACAATGGTTGGGCGAGTTCTCATGCTGCTTCATGAGGTAATGCTGTTTTCTTATTTTGCGCTGTTATATATTAGTTGCTTACTTAAAGCTTGTTTGGTGGGAGAGAAAAGTGGAAGGAAGGAGGGAGATGGATATGGGGATTAGTAGAAGGATTTTGGACCCATGATTGTTTGAGAGAAAAGAAAAGAGGAGGGAGTAACAAACACAATATGAGAAAGATACTCTCCTTCCTCTCTATTTTCATCCCTTTGCTTATATGATCGTTTCTGTTCCCTATTTTCTTAACCTCTTACCGGATGCGGCCTTATCTGTAAATTGGCTTCTCTTTTTATTGTTTGAAACATGGCAGAGCATTAGTCCGTTGAATATATTGGCAATGACTTTCACTACAGCAGCAGCTTCTGAGATGAGGGAGCGTATAGGAAAGGTGGCTGGGAAAGCAATAGCTAAAGAGCTCACAATCAGCACATTTCATTCATTTTCCTTGCAGCTTTGTCGGTCGCATGCAGAAAAGTGTGCTTATATTAGTATTTTTTAACCTTTCCTATCAATTTTCTGTCGCTTTGTTTTATTTTACTATCATATTTAATATTAAGTTGAGACCATTCAAGTCTGATAAGTGGATGATATTCCAGACTTGGGCGAACATCGGAGTTCTTAATATATGGCCACGGACAACAGAGAAGAGCAGTCATAGAAGCAGTGAGGTTATTCGAAAATGAAAAGAGTAATAAGAAGCTTGACTCTAGGTCATTTGGTGAAGAGTCTACTGGTATAACGTCCCCACAACAATTTAAGGACATGTCAAAGAAATGGCAGCAGTTTGTGATTCGTGTTAGTAATTGATTAGATTTCTCAAATAAAAGTGGTTTTACCTTTTCTTTTCCTTCATTTTCCGAGTTCTCCTCCAAATTTTTCCACTGATCAAACCATGCAATGCATGTTTAATTCCAGTAGATCATAATTATCCATGACTAAAGCTTGTTGAATTCTGGTTACATGTACGTTTGAAAATTTTATATGTATGGTAGAAGGTGATAATAATAAATAGATTTAAGTGTTCAAGGTCCGTACTTATTTTATTTATCCTTTAGGATAAATTAGTGCCTTGTTTTAGTTACAAATACAAGGTCTTATGACTCAACACTTGTTTCTCTTTAATGTGCTTTTATTTCTTATTGTTGTAACTTCAGATTTCTCTGTATTTGTTGTCCTAATTCAGCTACTAATTTAACATATTTCAGGCTAAGGCATATGGAAATACTGCTGCGGACTGCCGTAAAATGGGTGATGAAATGGGAGTAAGCTACCTAGTTGTTTTATATATATATATATACACACACACATATTTTTTCCTGGTACTTTTGCTTCTATTGTTGAGATTATTGTTAACTATGGCACTGAAACAGGCTGTGATTCTCGAAAACTACAATGATATCTTGAGAACTTGTAACGCGTTGGACTACCATGACCTAATTAGCTGTTCCGTGAAGCTGCTTTCTGAATATCCTGAAGGTTTATTTCCTCCGAGTTTCATTTGGTTGGCCATCCCTTAGTTAAGTTTTGACTGTTGTTTTTCTCTCCAATAATAAGTCTTCAAGGAGTGCCAGGATACCTGGAAAGCCATAGTAATTGACGAGTTTCAAGACACAAGCGCCATGCAATACAGTCTTCTGAAAGTTCTTGCATATCATAACCACATAACCATTGTTGGTGATGATGACCAGGTATGCCTTTTGTCCTTTAAACTTCCACACCATTAACCATAACAATGTATTACATTTTTCCCCCATAGTAACTGTTTCTTTCATTTCGATTGGCACTATCTAGATATTTTAAAGTTGAATCATTGATATGTTCCTGCAGTCCATCTTCAGTTTCAACGGGGCTGATGCTTCTGGATTTGATTCATTTCGCAAGGATTTTCCAAATTACAAAGAGGTTTGCTTGTCGTTAAGTGCTACTATTATGTCATGTTTGTTAAGCTCTACATACACACCATATCATCGTACAACTATTAGATTGGATATTTCATAATGTTGATTTGAAATTCTTCTCTTTTTTTAGAGAGTAGAGTTTTGAAAGATTTTCATTCCTATTCGATATATACAGATCAGGCTGAACAAAAACTATCGGTCTACTCGCTTTATTGTTGAAGCTGCATCTTCAGTTATACGAAATAATATGAAGCGATGTCCACTAAAGAATGTTGACACAGATAATTCAACTGGATCAAAGGTTTCTTACGTCTTCTTCTTACAAACTTTACACGATTTTCTTTATTTTTTTCTGTAACTAATACTTTTACAACTGTTCCTAACTTAATACAGATAACCATTAAAGAATGTCACAGTGAGGATGCACAATGTGCTTTTGTTATTGACAAGATTCTAGAAACTGCCGCTATTAGTTTAGCTGCAAAGTGCTCCTATGGGAACATTGCAATTCTTTACCGGAGACAGGTCGATCTTTGCTTTTTGCAGCATTAACTGAAGGATGAATCTTTTTCTTAGAGACATATATTTGTAAACATTTGCTAAGATATACAACCTTATTTTTTCCCCTGCTTTACAGGTATCAGGGAAAGTCTTCCAAACAGCGCTTCGAGAAAGGAAAATACCATTCAACACTCATGGCGTGGCATTTTATAGAAAAAAGGTTCTTCCTATTAAATTATTCTGCAGATTGCAGTACTATTCTTCTTTCATATCTCTACCGTATGAATATGCAGTGCAAGTTCTACATGTGCCTTAAACCTAGCTTACATATTTCTCGCTTATTTACTTCATTTCTGATAGGTAGTCAGAGCCATTATTGCAATGCTTAGAACTACATTGCCAGGTTGTGACGATGGACCGTATCGTCTAGTTTTGAAGGCTTTACTTCCTTTTGAGAAAGAGGAAAAGAAAAGGGTACTTGTTCAATTCTCTGAATTTGTTTTTGTTGTTTCTAATTCTATTGTTAGTTTTGCGGTTATATCATATATGAACATTGTTTTCTCTCTCTCTCTCACACACACACACATACAATAAGTTTGTTTTCTCTCATTTACTGAAGATATACACTTAACGTCATGCTAAGATATCTAAATCTGTCTCTCAGGTAATTGAGCATATTGATAAGATTTCTACTGTTAGAAAATGCAGCTTTGTTTCAGCTGCTTGTGACATCTTCAGTGCAAAAATTTCCGGTACCTTTAAAAGGTTATGTATGGTGAAATTTTGTTAGCATTCTTATGTTTAGTTTTCTTTCAGTTCTTTTGGTATCTATTTCATGATCAAAAAACCAGTACCAGAATTTTTTTATTTTATTATATTTTTTTTTGCTTACTGACGTGTTCCTTGTAATGGTACTAGAAGCCAACTCACCCAAGGGCGCAAGGTATTGTCAACGCTAGAGATGATTTCAAAGCTAGTTCAAAGGGTAAACTTTTTTGAGTTAAGAGCTTCTGACTCAATGTTTCTTATTGGCGTAAATGTGAATGTCACTTGGTTTGGGATTTTAAATGAAAAGGTGGAACCCCACATATAGCAAGAACTGATGAAAGGAAGAGTTTTTTTTTTTTTAAATAATAATAATAATAATTATTTTTTTAACATGTATATTTATGTGACTTGGTTTCTGCTCGACCCTCGTGTGTCTCTAGAGATGAAGTTTGAACTCGGACATATTTTTCTCGACTTAGTCAGAGAATTATGCTTGTTATTTTTTTTTTCCTTTTAATATCCACGAAATTCTTTAGCAACCTTACTTTGTAATAATGCTTTCAGGAACAATCAATTTCAGCTGTCATTACCTCAGTGGCAAACATGGTACCTCAGGTTTGTCTTGTTTCCTCTTTCCTTGGTTAATATTTCATCAACGCAAAGGATCTTCTATGTGAGTGGGGACATTTTAATTCATGCGGATACTACATGGTCTTCACCTTTATGTTCTTCTACTGACAATTCCCTGATTTTCAGAGGTACCTCCTCGAGCAGCGGGCAGTCATAGATGTTGATGGAGGAAAGTATCTGAATGAAGAGAATGACATCAGATCTGTAAGTTTGGAACTTCACAACTCTTATACCTGTCCCAAAGTTTGTCAGTCATAATATTTGTAATTAGGTCTCCTCTCAAAATTATACCCAATACTCATTCAGACATATTAAATGAGAAGCAATACAAGTCCAAATTGATTGAACATTTTGATCAACTCTAGTACTTTTTCAGAGTTTTGCTATAAGAAATTTTAAAAATCAGAAAGTAAAGTTAAATTTTTTAACTTGTGAAATTATATATATAGCTTCATGCCAAATTATCCTGGCTTCTGTTTTTTCGTGTCTTAAAGCTTTAAATTCATCCACCTTTTTTTAAGCTAAATCTTGTTGCATCTTTCTCGTTTTAAAGAGATTTCTTACTAGTGCAGGTTCTTCAGTACCTTCTGGATGACGTGTCTGAATTCTTATCTACCAAATCTACTGAGGTAGAAAGGGAGAAAGAAGAAGAGAAAGAAAAAGGCTGTCTTAACTTACTTGGGGATTTTTTAGACCATCTATCTGAGCGGGAGAGAGAAAACTTTCATTCCCGAAGAGAAGATAATGAAAACTCTATCACCTTGACTACCATCCATCAGGTTATTTGTGTGCACTACTATTTTTTTTCCCTTTTTACTTAAAACTGTCGTTCTTCCGTTCAGGTATTTTAAGTGCACTACCAATTTTCATTGGCTTAACCAGTTAAACTACTTGAGTATCTCATATCTTGTTTTAACCATGCAGTCAAAAGGCTTGGAATGGGACATTGTTTTCATAGTTAAGGTACGTGGGATGTGGCTAACATGGAGATATATGTTTGACTAAAATAACTATGCCTTGTATTTATGTTTGGTCAATGGCACAGGCAAATGAATCTGAGATTCCTTTGCTGCATGAATTTAATGGCGTGGCAAAGGAAAACGGGTCCTCAGTCGAGGTGAGTTTGTTTAGGGAATTGTTCATTCTATCCCTCTGCAAGAATTATTTAATGTCATACTCAAAACTCCGTTCTTAATCAAATGTTATAGGAGGAACGTCGTTTGTTTTATGTTGCAATGACACGTGCCCGGAAGAAGCTCTTCATCCTTTATGTTCAATGGACTCAAATTTTCAGGTGTGTCTAACTTGAGAAACTATCGGATATTATGTATATGTACTACTATTGCTTTGTGACTAAAGATGGTCTCTCTTAGATACTTCGGCCTTCACGATTTCTCAAAGAAATTCCAGATCATCTTCGAGAGGTTCAGGTGTGTTGCGTCTTCTTTTTTAACTCCTAAATCGCTTTATTACCAGGAAAGAACTACAGCTTGGCATAATAAGTTAGAAATCTCATCTCTTTTCTTATTCCAAAAATTATTGGAAATTGTTTATGTAGGGTGAATTAAGCGTACAGCTAGAAGAAAAGCATCATGACTCTACAAAAGTTACAGGCAAGACTAGAGTTGATCAACGTAGTCGAATGCAATCTTCAGAGGCAGATAGCATAACAGATGGCTTCATAAAAAACGAAGTGAACGATGGTCAAATAGAGGACATAGAATTCATGGCAGAAAGTAATGGAAATAGTTTCTTGAAAAGGTATTCCGCAAAATCTGATGGATTGACAAACGCTATAGTAGCTTTTGCCGGCTTTGTTTATAGATATTGAATTTCTTTTTTTATTTCGTTTTCGTTTTTTGTATTTGTCAATACAGATTCAACGTCGATGAGAGATCGATTGTATCCCATGTATTTCATAAGTGGGCTAAGAAGCAAGCATTTCAAGATCCTAAGAGGTTGCTTGATAAGGTGAAGTGTTTCTGCTACATACATGTGAAAGCACTTGTCCGCACTTCAAGATCTTCAAATAAAGCACGTGTTAAAATAAATTCCATGTATTTGATGCTTTGTTCTTTTGAACACTTTAATCTTTTCTACTACTAAAATTTACAGGTTGGCTTTGTAATCGATGAGCGCCTAAGAGTCAAGAACAACAAGCAAAAGGTAATGTAAATATTTATGACGTTGCTGTTTCCTCTAAGGGTAGTCGTTTTTCCAGGTGACTTTTTTTTTCCTGAAGGGCCACTGTCGTTTTTAAGAACGTCTTTCTTTTGTTGTTGCCATTTATGGCTTCTGATTTGCGGCAGAGTCTATTCTTTCCAATCTTTTTATAATCTGTTTGCAAATTGTTGTCGTTTCTTCTCAAATATTGTTTATTACAGTGGTTCTCGTCTTTAGTGCTGTTTGCAAGAATGCCATTTCAATTTGCTGTCTTTATACGTGAAAATCATTTTCAGAGTTACTGTCGTTCTCCGAGCTTTTATCGTTTTTCAGCTTTGTTGTCATTTCTTGAGAGGTACTATCGTTGGTCGAAGGTAGAATATTGTCGTTTTTTCAACCCGACGGTTTTCAGTTTTTGTCGTTTAATTCTATCTTACGACAAGTGTTGACATAATCACGTCGGGGCCTTTTGTTTTGTTTTTGATTTTTTTGCCGTTTCTGAGTTGTCAAGAGTCTGTCTTTTGCAGTTGGTTACGGAATAAATTAATGTTGTAAATTTATTGTCGTTTTCTAAAAACTGTGTCGTTTGTTATAGTCATCATCGTTTCTAATATATTGATGTTCTTGTAAGTTGTTGCCCTACATTACACATTAACTTTTTTTCCCAAAACTTACTGTCATTTTCCATTTCTTTGTCGTTTTGGGGCTAATTGTCTATTTTGAAAGCTGCTATCGTTGGATGTAGAGGTTTCATAAACTGGTTTCTAGTTTGTTGTAGTTTTTAAAAGAGGATGTCGTTTTGCAGATGTGATCGTTATAAAGGTTATGTCTATTGTCAGAATTTCGTTCCTTCTTGTTGTCGTTTGGGAACATTTGTCATTTGTAAGAGAGGCTTTCCTTTTCACTTTTTTGAAAATTTTTTTGGTAGATGGTTGCCGTTTTCAAAGTTGTCGTCGTTTATTACTGTCCTTGTCGTTTTAATTTGTTGTCGTTTGCTAACAATGTTTAAGTTGGCTTTATAAGCAGTGTGTTGTTTCACCAAGTTTCTGTCATTTATGGCAGTTTTGGCAATTTTTCAAATGTATCTGTCGTTATTTGGATAGGAGTAGGATAAGTCTTGTTTACGAACTCCGTCGTTTTTAGAAGCGGATGTATTTGGGTGAAGTTACCGTTTTTAAGGTTACTGTTTTTTTGTAAGATGGCGTTTTCCTTGTTCTGGTTGGGGCGAATCTTAACCAAACATTGTTCTCGGAATCCTGACATTGGAATAAACATTTCTGGTTCTATAAAGATTCTCTTTCCTTTGGAAAGGACGTTTTACTGGCAACATAGATTAAAGTTTTAGCTTAAATTTCCTGTGTTCAGTGTTTAGTCGTGTCTCATGACACCTTTATAACGTATCAGGCTGTTTTGCGCTCACTGAAGTTGTGCCTGAAGTCTGAGGACGCATTTCAATTCGCGGAATATGTAAGTATATATATGTACTCTTTGTGGATTTGTTTCTGATGTTATCTGAAATAATGATAAAGAATCCAACACAAGTAATGACACAGCTATTTTAGTAATAGTTGCTCGCCAACAAAGAAGTCATGCTTGACGATTTCCCCTTCCTTCCTTGCCAAGCCGCCTCTCTTCGCCATTCGAAGTACTATCTCTGCCTTCCCTTTCTATAACATACCCAGGCGCCTTCCTTTCCAATCACTAAGAAAAAAGACATACCAATCAAATCAAAGCCCTGTCTAAGTAAATCTTCGTCTGTTTTTTTTCGGCCCAGGGGAGTTTACTCGACCCATTCCCCAGTCTCCGCACTGCTCAAGTAAGTTTGCGACTCCATATGAGGACCTCCTTCCCTTCTGCCCACTCACGAGCCCTCTGTCCCACACATCTATCCAGAAGCAAGTGTAGTTCGCATTGTGAAGCTAAGAATTAATTGAATGACTTCTTAGCTTTAGCCTATAATTTATTTATTGATGTCAATTTAT
This sequence comes from Ficus hispida, assembly GCA_025413025.1. NCBI lineage: Eukaryota > Viridiplantae > Streptophyta > Magnoliopsida > Rosales > Moraceae > Ficus > Ficus hispida. The sequence goes on along the minus strand of CM046364.1, from coordinate 14,766,586 downwards.
TTACAATAGGTTTTGAGATGGGAAAAAATCCCTGCTGAAAGGCGTGCCCATTTGATGCGGGAAAAGCAGGTTTGGGTCTTCTATTTATAGACCGTTTGTTTAATCATGCTTGGCTGATATCTGTGAAAGTATATGCTTTGTTCAAGTTTTGTGCTAGTTCACGAACATGTAGAATCTTCCCAAAAAAAAAAAAGTTGTTTTAGACAAGTACCCAAGCATTAGATTAGATTTTTCTAGACTCAGTTTTTTATAATTTAGAAAACTTTACTTAATTAGTCATTTAAGCATTCTTAAATTGATAGGTAATTTGAAATAACTTCACCGTGCATCTGACTTGTTACTTCATTCTTCCCAAACAAGATTTTATTTTGTGTTTCTATCTGGCACAATTTTGCACGAAGTAGAGCGTATGTTAAATTCAGTACCAAAAATAGTACTATATTGAAGAGTGCTTTTCCTATCTAAAGGCCCGTTTAGCAGAGTTTCCTAAAAGTTACTCTTGGAAGTGTTTGAATGATCTATTAGAAGAGCTTCTAGTCTTCAAAAGAGCTTCATGTTAAAGCCAGAAAACATGGCTCTGGAAAAAGATCTTTTGATTAGAATTTAAAACTTTGTCAGAGTTTAAGTTAGTCATTGTAAACTCTAGTTAAATATTTTTATTACTTATTAGAAAATTTAAATCATTTTACTGCAAAAGCTCTTTTGGGAATACATATTGGAAAGCCACGCCTTTTACTTCTCTTCTCTACTAACTAAAAGCAAAGACAAAAACTCTGACAAACAAGCCATAAATTCAAAATTTGGTACCGGGACATTAATTTGATACTGTATTGGAGATTCTCTTATTAGTCCACACTTTCTTTCCCCAGGAACATTTCCAGAAATTGAGGATTGAAAATTCAATGGGTACATCAGCACCAACAGCCAAACAGGTGATGACAAGTTGATTTAGCAAGTTCACTGTTGATAGATGCAATTACCCTTCTGCTATTCTTTTGTTTTGTTATATTTTCCAGTGACGCAGAAGGGGTCTCTTCTTAAATTAATCGTTTAATTTCTACATGCATTTTGCTTAGTTCTCTGGTTTTAAAACTACTTTTACTTGCGTCCATTTCATTCTTTATACATCGTCAGCTTTCTAATTGAGTATTCCTTCAAATTTTTTATTTATAGCCGTTTGGGCCCCCCATCACCCGTTTTTAATCCACTTTTCGAACTTTTTTTTCCTACTTTTATCTACAATGTTTTCTATTATAAAATTTTGCAGTTACTGTTTGAATTGTGTGTTTGAACCTATGAACATGATTCAAACGGAGAACTTTTCCGAATAGCACTTATTGGTTCCTTTGAGTCGTGTCTAAATTCTCTCTCCGGTTTGTCCTTGTGGCACCAATATAAGGTACTTTTTAATCTGCGTGCTCTACTAAGGATCTATGATAGTATCCATCGCGTAACTACTTTAAAAATTACTGTCGTTTTTAACTTCGACTTACTTGAATTTTTTCTTTTTCATAGTCTTTTTTCTTGTTCGAATCATGTGGGGAATTTGTGTCTTCATTCAAGTGAAAGGATAGAAGTACTGTAATTCTATGATAGACACTCTGCTATGTGCCTTGGAGAGTTCTAGAATGTTCTAGAGACTAATGTCCTTTTTTTCGGTGTTGATGATCAGGTATCTTACCTGCAAAGTTTGGGTTGCACGGTAGCCCCTGCATCCCGTCTCCACGCTTCTCATCTGATTGAGCAATACAAGTCATTGTGATCGGAGATTACCATTAGGAATTCTGAATATTAAAAAAAAAAAAGGAAATTAAATTATCAGTTATTTTTTTAATATATGATCTCTTACAGTTCTCAATAATCGTTGACGCCCTCTATAAATAACTGTCAACTAAAACCAGAAAGTAGTGTGACGCCTTCTCATTCAACCAAAAGGAGCCCTAAATAGCCCTTTCAATAGTAGTTTTTTTTTTTTTTTTTAGTTCACCTTTTAGGCTCGTTTTGTCCGATTTGTACCAAAATCCTCCCTAAGCATAATCCTTTTTGAGGTAACGTATCTATATTTACAGACTATGGCTATGTTTGGTAGGAGGGATGGAGAGAGTTGAAGAGATGGAGAACATGAAAGATTGAGAGGATTATATAAATCTTTTACGTTGTTTAGTAAGAAACAGAGAGAGTTAAAATAAATAATAATAGTTATTTATCTAATTATTAAATTGTCCATTTTTAAAAAATTTGTTAGTAGTTTTTTTGGGATCAAAATTATCTTTGTAAATAAAGTGGAAAGGAAAGCTTGCATCTTTCATAAAATGGAAGGATGCAATGTGGTGGGCCCGAGGGAGAGAGTCTCCATCCAATTGTCCTCTCATCCTCTCTTCCTTGTTAACTAAACAATCTCTCCACCCCTCTCCCTCCAACCAAACATACCCTACATGTATGTATCTATTAATCTGCTTTAAAAAACCAATTTGTGCATATAAATCTAAAAAATCACTCTTTCCATTGACAACTCTTAGACTAGACAAAGACACAGTGAGAAGCTATGTTTGGAAATGAGTTGAGACGAATTATTTTGGTGACAATCATATACCGAGTGTGTTCATGATCGAAGCGGTTAAGCTCGTAGATTTTCCTTCAATACCTTCATTTCTAGCTGCCGACTATCTTCCTCCGTCATCTGTCCTTAGCCATGGCTCTGAAGTCAGTGAAGAATTTAAGCCATTTCCACGGCGGGAATCTCCACAACACAAACCAAAAAGACTAGTTGGAGATGCACGCCGTCCTCGTCTGCCTGGCTCACTCGATCCTTTCAAAAATTAAAGTCAGAAATATGTGATAAGAAAACCCACATGGGTTGTAGGCAATTTCCAGAACAATATGAGGATTGTCACTGTTAGCTTTTTCAACATTGCATGGAGGCAACTTCCTCAAAAGCGCCTTAAGGCCTCTAATTTTGAATTACTGTATTTTTAAATCTGCTTTTCAATTTCTCATCTACATGCATGACACAAATATTTATGTATAGGTCTATCCAATACATAAAATGTTACTTCAAAAAATTTTAAAAAAAAAAAGTATCTTGCATAATGGACCTTGCTGTTATTGAATAATTTTGATATTATAAAATTCTTCCTGCAGCTAATATTATTTACGTTTAAATATAGTGGATACATATACATATATATATATATATATGTGTGTGTGTGTGTGTGTGTGTTTCAGCATATGGATATATCATGTATGTCTCATCTAACACAAATCCTCTAAACATGAAACTTTGTTGTTGTGGTTTTAATTTTTCTTTTATTTTTGTTGCCTAAATTTATATGCTGGGATTTCAAATTAATTATGCATAGACCTGGCTTAAAAAGAAGACGAAGAAGAGAATAATATAGCAATTAAAAAAAAAAAAAAGAAACCTTTTTCTTGTAGCTAGGCTTTAGATCTTCATATGAAACGTTTAAATTTTTTTTTTAAATGTAATCCAATATGTATACTCCTGTAAATGTATACAAAATACAAAATTTTGTCTATAAACAGACTCGAACTTATTTTAAATGACCAAGTATTGATCTTTCGCTAATATTGAAAAGTTCAACCTAAATTAATTTTAACGTACTCCAAAAGCCACCGTAACACATTAATAAATAAGTACAATTAAATATCATCTAAAAGCATTCTAATAATCTTAAGAGAAAGTATTTTAATAATCGCAAACATTGCCACCTAAAAAAATCATTATAACATCTAAATAACTATTTTTGTTTATTCATCAGCCTCTACATACGAAACAATCTAGGAATTATTGCAGTGTACACTAGCAATTCCTCTTAATTACCAGGAAAAAAAAAAAGATATCAGAAGCTATGTCTCGAAATTTAACAAGAGGAATTATTTCGATGATAATCATAATTTCAAGCATAATCATCATGGTCCAAGCTGCCACAAATTTAAGTCTTGAACTTACTAAACGATACTTAATATTAAATATTGAAAAGGGAGAAAGAGCTTTCTATACTTAAAAAATAAATAACATACTTTAAAATATTTACATAAATTTATTTAGACGGGATAAATAAATGATTTATCCAGTAATGGGTTATTTACCTACCAAAATATTATTTTCGTAAAGAAATTGCTCTACAAGAAAATATAGTACTATTTACTTCAAAGATCTTAAAACCTGTTATTCGTTTTAAATATTTTTAGAACATGACCTATATTCTAAAATTTTCATATAAAAAATGACAATGTCACAAGACGTATCAATCATTAATAAATATATATGTAAATTTGACACCAAATAACATATATCAAACTTGAAAGGAAAGTATATAGCATTAAATTGATGAACAGTTCCCTTGTTTAAATGCTAAATTTGTATATTAATACAGAATTTCGACACTATATATACCGAAGAATACTTTAATTAATGTTTCAAAAACGACTGTTGAGTTCATTTCCTATTTTCAAATTAAAAAGTATCTCTTCAGAGGAAAAATTTTATTTTACATATTCGCATTAAAAATACAAAGTCTTCATAAAAGAAAGAAAGTGATATATTATATATTTTCGATAAAAATTATTATAAATGTGAAGCATGTTTATCACTTCTGTAGTGGAGTAATTATTACCACTTTGATGATTTCATTGTCATTTCAGTCACATCCATTCCACGTTTCTTTTGCAGGATTTGAAAAAGCCTCTCTTGTGAAATTATGACAGCACCCTCCATCTGTGTTAAAAAAAGTAAAAGTCTCCTCTGAAAATTTGAGGAGTGGTCATTTTTATTTGTTAAGTTATTGTGCTTTCTTCGCTATTAAAAAAAATTAAATAAAAAAAAAGAGTGCTTTCTTCCTTTCCTGTTTGATTGTGATTTTTTCTTAATTAATATAATTGAAGTTGATTTATAATTTGCTTAAATATTCTTTGTGGAATAAAGCGATATATATGTTCCAAAACAAAAGAAGCGTCTATGTTACATTAATCAAAGAGATTCCTTATGAAAGTTGATTTATAATTTGCTCAAATATTCTTTGTCACACTAAGGTTCTTAACCATTGCATGGAGACTATTACTATTCCCCTTTAACCATTTTAATGACTAGCACCAAATTGGATTATGGCTTTGTTATAATCAATTAAAAATAAAAGGTTAGTCTTCTTCTTCTTCTGTTCTTTTTTTTTTTTTTTTCCACGTGCATGCATGGCATTATATTGGATATATAGTTTATTCTATCTCATTCTAAGAGAACCTTATAATAGGATAAATTACTTATTTAGTATCTGACGTTTAAATCACGTGTAAACTTTAACCCATAATATATATTTTTCGTAACTGAAATGCTCCTAAATTATCAAATTATTGTTATAATAATCATTTTTATTAATTTTGGAACAAAATCCATAGTAATTTGATAAAAAAAATAATACTAATTAACGGATTCCGTCAAAAAATTAACAGAAAAGACCATTATAACAATGTTTTTAATACTTTAGTGTTATTTTAGCCATAAGAAAAAAAGCAGGAATGCCCCTAAACTAATACAATTGTCATTTTCCGTAGTTTTTAGACTGAATTCGTTTATAATTTAGTCAAAAAGTGATGCTAACTAACGGATTTCATAAAAAATATAACAGAAAGGATTATTGTAAGAACATCATCTTTGGATATATATATATATATATATATATATAATCAGTATATTTTGCAGCTAGCTATATGGATATGTTGAGGATTATACATGTACGAGGAAAGCTTTCGACTGATATCTTAATTATGTGTTGTGTTTCTTTTTCGAGTACAATTATCAGTTGTATGATTAGTACTTGAGAAATATATGGGTGATATTTAATTTAAGGGTTAATTTCACTTTTAGCACCTCTGAAAAAAATAATATTAAAAACAGCAGCACTTTTTGTTCTATTCAATTTCAGCACTTACTGTGGGGCCCAGTAGCATTTAATGTATATCAAAGTACAGGATTACCCTCATCTCCTACCCACGAAATTTTTAAGTCGAACTATTTTCACTATTTTTTAGCGGTGGTCATTTCCATTATGACCACCCGGTCACAACCATTATGACCAGTTTTTTTTTTTTTTTAAATTTTTTTTTCCGAACTTTTTGTCGAACTATTTTTTAGCGGTGGTCATTTCCATTATGACCACCCGGTCACAACCATTATGACCAGTTTTTTTTTTTTTTTAAATTTTTTTTCGAAATTTTTGTCGAACTATTTTTTAGCGGTGGTCATTTCCATTATGACCACCCGGTCACAACCATTATGACCAGTTTTTTTTTTTTTTAATTTTTTTTTCCGAACTTTTTGTCGAACTATTTTTTAGCGATGGTCATTTCCATTATGACCACCCGGTCACAACCATTATGACCAGTTTTTTTTTTTTTTTAAATTTTTTTTTCGAAATTTTTGTCGAACTATTTTTTAGCGGTGGTCATTTCCATTATGACCACCCGGTCACAACCATTATGACCAGTTTTTTTTTTTTCGAAATTTTTGTCGAACTATTTTTTAGCGGTGGTCATTTCCATTATGACCACCCGGTCACAACCATTATGACCAGTTTTTTTTTTTTTTTTTTTTCGAAATTTTTGTCGAACTATTTTTTAGCGGTGGTCATTTCCATTATGACCACCCGGTCACAATCATTATGACCATTTTTTTTTAATTTTTTTTTTGAAATTTTTGTCGAACTATTTTTTAGCGGTGGTCATTTCCATTATGACCACCCGGTCACAACCATTATGACCAGTTTTTTTTTTTTTTTTTTTTTTTTTCAAAATTTTTGTCGAACTATTTTTTAGCGGTGGTCATTTCCATTATGACCACCCGGTCACAACCATTATGACCAGTTTTTTTTTTAAATTTTTTTTTCGAAATTTTTGTCGAACTATTTTTTAGCGGTGGTCATTTCCATTATGACCACCCGGTCACAACCATTATGACCAGTTTTTTTTTTTTTTTTTGTTTTTTTTTGAAACAGTTTGATGAAATCCATTTGGACTCGTTCTGTTTTCATGAATGTGAAACAGGGGCAATACATTTCACTCTTATTAATAATAAAACGCGGTTTGCATGGATTAATTTAACCCTTACTCTGAAATTGTATATGTTATTACACTATGACATATAAAATTAACAAAAAATTTAAGAAAAATACAATTAATGGAAGTGTGTTAAATGAAAAAATAGTATATGTCTCAGGCGAATTCCTTGTTAAGAAAAATACAGTTTCTGCAAATTGCGACAGGTGTATAATCAGCAACAACTACTGAGCCAGATAACCTGTCAGGGCTTGGTACAGTATCGGATTGAGATGTTAAGTTATTGGCAAAATAATGTTCTCCAATGCTGACGTCGACACTATTCTCGTTTGATTTACGAGCATCACCCCCAACATTCAATTCGTCAACATGAGGTGGAAGCTGAGGGCAACGAGTAATAGGAGTTGAAATTCTCAGATTTCTCTCATCAGCAATTTGCATGGCCTCATCACTCTGTGCCCCCACTCTGGAGAATTGGCCGTCACAGTGGTTGCTTTCACCCAGCTCCGGTGGCGTGACGTCAGCCGCAGTATCATCCAAAACGTCGACGGTAATAGGAAATTTACTAAGCACATGAACATCCTTCTTCTTCAATTGTATATAGAATTTAACGTCATCATCACACTGTATCCTGACAAGAGGCATACTAGGGTGAACACCGTATCTCATGACTATAGTATTGGTTGGGACCCTCATACCGATTGCCCGTCTGACCAACTCAATAAGACCTCCGTATGTTGCCGTCTCGGGCACCAATATTCCCATCATTTCTCCACCGATGTAACTCAATGTGCCGTCCCATCGACCATTATACTTGATGAAAACACAAACGTCCTCCATTTACTGTAAAACTACAAACAATTATCCTGTCAAAGGGTTAAATACAATTTTCAAAAATGAGGAACAGTTAAGAAGCAAGGTAGGATGGCTTATGTCGTAGATCTGGTCCACGGAAACGGAGTTGACGCAGATCTGGCAGATTCGGCCGGTTTAACAGAGTGAAACAAGATGTGGAAGGATTTTTAATACTGGGAGACAGTTTCGATCAATGGGTAATGGTCCAGGGATGATTCGTGAGGATTGGGTGGGAAAAAATGAACGAAACTACAGACGGAAAATTAAAATTTTCTATGTTCAGTTGGTTATATACTGTCGCTATGGATGTGGAGGGAATGGAGTGAGGATGGCGGGCTAGGACGAAATTTTTCAGCTTAGGGTTGGCTGAGGGCATATATGACTTTATACATACCCAGAAAAATGTATGGTGACGTGGCAAAAAAAAAAAAAAAATTTCGAAAAAAAAAATAAAAAAAAAACTGGTCATAATGGTTGTGACCGGGTGGTCATAATGGAAATGACCACCGCTAAAAAATAGTTCGACAAAAATTTCGAAAAAAAAATTAAAAAAAAAACTGGTCATAATGGTTGTGACCGGGTGGTCATAATGGAAATGACCACCGCTAAAAAATAGTTCGACAAAAATTTCGAAAAAAAAATTAAAAAAAAAAAAAACTGGTCATAATGGTTGTGACCGGGTGGTCATAATGGAAATGACCACCGCTAAAAAATAGTTCGACAAAAAGTTCAGAAAAAAAAAAAAAAAAAAAAAAACTGGTCATAATGGTTGTGACTGGGTGGTCATAATGGAAATGACCACCGCTAAAAAATAGTTCGACAAAAATTTCGAAAAAAAAATTTAAAAAAAAAAAACTGGTCATAATGGTTGTGATCGGGTGGTCATAATGGAAATGATCACCGTTAAAAAATAGTTCGACAAAAAGTTCAGAAAAAAAATTTAAAAAAAAAAAAAAACTGGTCATAATGGTTGTGACCGGGTGGTCATAATGGAAATGACCACCGCTAAAAAATAGTGAAAATAGTTCGACTTAAAAATTTCGTGGGTAGGAGATGAGGGTAATCCTGTATTTTGATATACATTAAATGCTACTGGGCCCCACAGTAAATGCTGAAATTGAATAGAATAAAAAGTGCTGCTGTTTTTAATATTATTTTTTTCAGAGGTGCTAAAAGTGAAATTAACCCTTAATTTAATTACAAGTTTGTAATAGATAATAAGATACGGCATAAAATAAGCATCTATATTATAATTATTATAATATGGAACGTTGTGTTTAAATATTTAACTACTCGGAGTTTCTCTCTCTCCCTCTCTCTCATTTGTTAAAAGTGTCTAGTCGCGCTTAAGCTTAAAATGGCTGTAACTTTAGAAAAATTTAAATATTTCCCACTTAACCGCCTATATTATAATTAAAAAAAAAAGGATAAAAAACAGAGAGTTAAGTACCGTATTATTATTTTTTTTTTTTTTAATTCGGCTTTAACAGAAATCTCAGCAACCAAGGTTAAGTGAGGCTAATTATTATATTTGTCTTAGCATGTTTTTAATGAAAACTCTATTAGAAGCGGTTAAGTGAGATTAATTTAAAAATCCAAAAGCAAAATCTGCCTTCAAATTCAAGGGGATATGGGTGATGTTGATACTTAACGTGCATTTATTTTTTTTAGATTTTAAAAATAAAAAATGAATCTGTTAAGAGGAAAAGCCACCTAGATGGTTTGGAAGTTTCTTCTAGTTTTTAGGCGCGTAGTCATGATTTCATAGGACGCAAAATTGAGAGGAATATTATTTAAAAACAAAAATAAGACATATCAGCAAACAACAAGGTGGGTAAAGAGAGTGTTTAATTATTAGTTGTTTAGTAAGTTTTCCATAAAAATCACATGTGAAAAAACAGTGGCCATCTATATTTTTGCATCACCAAAAACGATTGATAACCAAAATGCCGTCACATTGTCGTTTTTGTTTTTATTATCTTTTTTTTTTGTTTCCACTTTTTTTCTTTTTCATGTTGTTTGTTATATTACAAAGATCTTCATTTTTCACATTTTTTTTTTGTTATTTAACTCTTGTTGTTTTTCAGCTTGTTACCGTTTTTTATTAGTTTATTCGAGTCTTTGTTTACCGTCGTTATATATTAGTTAGTCATTTTGAAAATTTTGTGTCGTTTTTAATTCTGCCGCTGCTAATGCATTAACGGTGACGTTTTTATTTTTTTATGACGTTTTGCATGTTGTCGTCGTTTTATGTTTTCTTTGTTTATTATTGCTTTTGGTGTCGTCTGCATTCCTGTTCATTTATCACGTTTTACCTTTTTTCACACGGTTGTCAGTTGCTATCGTTATTCGAGGCGCTTGTTGTTTTCCAAATTATTCTTCATTACCGTTATTCTTTTACTATCGCTACTAATTATCTAGCCTTTTATTACTTTTTGTCGTTTTTTCTTTACATGATGTTGTAATTCCCATTTTTTGTCGTTTTATAATTTCTCTTCGTTTGTTAATTTTGGTGTCGTTTATCATTAGAATCGTCGTTTTCTTCACGTTTTCGCTTTTGATCTCCTTGGTTATCGTTGTTCAGCTTATTATAGTACTCAATTAGCTACCCTAAAGTTTTTTCTTGTCAATTTATTCATCGGCTATCGGTTTCTATTCCTTGTCGTCGTTCAATTCTCTGGTGTTTTTTCCTCGTGGTCGTCGTTTTTCTCTTGCTGTCTTTTTCTTTTCTAAGTAACCGTTGTTTTCACTCTCTTATTTTGTTGTCGTTTATATAGTGCTAACCATTTCCTTTGTCGTATGGCTGTATTTCAATCACCCGATAATTGGCGCTATTCGTCTCTAGACATACTAGTAAGTGACTCCACCCCATTTCCAAATAATAATAATAACAAATACAAGTGAAATGGTCAGTGAAAGTCAATATATTAAGAATTTTATCCTTAAACTTGGTCAAAATAACAAGGAGGATTAAATTTTGGACTGAACAAGTCATGTACTTTATTTTTATTTTTATTTTTTAGTTCTTCATATTGAAGGTTGAAGTAGCATCCAAGTTTTCTACTGTTGACACACTAGTGTGTGTGTGTGTGTGTGTGTATAGGTATAAGTACATAAAGTAAACAAAACAAAAACAAAAAACTGTTGACACACTAGAACAGCAGTAGCACTTTCTGCCTGCTATACATAACATCTATCCTTGTCTTGGTGTTGCATTATTTCGTCAAACTTAACTTTTGTATCTCTGTTCTTTTCTTTTTGTTAATAAATTCTTAAACTTTAACTTGTTTGGAATCTTAATTTGTCTAGTTTTTGGAGTTGAAATTCGAATTGAATTAAAGAAGAGGACAATTGTAAGATTTGAAATCTGTTCAGATGATAAACTATACAGACTTGTTTTAACAGTCATTCATTCTTTTTTATAAACTTTACTATACTAACTTTAGTACAGGACTTCATACGTCGGGCGGAAAGAACTGCTCAGGCTGGTCGATCCACAGTTGCAATCTTGCTTGTGAATTGTTACGAATTGGAGTAGTATTTGGTATGAAGTTGAATTTGTCCTACATCGACAACTTACTGGGGATGTTATGGTGTTTATATGTAGATTCAGCACCTTCATCTCTTAAACTAGCTTTTGTTTGACTAGGCGAAAAGGGAAAGATACAATTTTTTGAGCGTCTTGATAAGTAGCCGAAGCGGCCTGATAAAATAATGAATTGTACTAGGAAGAACCGACGAAAACACGATGATGAAAGTCTTGGTACCAGCGGGCGCCATGGTGACAAGTCCGGTGTTGTAAGTGAAGTAGAGGGCAATGACACAGATTTGAAACTCCAAATGCATCGGGAAACCGTGTGTGAGAATGGCGAGCATGTAAAGCGATACAGAGAGTCCGATAGAGTTGAAAACCACGAAAAGCAGATAAGTCACTGAGCTGTAAGAACCCAGAATGGACCTCCCAGCAGCATGTGCCGGAGTAGCACTGCCATTCCCATTGAAGTTACTGTCCTGCCAAACGCCGCTTGGAGGGTTGATTCCCACTTGAAACGTTGCTGTGGCCACCAAAATAGCCATGACTAGAAGGGAACTCCGCACATCGCTCGGCGAATCTCTGCCCTTCTTGAACTTGAAGTACTCAACCAAGTCATCTGCACTCTCCATTGTCCCGCAGCAATGATTTTGCGAAGCTGAAGGAGAGGGGACCATGTCTTTGGCTCTTTTTGCTCTGTTATTTCGAAGGAGCTCCTCGATTTCTCGGTCTCCTGCTTCGCTTGGGAAAATTTGTAGCAAATCAAGAGCTGTTAGACCACTCTTGTTTACAGCATTTACATTCAAATTAGCACTTGATGTTGTTGTTCCAGAGATGCTAAGTAACCATTCTACCACCTGTGACAAGTTTAAATTTGTATTAATTAAAATCATCCAGAGGAACAAGATAAGGAATGATAGGTTTTAACTATGTAGGATGTCCTTTTCTTCCAACATTTCAGCATTACAAAAGCTGCTGCCGGAAACCAATTATGAGACTACCAAACATTGTAGAAAAATCCTATCATAGTAACGCTTTTTTTTTTTTGGTGTGTGTAAAATTAGTATAGGTGTATTCAGAAATTAGATTCATAATCACATATTACGTGAATTTATCATATCCTAATAAAAATATAGAGAAATTAAGTTAGTGACAGTTTTTAGACAGGTATTCAAAAAAATAACCAAACTTTTTTTTGGCCATTTTTTTAAGGAGGAAAATGACTGAGATTTAGTAAAAAGGTTGATGTGCTGGGTAACCGATGGTTGACTATTAATTAATAAATTATTGATTGATATTGGTTAAATATATATATAAGATTAATTATTAATATTGTATGATCAATCACACTGGACATTTTTAAGACAATCTTTTTTTTTAATCTTACAAAATTAGGGATATCTATTTAAAAAAAACAAAAAAAGCCTATAAAATGTCATCTTTCCACACATCCCAAAAATTTAGGAGTTTAACAAACTATTTCAATTCAAGATTAAAATCTTCGACTATATGTACATACACAATTGACGTAATTTTAGGGGCATAAAAAAAATTATAGAGATTGTTTTTCATTTAGGAAGGATATGAATATTTTATTTTTATTATTATTGTTGTTGTTGTTGTTGTTTTTATTGTTGTTGTTATTATTATTATTATTATTATTATGAGTATAATGTTATTTTATATTTCTTAAAATGGTTGCGCAACTGAAATTGTAGAAATGAAAATAAAAATTCCAGAAAATTATCAATTCGTTTATACAATTATATAATTAGATATATTAACACATATATACATACATATATATTATAGAGAGAGAGAGAGAGAGAGAGAGAGAGAGAGAGAGGAGTATTTTGTTTCATAAAAAAAGGGCGATTAAGCCCTCCATGAATTTGACTAGAGGAAGAAACATGTTAATTTCTACCAGATGCTATTAGACGCGTACCCACTAAAATAATATAAATGGAGTTGAACACTGTTTTGCTAATTAAATGATTGTTGGCTTATAATTACTATTTTCTTGCCCTTGGAATTGATTCATTCATATATAGTACTACTATATATCTTATCATTTCTTGTTGTGTCTGTAATACAACTCTCCTAAGAATATTATAAATACACACACACACACACATATATACGTAAATTGCAGGTCCTCATTCTCGTTTTTCTACATTTCTTAACAATGCAATCTGCTTTTAATTGCCACATTAAACATTGATACGGGCTACTTTCTGATGACAACTGAGATTCACTTCATCCTAGCAATGAATTAAGGACCATTCTTGCTAACGTAGATTTGTGCCAAAATGAAAAGACAAAGACGAATGGAAACCTACGAGGTTTATACGATATAGTTATATAGAGCATTCATCTTGTTGGGTTAGCCAAGCGAGTGGGAAGAAAAAAATTTTAGTAAGAATTGTCAAATTCAAAATCTACAGATTGTTTGAGTGTTTTTTTTTTTTTTTTAATAGGTGAGGGTCAGAAATTTATAACTTTATCTATAAATATTAAGGATATCTTACCAGTAGTGTACACTAATTTGTGAATATTAGATCTGATTAAAACAATACCATTGTTAAAAATATATAAAACTAACAGGATAAAAATTTGATTCAAAATAGTCTCCTATATGCCTTCTTAAAGAATTCTCATAAGCATTTAATTATGGTTAAACATTGATGTAGGTGTTTGCTTTTCTTTTCTTTTTTGAGTATTAATATTCAAGCATTGTGCAAATTTAATATTGTAACCTAATAAACATTTAGCAGTTAAAGAACATGAGTTTCAATTCTGACAAAAATCTTTGGATTAGTAATATCTTTATAATATATACAATATATGTTGTATACACATAGGCATATAATATAAAATTTTCTAATATCTATAAAGGCTACATATTTTTATGTTTTAAACTTTCCATTGCTATATATTATTTTGTATTTTTTTTTATTAATGTATTAATTTACGGTTACCGATCACTACACCCTTTGTTTTTTCGAAAAGAAAAAAAGCACGTAATACTTTATAATGATCACTCGTTACTTTTGAACCTTGCTATTATGCATAAGTTTTCCAAATTATTAATTTTTTTTATTTTAAAACACTTACATGTGGCAAATTAATAGTCAGTAATTCATTCTTTTAAAAAAGGCATTAATTTATTCAAATAAATATATAGAATAGTTTTTCACACATAAAAATTAGAGATCGGGAGAAAGTAACTTGAAAAACGTTGTAGTTAATTTAGTGACAATTATGCCAATTATAAGTACATTACTTTTTGTTGCTGTTTTATATGCCAATAATATTCCTCCAATATTATTAACTCCAGTAATTCTTTTTTATCTTACTTATCATCTACTTGTTACTTTTTGTTTCTGTTTTATATGCCAATAATTTTCTCCTCCTCCTCCTCCTTTTTTTTTTTTTTTTTGAAGGGGAAATATATTTGATATAACATGAGAGAATAAACAAACACTTAATAAACAATCGGTTCCATTTGACAATTTTGAATTAAAGTTTCAAGGGAAACGAATTATAACTGGTATAGCACATATATTAAACATCGAGCATACAGATGGTAATATTTTTCAAATCTTTCAATCTAGTAACATTGATGAATTCTATAGCACCAAGGTCACAATCCGGGTAAGCAAACGGAAAATACAACTAAACACTAAAGCTCTATTTGATAAAACGGTTTGAGTTGAAATTTTTAAATTTGAGTTGGTTGACTTTTTAGAAAATAGTTATAATTTTTGTTGATTTTTCAGAAAAAGACAAAAACTGAGATGAAAAAGTACAGTTTAGTTTGAGTTAAACTAACTTACCAAACAGGGTATAAACCAAATGATACGGTCATTAACACCTAAAACAACAAGAAAGGTCGGGCATCGGACAAGAGAGAAGCATTGACGGTCGCCAAATCAACGCACCTGCACCTGCACTTGCAAGATGCACAACCTAACACCTTCAAGAGAGCATGAAGAGCTAGTATTAACCTTATTATATGCATTAAAGACCTTTAAGTAAAATGGCTTGATTTATTTAAACTTCACCAAAAAAATTAGTCGCTGGCTTACTTTTGGTCATGTGTTAATGTGAACTTTACCCCAAAAGTCGCTAGGTTCCTTTTCTTTTAGTTCCTATTATTAGTTGAAACATAAATATTCAGTTTATTAGATATTTAAATAGTCGAATATTTAATAAAAATTAATATTTTGTATTGAAAATTTAATAGGGGTATTATAAAATAAAATACTAATTAAGAGGGTCACATGAAAAAGGAAAAAAAAAACGATATTGGGTAGGGATATAATTAAAAAAGTTATAAATTAAAACAGAAATTAATAGAGATACTTTGAAAAAATAATATATATTGAGATATTATGAAAAAAAAAAAAAATAGGGACAAAGAAAGAGAAAAGAGGAAATGAGAAGGGGAAAAAAGAGAAGAAAAGATCAAAATTGAAAAAGAAAAATGACAAAAGAGATTGACCGATATAACATATGGAGGGGGTATTTGATAAAACGGTTTGAGTTGAAATTTTTAAGTTTGAGTTGGTTGACTTTTTAGAAAATAGTTATAATTTTTGTTGATTTTTCAGAAAAAGACAAAAACTGAGATGAAAAAGTACTGTTTAGTTTGAGTTAAACTAACTTACCAAACAGGGTATAAACCAAATGATACGGTCATTAACACCTAAAACAACAAGAAAGGTCGGGCATCGGACAAGAGAGAAGCATTGACGGTCGCCAAATCAACGCACCTGCACTGCACTTGCAAGATGCACAACCTAACACCTTCAAGAGAGCATGAAGAGCTAGTATTAACCTTATTATATGCATTAAAGACCTTTAAGTAAAATGGCTTGATTTATTTAAACTTCACCAAAAAAATTAGTCGCTGGCTTACTTTTGGTCATGTGTTAATGTGAACTTTACCCCAAAAGTCGCTAGGTTCCTTTTCTTTTAGTTCCTATTATTAGTTGAAACATAAATATTCAGTTTATTAGATATTTAAATAGTCGAATATTTAATAAAAATTAATATTTTGTATTGAAAATTTAATAGGGGTATTATAAAATAAAATACTAATTAAGAGGGTCACATGAAAAAGGAAAAAAAAAACGATATTGGGTAGGGATATAATTAAAAAAGTTATAAATTAAACAGAAATTAATAGAGATACTTTGAAAAAATAATATATATTGAGATATTATGAAAAAAAAAAAAAATAGGGACAAAGAAAGAGAAAAGAGGAAATGAGAAGGGGAAAAAAAGAGAAGAAAAGATCAAAATTGAAAAAGAAAAATTACAAAAGAGATTGACCGATATAACATATGGAGGGGGTATTTGATAAAACGGTTTGAGTTGAAATTTTTAAGTTTGAGTTGGTTGACTTTTTAGAAAATAGTTATAATTTTTGTTGATTTTTCAGAAAAAGACAAAAACTGAGATGAAAAAGTACTGTTTAGTTTGAGTTAAACTAACTTACCAAACAGGGTATAAACCAAATGATACGGTCATTAACACCTAAAACAACAAGAAAGGTCGGGCATCGGACAAGAGAGAAGCATTGACGGTCGCCAAATCAACGCACCTGCACTGCACTTGCAAGATGCACAACCTAACACCTTCAAGAGAGCATGAAGAGCTAGTATTAACCTTATTATATGCATTAAAGACCTTTAAGTAAAATGGCTTGATTTATTTAAACTTCACCAAAAAAATTAGTCGCTGGCTTACTTTTGGTCATGTGTTAATGTGAACTTTACCCCAAAAGTCGCTAGGTTCCTTTTCTTTTAGTTCCTATTATTAGTTGAAACATAAATATTCAGTTTATTAGATATTTAAATAGTCGAATATTTAATAAAAATTAATATTTTGTATTGAAAATTTAATAGGGGTATTATAAAATAAAATACTAATTAAGAGGGTCACATGAAAAAGGAAAAAAAAAACGATATTGGGTAGGGATATAATTAAAAAAGTTATAAATTAAAACAGAAAATTAATAGAGATACTTTGAAAAAATAATATATATTGAGATATTATGAAAAAAAAAAAAAATAGGGACAAAGAAAGAGAAAAGAGGAAATGAGAAGGGGAAAAAAAGAGAAGAAAAGATCAAAATTGAAAAAGAAAAATGACAAAAGAGATTGACCGATATAACATATGGAGGGGGTATTTGATAAAACGGTTTGAGTTGAAATTTTTAAGTTTGAGTTGGTTGACTTTTTAGAAAATAGTTATACTTTTTGTTGATTTTTCAGAAAAAGACAAAAACTGAGATGAAAAAGTACTGTTTAGTTTGAGTTAAACTAACTTACCAAACAGGGTATAAACCAAATGATACGGTCATTAACACCTAAAACAACAAGAAAGGTCGGGCATCGGACAAGAGAGAAGCATTGACGGTCGCCAAATCAACGCACCTGCACTGCACTTGCAAGATGCACAACCTAACACCTTCAAGAGAGCATGAAGAGCTAGTATTAACCTTATTATATGCATTAAAGACCTTTAAGTAAAATGGCTTGATTTATTTAAACTTCACCAAAAAAATTAGTCGCTGGCTTACTTTTGGTCATGTGTTAATGTGAACTTTACCCCAAAAGTCGCTAGGTTCCTTTTCTTTTAGTTCCTATTATTAGTTGAAACATAAATATTCAGTTTATTAGATATTTAAATAGTCGAATATTTAATAAAAATTAATATTTTGTATTGAAAATTTAATAGGGTTATTATAAAATAAAATACTAATTAAGAGGGTCACATGAAAAAGGAAAAAAAAAAAAAACGATATTGGGTAGGGATATAATTAAAAAAGTTATAAATTAAAACAGAAATTAATAGAGATACTTTGAAAAAATAATATATATTGAGATATTATGAAAAAAAAAAATAATAGGGACAAAGAAAGAGAAAAGAGGAAATGAGAAGGGGGAAAAAAAGAGAAGAAAAGATCAAAATTGAAAAAGAAAAATGACAAAAGAGATTGACCGATATAACATATGGAGGGGTATTGAAAAACCGTTCTTTAACTCTTTAGCTTATTTTTGGTTGTGTGTTAATGTGAACTTTACCCCAAAAGTTGCTAGGTTCCTTTTCTTTTAGTTATTAATTATTAGTTGAAAGTACGTGTCTCGTTTATACATATTCAGTTTATTAGATATTTAAATAGTCAAATATTTAATTAAAAAAATTGATATTGTGTATTAAAATTTAATAGGGTATTATAAATAAAATAATAATTAAGAGGGTCACATGAAAAGGGGAAGAAAAGATACTGGGTAGGGATACAATTAAAAAAAGTTATAAGACATAAATTAATAGAAATACTTTGAAAAAATAATATATATTGAGACATAACAAAAAAAATTTAATAGGGAGAAAGAAGGAGAAAAGAGGAAATGAAAGGGGGGGGGGGGGGGGGGGAAGAGAAGAAAAGATCAAAATTGAAAAAGAAAAATGAAAAAAGAGATTGACCAATATAACATATGGAGGTATCTGAAAAGCGTTCTTGATTCTCTAGCTTTTTTTATGTAATATAAATGTTAAGATTACAATAAGATTGTGTATGTTAAGACAAGATATATTTTTGTTATGGCTTTTGGTCTCACATAAGTTAAATATCAAATTAACTACCCTTCAAAGAAGGTTAAGTAGTAGGCTATTTCAATTATCTCTGTTAACAATACTCATTGCATGATTTCGAAACACATATATATATATATATATATATGTTATATATAATTGTAGCCTACTTGGACCTCACAACTAGTTGAATCACAAAAAGAGAAAACCGTACATGGATAAAATGAGAATTGCTATAGTACTAATTAGGTAACATGTCAGCTATTGTGTTTTCAAATCCTCCATCTGATCAGCTTCTTTCTCCTCATGATCATCATCTTCCTCATCAAGATGTCACCTATTCCAAGATTTGAAGTTGTCGATCGTGATTAATCAACACCGTCGACTAAATCGGAAAAAATTGAAATTTACCAGAAGTGGGCTCGTAGAGTTTGCAAAGATGAATTGCAACAATTAGTCAGGAAAAAACAATACTCTAAATTATACAAGGAATGTACCGGCGAAAAGTTTCAAGAATGCATGGAAAAACAAGCCATACCACCAAATTGATAATGCTAATAATTACGTGCATAATGAATATATATATATATATATATATATGTGTGTGTGTGTGTGTGTGTGTGTTTGAAGTAGTGATACCTGTTACGTCTGAAAACTTGTGTTTTTTTTTTTTTTTTTTTTTTTTTTTTTTTGGATTTTCTAGATGGGAAAAACAAATAACAGAGGTCCACGATGTTTATTTTTATGTGTCTTGTTTAATAGTGTGCCGTATGTTTCATGTTCAAGCAAATATAAATTGGTTCGCTAAGGGATATTCGAAGCGAGAGAGGGAATGGAAGGCTGATAATCTTTTGTTTTTTTAAATTTAGCAAATATATATATATACATTTGTTTCGATAAACACGGATGATGAATTTGAAAGGTAAGTTATTTACTAACAGTTATTCACCTTGTCAAAGGAAATTTTGGGCAATTGTTGCCCCTTCGTTGCCTTTTTTTTTTTTTTTCCTATGAATTTCTTATGATATGAAGTCTATGTCTCGTATTTATTAAAGAAAAATAAAAACATTATCAGGTTTTAAATCTATCAGCTCTTACTTAAACATCCACTCTTACCACCAGCTGAACTAGTTCTAATGGAGTTATGTGGATAATATCTTAAATGATTTGTGTTCTGTTTTAGTTTGAATAAGCTTTTTTTTTTTAAATAAATATGATTAATTCACTGTTAATTTCTACATATTTTTTCACGTCTATTCACTATGCTATCTCTTCATTCCAAAACACTTTTTTTTTTTAACCCACCACTCTGTAGTAGAATGAGGTGCGGAAATTTGATCAACCTGCAACTGCCAAAACTCAAGTTTCATCTCAAAAAAAAAAAAAAAAAAAAAAAAATTCAGGTACTTTAATGCATCAAAATGTTGATTTCTTTTCTTTTCTTTTTTCTAACGATAGTGCTGTAATTAAACGTGTAAATAACTTCTTTTCTTTCTATAAATGAACTTTTTTTTATAACTTTTTGTCAATTCTGTACCATTTAATTGAAATCATGAACTGGTTTCAATCAACTTTACCAAACTATTGGTACATAATATCTATCACGACTGACTCTTTGTACTAACAAAAATCCAATCACAATTAAATAAAACCTCTTTCCCCCAAAAAAAGAAACTCAATAAATTAATTCGAGGGACAATATGCGTAGTTGAAAGCAGATTATTCTAAACAAATTAGCTACTTTTTTTTTTTTTCCTAATGTAAAACATGTAAATTACTAGAAAAAGGGAAGATAGGGAGATATACGGGACAAATAATTGTTGGGGGGGGGGGGGGGGGGGGGTGGGGTGTTTGTGTTTGGAGAAAGAAGGTAAAAGCATGGACAAAAATTTCAAGGGAAATTTGATGGTGAAAATAACCTTATCAGTAGTTGTATTTTTCTTAGATTTGAGTGGAAAAAATTTCCACCGTCTACAGCTGGAGAAAGAAAAATATACAAGCATTGCAAAGAGTGGGTGACTTATATTTGTCGCAAAGGGATATGATCAGAGAAGAATAATGGTTTTCTCTGCCAACAAAAAGGTTTAAGATTGCTTTCGCTATAGATTTCTAGACTGCATGAACAGAAACTCTCCCAAACTCCCCCTCATTTTTCGATCAACTAGTTTTGAGACTCGTCCTCATATTTTTCTTGAGCAATTTTTTTTTTTTTTTAATTCAGTTTTGTTCACCATAAAAACTTACATAAATCTTCTACACACTATTTGTATTAAAAAAAAAAAAAGGGAAATCTTCCATGCATTACATGTTAGTGACCTTTATTTAGAAGATTTTAACAGTTTTCGCATAATTTATTAATGCAGACCTTCCTATTTTATGAAAATGGAACTCTGGTGTGAAGTCAATCAACGATAAAATTTACACGTTGTTCCTCTTAGAATTAATCTGTAATATTCGACGTATTCGTGTGTGTATATATATTGAATGCTTCAACTGAGACGCCATCACAAGTTAATATGTAACTCTCTCCAAAATATATATATATGTATACACACACACACACACACATATTCTGGAAGATGGTGATGAGGCTAAGCTTGAAACACCCAAATTTGGTCATTGATTTAAAATTTGAGTCTCATTCATTCTTGAAAAAAGAAAGTACATCAAATGGTGGACTGATTTTATACAAGAATGATATCGTAAAAGAATGAGTCGAAGCTAATAATCATTGAATCTCGGTGAATAATAGATAGTCGCCCAAACTGTAAGAAAAATTGATTTAAAAATTATGGGGTTGGGTCTGTGCATCTCTGCCTCTGGTGACCTTGCCCAGCTATGACTTACAGTCCCGGTATGGATTCAAGATTGTATTTGGCAGAAGGCGAAGCTTAGCATCTTGGCCGTCTTGCAGATTTGGTTTATTCATGACATCAAGAGTTAAATAAGTGTAGGAAGCATTTCGATTTGGTGGAGGCTGGATTGCTTATTCTGCTTGCAAGAAGCGCGAATCAGACCCTTAGTAACGGAGCCATTGTGTCCGGCTCATGTTCCAAGTAATACATGATTCTCCATACACAGACTAAACAAATCACCTTAAGGTTAAAGCATCGGTTTCAGGTACAAATGTAAAAACATCGGTCTGGTCAAAATATGATTCTCCGTGTTAGTGTCCAAACTGTCAACTACTTTGGCGCAAAAAGAAGAAACAATCCAATTCATCAAAAAAAAAAAAAAAAAAAAATAAAAAAACACGAATTCATAAAGTACAAAAACCAACAAATAACTGCAAAAAAATACAAAGAAAGACTTTACTTATAATATCCAACTTATAGACAAGAATACTAAAAAAAAAAAAATCTGCCATAAAAAAAACTATAAATAAACTCGTCCTCATATTCTTGACAATTTTAATCATGACATAAAATTAAAAATCTTCTAAAAAAAAAAAAAAAAAAGGGAAATCTTCCATGCATTACATGTTAGTGACCTTTATTTAGAAGATTTTAACAGTTTGCATAATTATTAATGAGACCTCCTATTTATGAAAATGGAATCTGGTGAAGTCAATCACGATAAAATTTACACGTTGTTCTCTTAGATTATCTGTAATATTCGACGTATTCGTGTGTTATATATTGAATGCTTCAACTGAGACGCCATCACAAGTTAATATGTAACTCTCTCCAAAATAAATATATAAACACACACACACACACATATTCTGGAAGATGGTGATGAGGCTAAGCTTGAAACACCCAAATTTGGTCATTGATTTAAAATTTGAGTCTCATTCATTTCTTGAAAAAAGAAAGTACATCAAATGGTGGACTGATTTTATACAAGAATGATATCGTAAAAGAATGAGTCGAAGCTAATAATCATTGAATCTCGGTGAATAATAGATAGTCGCCCAAACTGTAAGAAAAATTGATTTAAAAATTATGGGGGTTGGGTCTGTGCATCTCTGCCTCTGGTGACCTTGCCCCAGCTATGACTTACAGTCCCGGTATGGATTCAAGATTGTATTTGGCAGAAGGCGAAGCTTTAGCATCTTGGCCGTCTTGCAGATTTGGTTTATTCATGACATCAAGAGTTAAATAAGTGTAGGAAGCATTTCGATTTGGTGGAGGGCTGGGATTGCTTATTCTGCTTGCAAGGAAGCGGCGAATCAGACCCCTTAGTAACGGAGCCATTGTGTCCGGCTCATGTTCCAAGTAATACATGATTCCTCCCATACACAGACTAAACAGAATCACCTGTAAGGTTCAAAGCATCGGTTTCAGGTACAAAATGTAAAAACCATCGGTCTTGGTCAAAATATGAATTTCTTCCGTTGTTAGTGTCCAAACTGTCAACTACTTTTTGGCGCACAAAAGAGAGATTAGCAAATGCCTAACTCGTTCAATTCCTCATTTAAAAAAAAAAATAATAATAATAATAATAATAAGAATCATCGTTCAATTCCACTTGGAAAGTTACTACCATATAACCATACCAAAGATCAACTGCATAGACAAGGAATACCTAAAGATAAGACCCTGGCTTTACTGAAAGAGAATGATAGAAAAGTTAATACCTCAGCATTCTTTATATTTGGTAGCAGATGGCGGTTCACTAAAATATACCATAAAGAATCTCCGGCGCGCGGAAGTACATACAAAGCTAGTTCACTGCGTCTAGCCTTTTTCTCTATTAATACAGACAGTGCGGATATTCCACCTGCGATCCAATATAAAAGCTTGTGGTCTTTTGATGCAACTTTTCTATGTAAACATATGACCCCCTAGCATCACAGCAGAAAACTTGAGAAAAAGGGAATGCAGATCTTAAGAGAAGATACAAGGAAGCATGGATTAACACTGTACCTGAAATATTCCAACAAAAGCGGACAAAAATGCTGTTGAGCGAACAGAACCTTTAACAGCAAGCCAACAGGTTCGAGCAGGGGAATCCATGAACTACAAGGACGTCAACTTGATGAATTCAGTATGTCTAACATTTTAATATCATTGTCTTTAAAAAAAAAAAAAAAACAGCCAAAAAAAAATTTGTTGGTTACAGAACATCCATGGGTAATAATTAACAAGCAAAACAAGCAAAAACTTTTACTCATTTTGGTGAATTATGCTTCTTTTAAATTTTCTGACAGAAAATTCTAACTGCGACGTAAATGACAGTTCTGATGTCTTATTTATGTGTCTATGGAAACAGAGGCATTGAGGGGGGAAAGTTAAACGTGATATGAACTGATATGGGCAAGGAATCTACCTTCTGGAGGTGCAGAACAACAAATGGTACGAACGTCAAAGAGAAATAAAGAGGAAACGTTTTCCTGAATGTAGCTGATGTTGCATTTGCGTTATGAGCTAGGCAAGAACTTGTGTCAGGGTGAATAAGAGAACAAGGGATGATCGAGGGAAATTCTTCCAACTTTGCATGGTTCGAGTTCCTTCTCTCAGACAAATAGGCAGAGAGTGAGGCAACGTCCACTGGAAAACCTCTACAACAATCTCTCACGGCCTTGTACACAGGCTGTGCAACTGGCCCAGTCTTCTGAATGAAATCTTGATATGGTTTTGGCAGGCTCTCAGGACGCATAACAAAGGCGTACATAACCTGAAAGACAATCATCACTTCGTTAAATGATGCAAACAAGGAACAAATATAAACAGAATACCAATCTGCAATACTAGAGCATGTAAAACGCTTTTGTTCGTAAACATGAATAAATCTTTACCAATGGAGGGGGAAAAAATCACCATCGGTAAGGTTAGAGGACAACTTACAAGCTTTACATATCAAATTTGGGTTTTTATTACCTGCGCACATGCAAAAGCAAAGAGTAGAGAGTCCCCATGGCTCCAATGACTTCCCCAAAGGTGAAACTTGTTCTTCGACTTTGCAGAATTATAAGCGCACTAATGAAAAAGAGGGAAATTATTAGACTAATAGCTAAGAAAAATCCATTTAGAGATCCAAAACTTATATAGATTACCTGTGCTACCCTAGCCAGTAGATACAGTGCAAGTGTGCGCCTCCGGTTTGAATCATCTAAAGCTAAAATAGACAAAGCAGCAACTGAACCGGCTAAAATTCTGCACCATACTTAAAATAAGTCATAAACATAGAATAAGCTTAAAAAGATAGTATGACTACAAATCACGAATAAGAATCAATCAGGAATTACAGTACGAAAACCAAAATTCGGGAAGAAATTACACAAACCACGTAGGGATACAACATCTTACGAATTTAATGGTGTCTCTTTCTTCCTCAACTTTCTCAACAAGCATCTAAGGGCATGATAAGATCCGGTGAAACCACCAAAAAATAAACCAATTCGGCACGCTTCTTCTCTGACAATAAGATCTTTTTCTGACACAAGTTGCTGCAGAAAAGCAGAAATTCTTAACTCATCTGAAAATAAACAGCTTGATCCATCGTTTCATCTAAGAGTACTGAAATTTCGCTATTGCTAACTGATCACCAATGAACATACATTGATTAAATTCTCAATGCGCACTGAAGAAGATCAAATAATTCAAATTTTTTTACTTTTGTTTTAAAAAATCATTAATTTTCGGAATTACGCGCCAATTCGAGCACCATTACTACAGATCCGATCAAGAAATGTGAAGAAGATGACATTTCCGAACCCTAATGCAACAAATTACATAACTTCTTCACCTCCAAACCCTAAAGTTCTCCCCTGTTTCATCACCGATCATCGCTCCCAAAGTTAAAACCACCACCTCCAAAAATATAAATACACATAGTTAAAAGCAAGAGAATTATTCACAGTATTAGCATCAGGACCTTGAGATCGAGGAGCGAAGAGTAGGACTGGCGGCGGACGAGCTTGAAGGCGCGGAGGAGGATACCAATTCCAACACGGACGCCGTAGGAGAGAAGGAAGCTCTGGCAGAGGTTACCAATGGCGTTGGCGACGCAGGACTCCTCGCCGGCGTGGTGGCACGGCGGTTGATGCTGGGTGCCGCAGGCGGCGGCTCGGCGCTGGCGGAGCTGCAGCTCCTCGATGGCCTCCCGGAGTCGGTCCTCGGCCTCACGAAGGCGGCGCTCGGCTGCGTCGGAGCCGTCGGCTAGAGCCGGCGACTGCGGAGAGGAAGGGGTTTCGTACGCCATTGAAGAGGAGTAGTTTCGGAGGAGAGAGAAAAAAGATCTCGCCTTTAGCCTTTGGCATCTGCCAAAAGGGGGTCTCCGCAACTGCAATTAGCGGGAGACGGAACTCTTTAAGTAATGCCATTATTATATTTATATTTTCTTTTTGTTAATGAATTTTTTTATGTTCTTTCTTTTTTTCATTCCTTCATTTGATTTGATCTTTTTTTTTTTTTTTTTGGGCAAGATAATAGTTTCAAATTTCATCATGAATTTTTTTTTTTTTGTCTTTTTTTTTGGGGGGGGATGTTTTATAGTCATTATCGAACACTCGTTCACATTTCCCTAGGCAAGAATTTCATTGGAGTTTTCACATTAGGTGCTGAAAAATAAAAATTCAAAAAGAAATGAAAAAAGAATGTTGGGAACTTTGGGTGGGGTGGAGTGTGTTTTCTATAGGCTTAAAATGGAAAAACCACCATGGCCTATTATTGTAGTTGGATATTTCAAGATTGATATTGGATGGCTTTTTTTCAGAGCTTTAAATGTGAACAATTATACTAATCAGTCCCTTTTTAATTATTCTTTACATATCATAATTGTTAACATTTTCAGCGAATCGTGATAACGTGCTCCTATCAAAGAATAAGGCATCTGTAGGTCGTCATGAAAAATCTTTAAAATTTATATTTATTAATATTTATGGAGAATGTGTTAGTGCCCATCATTCTTTCTAGACTTATATTTCTTTTGGTAAAATATCTTAAACTCAAATTTTTCATTTTAATTTTTATCTTTTTTATGAAAAATCAACAAAAATTATAGTTAGTTTTTAAAAAGTCAACTAATTCAAATTTAAAAATTTCAATTCAAACCGTTTCACCAACCTTAATCTATAACAAAAAATTAAATTAAATAAAATGGATGGATATGTGAAATTAACAAAAAAAAAAATTATGTATATCTAATCACTAAGACATAATCATATCTGCAAAATGCGTTTTCATACTTAGATTTCTATGGAGTAATTCTCATACAATAGGATATTTTTTGTTAAAAAAATGTTTCTTTTCATTTTTTAAGAATTAGTTGATAACGTTAGTAATAGACTAATTATTTTAATTCAAATATGAGAATACTATATTAAAAAAAACTATGACAATACTTTATTACAAAACATAAATTTTCACCATCAGATCACATTTTAATTACGTAACATTAAAGTAGGAAAATTTAACAAAATTTAGTTAAAATATACAGTTAAAAGCCATTCCTGTGGTGGGATATGGAAATTGGAAATCTTACCAAATAGACCTTTTTTTGTTCTCACGTAATACCCAAAAAAGAAAAAAAGAAAAAAGAAAAAAGAAAAAAAAAAGAGTTATTCTTTTACGTAACCTTTGCATTCGGGTTTTAAAATTTTTATATTTTTGTTTGCATACGCATCTAATTAGGGGTGGGTGTTTCTTATGTAATGGTAAGGATGCTCTGTTGTTAATGCATATATATATATATATATATATGTTTTAAGGTTAATGCATATTTTTAAGTATTAGATGGTTTAAAATAAAATTTATCGATGAGATATATATATATATATTTTTTTTACTTTATCGTAAAATTCTCATCAGTTCATATATAGCAAATTGAATTAGATAATAATTACTCTACCTAGGATCTAGCTAGATTATAAGATCTGGTTTTACGTATCATAGAGATAAACACATGTAAAAAAAACGTTTGGATTTGCTCCATTAAATCCCAAATGAGCCAACATACAATTTATCTGTAATCCGCAAAAATAAATCCTCTAAAATAGTATAGTCCTGAGAGGATAAGAAGTGACAACAAAGCTTCAAATGTTAGACCTTTTTCTCCTTTTGGTCTTGCCAGGAAGATTGCCATTGCTTGTCATACAAAGTAGCTTCACCTGCTAGCTTCTTAAGGTTGTCAAAATCTTTGGTTCTCCGAAAGAGAATCACACCAACAACGGTCACAAACACCCCCGCCTTGCATATGAAACTGCCGGTTTGTCCAACGACGTCTAGCCCCGTCAAAGCGTCTATGGCATATGCCATGAAGAACCCGACCATTGCAGCTCTACCTGTAACATATGGTTCTGTAAGACATGAAGAGGAGTCATAATTCTAAGAGTTTGACTAGTGTGATGAATTTCATGTGGTTTCAACCGTTGAGAAGCTCGGCTTCGGGGAGATAGGATCTCTTTAGCCATGCCCACCAAGGTATGATTGAGCTCTTGAAGCGAACTGGATCTTGGTTTGTTGCCGCTACGGGGAATAGTTCTAGAAACTTCCTTCTTGTCGCTTCTGCAACAGACATTGAAAATCACACCAAAAGAGTTTTCAGTGAAACTCATTTTTCTATGCTAAAAACACATGACATAAAGAGAACATTTAATGGAAACGGATCTAGAGAGAACCTGCTACAATGAGACCATCCCAATCCACCTTTCCATCCTTGACAAACATGTTGAGATCCCATGTCCCATTCTTCCACCGCTGGTCGGTAAATTTCATGCCAGAAGATTCTGTTTCCGCAGCATCTTTGGCTGTGTTTTCAGCATTGCCCAGTTCATCGATGCGTGAACCAGACTTGTCTTGTACTTGTTCAGTTACCCCCAAACTTGTTTGGTCTTCTACCTTGAGCGTCACAGCATTAGTAGAAGCCTGCTTTGTCCCCAAAGATTGAGCGAGTTTCGGTTGAGGCTGCTGCTTCTTAGCAATGTGATATGAGCTGCATGCTCTTTGCAATGAAGCGGATATGGCAATGGAAGCCATGACTCTTCCAAGATAGATTTTCTTCTACCACTTCCTCCTCTGTTTTTTCTTTGCTTTTTTTTTTTTTTTCCTCTCTATATTGTTATTTTTCGAGCTTGTAGATAAAAAGTGGATAGAACAAGCCCATGCTTTGAAGTTTAAAAAAGCTTATCCTCCCTCTCATGTTTGTTGTCGGTAGAGATATGGGCAAAGCTTTCTGTTATCCCTATCTGCTTCTTTAAAAGTTTCGATCTCGGAGGAGTTGAATTAGTGTAAGGTTCGTAATAAAACTATGTTTAAGTCAACCAACACGTATTATATCACTAACGAATCATCCAACAAAAACAAAACCGGAGGATTAAGCAAAGATAACAACTTCTTAGATGAAAATAATGTTTCTTCAATTGACAACAATGGTAATAATGCTTACAACATAACTGATTAGGGAAAAAACAATTATATTTTTTTTTATAAATTAATTCCCTTGATGAATGAGTATACTGTTGAAAAATGGCTCAGCTGAGACAATTTTGAAGGGAAAGTAAAAATATATAAGAAATGCAAGATGTTGGATTCAAGCTCTTCATGCTTCCCATCCCCTTAGAACAGTGGCACGAGCAACGCGGTTTACGCCCAACGTGAAGGCACCCATTCTGAGATCACAATCGTGCGTCTTGCACATGCCCTTGATGTTATGGAAAGCGCGGGTCATGTATTTCTTAAGTTCGCTATTCACCTTTTCTTCATCCCACATGAATCCTTGAATATTCTGAAAAATGAAATTGAAATTCAGTAAGTCAGTTATCTCCGTTATCACTAGTCCAACGCAAATTTGCGGGGTTGTAAGCATTAACAACTGCACTTATATAGTATTCTTTACTGAGATAAATATATCAACAGGAAAACAAGTCTGTCTTTTTCCTCTTCTTCCTTACCTGAACCCACTCAAAGTAGCTAACAGTCACACCACCAGCATTTGCATATATGTCGGGAAGTATTATAACGCCTTTTTTAGATAGAATCTGCAGCAATTAAATCTCATCCATCAGAGTTGAACTTTTCTAAAATACAAGTCCAGAAAGAGAAAATACATGATAATACCTCATCAGCTTCGGGATCGGTTGGATGGTTAGCTGCCTCTACTATAAACTTGGCCTTAACACTTGGAGCATTTTCCCTTCAAAAGGAGAAGTGAAGAATACAAGTAAACCCGAAGAATCTTAAAAAAAAAAAAAAAAAAAATCGTATTGCAACTTATTGATCTTTTCTAGAATACGATTTCCAATCAAATCTAACCACCGATTGTTTTCATTCGATGGATATGAGATATCAAGTCAATTAAAAAGATTGTTGTCAATAGACAGAATTGATTCAACAACAATTTAAGGCAGAGAAAAAGGATGTTGGGAAAGGGTTGTACTTGTTCAGAACTCCTCCTAAAGCACAAGGGATGAGAACATTGCACTCGTGAACAAGCAGTTCCTTAGGATCCATGGCAACTCCACCGGAGAAATTTAGTAAGGTTCCGTTACTTTCTCTGTGCTTCAGCAACTCCGGTATATCAATGCCATTGGGGTTCTTAATTGCACCGCTAATATCACTTATGGCAATAATCTTGCCCCCCTTCTCATGAATGAGCTTGGCTGCCCAAGATCCCACATTTCCAAACCCCTGCAGAAGGTAAACTAATCAGGAAACAACTTTGGACATATTGACTAAGCATTTTGACAAAGAAGATAAAAAGTAACAAGGCTTGAGAAATTGATGTTTTGTCATTGTACCTGAAGAACAAACGTCAAACCCTCGATTGATTTCCCATATTCAGCAAGTAAAGCTTCCGTTGCAAAAACAACACCACGCCCAGTTGCAGCCTCCCGGCCGACCGATCCACCAAGATCCTAAATTTCAAAAAATTGACATACTTAGAGAAGAAAACCGAGGGAGAATTCCAATAAATATATCATATCGATTTTAGTGCTTAGCACTTACAATGGGCTTTCCTGTCACAACTGCAGGTGAGTGACCGTGAAATTTAGAGTACTCATCCAAAATCCATGCCATTGTCTGCATAAAAATAGTTTCCACATCAATAAAAATATTAAAAAAAAAAAAAACAACTTTTAAGAAAATTATAGCCTGCAGCACACAGTTTTTAACCATAAGATGTTCGTCAAATTCTATCCACATATATATTTTTTCATACCCTATCACAAAATTCTTCAAAAAACAGTCATAAAAGATGTTAAAAGTGAAAGTGTCAGCAAACCTGGGCATTGGTTCCCATGTCTGGTGCTGGGACATCGGTGTGAATCCCAATGAGGTCGTGGATTTTTTGAGTAAAGACACGAGTGAGCCGCTCCAATTCGCTCTTACTTAACTCACCCGGGTTGCACCCAATCCCGCCCTTAGCTCCACCATATGGAATGTCTGCCACCGCAGTCTTCCAAGTCATAAGTTGAGCCAGAGCGTTTACTTCATCAGGATCAACCTTCAACAGCAAGTTACACAACACTTCAATACAGAACTCACCAAACAAAAATTAACAAACTTCAGATCCAATTTATCTCCATTTTGTTCTTAAACAAAGCTTTTCACAGACGCACAACTTTTCAAAAGCTAAAGACTAGTGCTTGAAGCCTTGAACTAGTCATTCTTCTGATCATTATATTAATTTCAATTGCAAAATGGTCAATTCCTAAAGGTTAGATTGAATAGTTTTATGGTAAACCCTTTTTGCCCTTAATCAACTATTTTAAGATTACTTAAGAATAATTAATATTAATTAATTATAAATTATCCAAGATCCCCGGAGCCAAAAGCAAAAATGGCATTTCAGACGAGAGAAAGACAAAAATCATGAACAGAATCCAAAAGGGCAATAAAAATAAATTAAAAAAAAACCCAAAAGAGAGTGGCATCTTTCACGGACAAAAAAATTGAACAGAAACCCAAAAGGCCAAATTTTATTTAGGAAAAAAAAAAAACTGGAATCACCTCAGGATGATATCTGATCCCTCCTTTCATTGGGCCACGTGCATTGTCGTGCTGGACTCTGAATCCAACGTAGGACACCAAGCTCCCGTCGTCCTTGGGAATCGTGCACTCCACCTGATCCACCGGAAAAAACAGGCACAGAGTTACAAAAACAACAAAAAAAACAAAAAACAAAAAAAGGCAAGACACTTTCTCAAGAAACAAACAGGAAAAAAAAAGAAGTGATAAAAGCTAAAACCTTGATCTCTCTAAAGGGGATCAAGAGAGACTTCTCTATCTTGGAGTCAAGACCGAGAAGACGAGCCGCTTTGCGAAAGTTACGGCTTGTTGCAGCGAGGGCGTTCATGGTGACTGGCTGATCGAAGAAAACGAATTGAGATTGGAAGGAAAAATGAAAAATTACTCAAGACAACCCCAGAAAGAAGAAAAACTTTCTAAGCCAAGAACAATAATTTAGTGAAAGAGAAAGAATTTGAGGAAATTCAGGAATGTGGGTTTCGAAAGAAAGTTGATTTGGGAAATGTGGTGAGTGAAAGATATATATATATGTGTGTGTGTGTGGGCATATATTTATATGTAGTATATATGCGTATATATAGGAGGAGTAAAGGGAAGGTGTACTTGTCATGGAGTCTCCGAAACAAAGAGGAAACTCACCCGGTAAAAAGATATAAATATATAATAAAAACAAATATTAAAAGGGTGATAAATTAGCCCATTTGGTTGGAGAGTATTTTATGTTTAGTTTCCAATTTGGGCATTTGCAGAAAAAGACTATATTGGTCGTAAATTACCATAATAGCCTTGTTAGATGTAGTAATGGGTTGTTTGAGAAGATAAGTAGGGGAAAAAAAAATTAAAAATTGAGCCGTTGTTATGGATTACAATGCTACGCCAGCAGGCCAAGAAAGGTTAGTAGCCTGATATTATTGTCCGGCAAATAAATAAATAAATAAATAAATAGGCATATGCTCGCATCCTTTACATAGCAACGTTCTTCGTTAATGTGTGTTATTTTTTAATTAAAATATAAAAAGTAATTTTGAGAAAAAGCTATTAATATTTAATAGTGATGTTAGTTTAATTTATGTAAGTCATTCTGTTACCTGCTGGTGTAAGTAAATAGCAATATTTGATCGGTTAATTCAGTAAATTAATCTATTATTGATAGTTGAAGTAGTAATTTCACAAGTGTTTTTTATTTATTTTATGAAGTGAACGTATGTACTCTTATGTTTCAAATGATGACATAACATAAATGTGTAATAAAATAACATTTAGGTAGAACAAGCATAGAATCAGTTAATTTTTTTTTTTTTTTTTACGAAACATGTGATACATGATTAATGTGAAGACAAATATCTGACAAATGTATAGTTATACACCATTTAATTAAAAAAGTAAAAATGGTGAATCAGTCTTTGTTTGTATAATAAGATATCAAAGTTTAACTAAAAATATGATTTATTCAATCTATTTCCCATGGGAAGAAAAATTTTTTTTTTTTTTTTATGTTTCATTTGGAACTCAGGTTCCAACATAAAAATTCAACCCTTTTTTTTTGTTTTTGTTTTTCTAAAAAGTCAACAAATTAAATTTTTTAACTAGTTTTTAAAACATCAATCAATTCAAATCTTAAAATTTTCAAATCAAACTAGAATTTCAAACACACCCTATATAACAAAAAATACACGAGATTTGTCTTAAGATACGAGTTCACACTAGATAAAAGATTTATCTTAACAAGAAATAGACGATTTGTAGTCATCTAATAGTACATTTAACATTATTAATAAGAAACGAGTTCACAATTGATAACAAAATTAAATAGATAGTTTCTTAATTAATTCATGATTATAGAATTCAATCAAAAGAGTATTACTACAATATTAATAATTAAAAATTAAAGAATATGAGTGTAAATTTTTCTCTAACAATTTATTCAAACACCCTGAAAAACAATAAGATATAATATGTGGAACGTGTCCTTTTAACTCTATACATAAATGGTTTTAAAATTTTTCTTATGTATTTGTTTAGTAGAAATCTTACTCTTGTAGTGGAAATGGATATGATGAATTGATTCACTTTTTCATATATGTAATATTTTCTTCATTAAAATTGAAAAAAAAAAACACAAAATTCTATTATGAAAAAAAAAGTTGCTAAGCATTGGAAAGGGAAACATTAATTGAGCCCACTAGTCCATGATTCACAAGCTTTTCATCATGCGACGTTTTGCTGCATTCTACACCCACTTGATTGCTTAATTAACATGTTCTTAGTTAATCAAGTTTCAAATATTTGACCATACCCTTCAAACAATCTTCACCATTTAAAATGATCTGAAAGGCCCAAATAAAAAGTGAAGGACCGTCTTTCTTTTTTCTAATGAAGGACTATAGACATACCCTAAATAAATGAAGTCCTTGCGTAACCATGTTGGCTAGTTTGCCATCATGAAATTTTGTATCAAATCAAGTTATGTCAATCAAAGGATGCTCAAGTTTTAAAAATTTCATGGCTGCCTGCAACCAATTTCCACCCAACTTATATTTAACTTTCCTCCTTATTGGTCGTTTTTACATTGGACCTCATAACATAGTATATGGTTTTATTCTTGAATTTTGTCAAAAATCACATCAAATTTTTTGAAAAAAAAAGTATATATATATATATATATAAGATAATTATTAAAAAAAAGAAAAAATAAAACGAAAAACCTACAAGAAGTGCATTAAAAAAAAAAAAAAGGAGAATTTCTCCTATTTTTTAGAGTAGATTGCTAGAAGGGAGAATTTCTAGCCAAAAAAATTGAACTGTTAGTTTTTGTTATATTTCGATGAAATAAGTTCAATGTCTCCACAGGAACTATGCTAAAGCCATGCTAATTAATAATATGGAAAAAATGAAAAATATAATATTGCGAATAATGCAACGTGTAAATAACGTTTGAGTAAATCGAAAGGGTAACTTGTGAGGGGTAATATAGTCACAAAACTTATATATATATATATATATATATATATATAAAGAGATTGATCTTCAGCCAAAAAAGAATAAAAAATAAAAAGATTAGTCAAGGCTTAGTTTGACCTTTAGAAGTGGACAAATATGGGGGTTCACGTTATAAACTTGGTCTCGTCTTTCATGCACAAAATCAGGGTCCGAGGGAGGTGAGGACCAGTGGGGGAATATGCTTCCTCTGGATTTTAAAGAAATTTCTTTTTGGCCATCTAAAAATGATGATTTTACAATTTTTGCCCTATGATAAAATGTTTTAAATTTGATCCTTTGTTTGTCCCTTAAAAATTATTTGTACAATTTAAAAAAAAAAAAAACTTTAGAATTCACCTATTTTTCTTTTATTTTTAAGTACACACATTTAAAACTTAGTATCTCAAAGAATCAAAATCTTTTTTTTTTTTTTTTGTATAAGTCAAAATCAATTATACTAGTAGGTAAATTCATAATTTTGTGAACTCTAAGCTTTAAAACTAATTAAATTCTATTAAAAGCTCAGTATATTTAGGGGGAAAAAAACAAAAAATATTAGTAGATAAACGATAATAATATATTACGATTGTAATTTTGGTTCAAAATTGTTGTTTTATTCCCACCTCGAAAAAAATTGTCTCACTACGCCACTGCATATAATAAATAAATGAATATAATATCATCACAACTAATCCTTACAAGTACAAACTACCGTCTTTTATGCAAAGTTATTTACTTTAATTTATTTCTTTGAATGGAATTTTTGATTAAACTCAAATACAAGCACAAATTCAAATTCAAATTTTTATTTTTATTTTTCAGAAATATATACTATATTTAATTTTATCTCTCCCAAATACACATACTATTTAAATTCGTAATACAAATCTAAAATCTTCAGCTCATAGTTTTCATATTAGCTGGAAAGGCTTATCTTGTCGCTAGACACTTCTTTTTAGTAAATTATTCTTATATTAATAAGAATGACAACTTTAGAAACCTTCCGACTGTCCAAACTTGAATGAATTCACAGTCGTTTCGCCGCGTTTGCGTGATGTGGATAGATGAGCTCAAGTGTCAACAACCAGGTCTTCGCTATTTTCTTTTATTTTCCACACATTTTTCTTTTGTTAGTTATTAGATTGGATGAGAATGAGACGGCATTTACTTAAAATAATAATGATAATTTAATAATAATAATAGTAATAATTCATTGTAGTTGAATAATATACAGAGATGTGTCTACAAAATAATAATAATAATAATAACATACAGAGACGTCAAACATGGACAGTAGTCCAGATTCAGAGCTCGGTGGGCTTAGATGTGAGATGGCGTGTTGTCAGTAAACCAAGCTATACCTAACAATCTTATCACGAAGAACATGAATTTTGTCTAAATCAAAACTAAAATATTTTTTTTGGTAGAAAAATTAAATAATTTTACAGTTTGTTTCACGTGGGAGAATAAAAAGAATAAAGATGAAAAAAAGGCTTGATTCGAGTCTGTACAGCATTTTACATCAATTTGAATTTTTATTTGGGAAAAGAAAATCCGACCACGGACCATCCTAATAAAAACCCACCATGGATTTAAGTTAACTCGATAATTAACAATAAACTCTTTGATGGAATTCAATTTAATACATTTTAACCGTGAGAATGCAAGCATTTTTGTGAATGCAAGGCGGATGAACCCGCAACCATCACCGTCGACATTCCACTCCATTCAAACCCTCCCGCAACAACCCTCAACGTTTCATCCCAGTCTGTACCGAACGGTCTTAGACTCGGATAATAATAGACTTTTCTACTGCACTTATGGAATAAAATGGTAATTCTAAGCTGTTTGAGAGTTGAGACCCGTCATTTATCGAGTTACTTTTACCCAAAAAAGAAATCAAATTTAAGTTGCAATTAGATTTTGAGAAGAGAAATGTCAATTTTGATCACATTTCAATATGCAAGTTGACTTTTGAGAGAAAAAAGGCTAAATAATTTGTTTTTCTCAATCAGAATTCAATCTTGTGCCAACAAATTTGCCTTTTAAGACCATATCCCAAATCGTGGCATCCTTCTAAGTTTCTCCTTTTTCTTTTTCTTTTCTTTTTTTTTTTTAAATAACTTTTTGAAGGACATCCTTACAAGTTTCTATATAAGATGCAGTTGACTGAACACTTGTTGAAATGTATCCAATTTTAGATGTGCATGTTTCTTATTCTACATTATCTTCTCATTCTCCCACTTGTTTGCGTCTCTTTAATGCTGATGAATCGAGTCATGAACTCTCCTAATTTGAATAAAATAATACAGCAGGCATTTCGTGCGTGAGTTTGACACATTAAACAAAGAAAACATGTGCACGTGCGCGTGTGCGTGAAAGAGAGAGAGGGATCAATTGGAGAAAGTACTACTATAGGGCATAGAATGGTATTCCAAAGCTCTCTTCCTAATATTATAAGGTCCAAAACAAGCATGTGATTCATAAGTACTAAAGGAATTGGCAAAAATCCGCAAGTTTTTTGACATTGTCACTGACCTACGCTGCGTCCTAATTGTCTCCGAGGTCCGTCCATATCTCAAATGCCAACATACTCGCATTTTGAAGAGACCTTGCAGCTCCCACTTGAACTCAGATCCCCTATAGTCCAACAAGAAAGGTTTTTTCAAAAAGACAGCAGCAAGAACATCCGAACATGTTAAAATGCTACTACTTCGATCAAAGTTCAATGATTCCACACATGCAAGAGAGAAAGGATAAGATTTCACCATTAAAAGGCATATTGTTGTTCTTACAAATATGATGCCTAAGTGGAAAGTAATATAAACAAAAATCAATTATGTTATCAATTTGTGGACTCTGCATATCACAAAAACAAGTACAATTTCTAGAAAGCCAGTTGGGGCTAGCCCAGTTGGTGAGGAAAGGGGGACTTTGGGGTTTAGGCCCGATAAGTCCAAGGTTCAATCCTTGGCAAGTGTAAAAAAATTTGTAGGTTAGAATGGGAGGTGGGTGCTTACCAATTTTTTTTTTTTAAAGTACAATTTCTAGATGTGCAGGCCCAAACAAATCAAAGGGCTTTAAACTCCATTGTTATATCCAAGTCTAAGTCACATCCAGCCTTACAGGGGAGGAGAACAGGAGTTCTTTTTAGTAAGGTTGTCTATGAAACAAAGGCTCAGCTCATTGGCAAGCCTTTCCTAGGTAATTCCTGGCCACAGTTTTCACTCCTCTCCCGAATTCCCATGTTGGTTAGCCATTTGAGCTTTCAGCATTCCCCACCACACATTATATATATAGATATATATATATATATGTACATCTATATATATGTATGTATGTATAGGAAAAATTAGCAAGAAATCCTCTTTCAAACCCGGAAAAAGAAAGTATGCTTTACCTCATCTGGTATCTTCTAATGTTGTTACTTGCTAGCTCAACTTAACCGTCTTTCCTGTAGCAATTAACAAGCATGTCCTCGTCAGAATAACCTTTTTTTTTTTTGCTCTGAACCCATCAGAATACTTGCCCACATGGTTATTTTTTCCCCTCGTTTTTTTCTCTTTGTTTTTTTTTAATGCAACAGCTGCCAACAATATAAGAACAAAATCCTTAATTAAATGTGCGTACTTTCTCTTTCTTCGATCAACCACACTATTCCTCATATCAGTTTTTGTGAGAGAAGATCCCGGGGGGTTAGCATACTGCATAGGAGAAAGGACGGGAGCAAGAGCAGAAGCAGCAGGCATTGCAATAGTCGTAGCAGCCACTGGCGGCATAGGTTGCTGAGGTGGGGCAGAAGCAGGGAGTGCAGCAGGAGGTTCAGGAAGTGGTCTTGGTAGCATGTGTTTTAATCGGTTGTTTCTGTAGTTCTTCCAGAAGTAGAATTGCTGTCTATGTGCCAATTCCTAAAAGTTACAAGAAGTATGAGATAATTTCAAAATCTATTGAGGGAAGAAATAAACATAGTGGTCTATGAACAAACGACATAGATACGCAACTTCACAACATTTATAATGTTTTTCAATTGTTTATACAATAGCTAGTTAAACAACATTGAATGGCAACCAAAAGGATAGAGTCATTAGAAATTGACCTTGTTGCCAGGATGTGCCATAGCATTACGGAAGTTTGGAT
This sequence comes from Ficus hispida, assembly GCA_025413025.1. Lineage (NCBI taxonomy): Eukaryota > Viridiplantae > Streptophyta > Magnoliopsida > Rosales > Moraceae > Ficus > Ficus hispida. The sequence continues at coordinate 14,727,499 of CM046364.1, read as the reverse complement.
TTTGGAGAAGCTCAAGGAAAAATAGACAATGAGGATACCTGAAAAGAAAATAAATTCAAGGTGATGGAATAAATCAAGAAAAGAATAACGGATGATTAGAAACAGACAAACAGTTGATTCAGAAAAGCTCGCCTTCTTTTAACTTAAATATAAAATCAGTAGCTCACATGAGTTCAACGCATTAGCTCACATTATAAACTTTGTGTACTCAGGCTGTTGCCAATACTGAAGGTACTTCAAGTAGCCAATGAAAGCTTCATCCTCAAAATATCGATTCTGAGCCAAATCTGTATTTAGTGAAGGAAAGACAATCAAAACACTCGCACTAACAAAGTTATAATTGATTGCCAATATTAGGCCTTAACCCTTTCATATTATCATCCAGGAAACTGTCATATCAGTCTTAATCTACATCCTAGATGTGTAATCGGCATTAACTCGAGGAATCCACACTCCACTATTTGGGGTGCATAAAAATATCCACCAAACCGCTCCAACCACCATCACCGCCCCACACCGCCCCACACCGCTCAAAATGGATGGTGTCATGGCCCATGCCATTAACCACAAAAATTTGGGCAGCGCAGTTAATGTGTTGAGTTTTTGGTTGATTTTCTCTCAAACCACCTACAAAAAACCCCAACCCGATTGTTGTACCCCTAAGCCATTATCATATATTAGTTTACAAACCAATAGTTTTTCTAACCAATTTCTAACCATGCCATTAGCATATAACAAGTAACAAAAGGCAAAATGAGAAATGACATTCCCTGTAGTGGGGTAATTTTAATATTCAACCGAAGGAAAAAAAAAAGTTAAACAAACAAACAAATGACTTCATAATTATTCACAAAAACATCATTTGACAGATAGAATTGAGAGAATCTTAAGGCATTGAAAGAAAGAACCTACAATGGATGTAAGTAGGATTGGCAAGGCATTGAACGAATTCCAATTCAAGCAAGAACCGCTGGCGTCCATCATCTGGATCCTTGTATATGTTCTTTGGCCTACAAGTCATTCAAATCATTGGAGAAAACACTTTTTTTAAGAGTCATAATCGAAATATAGTTTTCTCAATGGCCTAGGTTTGGATTCTGGTAAAATTTTCACACGAAAAATGAAACTAAAAAATCGGAGAAAAGTAAAAAAGAAAGCAGCGTAATTTTGTATAACATGCATTTCTACCGAAGAAAAGGGACAACAAAAAAAATATCATCTTTGGTTTCCCTTTCCTACATTTTCTCAGCTCCCAAACAGATGGGGAAAAAAAAACCATAAAAATTAATGAAGCGAGAGAGAGAACAGTGATTCGAGATTACGAAGATGGAGAATCTGCCGATTCATCACTTTCTTTGCCGGACGCCATTGAAACCGGCTCCTCCAAACCCACAATTAAATTTTCTTCTTAATTTATTTTAACAAAAAAAACAAAAAAAAAACAAAAAAACAAAGAAAACTCGAAAACTAGAATTGCTTTAAGGACCAGATCTAAGAAGACATGTATGCGCCCTCGGAGTCCGATGAGTAATTCGACTACCGAGAAAGCTGCGACCGCGAAACCAGACTATAGATGACCATGGGCCGTGACGTCTTCAACTGCTGGTTGGGAGACCGGCCCATCAGGATTCAACATCGAGTTAGAATTAAGATTTTGAACCTTTGGACCTAAAAACCCCCTTCCCTCTGAAAACCTCCTTCTCTTACCTTCCCTCATCAACTAAATTAGCCCAAAGTAGCTTGATTAATTCTCAAGAGGGAATTGAGAAAATTACTTAAATAACCTTCTTTTTTTTTTAATTAATCAACGTGATATAAATTCATCATTTTTATAATTCTTAATTTAACTTTTAATTTTTGTGTAAAATTAATAAAATAATCTCTAAATTTACAATATTCAAATTTTTTCTTTTTGGATTTGACTCTTGTAGCAAAACACACCCAACAAAAACAAAATTTCCGTTCAAAACACAAGTACGACTTCGGGAAAAAGAAATGAACTTAAAATGATAATATAAAGCAATGATGATATGCAGCTCTTTAAAAAAACACAAATCTTCTAAAAGTAAAACAACTTTTTTTTTTTTTTGGGTAAAAAAAAAAAGTAAAATAACTTCTATAAACAACAATAATCTCTAAAAACGGCTACTGTAAAATTATATTCTGCATTTTTCTACTCCAACTTGTTCTTTTTCTTCAAAGATCCTAACGTATTATTTTTAACAAATACCGGCGAGTTCATAATTAAATGCAGCAACTTCACTAATCAACACTCAATTAAATCCTTCATGTTAAACCTTATCCACGCTTAACTAAGAAACGTTACAAATGTAACACGGAAATTATTTCCAATGCATACAACTGAACATCCTATCCTCTAAAGCAGGAAGTTGCATCTTCTCATAACCCCCTAAAAGCAAGTAAATGCGTGATTTGGACGAACATAATCGTAATCTCTCCTACACATGCTTCCGATTTGAGAATGGATCAAGTTGGCCATGGTCAGCACAAATGACGATAAAACTCCTCTCATCCAGAGAAAAACAATTTAATTTATGGTAGTTCCACAATGACATCCACCGTCCAACCATTTAACACTCAACTCATTATCAGTATGGCCTGTACCGCATCGGCCGCCTGAACCTCGGAACCCTCCTGCAAATGAGAAAGATTAGAAATTAATGCAACTTAGAAATCTACAATCTATTTCGCATGGGATATGTGATTTATAGAACCAACCAACAAACAAGAAGTTTGCAGCATTGGCATCACAAATACACTACAGTTATCTAGATATCGTAGCCCAGTCAAGAATTCTACAATTCATTAAGGACACTTCTCTGATGTGCCGGAATCAAATAATGCTTTTAGGGACCTGAAGTGAAGCAAAGCGGAAACAGCAAGTATCATTGTAGGTTCTAATCTTCACCGTTCATTTTATCTTAGGTGGGTGCCTAAGCAATGTCCTACCGAGTCAAGTGCTACATGATTTGATCAGTAATTTGTGTCCCTAGCAGAAAATAGCCGAACTGATAAGCAAAGTGATTTACACCTAAATATGATTTTGAACCGAGAGCACTTTCGATATACTAACGGAGCTACTACATTAACACCTTCATATGAAATAGAAGAGAAACAGTATAAAAATTCTAGTGCTTACCCATAACCATATGAAGGATAAAATGGGGCAGGCATGAATGGTCTCCGGGAGCGGGAGAATGGGCTAGGTCGCCTTCCCCGATACTGCTTCATTCCGGGAATGTTTGTCCGCTTAGCAGAGACCTATAAACACATTAAACCACTATAATCAAACGAATGAACCTAGGAAAATTAATGTCCATAAAGATCAAGTTCAAGGACCTTCAATTGACGACCATGCAATTCTGATTCATTCAACAGAAGAGCATTCTGAACAGCATCGATTTCAACAAACTCAACATATGCAAATCCCTTTGGCTGGCCAAACTTGTCTGTCAAAATTGTAACTCTGTTGACAGTTCCACAAGATTGAAAATGCTGCTGAACTTCCTCAGGGGTACATGCATAGTCAACCTGAATTCAAGAAACATACAACCAAACTGAGCTTACTCAATCTTGCTTCTAACAGTTTTCAAGCATCAAGCAATATTTTTTATTTTTTATTTTTTTATTATTATTTTTTTATTATTCTCACTCCCCTAGGGCAAATGGGTATGAAACAGCTATTCCACGTGAACTCCATGAAAATCAGCAAAGAACCAGAGCATATTTGAGCACACAGTAATATGACATCCACTAGTTTCAACAAAACAAAACTTCGGTGTTAATTTGCTTAAAATAATATTTGATTAAATAAAAAAAAGCTTCAATAGCTTGTACCATCACATGAAGGACTACTAGCATATAATTTTTTTTTAAGATTAATAATATAAATATATAAATTTATATGTTGCCGATAACATAGTAAGCCATTTCTATCCAAGAAGAGGATTAGAGTGGGATAACAATTTCTTTTTACTAAAGAAGAAAGCTAGAATGAAAAGTCTAAATAAAATCAGAAACAATAAATCAAATACGAAGCATATGATCAACCCAGGGCGAACTCGATAGTGTGAATGCTTTTTACGTTTCAGCGAAGATAATCAAGATCTCAACAGTGTTTCTCAACTCTGTGGTAACAGATCTCCTAGAAGTTACATCTGGAAAAATAATGCTCGATGCCTAACCTGAATGATTCGAAAAAGATTAAGATGCCTAACCATATCGCATCAAGTAACAAAAACCATGAAATTAAAGCAAACTACCCGCCAGGCGAACAGTAAAGCAAAAAAATCTCTGATACAATAAGCCTACACGCACCAGGATCAAATACTATCACCAATCAAGATTCCATCCTCCATTAATCAGTTTTAGAAAATAAATGACATCCATATGAATTTGCAAGACCAAGCATGAAAATCTAGTAACAGAATTCCAATTTGTAACAGGATAAGAAAATGGATAGAAGCCTCACATTACCAACATAAATAGAGCGGGAATCCACCTCCTCCTTTTCAGCTTGAGTTGCAGAAGTACTTGAGGAATCTTCATTCATATTCAAAATGAACAAAAACATTAACCAAAGGCAAAAAGAGTTCGGAAGGCACTAAACCTAGAAGCATACCAACTAAAATCGAGAAACAACCAAGAAAACAAACTATGAACAATTAGCATAAAACAGTCAACATAAAGATGAAAATTCAGTTTATTTCTTGATTCAAACCATAATTCTACAACTCTTTAAAAACACACAACCGTGCAAAAAATAAAAAAGTTAAGCAATTAAAAATTTCGCTTTCACCCAGACCACTTTTGCTATCGTAATGCATTTAGACATGATACAAATCTTGCATCACAAATTAAATATCAAATGTGTTTTTCTTCTTCACAATGCAATAAAAAACACAAAATGAGAATGCAGATTCATCGAAAATACTCGAATAAACATGTTTTGTCTCCTTTTCTTTCTTTTAGGAGAAATCGAAAAAACATGTTGGGCAATTTGACAAAAGTTCAAGCTAAAAGGCATTAGAGTTTTGGGAACAAGAATTTTAAATACAATTAAGACAACAATAATTTTAAATACAATTAAGACACTTGGCAAACATTAATTTGAATCAAAATAGCTCCAAGAGAATCGTTAATACTGTCAAATAAGGTTCTCAAGATTCAGACACTTTCACCCAAAAGAAACTAACTTTAAGTTGAATCCACCAAATAACAAGTATGAAACAAATATAATTAAGACACTTGGCAAACATTAATTTGAATCAAAATAGCTCCAAGAGAATCATTGATACTGTCAAATAAGGTTCTCAAGATTCAGACACTTTAACCCAAAAGAAACTAACTTTAAGTTGAATCCACCAAATAACAAGTACGAAACTCACGATAAACCTCAAATAACCGCCAATAGATAAATCAATATATAAAAAATACTTCGACTAGAGTAAAGAAGTTAGAGAGAGAAAGAAGAGAGAGAGGTGAAACCTTGAACAGCGCCCATCTCCTTCTCGACCTTGGCCTGCATCTCACGGAGAGCGCCGGCCTCTTCCTCCATCTCCTTGAGCCTCTTCTTCATGTCCTCCAAATCCTGCCGAAACCAAATTAAAGCCCTAACTCTTAAGCATTTGGAACCAGATCGAGAAAACCACAAAAAGAGAAGAGAGAATTCGGTGACGGTGCCTTGGAGTTGGGGTCGTCGTAGTCATGGCTGTCGACGTCGGCGTCCATGTCGCCGTCGTCGCCGGGAATCTCTCCGCCGTAGACCTCGTGCTCGTGCTCGTGCTCGTGCTCGTGATCTTGCTCATCCATCTCTCTTTCTCTCTTCTCTCTCTCTCTCTCTCTAAAAGCGAACTGCGAAATGAACTGATTTCAATGATGGTTTTTTGGGAGGTGAAACTGGGTTTGAGGTTTGATTTGTGTTTGGGGCATATATATATATATATATATATATATATTTGGAACCTAGAAGCTGGGGGGGTGTGACTGGGATTGGGGTTGAAGAAGAAAGGGCGACTTTTGGAATTTCCTAAATTTTTGGGGTTACTTTTGAGATTTTGAGTTTTAATTTTTTTTTATAAGAAAAATCTGTGATAAAGCCCATGTTATATACCATATCGGTAAAGCTCGTTTTTAAATAATTAAGATATAATCGAACTACTGAAATGTTGTTTGTGTATAGTAATTATATTACACCTTATCTTACATTAGCATAGATTAATAAATAAAATAATAATTAAAAAATTTAAAAAGACCAACCCCTTCCCTGATGCCGGCGACTTCCCCGTCGATGAACCCTCCGACATCCAGTGTCGACCCAGTCCCCCATCCCTCCCCCCCCCTCGAGCCAGATCTGCCCCTCCTCCCCCCTTATGTGTTGACGTTGACCCAGTCGCCCCCCCCCCCCCCTTCCCCCCGTGTCGACCTAGTCTGTCGCCCCCTTTGGACGCCAGCAAGGGCACCCCCTCCCTTCGACCAAATCTACCTGCCTCCCCCCCCCCATCCCACCCGACGTCGACGACAAGTCCTCCTAGCCCCTGTAAACGAGCTTTTTTATTTTTTTTATTTTTTTATTTATTAATCTATATTAATATGAGATAATGTATATTATATTATTATATATAAACAACATTTCAGCTATTCGATTATATTTTAGCGGTTTAAAAATGAATTTATCAATAAAATATATAAAAGAGGCTATATCACAGACTTTCTTTTTTATAATAGAATTTGATTTTTTTACAAAACTATGAAAAAAATTTTCGACTTTTCGACCTATATCATAGATTTTTAAATTTACTTACTTTTTAATGTTGAATTTTTAATTAGTTATTGACTTTTCAAAATTATTTATTTTTTACTTTTCAAAAAGATAAAAATGATATAAATTATATATTGATTAACTTAATATCAAAAAGTTTCATTTTTAGTTTAATTAATTAAAAAATTCAAATATAATATTTTCTTTTATTTTTTTTTTTTTTTTGGTTAGTTTGCATTTTTCTTTTCAAAAATGTTGATTTGAATAGAAAACCATTATAATCTCTTTCTTATATATATAAAAGACTCAATTATACTTGAAGGATAAATCCGATTTTCATTAATGGGACAAAATGCAAGTCTAGAAAGAGGGAGACACATATTATTCTCATTAATTAACTTGACTTAATATCTGAAAAAAAACAAAAAAAACATGCATTTATGATAGCCTATCATAAAATAGTCCAATCGTTTATAACTAATTCATGATCACTTGTGACAGGAATCATAAATCATGCAATTCAACCACATGTGTAACAATTTGAAATTTGAGTCATAACAACATAGATTTTCTACGCACTTTGTCGGATAAAAAATCTCATTCTTTTTTTTTTATCCCTTTTTTCCTAAAGCATCCGTGTATATACATATAAATATACATACATATACATAATAATGAAGCCACATATCTCCAAAAAGAAAAGAAAAGGGGAAAAAAAAATGAAGGATCAGTTTTTTTTTTATGTTGTTGCACAATATTATGTGATGGCTAATGAGTTCCCCATAACTTCTCCATTATTACAACATTAAATGTGATTGCACTACAATTATATATATATATATATATATATATATTTCTATTAAAAAAAATTCATGTCCTTGAATAGAGAGATAATTTATTCATTTAATAATTTTTTCTCTAAAAAAAAAAACTATATTATCTGTTCATTTGGACCTATCATGGACCGTGATGTTTGGGCCCATAAGGCCCACTAAGAGTCCAACCGTTGCCGAGTCGGTCCTAAAAGTGTCCGTTAAGCTAAAAAGACCCTTTTTCCATTAATAACTAAATTTGGCGGGAGATATAGACGCACCCACTAGCCTATAACTTTGAATGCCTTTTCTTCTTCTCCAAGGTTTCCTTTTTTCTTTCTTTCTTTCTTTGCAGAGAAAACGAAAGAAAGAAAATGTTTTCCTTTTAAATTCTTCAATTTCCAGAGTCAAAGAAGAAATCAACCCCGTTAGCCTAAACATGTCGGAGCTTCAATCCGATTGGTACTCGCCCACGCGCCTCCGTACCGATTCAACCACCCAATACGATTTTCCGGTACGAGAAATTATCGAAACTCTTCTCTTCTTTGATTTTCTGCACTTCTTCATTTATGTTTTTTTTTTTTTGGTTTTTTTTTGAGTTATTTTTCTGAGTTTTTGATTACTAGGGAGACCGGTTTATTCCGAATAGGAGTTTGATGGATCTAGATCAAGCCCATAGTTTGTTGACAAACCGGACCAAGTCGAATCGCAATCCCAATTTCAATGTAAGTTAGAATCTAGTTTCTTTACAAGTGAAGTTTCGGTTTTGAGGATCGGAATTGAGTGAGTGTAATTCAGGTTCTTGGGTTTCTTTTTTCGGTTTGTGACAGGAAATCTACAGACAAAAATTGGAGGAAAAACTGACGTTGGATTCGGAAGGGAAGCCGTTCAGGATGTTGGTTTTCAGAGGGAGCCCGAAATCAAGTCGGAAGTCGATTCGTTGCGTGGACGAGATGCGACGAGATGATCAGATAGAGGAACTGGGAAAACATACCAAGCATAACTTCCGGAGTTTGCCAAAGGTTTTTTTTTTTTTTTTTTTTTTTTTTTTTTTAAACCTAATAAAGTTTCTCTCTTTTTTGTTGTGCCTTAATTTTTAGTCTATTTACACAGATGGAAGCCAGAATTTTGGATGCACCAAATATCAAGAATGACTTCTACATGAACGTACTTGACTGGGGGAATAACAACGTTCTCGCAGTCGCATTGGGATCGGAGTTGTACCTTTGGAACTCGGAGAACCGAATGGTCGAGAAGCTGTTGGCAGTTGACGGGAATGATTACCCCACAAGTGTAGCCTGGTCTAAAGATGCCAAAACTTTGGCGGTCGGATTTATGGGCTCAAAGCTTCAACTTTGGGATGCTGAAACTTCCAAACTTGTAAATATCTTGTTCAACCCTTTTTCTCTAATCCAGCTTTTCATTACACAAATCGTTGCTCTAGAGACACCTGGTTTGGTCTAAAACCGTGATTTTTACACAGCTTAGAACCTTCGAAGATCATAAGAAAAGGGTAGCAACCATTGCATGGAACGGCCACATTCTTACATCAGGAAGCCAAGACAAGTCCATCATAAATCATGACGGTAATTATACTTCCGACTTTTGAAGTTAGATGGAACTGTATTACATTTTGTTCTTATTATTCTGTCGTTTGATCTTCATATTTTCGCTTTGCAGTTAGGGTGGCAAACAATGTGGTTTGCCAAATAGAGGCACACACCGAGGAAGTCTGCGGTTTGAAATGGTCGGAAAGAGGCAATATGTTGGCAAGTGGTGGCAATGAAAATCACATATACATATGGGAATCGACCAAAATGGGTTCCTCAAAGTTTTTGTACCATTTCAAAGACCACCGAGCAGCAGTGAAGGCACTGGCTTGGTGCCCGTTTCAGTCCGAGGTGCTTGCTTCTGGAGGAGGCACCAACGATGGACGCATTAAGTTATGGAATACGCAAAAGGGCACCTGCATTAACAGCATAGAGACCAAAGCGCAGGCAAGTTATGCAATATGTTCACCGTTTCGGTTGTATTCTTATTGATTAATCACATTAATCACTTGGAATATACCAGCCACATAATTATAACATGGTTTTTTTGTGTTGTGAATCTTGTGAATTCAGATATGTGGATTGGAGTGGAACAGGCATCACAAGGAGCTACTAAGCGGACATGGCTTTAGCAGCAGTGAGCCTCGGAACCAGCTATGCTTGTGGAAGTATCCGTCAATGACTAAAGTGGGAGACTTGAAGCGCCACTCATCCAGAGTTCTCCACCTTTCTCAGGTCTAGCTATCTCAAGGCTGATATTGTTCTGAAAGCTAGTAGGGAAGTATATTTCATAGTTCAAATCTTGTGACGCTAGTCGATTTTGTTGATTTGTGGCAGAGCCCTGATGGGTTAACCGTGGTGTCAGCCGCTGCGGACGAGACTCTTCGCTTTTGGGAGGTGTTTGGACCACCTTATGCCGGCAACTCAAGACTTTCGGAACTGGATGGCCTTTTGTCCCTCAAAACTTCTCCCATAAGATGATGGAATGCTTCATGGCATTAATTTTGCTCCTCTCGTCAATACAAGGAAACAAAATAATGTTTGTTTTCTTAAAATTATTCGGATGTTAATTAGATGCTGTAATAATGTCTTCATGTTATACACATGTTCTGTGGTTGGAAACCCTGCCAGTTTGAATGAAATAATATAGTAGAGATTTACTTTAATCAGCAGAGAGACATTCACAGTGTAGAATAAAATTTCTAGCATACAGTGAAATCCTAGCAAAAGCCGCTCGAGCACACCGACCTCTAAGTCCTATAAATGTAAAAGATATGACTGAATAAAATTCTTTCCAATTTTACAGTCGCTACAAAAAAAAAAAAAAAAAAAAAAAAAAAAAAAAAAAAAAGCAAGAAACTCATTCAGCTTTTGAGTCATCGCTATTGTTGTCCAAGTACACCTCATCCTCGGTGTCTGATGTTTTATCCTCTTCCACTTTTTTCCTCTCTTCCTCCCTCTCTCTTTCAGCAGCTTCAGCTTTTGCAGCTTCTAACCTAGCACTGACCGCTTCCCATGACACGAGTTTCTCCATAAAGATTGATATGTAATCTGGTCTCCGGTTCTGCAGGAAGCAGGAAGAACGAACGATGCAATTGTCAGTTTTAATCTTAATAGACACTCTGCACAAATGGCTGTATGGAAAAGCGGGGACTATTCCTTTTATGATAGCTGAACTCACCTGAAAGTCAAGGTAGTAAGCATGCTGTAGAGAACCAAGTTCATAGAATGCAGTTAGTAACCAGTAATTAATGTTAATATATGTTTTTTTTCTAAAGAAAATGAAGTTCAAAAAATTTGTACCAAACAGAACCAAACATAATCACTGCAAATTACCTCCCAAACATCAATGGTAAGGAGCGGCTGCATGAAAGAAAGAACGAGCATCGTTAAACAAAGAGAAGTGACTACTACTGATATATCATATTTCAAGCATTATACTCACATAATAATCCCAAATAAGTGGATTTACGGCATTAGGGCTCTTCACAATTACAAGCTTTTTGTCTTCCTCTGATGGATTAGGATTTACTGCATTTCCAACGCCAAGTCTATTTGCTTTGTCTAGATTAGGAGAAATCAAACAAGGATCGTCAGCCATGTTCTGAATTCACCTACTCATACGAAAACATAATTGGTTATATAACTTACATGCAAGCCAAGCCCAACCAGAACCAAACTGTGTAGCTGCAGCCATCTTGAAGTCTCCAACGAATTTCTCGAAAGAACCAAAATCTCTTTTGATTAGCTCTAGAAGCTCCCCAGATGGCTTTCCGCCACCTCCAGGTTTCATGGATTCCCAGAAGAAGTCGTGGTTCCAGACCTGCAAACAGTTTAGAGAAAAACAATTAGGAAAGTTTAGGAATGACATTAATTAAAATAAAATTGACTCCATATCCAGCATTTGGGCATGTCTTGCTCGCAACGGAGAGCGAGAGAGTGAAACTTTCTTAACATCAACAATCTTCCATTTTGTACTCTCACTAAAAGTTCCTATGCATTACACTTAAATACTTGGAAATCATATAGCATCGGTTTAAACTTAGCAAAAAGATATGAATTTGCTTATTTGGGATTTCCATGTAGCATTTCTAAAGACTGTCTACCAACTCAAATAGTTCAAAACATCCACAAAAGTCTATTCTGTCGACGTACCTGTGCTGCATTGTTGAAAGGTGGAAGAAAATCCCCCTTGTTGTATGTCATGACCACAATATCTTCCAACGACATCCCCTCTAGTTCTGTTCCTGCAATTTGCTTATTTAAGTTCTCCACATAAGTTCTGTGGTGCTTCCCCCAGTGGTACTCGAACGTGTCCTTGCTCATATGCGGCTCCAAAGCATTCTACCAAAACGATACATTACAACAGCACAAAGGATAACGGTTTTAGCATTCTCTAACAACTTCGTTAAACTACCAGAAATTTAACAACCAATTTCTACTCTGACAAAAAACTATACTTTTTCCACTTTCTGTAACGGATTTTTACACCGAGAACATATAACAAACACATGGTAGGCAGAAAATAGTCAAACTCAAATCAAGCATTTATTCGCCGGTAAAATCTTGTAGAAATCAAACTAGGCCTAATGGATATACATAAGAAACATGAAACCAGTGAAAGACTAAGAGCATCAAAGTTCAAATCTTACCAATGGATATGGAGGCGGCTTTAGCTCAAACTTGGCAGTCACTTTAACCGGACCAGCCTTTCTAACACACAGTCTCTGCTTCAAACAACAAAAAAAGAGACTTAGCTTTCTTGCCATTTTATGGGAAACCAAACAGTAGAAACATAGAACCCCAAACTGAATTTACCATTTTCTTGGTCCATTGCAATCTACGAGGAGAACCCAGATTTCCATGAAGACCCGTTGATGGAACAAATGCGCAGGGTAGAGAAATGGGCTTGGTTGTTGCTACGGGTGCTAGTAGTGCCGCCATTTCCGAACTGTTCGGAGATTTTCCGAGAGAGAGCTCAAATGAGTGTGTGAGATTCACGGGGTTTTGGCGTCAGAGAACCATACAAAGAAAACATATGTTATCAAAATTGTTTATAACGTCTTCATTATTATCAGCCAAAAATGAAAAATGTCGTCACTCCTGGTACGACTATGTACTCCAGGTACTAGAACATGTGTACTACTGGTACTAGCATTGACTTGTATTCTAAGAAATAAAAAGTTAAAAAAAAAAAAAAAGTAAAAATTCTATTGATTTGACCAATACCCATTTTGTTGTTGGGGAATTTCCATTTTTTATTGTTGAGATAACAATTACAGTGATTGGATTAATTTTTTTAGTTATATGAGTATTTACCTTAAAAAATTATAATATAAACAACGATAGAATCAACCTTTCACTGAGTACCGACTCAAGAGTAAGGAAAGTTAGGCACTCACCTAATATCCCAAGAACGTTCAAGACCCCAAATTATAATATAAACAAAGATGGAGTCAACCTTCTACTCAGTATCGGCTCAAAACTAAGGAAAGTTAGGCACTCGCCTAAGGTCTCAACAACGTTCAAGGCCCCAAATTCTATACATATATATATTGTAAATATATTATTTGAAATTTGATAAGTGAGGCCTACATTTGTCTACCCACGTATTTATGTATGTAAATGTATAACTACTATATTGTAAACTTAGTTTTTTATGTTTGAAAATCATATCACACAGGTACATATCATTTAGATTTTGGAACGAATAAATTTTTCTGTATGTATATGTAAACAATTATCAAATCTGAGACTTACAAGGCCCCAAAATCTCTACTTATAAGTATAGAAAAAAATTTATTTTAAGGTCAATTATTTCCAAAAAAAAAGTTACTCGATTAGTTTATATACAAAAACTTATTTTACTACTCAAAAAACAAAAAGAAAGATACAATTAAATTTCTTTTATGAAATAATTTTTTTTTATTTTGTAAATAAGTTTTAAAGATTTAATTGGTTATAATTTAATAAGATTGAGAATTATAAAATATCCTATTGATAGGATTTTTTTTAAATTCCATCAATTTTACATTATTTCTCATTTTAATATTATTTTAATAAGATTTAAAGTTTAAAACGTTCACTATTCGAAGGTTCTTTATTGTTGACAGCATAAATGTAAAGGCCTCTTAAAATTTTTTATTTAAGGCCCCAAAATTGATTGAGTCGGCCTTGCTTCTACTTCACCAGCGATCCACACCAATTATTTTCTAAGGCTATAAAAATAAGAACAAAAATATACAAAGTTTAGTAGAGACATATAAGCAAAATTTTAATTTCAGTGCAGGTAAAACAAGAAAAATCATAATTTTTCTAGCACTACTTTTTTTTTTTTTTTTAAATAGTAAATAGAACTAAAAGCGGTCGTCCCTATTAGTTTAAAGTAATTCCATCATTAAGCACAAACACAGAAAAATTGCTGTCATTTGTAAAACGGTTAAAACTTTACTTCCTCTCACAAAAAAAAAAAAAAAAAAAAAAAACTTCATTTTATTCTCCTTTTCCAATTATGTACTTTTTTTAGTAATTAAAAAAAATAAAACATAACCCAATTTCATTTTTTTAGGAGAAAAATTATCTATTTTTTTGCAAGAAGAATATTAAATATCCCTCCCTCTCAAAAAAAAAAAAATAAAATAAATACATATATTAATTGTCCCAATTTCGTATCTTGTCCTTTCTCTCTTTCGAGAAGGTGCCTTGGGGCGTGTCCTTGAAACCACCACTTTGTAACCGCCATTTGAATTTTGGTGACCAAAAGGTGCAACGGTCGACCCTTTCACAACCAGTCATGTCCATTAAAAAAAAAAAAAAAAAAAAAAAAGCCCAAAACCCATTTGCTTCTTCTCTTCAATTCCATTAACTGCAGTCACTTATCTTGCATAATTTCCTCTCTCCAATGGCAAACATGGATTTCCAAGAACCAAAACATGACTCAACAAACACACCACCACCAACCTTAACAACGCCACTAATGCCTCCAACGCCTCTCCAACTCTCCGGTTTTCTCAGCGGCGACACCATCCAAGTCCAAGGCGACACGGGGAGTTTGCAATTCTCGGTACAACTCAACATCAACAAGACACTTTTTCCCGAGAAAATCGGTCCTCTTCACTCCCTTGAGACAGTTGAATACACTCCACAAAAGTTCTCCTTGGAAGCTCTAAGTGATTCTTCCTACTTGACCCCAATTGCCTCAGAGCAACTAATGGATGATAACTGTTCTCGCTTCGAGGAAGAGAGTGAGATTAGAAGAGAGGGATATAATGTTTTGACGAGGCTGAGAAGCGGGGCCATATCTCCGGTGTCGTATTCCCCTCGGATTTTGCTGTCTTGCTGTGAGAAAATGGTGAAGCCAAGGAAGAAGAAAAATACAAGTTGTAGAGAGAAGGTTGATGTGTTTGAGAGGCTGTTTAGGAGACATAGTTTTCCTATTAGGCCATGCACTTCTTACGCCTTCTTTGTAATGGCTACTTGGGGCGATGTTAAGTCGTCTTCATTCGGTGAAACGAGTAAGAAACTTGGTCGAATGTGGTGCAAACTTCCTCAGAATCAGAAAAAGGTTTGTTCTCTCTCTATATAGACATACAAATGCAAACATACACACACACACACAGATATAGATACGCTAATTATGTTTTCTTTCTTGTTAAAGTATGCTAAAATTTCCCATGTGGGTGTAGGTATATGAAGAGATGGCTGTGAAGGACACTGCAAGGTACAAGAGGCAATCCAAGCTGTTTAGTAAAGCCAACTAGAGGACACATAGAAGATAGAGCATAGGTTTTGTATTATTCTTTTCTACTTCACTTTTTGTTCTTGACCTTCTATATTTATATATCTATATATACATAAATATCTGGTGAGACTGGTGATTTAACAATTGTAATGGCAATTTACATGTAACTAGTTCGCTTCTTGTTGGTTGGTATATCAGTCTTGTGAGAAGAAGAATTATTAACCAAGAAAAGTGAAGCGTAAAGACAATTTAGTCTCAATGAACTAAAGAAATAAAAGTATCTAAAAAATGAATGGTTTTTGGAAACTGTACAAAAAACTCATGGGAGTTCATGGAAAACATTAGAATGTAATGATCCGCAGGAGGGAGAGACCTGCTCAGAGGGAGAAAGTCTTTGCGTACACATCAAAATGTACATTCGCGGTCAGTTGTGGTTCCTGCAACATAAACACATAAGAATTAAAGCCCCATTCAGAGCGTGGACTCAAACTCACAATTCAAATAGTAAATTAAATTTTTTGGAATCTCTAATTGGTGGTACTAGTTGATGTACGCGAGTAACATATACCTGTCTCATCTTGCCAAGACTTCCTCCGGTTGAAAGCATGTTGAGAAGAGACGTCATGATACCACCACCAAGATCATTATCCGTGTTTCGGATTGTAGACCGCATTGAGTTTAGCATGTTGCCATATGTCGTGGCATGGCCACGCTCGATTGCTTGGATGAAAGAATAAGTCATTGCACCAGTTGAAGTGCTCTTAGACAGAGCCTGTGCGCATAAAGAAAGGACATCAAGGCTTTGAAAAAAGAACAACAGAGTTTTCCCGTGTTCTAGATGAATGGAAATTCTAGGAAGATGTTCTCTCTAAGACATTGAACTTACTGAGGTATCAACCGAGGTCTGATCGTCGTCACAGCCACTGAAGGAAATCACTTCCCCTCCATTAGTTCCCTTCCAAACACCTGATCTAGGCCTATGATCCTCCCACACATATCTCCCACTTCTACATTTATAAACAAAAACAAAAGAAAGTTACAACAAATGAAAAAAATTAAACTTCTCATTAGATTTTTATCCTATGCTGTTAATTTTGCACGTACTTCTTCATTTTGATGTGATTATAATAAGATTTGATATTAAGAAACACGCACTACCAGTAAAGTAAGCTCCATTGCACACACAAAATAGCCCTTGCGTGTGATCACCATTGCTAATGGTAAGCCTCATTCCGAAGAAATGCAAGATTTCGATTGACAAAAACATACGAACCTGTCCATCCTGCATAGAAAAGGCAAATCCAACACAGTTCCACTATGGCAAGCGTCTATAATCGCGTGAAGCTTGACCCCGGCAGGGAGAGGCCTGACGATCATTGCGTTGACCTCGTCATCGACGATCATGCCCTGAGTCTCGAAATCCAGGGGACAAAGGGTTTCGTCGTAGCCGTCAACCTCATCCCCATTGTGGTTCCTCTGTTGTGATCCATGGCCAGAGAAATGGAATACCAAGGAATCTCCTGGCTGGCAACCTTGAACAAGCCAAAACAGAGCCATCCTCATGTTGTGTTTGGTTGGACGCCTGTACGGATCAGTTTCTTCTTCTGCAAGTAACTTGCAAGAAGAAACCAATGTCAGAGTGATATAACAAAGATCAAAAGCCCTGGGCAACGCTAATGTCAGTTTTGCCATTATGTTAAGGTTGGCTCCTTATATAAATTCAGAACCAAATGATCAAATGCCTACTAATGCAAATCATGTTTATACATATATACGCACTCTCCTATCCAGCTATGAGATGTATAATATATATATATATATATATATTTTTTTTTTTACATTATTGTAATAATTAGTTGATTTTATAATAATTATTTTCAGTGATATTTGTATTTGTACTAACAATTATTAAATAATATAATGTTGCACATAAATTTAAATAAAATTTAAAGTAAACTAGTTGTTATAAGTAATTTATAATAAAGTTACAACTATCAAATTTATTCAGCTGTCCGAAAAAAAAATATATATATATATATTTATTGACAATGACATAGTAGCCAAGAGAAGCTAAGAATTAGAACACATATATAGACTTCCAATACTTATTATGTTTTCCTAATTGGAATTAATATCAGATCAAGCTAATTAACAATCTGTTCTAATCAATAGGAGTTGACAATATTTATCTAGACCCCAATAAGATTATAAACAACAATTAAGAGTCAAAAGTCAAAAAGGTGGAGAAATCTGAAGGTTCCAACTAGAAAATTGTAGCAAAACTAGAGAGACACCGCAAAATTTGAAGATAAAGTTCCATAAAATCAAAATCTAATCTTTAAAAACAAAAAATTGGAAGCAAAAAAAGAAGGAAAAAAATTACCGGTGAGCATAAGAACGGAGGACTCAGGAAATTTGAACTTATTGATCAACAAGTACTTCATGCACTTGGCGTCATTGATGCACCCCTTGAGCTCACGCCTCGTGTTCTTATACGACACGCCGCATATCACCGCCCGCTTCTGCCCGTGGGCCGACGGCGGCGCCCCAGCCGGCATGTGGTTGTACGGCGACGGCGACGCTGCAGGAGGAGCCGACGGCGCCACCGCCGGAGGAGGCGGCGGGGCATGGTGGTGGTGGAAATAGCCGTGGCCGAAGTGCTGGGGGGCGCGTGGCTGGGCCACGCGCGTGACGCAGTGGCATATGGCGCAGCGGATGGACGTGGCGCCCTGCGGTAGCTGCAGCGGCGTCCGGCAGTTGGAGCAATCAACAAGCATGTACATCACGATCGGTTTTAAGTAAAAGTTCTCTTGTTTTGTTTTGTTTATTTGTTCTTTTTTTTTTTTTTGGGTGTTTTGTTGAAGAATCTGTAAAGGGTATGAGGAGGAAGAATTATATAAATTATATAGGGAATGAAAAGGAAGGTGAAGAGGAAGAAGAGACGGAAAGATGTTGGAAAGCTGGTGTGGGGGCAATAGAGAGAGAGAGAGAGAGAGAGGAAGATGATTACTTTGACTTTGCACTTAGAATCGGTTGTTGCTCAACCGGCGGGAAAAAAAATACTATAATATAATAAAATTGTAAAACTTTGCTAATGGGCAATATTATAAAAATGTGAATAATTCATATTCGTAATCCTTATAAACCATACAATTTATTTTTGTTATTTTTTAAAAAAAATTAGAGCACTTTGTTTTCATGCAATAAAATAGTCTCACAGAATCCTTTCTTCTCAAATATGAAGAAGTAAAATTAAAGTCTCACGGTGGAAAGAACATGTGTTTGAACTGGCTCCATGACTAGACATATTTTGGAATAAATTTTAATGGTTGACTTTAACCGATTAGGAGGAAGGAAAAAAAAAACGATAAAGATAAAATAATAAAGATAATGGTTAAGTTAAATAGTTGCTTATTTACCTTTTCAACTTTTCATTCTTTTCTACTGTAGGGTATTTTATCTGATAATATTTATTTTATCTATTGGATTTTTTTAACGGTTTATAAATGGGACAGTAATATATTGCGGTGTTTTAGATTTTTAAAATCAACAATATTTGTAAATTAAATTATTTAAACATCAATCTTATAATAAGAAAATAACTTCCATAGATAATTATGAAAGGCGAAAATCTTATCAATGAACCTCCCATCCGTCAAAAGAAGTCAAGCTTTTCGAAAGCTTGAAGTACGTGTTGCTTTGCGACCAACTTCTCCAAAATTGGCGTCTCCAAATTTTGGTCAACTTTATCGTCCTCTGAACAGATAATTTCGACGATACCAAAAAACTGAAGAAGTAAATATTTTCACAACTAGTTTTTGTTTCACACCACGGAAAAAATTTTCACATCTGAATAATTTGAATCTCCCGCATTAAAAAAAAAAAAAAATGAAGGAGATTGTCTACACAGTATATTAGAAGGGAGAAAAAAGCTCACTGTTTTCGTCCAAAACGCGAGAAACGTGTTTTGCACTGTGTGGCTGACGCAAGGGAGACGGGGGAGACAGAGAGAGAGAGAAAGAGAGAGAGAGAGAGAGAGATTTTTTATTTTTATTTTCTTTATGTGAAGCTGACACACGGAGGTAGAAGGAGAGAGGGGAGGAGGGGAGAGAGGATGTGTTGGGGAGAAAAAAAAAAAAAAAAAAAAGGAGGGGGAATATATTGGTGGGGGCATGAAGTGAGAAAGAGAGGGAGAAGAAAAGGAAAGATATGCGATGAAAGAGAGAAGCGTAAAAATCAGAAGGAAGGGGGAGTTTTGACTCCCTAATTTAATTCAAGTTAAATTATATATATATATATTTTTATTTTTTTAAAAATTAATAAAAATTATTATTTAAATTTAAAAATTTAAACTCAATTCATTTATCAAAACATCCTCGAAGAAAAAATAGTAATCTATAAGAAGTGTTAATACTTCTTATTATTTGAAATGGGCGTCTTGGGTTTGGTTTTGGTTTTGGTTTTTTTTTTTTCTAATTATTTCTCTTGATTTTGTGGGTTTTGCCTTTTCTTGTTTTTTTTTCACTTTTTTTTTATCTTTTCCTTTTTTTTAACTTTTTTTTTAATCTTATATACTTTTAATTTTAAATTTGTATAACAAAATATTTTTATTATAAAATAATTTTCTTCAAATAGTGTCCTCGGTCAAAATTTTTCTAAAGCTCCGTTTCAAGACACGTTTCAAGATGGTGTTTTGAAGGTTAGAGATGATTTGAGTTTTCAAAATATGTATTTCGTAAAAATAAACTGTTTTAAATGAAAAATTATAAAAACTTAAAATGTGTTTGGAAAAAAATTAGCATTATAAATCTTGTTTTATTCTTTTCAAAATTCAATGCAATTTGAAAAAAAAAATCATTTCATTTCGACTTAAAATGATAAAGTTATGGATTTTTAAAATTTGAGTTTTCTTTAAAATGTTTGGAAAAATAAATAGTAAAATTGAAATAAAATGATAAAAAAAGAATTAACAAACTATATTTCCAAATGTGTCCCAAACAAGCCTAAATGTCCTATTAAATTTCATTTGACAATTGTGTCTTTATTTAAACACTGATTTTTTTTTAAATGAATTTAAACACTATTTTCTTTCTCGTATATTTTAGTTAACATTTTATATAACTGTTTCATTTGCTTATTATTAAAACATTTTGTCCATTTGTTTTGATCATTTTTTAATTTTTTCTAATTTTTATTTTTTTTCCCCTAAAACCTTACACTTTTTCCTTTCTATTTACCCATCTTGGAATTTTTTTTTTTTTTTTTTGTATCCTTACTTTTTCCTCTATTTTTCTCATTATAATTTCTTTATTTTCTTTTAATTTTTTAAAACTATATCTTAATGAATGACTTTTTATTTATAATTTATTTATAGCAAAATGTTTTTTTTTCTCAAATACATTCTTACTTAAAGATCATTAAAAAAAAAAAAAGCATACATAACACACTCATGCATTGCATATATATATATATATAGAGAAAGAGTAAAACAAATAGATTACACTATTTATTTATAAAAAAAAAAAAAAAAAGAATACAGCATTATTATCCAAGGGGCATTATTTCAACCAAATCAAAAGGAATTGGGAATATTAAAGTTAAGATTTTCTACAATGTGGAGTTGTTGGCAAGAATCAAACGCTACTTGAATGTTTCCAGGCACAAAAGAACAATCGTACGTGGACCATTTTTTCTTTTTTTTTAAGAAAAAGCATTCAGTGGATCAGTTATGATTATTTTTATTATTATTATTAAAGATTATTACTATATCATTATAATTTTTTTTGAGCAAGCATGAATGCGTCACAGAACAAAGAAAACAACACAAAGACGAAGCTCAAGAGCTCCTTAAAGTTCAGCCAAAAAAAAAACAAAAACTCAAGAGCAATCTTGATTCTTGCATTTTTTTTTTTTACCTAAAGTATTGTATCTGGTATTGTATATATGTATTTTTATATTCATTCATATTTATAATAAATAAAATTCATATTTATAATTACTGAAATTAATATTATTAGATGTGATATATGGTACAGAATATTATATTTATAGTACCTTTTTATGTAAAAATTATAACATGTATGGTCAAACTCTCCATCATATTTGAAATTTAAAAGATTATTTTACATCTTGAAAATTTATTAGCAAATTTTACAAATAGACAATATAGTTATTTAACAAATGATTATTTTTATTCATGTCTTTGTTATTATTTTGTCATATGAATTTTAAAAATTAGTTCATTACTATTTTGTCTTCTGAATTTTAAAAATTATCTCTTTTTGCCTTGTGAATTTTGAAATAGTCCTATCTAATCCATTGCCTTACAAATTTCAGTTAAAAACATATAGAAAAAAATGAGTTAAGCATAATCGTGTATTTTTTTTTTTCTGTTTATTCTAATAAAAATCCTAACATAATAAATTTAGTAAGGTTACTTCTGCTATTCTTTTCATCTATTTTTAATCAATATTTTGGTAAAAGAGGTTAGTAAGAAAAATTTAAACTTTATAAGATAAAACTAAGAATTTTTAAAGTAAAAAAAAAAAGAGAACAATTCTAAAATTTATATGTTAAGAAAAGAATAATCCTTAAACAAATAACTATCATTAAATATATCTTTACCATATATCTCTATTTTCACAATTCTTATCTATCAAATTCTTTTTATCTTTATTCCTTTTCGTCTCTTCAAACATATGTCTTTAGTGTCCGTTTGGATTATTAATTGAAGTTAAAATTTTTAAATTAGAATTAGTATATTTTTTAAAAATTAGTTATAATTTTTATTGATTTTTTAAAAAAAGATAAAAATCTAACAAAAATATAATTTAATTAAAGTTAAACTAACGTATAAAATAAAATATTGTGGTTCGTTAGTTGAGGATGGAATTTTTAAGTTAAAATTGATTGACTTTTTAAAAATTAATCATAATTTTTATTAATTAAAAAAAACATAAAAATTAAGTTAAAAATTCAAATGCATGACCTGAACCTACGAGAACTTTTTTGTTTTGTTTTTTTGGTTTTCCCGGCTAAGTAGAACTAGATTGAAGTTATGTACTTGAATAACGCTACACATGTAAACATATTTATTCTTGAATGACTTGACATTCACATCTGTCACATCAATTAACATATTGTCAAAAAAATCTAAACCACAAAATTTTTAAGAGTGGATTTATAAAAAAATAAAAATAAAAAATTGAGAGTAGCATCAAATAATTGAAACTTTAAAGGCTATTTTTTATGCCTTCTAAACTTTAATCTCAATCGAAGAAAAGACTTGTTGAATGTTTTCTTACATTAACTTGCACGTGATCCATTTTCATTAGACTCGTATAAACAACACTCCCTTATTTTTATGATAAATTCAAGGGTAGTAAAAAATATATTACTACTTACTAGTAATTGGGTTTTGTACGGATTTGAATATACGATGAAGTAAAAAAAAAAAAAAAAAAAACCCCCAAAACAATACGCAGCTCATTCTCCAAAGAAAATGTAACAGTAGGACCCACTATTTGATTTAAATGTGTGGATGAAGAGTTTTTTAGGGGAAAAATGTATTACTTTTTATGTAAGGAGAAATTAAATTACTTAAAATAAGGGGCATTTACTTATTTAACCTCATTATATGATGCTAGCCGTATTAAACAACAAAAGGAAAATATTTTATTTTCTTATCATTCTCATTTTTTTTAAAGGTTTATTATATCATTCTCAATATCTTTTATTTTTGTCCTATTTTATACCCCTCATGCCAAATATATAAATAAAATAAGTTAGCGATCTTTTATGGAAATTGGAACTTAATGTATGTCTGATGAGATAAATAGTGGGATGTAGGAGTATTCACAAAATCCGTTAATCCATTCAATCTGTTTAATCTAGTCCAATCCGTTGGATTAGATTGGGTTGATAGATTAAATGATTAGTTATATATTCGAATTTTTCTAAATCGAATATTATGGATAGCATTACTGATTGAGGATTTTTCAATTCTTATAATCCGTTAATTTATCAATCAGTTAAATTACTTTGTTATAATATTGGTTAAGTTGATTACTATGGATATTTTCTTTTGAGTTTAATCTAAGTTTGGTTGTTGTTATGTACTGTAAGTTATAATTTAGTTAATGATTGAGGACTTGAAGTTAATTATATTGTAGTTTTATGGAACTATTTCATATTTAAACATTATATTTTTATTTTTTAGTTCATAAATTTTTCAGATTGAATCCGTGAATCCAATCCGTATAAACCAAGATTTATAGATTGGATTACAAGCTGTACAGATTGGTTATGGATTGAAAAATCTCAATCCAAATGTCACATATTAATTTACATATTGAGACATAATCTGTAAAACCAATCTATGAACGCCTCTAGTAGGAGGAAAGAAAAGAACATAGAAATCTTTGAGGAGAAAATAGAACTGTAAATTGTGTGGTTGGAGAAAAGTGAAAATATAAAACCTATTGAGAGACAGAGTTATGATTCTATTTTAGTAGGACGCTGCCAAGAGTTGGGTTTTTTTTTTCTTTTTTTTTTTTTTTCTCTCGAGATATTCTTACCTTTTTGTTTAGGTTCTATAAATTTTTGGCTTAATATTTTTCATGATCATTACAAATTAATTTTTTAAATATTTAATACAACACAATATTAATAGTATAATTATAACATATTTTATTTTTATGTTTCAGTGACGTAGCAAACATAGTAAATAAAATGGAGATCGAAATGAAAATTGATCCTCACGAAAAGAGGTTAACAAATCTCTAAAAGCAATCAAAGTTTTTTTTTATTTTTTATTTTTTAAGTGTGGAGAAAAAAATGGATAACAAAAAAGAAAAAAAAAAATTTGAATGATACCGTTCAGCTAGGAAAAATGGCTAGAGGTTTAAAGTAAGAAGCCAGTTAAGTAACTTAATATTTATGGGATATGTTCAAGAAATATATTAAGGGGGTTACTTTTGATAGAAAAATCTTTGAATGGGGTCACATTTGTAAATCTAAGTAAATTTAGGTGTTAAAATCACAAATTCAAAAGATTAAACGGGGATGCATGCGTGTGTCCCATTTAGAGATGACCATGGAGTGAGACGATAGTCAGTATGCATCTCTTACCTTAAACCCACCTTCTTTTATCCTCTATATTCATATTTACTGACTCATACTCACTTAATTTAAGGCGGTATGGTTGTAGAGACAGAGAATCCCCATCAGAAGTACTATATTCATATTCTAATTATTTACTCATTAAGAATAAAAAAAAATAAAAATAAATTTCATTTAAATTTTTATAAAATTTAACGACATAATCTAGAGAAATATATCAAGGTTAGGATAGTTTTCCTTTTGTTTTTTGTTTTTTGTTTTTCTCTTTTCCCTTTATGAATGTGTTCTCCTTTTTATATTCTAATAAAAAACTTATATATGTATATTTATAAAAGCAGGGTGGGTGATGGGTGATAGAGCTTATGCCACTCCCTCTCTGCATCAGTTTAATTTTAACCTTCATACCTAAATAATATTTCTCAGACCTATGACCTCGCACTTATAAATAAAATTACCATCACTAGCCCCATTAGTCCCTATCTAGCTCCATCCATGGACAGCACTGCTACTAATATAGGATGATTATGGAACATATAGATAGAAATCATATTTAGCACCACTTAATTTTTTTTTCTTAATATAATTTTCCAAGTTAAGGAAGGTTTGAGGTCTGAGTAGAATATGAAGTTGTGTTTGGTTCATCAATTTGAGTTGAAAAACTCGATTTAGTTTTTGTATTCTTTTGAAAAGTTAACTCAGTATGTGTTTGGTATGTAAGTTGAAGTTGTATTTTTTGATTGAAATTGTGTGATTTTTAAAAAACTAGTTAAAATTTATGTTGAATTTTTAGAAAAAGACAAAAATGAATCGAGTTTTTTTATTTTATTTTATTGGAATTGTTACTCTAACACCCCATCATTATCATCATTCTCACTTCCAACTATAAAAAATTAAAATTTAAAAGTCTATAACTTTGTATATACAAGTTCAAATTAGATGATTTTTTTTCTTTCATAAATTACATATAATTTCGAGAAAAACAAATTAAAAAATTTTCAAATTTTCTCAAAAAAATTTCAAATTTTCTCAAAAAAATTTCAAATTTTCACGCTTCTAACTCCAATCAGGCAAACACACAATCAAAACAATAATTCAACTTCAATTCAAAATTTTCAACTTAAGTAGAGGTCTCAAACATATACTTAATTCATTCAACAATATGTCTACCCCTCTAAAGTATATCAATTGCAAACAAAAATTACGGTTACATAATCAATTAATAAAAATGCAATTAAAGGGGTGTTTGGTGAATAAGTTGAGTTTGAGTTGAGTTGAGATTTTTAAGTTTGAATAGTAATTTTTGTTGACTTTTTCAGAAAAGATAAAAAATTTTTTCAAAAAAAAATAAAAAACATGATAAAAAAATATAATTTAGTTTAAATTAAGTATAAATGCCAAACATATCCTAAATCTCCTAAATCTCTTAAAATCAAGAGAATTTTAAATTAAAAATAATACAATTAAATTTAAAACTGTTACTAAATTATACAAAACCTTTATTAAAAAAAAAAAAAAAAAAAGTTATGCTCCCTCCACTTCTCTCCCTCCGTCCTCCAATCAAAATAGTCCATCTCTCTCTCCAAACGCCTCTGTTCTGACCAGTACTAGCCCAGTATGACAGTGTCTATTTAAACGCACCAGCTCTCAAGAACTGCATGACTCTCTCTCTCTCTCTCTCAAACTTCAGAGCTCTGAGAAAATTCGAAAATGGAGCACACTGCTTCAAAGAAGAAGGAGTTGAAGCAGTGCCGGTACTGCCACAGCCTCGGCAAGGGCTCGAAAGTCGAGGTCTGGTCCGAGGAAGACGGCTTCAGTAACGCCTGGTTCTCCGCCGAAATCCTCCAACCGCCGCGGTCGACCCACGGTCCCTCCGGCCGGAAGAGAAAGAGGACGGCGACGGCGGTGGTGAAGTACCAACACATGCTCTCCGTCGACGACGACGACGGCGGTGGGCCCCTAATCGAGAGGATCAAGACCAGCTTCATCAGGCCTGTCCCTCCCCCGGACTCCCCGCCCGACCGCCCCTTCGAGCTCTACGAGGTTGTCGACGCTTTCTACACGGACACGTGGTGGACCGGGTTCGTCGTCAAGGTCGTCGGCGACACTTACACCGTCGCGTTTAAGAGGCCGCTTGATCTGCAGGAGTTTCGCCGCTCTGATCTGCGGCTTCACTGGGACTGGGTCGACTCCAAATGGGTTCGGCCCGACAAGGAGGTACTTCGTGATCTGTGCTGGAAATGCGTTTGGGTTTTGAGGTTTTGCAGAGGTTTCTCTGTCTTTTTTTTTTTTTTTGCGGGTTTTTTTTTTTGTTTTTTTTTAGCTCTTTACCATATATCAAATTTGTATTTTTACGCCATTTTAGTGGATTATGGAATGCTGAATTAAACGTAGAATTAAAAACAAGGTCATGGCATTTTTTGATATTTGCGACTGATTACGTTTTTTTTTTACTTTGAAGTCTTGGATTTTGCAGAAATCTGATAGCATTTTGTGTACTTGATCTTATATGTATATGTATGCACATAAGATTTGCTGGTTTGTTCCCCATTACATGATTTTTAAGCAGGCAGTTTTGGTACATACATATATACACCAAGTCTGATATCCGGTACAGGATGATATCTGTCGATATGAATTTCAATTACTATGAATATGAATTTCAGTTATTAGGAATGTGAATTCATGCAAAAGGAAATGTAGCTAAAGTGAATGTGAATTTTTCTTATTTTACATTTATTTTTACATGAATTCACATTCCTAGTAATAGAAGTCCCCATTCATAGTAATTGAAGTTCACATTACTGGATACCAATTGGTACTGGATATAAAACCAACCCTACATAGATATACATATATACATTCTGTCCAAGAACTGCATTATTCAATTTGTATCTTTATTTTTCTGACTTCTTTTAGCAAAGTATGCATCTGTTTATACTCCATCTATTCTAACTCATCATAAGTTCATAAGTTAATTTTCTTGCTTGTAATTAGCAGAGTTTTCAATTCTTTTTCAGTCAGAGAGAAAATAATATTACCATTTTTTCATTGGTTCTTTGAAGGAAACAACGGGATTGATTTACATTCCCGGTACGGAAGTAGAAGTGAATCGCCACAACGAAAGTCCCTGCAATGCTTGGTTGCAAGCAGTTATTATAGGGCAAGTTGGGCCGATTTCTTTTTTGGTGAAGTATAAGAGCTCAGATAGTGGGCAGGCAGGTCTTAAACAAGAAACAGTAGATCTCGAGCAGATTCGACCTTATCCTCCGGAAATGGAGGTTGCGAGCTTTAATGTGTTGGAAAAAGTGGATGTGTTTCATGATTCATATTGGTGGGCGGGTGTGATCACTAAATTACTTGAAGGGAAGCGGTATATTGTCACTTTAAGACATAAGAAGAAGATGGAATTTAGTCACTCGGAACTCAGGCCTCATTTGGAATGGATCGATGGACAATGGATTAGGCATACTCCATATCAAAGTTCAGGTACATTGGATGTTACGAAGAGAGAAAGACCTTGTTTGAGCGGCAAACAATGCAGTCCAAAGGTTTCGAGTCCTTGCGTTGAGAAAACATCATATTTAGAAGACTCAAAAAAAAAGAAAGAGAATCACATATCCAGTGGTGAGACACCGGATGAAATAATTCAAAATGGAGATGATAAGGTAATTCAACTTCCAAAGCAACCTTTGTTTGTTATCAAATTCCCATAAGAGTCCTCTGGGGTAACACAAGGTTGTGAGTTAATATGCTAACAATATTCATTCTTATTGCCTCATGGTTGGTATTATGCTTAACTCAAGCTAAAAGTTTATTACTGTTGTTATTCAAGTGGCCCTTAGTGCATGGTTAAATAAAGCTAATTTGTCATCTTTAAATAGAAACGATGTCTATGGCTTTGTGTGAGTGAAATGAAACTGGAGTGTTACGTGTGATTGCAGAAATTACAATCCGTGCTGTTCTCTTGCAGATAACCAATCAACAAGAAGGTGGAGAAACGAAAAATCAAGTTGTCAGTTCTGCTAAAAAGAGAGGAAGACAACGAAAATCTCATGAAAGTTTAGGCTCTATTATGGCTGATACTAGAAAAGAAAGACCTTGTTTGGGCAACAAACAAGGTAACCAAAAGAAGGAGAAATTGCCTTATTTGGGAAGCTCAAATATGGAGAAAGAGAATCACCTTTCTAGCAGTGATAAACCAGCTGAAGTAATTCCAAGTGCAGCTGATAACGTAAGTCAACTTCCAAAGCAACCTTTGTTTGGTAACAAATTACAAATAGAGTCCTCTTGGGTAACACGAAGTTGTTAGTTAAGAGCATCTCCAATGGAGCCAAATTGAAGTACCAATGCCAAATATTTGATGCCAAATTTGGTCAATGGTGGCAAATTTGCTACCAAGTATAGCAAATTGATTGTTATTGGTTGGTGCCTTAACCTTTTTGTTTGATCATTATTGTCATTTCTAAATTATTTAAATACTGAAAGTGTACTTTTACGAATTCTAAAGCCTAAAGATAATGAGAAAAGGTAGATATAGCCTTAGAAAAACGCGTTACGCATTGGAGCGCAAAGTATAAGATAACACCTCAAATATGCTATTTTCTCACGTTTTGTAACAAATATAATCGGTGCTATATATTGGAGATGTTCTAACATGCTGACAATACTCGTTCTTACTAGCTTTCGATTAGTATCATGCCAAACACCGGTTAAAAGTTTATTATTGACTTTAGAAAAGCATATGTTAGTATGTTACTCGCTATTTAAGTGACTCCTAGTGCATAGTTAAATGAAGCTCATCTGTCATATGTACTGTTTAGAATGAGTAAAGTTGTCTATTGTTTTGGGCTTTGAGCGAGAGAATTGAAACTGGAGTGTTCTGCGTGATTGCAGAAATTACCATTCACTGCTCTTTTCTCTTGCAGATAATCACGCAACAAGAAGTCGGAGAAAGGGAAAATCAAGATGTCGTATATGCTAAAAAGAGGGGAAGACGATGGAAGTCTCGTGAAAGTTCAGGCTCTACATTGGATGATACTAAAAAAGAAAGATCTTCAAGCAAAAAACAAGGCAACAAAAAAGAGTTGACTCCCGATGTTGAGAATTCGGCTTATTCCAGAAACTCGAATATGGAGAAAGAGAATCACAATTCTAGCAGCGATAAACCAGCTGAAGTAATTCCAAATGGAGATGATAAGGTAATTCAACTTGCAAAGCTACCTTTGTTTGGGAACAAATTCCAAAAAGAGTTGTATTGGGTAACATGAAGTCGTGAGTTAACATGCTGATAATACTGGTTCTTATTAACTCGTGGCTGGTTTTGTGCCTAGTACAAGCTAAAGTTTGTTAATGACGTTAGAAAAGCATATGTTGCTCGCTTATTCAAGTGACCCGTAATGCATGGTTAAATACTGCTCATTTATCATCTTTACACTATTTAGAAGAGAAACGATGTCTACGGATTTGTGTGAGAGAATTGAAATTGGAGTGTTACACTTTATTGCAAAAATTACAATGTATTCTTTTCTCTTGCAGATAACTAAGCAACAAGAAGTTGGAGAAACAAAAACTCAAGCTGTCAGGTCTGCTAGAAGGGGAGAAATTCCACAAAAAGCTCATGAAAGTTCAGGTTCTATATCGGATGAAACTGAAAAAGAAAGATCTTGTTCGGGCAAAAAACAAGACAGTCAAAAGGAGTTTAGTCCTTATGTCGAGAAATCACCCTACTTGGGAAGCTCGAATATGGAGAAAGAGAATCACAATTCAAGCAGTGATAAACCAGCTGAAGTTTCAAATGGAGATGATAAGGTAATTCAACTTCCAAAGCAGCTGTTGTCTGGTAACAAATTTCATTATAGTCATAGAGTTCTGTTGGGTAAAACAATGTAGTAAGTTAACATGCTGATAATACTCTCTTTTCACTTGCTTGTGGTTCGTATTGACTTGGACAAGTAAAAGTTCATTGTTGACGGTGGAAAAGCATATGATACTCGCTGATAAATCCCCCTTTTCATCTTTACACTACTTATAAAGAGAAACGTTGTTTCTGGATTCTTCTTTAGATTTTTTTGATGAGAGTGAAAACTCTTTTATGCTTTTATGCTTCTGCCGTCCTCTCTTTTATGCTTTTGTCTTGTAACTTTTTGATTATCAGTATAGTTATTGTTTCTTCCCAAAAAAAAAAAAAAAAAAAGAAGAGTGAAAACTCTTTTCTATAGAAAAGATATTTTGTTTGTTTGTTTAGTATCTGACCATTGGTCTCGTGGCAAAGATGAACGGGTGTGCTGAATTGCAAAGTTTACTTTCCTCTGCCTTATTTATAACATAATGGTAATTGTGCTTTGTTTATAAAATATATTTGTCGATGCCTGTTTCAGTAACTGCTTATTCATAGTGTGCTTCAACATTTAACTGGGACTTCCATGATTTCTTTAGCCATGGTTTGTTAATGAGACAACTCTTTTCTTTTTGACAGTTTTAGACGAACGGTGAAAACTAGTTTGTGTTGATAATCATGGTGACCTATTCTAGAGGTTTTTTTTTTTTTTTTCGGTTGATCCCAGATTTCAATGGTACCAATAATGATGTTTGCTCTTTATTGATTTTTGAAGAATGGACAAAATAGTGACACCGAAATGGGCAGTGCATTAAAGGGGAATGGAGAACATCGTGAACAAGTAGTTGCAGACATACAAGCTGCGGCAGCAGGTAATGGTGTAATTCTAAACACAATTAACAGTTGACCTAAAGATGCGTTTTCAGTAGCTAATCTCTGCCAGCATTTGTAGGGGAAGAACTTTGTGGAGCGGGGGGCATTGTGATAGGTTGTACAACTGAAATAACCAAATCACCTGTGACGATAGAAGTGATTTTAACAGGTTCGAGAACCTTATCTTCTAGAAAATTGTTGTCACTATGTAGGAACTTTTGATCCTGCATAATGGTCAAAGTCCACAGCCCATAATTTCATGTCACATTGTGAGATATATGTATATATATTCTTAAAAATGTAACATTATGAGATGGTTTATGGTAATTACATCCTAAAGTCTCAAACTCTCTAAACTACAATTAATATAAGCAAAATAAAAGAGTTTATAGGATGAAACTACAAAAAATCAAATAAGATGATTATGATACTAGAAATAATAAAGCTTGGCGAGCGGTTTTAACAAAATATTCAAACCCACTCGTGTCTGGCAAAGAAGACGCCAATAAAGGTGACTGACGCAACATAAACAAAATAATTAAAAGCACGTATTATTACGCTTTCTACGTAGGGTAAGAAATATTCTCTGGCCAAGAATCGCAAGGGTGGAGTTGTGACACGTGATTCTTGTTAGGATTTTTTTCCCCCCCTCCCTTGCTTGTTTGAAAAATTGAAATTAAAGTCGTTCATTCATTCTTTTTTCCCCTTCTTTTTTATTTTTTTTTTATTTTTAAAATACAATGGTAGAAGATGGAGCAACTCCAGCCTCTCCCATGACGAGAATCATTTCCTCCGATGATCAAGCCTTAGTATCGGATGCAGGGGAAACGCATGCTCCAACAAATGCAGACGAATCGGGTAAGTTAAACCACGAAGATAAAATGGAAGAAGGTGTGACTCTAGCCTCTCCCCAAGCCTTAGTATTGCGTGTTGGGGAAACACATGCCCCATCAAATGCAGACGAATTGGGTAAGTTAAACTACGAAGATACAATGGAAGAAGATGGAGTAACTCTAGCCTCTCCCCAAGCCTTAGTATTGCATGTTGGGGAAACACATATTCCAACAAATGCTGATGACTCAGGTAAGTTAAACTACGAAGAAACAATAAGTGGAATATGTGACTGTAGTTTGTTAGCTAGATTACCACTATTATTGTTATCTTTACTATTACCATTGTTAATAGGTTCTAGAATACTCCCTTATTGCCATTGCTATTTTTATATTTTATTATTAACAGTTTGAACTGCTTCGACAGGTGATATCGTGAGAAAAGATGTGCTGAATCTGCCTTTTGTGAAAAGTTATCCAATTTGGGAAATAATTGAATCAATGGAAGTCTTCAAAAAATTGCCACAAAATCCGCATTTTCAACCCTTAATGAAATATAAGGAGGTGAAACGAGAAGGAGCGGCTCTTGGACTCATGATGAACTTCGCCTCTTTGGTCGAAAAGATTTCCAAGTTGCAAGAAGATAATTCTAGAGAGGACTTCGAGAGCATAATGGAAGAATTGGATGAGCTTGAAGAGTTGGGATTTGACATCAACGTAGTTCGGGGTCGTGTGAGTGAGTTGCTTCGGGTTAAAGTTATGCTGGAAAGTATTGTGGACGAGTCGAACGGTGTTGAAAGTGAGATCCGTGAGTGCACTGATGCGAAAGCCAAGATTGATGAAGAGGTTGCTGATATTGACGAGGAGCTGAAGCGATTACAAGAAAAACGGACAGTGCTATTGTCAGAAAGTGTGGCCAAGGGTTACCAAGAGATGAAGTTGATTTCGAAAGCCCGTGTTATCAACGAAGGCATTTCGAGCACAAGGGAACGCTTCAGAAGGCTAGTTGCGACACCTTGGTGACTGACGATGCTGGCATGTTTATATTGTCCTTGTACAGTTGAGAATTCATCAGAGTCCAGAGCAGTTACAACAAACAGACTATCTTAGACCTCTCCGACTATGTATGGGTGTTTTGTGCTTCTATTATATATATATATATATATATATATATATGTGTGTGTGTGTGTGTGTCCCTGAATAGAGAGCATAATGCTAACACAATTTAGTCATGAAATCTCAATTCTCAAACTTTTCTCAAGTAAATTGGTTCAATGGATCTGGCAGTCATTGTCAACGTTTTGAAACTAGATGGCTTGTGTTAACAAGTCTTCATCAAGAAAACCCGCTGGTGCTAGCTCAACTGATGGGAAGGGGGGGTTGAAGGTCTTAGATCTCAAGTTTGAAACCTAGGAGGTTGGGAGTTGATGGGCCCCAATCTACCATGGCAAAAGAAATTCATTTCCCTTCTGATTGCAAAACCGTGACACCCAAGATACGTCTTCATTGCCTTCGTCTCCGTCCGAAACCTCCGAATTTTTGGTGCTTGCTTCTGATTCTTCTGCAATTAGTATCTACTAACAAGCATTGCTCTATCTTCTTCTTCTTCTTCTATTTTTTTTTTTCAAGGGCAAAGATGCTTTTGAATATGATTTAAACTTCTATGATTTGAAATTGGTTTTATTAAAGGAACAAAAACAAAAAATAGATTTCATAATAAACATAGGATGGTATATAGTAAATGTAAGAGCCACATGCCAACACATGCATGGAACTATTATAGACGTATAGAACAATAAAAGAATTGCATCAATTACTGGAACTTGGTAACTCGTCGATCGTGTCTTACACGCATATATGCAACATACACACACACGCAAATACATATATATATATATACATATAAACATATACATATATGTGTATATAACGTGTATGTATTATATATAATATATATAAATTAAGAACAATATGACGGAAGTACCGGCCATGATAGGTAGTGTCATGGTGGAGGTTGGTCGGAGAGGACGTGGAGGGAACTGAAAATCTCATGGTTGAATTGGATAATAAACAAGGTTCAGATCTTAAATATTGATTTCATATATTATATATATATATATATACACGCTCTCTAACATCCTGTGGATCAACACCATGCAATAAACTGTTCATAAAAAATATCACTCTTTATGTGAAAATGAAAAGTTGTAGAGAAACCAAAATATCACGTATTACATTCCTATGAACTTTTCTATTATTTATCAACGGTCCATTTATGTATATTTTATTAAAATATTGAGATAAATTGAGCACAATATCATCATATGAGTTTTATTTATAACTAATGTTGTAATTGAAAATTTTTTAAAATAAAATTTTGAAAATAAAGTATATTCTTATCAAAGATAAAATAATACTAAAGGTATGGTTTTCTTTAAAAAATATTTAATTCCTGATTTTAGTCCTAATTTTTTTTGTCAAAATGATTTTACTCTTAATTAATTATTGATTTGAACGTGCTTAATTTCGGATCAATTTAAAAAAATTATTTCTATAATAATAAAAAATATTTAAGATAGTGTGACATCTAGAATTTAAAATTGAGACGAATGTGAGATTAATTATTCAAGAGTCACTTGTGAAAATAATTATAAAAGTAAATGAATTGAGGCAAGTGTGTAAATTTTATAATCACATCTAAAGATTAATCAACTTGTTAAAACAACATTTAATTGATTGTGCAAATGAATGTACAGTAGAAATTATCCCAAAAATAACCTAAAAAAAAAACTACTCCTTGACTTTATTGAGTTCAGATTGCTGATTTATTTCATATTTTAAAGTTATTCTTTTAATAATATTTTGATAATTTATTAATTATTAAAATTTTAATATTAATTTTTTTTATATAATTAAAATTTTAAATTGAGATAATATAATATAATATTATTAAAGAGATAATCGATGACGTTGAAGAGATGGACAAGAAATTTGAGACTTTAAACCGTGATTTGGTATACCTCTCCTGCAAAAATCCCTCCAATTCTGACAAGGACCCACCATTTTTTCACACGGAACAACTCCCAAGAACAACATGCATTCATGACTCTCTCTCTCCTTCCTGTCACCGAAACTTCACTCCCAAGCTTCCCACTTTCCACTCTCCACCTCTACTCAAAAACCGAGAGTTCATAAACAGCAAAAATGGAGGACCAAAGTACTGCTTCCTCACGAGAGCAACGCCGGTACAGCTTCCTCGGCAAAGGCTCGAAGGTCGAGGTCTGGTCGGAGGAAGACGACTTCAAGAACGCCTGGTTCTCCGCCGTAATCCTCCGCCCACCTTTGCCGCCGTCGTCTCGCAGTCCCTCAGCGGAGGGAAGGGACGGCGACGGCCGTGGTGAAGTACGACCACATGCTTCTACCGACGACGGCCAGCCACTGGTCGAGAGCGTCGAGCCCAGCTTCATTAGGCCCGTCCCTCCCCCGGACAACCAGCCCGACCGGCCGTTCGAGCTGTACGAGGTTGTCGACGCTTTCTATCAGGACATTTGGTGGACCGGGTTCGTCGTCAAGGTCGTCAGCGACACTTACACCGTTGCGTTTAAGAGCCCGCTTGATCTGCAGGAGTTTCGCCGTTCTGATATGAGGCCTCACTGGGACTGGGTTGACTCCAAATGGGTTCGACCCGACAAGGAGGTACTTTTCTATAAGTTAATAATGCTTTTGTTCTGGTTTGAGTTATTGTTCAGAGGTTTAACTGTACAGAGTTTGCATTTTTACTCCTGGGCTTGGTAGAATTTGCAGAAAGGTGATAGCTTTTTTGTGATAGTCGTGGCTAAGTAGTTTTTTTTTTTTTGGTTTTGTTTTTGTTTTGTTTTTTTTTTTTTAAATAAAAATAATGTAGATAAATGAAACGGTTTTCTGTTTGGCTCTCATTATATGATTTTTAAGCATGCCATTAAAATTACCTTTTTGTATCAATGCTTTGTCCTGGTTTGGGTTTTGGGTGTTGGTTTTCAGAGGTTTTCCGTCTTGGTTTTTGATATTTTTGTTCAAAGTTTGCATTTTACGCCATTTTGTGAACGATTACGATGTTTTAGTGCTTAAAACAGTGTGATTCTCTTGGCTACCTATAGGAAAATTTTGGGTTCTGGGGTTTTGCAGAGGTTTCTCTGTTCTGGGATTTTTGTGGGTTTGGTTATTCTCTTCAAATTTACATTTTTACCTAGTTTTGGTGGATCATGTTACTCGTGGGCTGGATAGGATGCTACATTAATGTAGAATTTGCAGAAAGGTGGTAGCTTTTTGTGATAGTTGTGACTAACATGTGTATATGTAATATGGATACATACAAACATATATTTTATAACTGAAAAGGTTTGCTGTTTTGCTCCCTCAATATATGTTGAATCTGTAAGTTCATATGGTCTATGCGTTAGACCTTCTTTTGTTGAAGTTCTTTGATTTGGGTTTTGGGTTTTGGGTTTTCGTGATTCTTGTATTTTTCTTCCCTTTTGCTGGATCTAGCTAGCTGTGGGTTTCACACTATGATGACTTCAAACTTAAACTTTCATGTTGGATTCAATTTATGATGATAACTTTCTGTGATATTTGTTACTAAAAGAGTTTTTTGTGCTTTTGTTGTGCTCATTTGATAATATATACTCTTGGCTGCAAGTAAGAAATTTATAGGTATGCGTTTTACCGGAGTTTCTGTTTCAAGTATCAAGTTATTAGTCAACTATGTGCAGATACCATTGGCTCTCAAACTCTGTTTTTTTTTTTTTTTTTTTTTTTTTTAATTTTGGGTACTTTTATAATCTATGTATCTTTCACATTCATTTATCTCTTTTTACTTATGGTAACTTAATTCCCTTGCTTGTAATTAATAGAGTTTTCAATTCGTTTCGGAAGGAAAGAAAATTACTTATTCTTTATTGATTTTTTGAAGGAAACAACTGGATTGATCTACATACCGGGTACAGAAGTAGAAGTGAATCTTCACGACGAAGTTCCCTGCCATGCTTGGTTTCCAGCAGTTGTTATTGGGCAAGTTGGGTCGACTTCTTTTTGGTTAAGTATAAGAGCCCAGAAAGTGATGGCGAGAGAGATCTTGAACAGATATTGTAGATCTTGAGCAGATTCGACCTCATCCTCCAGAAACGGAGGATAAGAACTTTGATGTGTTGGAAAAGGTGGACGTGCTTCATGAGTCATGTGGTGGGTGGGTCTGATCACTAAATTACTTGAAGGGAGAAGGTATTTGTTGCTTTTAGGCATAAGAAGGAGATGAAATTTAGTCACTCAAAACTCAGGCCTCACTTGGACTGGATGATGGAAAATGGTCTAAATCAAAGGTATTCCTTTTGTTTACTCAATTTCTTTCCTTTTGTTGTCTTGGGAAGAGGGAGGAGATGATATAAATGTTGCTCGCTGTGTCGTATGAGTTGGCTGTTCTACTGTAAGAATGCGGGAACAGGCTTATTGTAGTTGTTGTTTTAGTTTTCCACTCTCGTGTTAATGTCATTGTGTTGGTTTTTTTGGAACATGCAACATCTTTAGAAATTTAATGGTGTTCGTTAGTTTAAGTTGCTGAAGTTGGAAAAATATTGGTAACCTATATTCATTAATAGTTGCTTTAAATGAATTTTGGTTTTTGTTTCAGGGGGTCCAATTCACTTCCGATTGCCAAGAACATACCAGGCATACTCTACGACAAAGTTTAGGTTCTACATTGGACGGCACTGAAAAAGAAAACCTTGTTTGGGCAACAAACAAGACATAAAAAGGAATCAAGTCCTCGTGTTAGAAATCACCTTCTGTTTTAACATTGCATATGGGAAAGAGAATCACAATTCTGATGGTGATAAACCAGTTGAAGTAATTCCAAAAGTTAAGGTAGTTAAACTTCCAAAGCAACCTTTGTTGGTATCAAGTTCGAAAAGAGTCCTCTTGTGCACACAAAGTTGTGAATTAATATGCTGGAGTAGTCCATGTTGTCAGCTCGTTGTTGGTATTATGCCAACACAAGTTGAAAGTTATTGTCATTATATCTTCCTTGCTCAGGGCTAAGGAAGCTCATCGGTTAACGTTACACTACTTAGGAAGAGTAACATTATCTATGGCATTGAGTGAAAGTTTAAAACTGGGGGTTATGTGTGATTACAGAAATTACAATGCATTGTTTTTTTCTCTTGCAGAAAACCAAGCAACATGAACTTGGAGAAATGGAAAACCATGCTGTCATAACTGGTAAAAAGAGAGGGCACCACAAAAATCTCATGAAAGTTCGTGTTGTACATTGGGTGACTCCGAAAAGAAAGAGGTTTGAGTGACAAAGAAGAGAATCGAAAGGAGTTGAGTCCTCGTATCGAGGAATTGCCTTATTGCGGAAGCGGAATATGGAGGAAGAGAATCACAGTTCGAGTGGTGATAAACCAGTTGAAGAAATTCCAAATGATAGGTAATCATCTGCAAAGCAACCTTTGTCGTGAGTTGACATGCTGACAATACATTCTCTTATTAGCTTGCGGTTGGTTCTATGCCTAACACAAGTTAAATGTTTATTTACATAAGAAAATCCATCTTACTTGCTCATTGAAGTGGCCTCTGATGTGTGGTTCAATAAATCTTATTAGTCAATGTTACCTTCTAAGAAAGAAAAGGCCTTCTACAGCTCCGAGTGAGAGAAATGAATCTGAGGTGTTATAGGTGATTGCAGAAATTACAATGCTATGTCTTTTCTCTTGCAGAATACTAAGCAACAAGAAGCTGGAGAAGTGGAAAATCAAATTGTACTTCCGACGTTGTGGCCTAGAAAACGCAGGAGGGATGGCCGATCAAAATCAAACTCTGAATATCCGCAACCCTCATCTACAGGCACAAACGACCACTGTATTTATTTTGCTTATGTTTTTTTATTACTTAAACAAATATAATCTTTGCTCCGATTTGTACTCTGCAGTCGGGGGTACTTTACTGAGAATGGCTGATACAACTAATTCTGAAGAATTGATGGAAGAACTTGAAGTATGTGAAGTGGTAGGGGATTTTGAAGGAGTAAAGGGTCCACTCGTTGAGAATTCTTGTCAGCCTCCTATCACGGTAAATCCGAAGCTCATATTTAGTTCAATGAAGAATATTTCTCTAGAACCTAACTACGTATACAACTAGGCATGGAAAAAAGTATTTCAACAGGTCAGTAATGTCTCCATGAACATGCATGTATAAACAGTAAACAAAAAAATAGGAAAGGCAGTTA
Source organism: Ficus hispida (assembly GCA_025413025.1). NCBI lineage: Eukaryota > Viridiplantae > Streptophyta > Magnoliopsida > Rosales > Moraceae > Ficus > Ficus hispida. The sequence goes on along the minus strand of CM046364.1, from coordinate 14,688,195 downwards.
GCTAGTTAGGTGTCAAATTTAAGAATCTACTTGTACCAGTTGTGTCGGCTGTTGTTGGTGATTCTATAGCAATCATGTCTGTTTGTGTCATTGAGGGTTGGGAGATAGGCCTTGCTCAAGTCTTTCCTTTAACGTTGTAAAATCTTTTGAACACAAGTCTCGTCCTCTCTTCTCTTCTTTTTTTTTTTCCCCCCCTGACTTTTGGATTGGGTCTACATTTTTCACATCATAGCTGTTGTCGCGAAGATGAAAACTGGTTTGCTGAATTGTAAAGTTTACTTCCGGTTGTGTATGTTTCTGACTAGTCATAGTGCTGTGCCTTTTTCAGAATATTCTATCCCTTGGCGTTTATGGTCTTAAGATGCAATAACAACCGTATTGGTTCCATGTTTATCCGTTGATGGTTGTTTGAGTAACTGCACATTCCATCCGTGCTTGAAACTTAACTTGGACTTTCGCGATTACTTTAGCCATAGTTTGTTCTGGCTTTCTATTCATTTATTTGAAATGAGACCCCGTTAGGCATGTTGAGAATACTGTTTTCTTTGTAACAATTTAGATAAACTTTGAAAACTAGTTTTTGTTGATTTTCACGATGACTCATTCTGTAGTAGTTTATTTTCCTGTATGATTTTAGTGTTGCTGATAATGATGTTTGTTCTATATTGATTTTTGGAGAATGAACAAATGGGTGACACTGAAACAAGTGGTGAGATAAAGGGGAATGGAGAACATCCTGAACTACTGGTTGCAAACTCGCAAGCCATAAAGGAAGGTATGTGTATATTAAACACCATGAACTGTTGATTGAAAGGTCTGTTTTCATTGACTAATCTCTGCCAACATTCATGGGCAAAGAACTAAATGGAGCCGTTGGTGGTGTTGCAAATTGTACAACTGAAAAATCCAAACCACCGTGAAGGCAGAAATGACTTTAACAGGTATGAGAGCCTTGTCTTCTAGAAAATCTTTTCCGGCATGTGGGAACTTTTGATCCTTCCGAAAGGTCAACAGTTGGAACTTGCTATTATTAGTAACAGTTGGAACTGATTTCACAGGTAACACTGTGAGAACAAATGTGCAGAATTTGCCTTTTGTGAAAAGCTATCCAATTTGGAAATTAATTGAATCAATGGAAGTCTTCAAAAAATTGCCACAAAATCCCAATTTTCAAGCCTTGATGAAGAGTAAAGAGGTGAAACGGGAAGGAGCAGCCATTGGACGCATGCTGAACTTTGTCTCTTTGGTCGAAAAGGTCTCTAGATTGCAAGAAAACAATTCTAGAGAAGACTTTGAGAGCATAATGGAAGAATTGGATGAACTAGAAGAGCTGGGATTTGATGTCAAGGTAGTTCGGGGTCGTGTGAGTGAGTTGCTACGTATTAAACTCATGTTGGAAAGCTTAATAGACGAGTCGAATGAAGTTGAAATTGAGATCCGAGAGTGCAGTGATGAGAAGACCAAGATTGACGGGGATGTTGCTGATATTGACAAGGAGGTGAAGCAATTACAAGAAAAACAGGCAATGCTAATGTCAGAAAGGATGGACAAGGATTCCAAAGTGATTAAGTTGATTTCGAAAATCCATGTTGTCAACGATCGCATTTCGAGCACAAGAAAAAGTTTCGGAACCCTTGTTCAGACACCTTGGTGACTGACCACGGGGGCCAGCATGTATTTACGGTCTTACACATGAAGATTTTCATCACAGAACATCCTGGGCAGCTAAGGTGAAGAGAACATCTTAGAACACAGTAACTATATATAGGGCTTCGTGGTTCTACATTTATTTTGCTGTTTTAAACTGAACAGATAGCATAACGTTAACACATAGGATCATGAAATCTGAACTGGTAGTATGTTTTGCTTGTTAAGGCAGTCATCTGTTTCCATTTCCGCTTTATTTTTTGCTTGATTCCGGTTATGGTACAGTCTTGTTTGTTGCAGTTATGGGAAATGTAAATTCTAATTTGACAGGCTACAAGCAGGGAAAAAGTTGAAAAAAAAAAAAGGAAGAGAATTCGAATATCTATCTATATTCTGTCAGAAAAAGTAAAGGAGAAGCTTTCATATATAAATTAGTTCAATGAATCTGATTGTTCTTGTCAAATGTTTGAAAGTGCATGGCCAGTTCAGACCACCACCAAGTCCTTATCAATAACAGCAGATAGCCTAAATCACAAGCTATTTGCTGATTTTGAAGCCGAAAATTCTCGGGACATAGCTTTCATTTGCTTTTTCCGGCCTGAGGTGCTCGTAGTTCATGAAGAACAGGTGAGGAAACGTGGTTCCAAAATATGCTCCGTCAATGTCTAGTGTCAAAGTTAAATGAAACTCTGGTTCTGAAAACAACCAAATGCTAAAGTTAAATGAAAGCAACAATTGTTGGTGCAGAAATTGTAGGAAATAGCATTTGTACTAACTAAAGAAAGGATACTCTCTTGGTGTTTGGATTCTGGTGCATATAAATCTTGACATTTGGGGCAGTAGATTTTCACAGTTCTTGACCTCGGATTGTCTGACTCGCCAAAGGGTAGACACCTTTGTTTGTTGCAGTGAAATCTTGGGCACGTTCCAAAGTCATAATTCCTGTATTTCTCCACCTGAAAACCAGTTCTATTTATACGTAGAAAACAAGAGAAAAAACCTGAAAAAGGAAAACATGGGAAAATTAGAAAATTGTCACCATTGCAGACATTCCTTGGCCTGTCAAGATATATCGAGCATGAATAAGACCGTAAAGCATCTCCGCTGCCCATTCGACTAGATCATTCTGCTCTTCAGTGAACTCGTTAGAAAAAAAAAGTACAATGTTAAATGGAAGGAAAAGTTTGTGATGGAAAATAACCTGTATCAGTAGTGCATGTTTTTAAAGTCGAATCATACGAGAATTGACCAGATAAAGAAAAGTACACAAATATAATGAAAAAAAACCTTATTTGGAACACTCGAATTTGAATCAAAATTCATCATAAAAGTAAATAAGGTACTGAATTACCATGAGAGGACTCAACATCAAGAATCAAATCAAGAGCATAATCATAGCAAGGTACTTGATTGCTTAACCCGGAAAGGTTGGAGTCATCAAGGAGGTAACCATAATCAACTTGACAGAAGAACTCATTCCCCTTCTGATTGCAGAACCATGACACCCAAGACACGTCTTCATCGTCGTCTTCATCTCCGTCTCCGTCCGAACCTCCAGAATTTTGGTGCTTGTTTCTGATCCTCTGCAATTAGTGGATCAAGAACAAACACATCATCAAAAGGTCACCTACATATCAATTTCTATTATTTCTGTCACCCGCAATGATCAACTAATTAACAAACACTTTTCTAAGGGGAAAAGATGCTTTTGAATCTGATATATATATATATATATATATATTGGAACAAAAACGAAAAATCCATATTAAACAAATAAATTAAAACCGGATATTAATAATATGTATAGGATGATAAATATGCAAGATCAGAAGGATAATGACATATGCATGGAATTACTGTCGTAGAGATATATAAATAGATAACACACACACACACACAAGAGTACGTAAATACATACATGTACATATACATTTTTATACGTAAAGACAATTATACTAAATGATGAACAACATGACAGAAGTACTGGCCTTGGTAGACAGTGTCATTGTGGAGGTTGGTCGGAGAGGACGTGGAGGGAACTGAATCTCTCATGGTTGAATTGGATGTAATTAACAAGGTTCAGATCTTAAATAGTCATTTCATATATTGTATATATTGTATATCTATGTTGTATACTCTTTAATATCTGCTGGTCGACACCATGCAACCTTCAATTCACTTTCGTATTGATCATAGAAATTATCACTGTCGTATGTGAAAATTAAAAAGCTATAGAGAAACCAAATGATGTAAATTTGTTGGCTTTTATTTACAGTTTTATTTTTTTTATTATAAGGGAGAGATTGATTGAGATTTCGAGAACAAAATGCCCACTTCTTGCGGTGTTCAGATGGGTGATTTCATCAAGGACTTTTCACTTGATCCGCTTTGTAATCAAAATTAACATTCTATTTTTAGTTTTTAAATTAAAAAAAATCTGTTCTTCTTCTTTTTTTTTTTTAATGGAAAATTATTTACTTTTAAATTAAAAAAAAAGAATAGAAAATTATCTACTTTACCCTTCTTTTTTTCCACCTCTTTTCGGAATATGCATTTTTTTATATATATATATATAACAATAAATACAAGGCTTGGAGATGATCAACTAATGAAAACAACGTTTTTTTTTTTTTTTTTTTTTTCGTTGAGAAAATTGTTTTCAGGTTTTTTTTTGGATAAAAATTGTTTTCTGTTTTTAAAACTTGCAAAAGGAATAATGGCCAATAATACTCAAGATATGCACATAAATTTGAGCAAAAAAGTGATTGTATGTATAATCTAGTTGTAATTTTATATTTAATATCATCACAATATGTAGAGTTTAAATCTCATTATGTTTAAAAAAGAAGAAGAAGAAGAATTCGAAGAAATTAAAAGATTTGAACATAGAAGAAGCAGTTCTACGACCAAGTTTAATAAAGCACTCTAAAAAATTAAAAAGAAAAGAAGCATCACACTATTTAATATTTTAATGATAGGGGATTTAAACTCTGCATTTTTAGATGAAATTATATGTGATATTACCATTAGGCTACACCCGCAATTACAAGTAGGTTTTTGTTTAAATTTCGTTGTCGTTTGAAAGTAGATAAACGACATTAATTTTGTCCTCTAAATTTTTCTGTCGTTTAGCAAACATAAGGTCCTCTTCACACCATCTTATAAGATTTGCCTTGTTGTCTTAATTAAAAACGACATTTCTTTAGAAAAAAATAAATAACAACGACATTTTATTTTAATTTGTATATACTATTGTTAAAAGTATATAAATTAAACACACACACACACAACACCACACCACACAATGTTTTTCTTTAAAATTTACTTCACTTTAAGTTCCAAAAACAAAAAAAAATTTGCTTCACTTTAATAAACGAGACGACATGCCGTTATATTCAACTACTTTCACTTTATCAAACTTGGCTAAACAAGTGAAAAATAAAAATAACAGAGAAAATAAGTAAAAACCTTTCAAAAAATAAAAGAAATTAGACACAAAACAAAAACATTCTCAAGGCAACATAATATGTTGTTCAGCGAAGAAAAGTAATTATAAATTAATATTGTGTGTGTCTCTTGAGTTAATACAGAGAACAACAGTAATATATATTGTCCTAAATTACCTTCTGGTCCAATTAAAACCGTTGCCGGTTTGTGTAAAGTATGATTAAACTATCAAAAATTAATTGTGTTGCTGACCAATTATTTGCCACAATTTAATTATAAGAGTTTTTTTTTTAAAGGTATTTAATTGTAAGAGTTGATAAGTAAAGACTTGGTATGCAAATTGATTAAAGTCCTTTCCTCAGCAGTTTTAGATAACAACATAAACAGACGTTAAAATTTCTTCACCAAATTATATTATAACGTTTTGTAGAAAAAATATAACTGATATTATCAATTTCTAATATGACTCCCAAAGGTATTCTTGTCTGTCATCATCTCAACAAATAAATCATCTTCTGGCCTTTGGGTTTCTTCATAAATCTAAACTATGTTTGGTTCTGGTAATAAGATTATAAACAAGAGTTCATATCTGCTGTCTTCATTTTGATATTTCTTTAATTGTTTCTTTAATAGTTATTTGTTATGCTTTACAAACATAACAACCTAATTACATAAATAAAAAGTAAGTATTTAAAATGCTAACAATTAAATGAAGTGTCAAATTTTAATTGGAGGAATAGTTAAGGGGCCATAAAAAATGAGATAACAGATCTATAAAATCCATATGCATTCTACAAGGTCTCTCTACGATCCACATTGAAGTTAAAAAAAAAAAAAAGTCCTTTAGTTTCATTTAAGCTCAACAGTTAGGCATGAACTAATTGTCCACACCTATTAACGTTTAACGAACAGTTAGTTTTACATGTTTACTAATTATATTAAAGATTCCCATTTTTTAGCCTATAAATAAAACAAAATAAAAGAAAAAGAAGAGACGTACACACACACACACACACACACACACACATATATATATATATATATATGCATAAGCTGCTCCTCCCTTGGACCGTATCTAAGTACAAGAAAAAAAAAAATTATAATGGAAACAAGCAGCCATGGAATTGTGTTATGTCTCATATTCATTGCATGTCTATATACCTACATTCAATTCATACATCCAGAAGGTTTTAAGCCATCTTTCAGGTTCCCAAATGATCAAATTATCTCAAACAAGGTAATTAAACATTAATTTTCATTTTAATTCGCCCAATTTACCACTAGATTAATGTAATTTTCTTCCTCATGTTTTGTTAGTACAATTTATTAATTTATTTGTCTTCAAATATTCAAAATATATAGAGCACAATTAACAAAACCAGCCATGAAGATGTGCTTGAAACAGTTCTATCCAAGGCCGCGACGGACAACAAGACACTGATAATCGCGGTCGTGAACAAAGCTTACGTAGAAGGCGAGAATCAGAAGCAGATGCTTGACTTGTTTTTGGAGGGGTTCTGGGTTGGTGAAGGGACGCGAGGCCTGATCAATCACCTACTACTAGTTGCCGTCGACCAGGAGTCGTTTGAGCGGTGCAAGTTTCTCCGGCTTCAATGCTTCAAGCTCGATACCGACGGAGTAGATTTCGTCGGCGAGAAAGTGTACATGTCCGAGGATTTTATCAACATGATGTGGAGGAGAACGCTCTTCCTTGGAGAGGTTCTTAAGCGTGGATACAGTTTTATTTTCACTGTAAGTTCTACTATTGCGCACCTTTTCTAATTATCATCAAAAAGTCTATTTAGTCTGATTTTTTTTTGTCCGCCTATTTTTTCGTTTATAAAGTGTGTGCGTGTGTGTGTATATATAGAACTGTATAATCACTCATTGTTACTGGATAATACATGATCATGATCTAATGATCGACCGTTTGATCAGTAGTTGATTGGATCTAATAGAGAGAAAAATGAACTTGTTTTTATTTTTTAGGAAGTAATAAATTTCATTTTGTGATCAAGTCATTTGCTTGGGTAGAAAGCGTGACAAAAGAACACTGAGATTAATAAAAATTAATCTTTGTTGACATAGCCATATTGCGTTTTTTTTTTTCCGGGCCCCCTTTTCTTTTAGTTTTAGAAACTGATGATATGAACTCTATATATATTATGAAAAAATAAATTATAAAATTATCGTTAAGTTTTACTTACTATTATAACATATCACCTTCTTACAGCTAATTAGATAGGAGTATAAGATCAACATGAGGCAAGGTGGCCAACAAAAACCTTGGGTGGCTCAAATAACTCTCACCTTTTTTAACTTTTATATATGCATACACATTACATTATCTTATATTACAAATAGCCCCTCTAAAAAAATTAAAAATTATTTTTATTCCCTAAAATTTTTTCTTGTAGGTTTTCAACCTATCTAACAAAAACTTCTGGCATTGTCACAGTTAGGAGTCTAAAATATTTAAGTACTTTTTTTGGTAATGAAATAATTAAACAATTGTAGCATGATCAAATAAATATATGCATATTATACACCGTGTTTCTATAGAGTATGCTCCAAATTTGAGATCGACTTGAAATATTTGACCTCTTTTTGTATTAATTAACGTGTTTCTAGCTAGCTTTAATCAGTACTGCATTCATATAGTGAAAAGATAACAAAAATGGCAGTCTTTTTTTTTTTTTTTTTTCTTTTTTAGAGGAATGAAAAGTTCATAATTCTAATTCTGAATTATACATTCGCGCATCCGATCATTGTGAACAAAAATGGTACAGATTAGAAAACATGTGGTGGTGACTAATTAAAAAGCTTGCATTTGTGAGTTGATCTGCATCATCCAATAATGTGTAATTATCAGTTACATTTATTACGGGTAAACTGACTATTTAAGTATTTGTGAATGTTTTGACATTGAGGGAATATTTTTTATAATTAGTGGTTTACTGGTCGGCTCAAAATATAGGATTGCCTAATTTTTGGTTATTAATTATTGTAGATTTAATTAACTAGTTGATGTAGGCATTTCACATATTTGGGCTCTATATATGTACATTACTTAGATATCTACACAACATAGAGACTGCCTAACATACACGTTGTACTCACTAAACAAAAAGACCTGGGCAATATAAAAAGACTCTCCAGAAGCTGACAAAAATATTGTTCTATGAAAGTTCTACGAGCGAGTTCTACCAATGTGCTACAGTAAGGATACTTGGGGTATGATCTTAGTTACCCTTTATCAAGTACTAGACTAGTAGAAAATAAACTTTCACATTTAAACTCCTAAGAAAATCAGTCAATATCGAACAATTGATTACTGACCCATAACGGTAATTCATTACCGTTAGGCTTCCACACTAGTGATGAGGAATTGGTCCATTTAGTAAACAATTTGATAGTATTGATTACTATCGATATATAAATGGACCTTGAAGAGTGTCTAAAACTATTATTTTTATTATTAATCACAAGGATGGAGTTTGAACTCCTGATTTCGAGTGTATACACGTTGTTCATATTTTATATTTTATTGGTTGTCCCTCTATCCTTATATGTCACGCCATCTAAATTGAATAACTACCCAAATAAATGGAAACTAGGTAGTAAAATAGTTGATCAATTAATATATATTTGTGGTATCAAAATTCAATTCGAGGGGCAGATAATATGAGAGAAAAACGAGACAGCACTTTCTAGACCGCAACATTAAAACTAATTAGGTACGTAGTTGTTGAATATTTAGGCTAATTAAACTTGCAACTGCTTCCATAATTCATGAACTAAGCTTGTATTTGGTCAATAGGTTTGGAATGGAATTTTTTAGGTTAACCTCAGTTGATTTTTCAAAAACTAATTTAAATTTTTATTGACTTTTCATAAAAAGACAAAAACTTAGATAAAAAAAAACTTAGATTCAGACATGAGAGCCAAACGAAAACTAAGATTAATATTTTACAGGACACAGATGTGCTATGGCTAAGGAACCCATTTCACCGGCTGAGCAACGACCAAAGCATAGATCTTCAGATCAGCACTGACAACTTCAACGGCAATCCACGCTCCAAAGCCAACCCTATCAACACAGGTTTCTACATGGTGAGGTCCAACAACAAGACCATCTCCTTGTTCGAAGCTTGGTACGCAAGAAAGGACCAGTCCCGAGGCATGAAAGAGCAAGACGTTCTTCAGAAAATGCTGTCCAAGGATGGCGTTTTTGAGGAGCTGAACGTCACGGTCAGGTTCTTGGACACTCTTTACTTCAGTGGCTTTTGTCAAGACAGCAAGGACTTTAGAGCCGTCGCGTCGGTTCACGCTAATTGCTGCCGCACGATCAGGTCGTCGATCTAATGGCGGTTATTCGCGATTGGAAGAGGTTTAGGTCATCGATCTCGGAGTCATCATCGTCTTCCGATCAAATGGCTTCATGGAAATGGTCTAAACACACGGCGTGCATTCATTCTTGGCTTTGATAATCATATTTCTTTAGGGGAAAATTTTAAATTATGTTGTTGTTTTTGTAATTGGAAAGACACTAATTTCTTTAAATATTTTCGGTTCCCCTGGTGTGTGATCGTCCAAAAATAAGATGTACGAATGTTGTCTTTATGAAGTTAAATTTGTAAAGTTAATTGATCAAAGGTGTTATCAGAAAGAGAGAGTTTAAAGGGATCAGCAATTTAAAAAGATACTTGTGTAATATTCAAAACACAAAGTTAAACATATTATACATGCATTTTGCTTAATATTAAGCCAATGGAGTTTTTTTTTTTTTTTTTATATAAATAATGTGTGGCCTATGGTTAGACTGTTATTTCTTTTTCTTCTTCCTCCCCCCCCCCCCCCCCCCCCCCCCCCCCCTTCTTTTTTAATATTCCTTGATAGACTTTGTTATTCTGTTTTTTTTTTTTTTTTTTTTTTTTTTTTTTTTTTTAACTTTGTAATTTATATCTAGCATGTTTTTTCTTTACAAAATTTGTTATTCTTGTCATGGGAAAAAAAATAATATCCTTCATTAATTTTCCAAACTAATTAACGTTATTTAAAAGCTATCTGTAACTTAAGAAAAGAAAGAAACAATGCTACCTTAGTTGGGGGACAGAAAAATAAAGAAATTAGGGAAAAGCGTCCATAAAAAAATAGAAATAAAAATAAAAAAGAAAGAAAGAAAGAGAGAAGGAAATAAATTGAGAAGGTTACAAAATCATTGTGACGAACTTATTAATTTCCATTCTCTCTACAGATTACTCGACATAAACTCTCCTTTAATGCGTAATTCCTCCCCACAAACTAATATATGTTTGGATGTCACATTTAATCGTAATATATTTTTTAATATAATTAACATTTATTTGTTTGTTAGTGTTTTGTATTTGAGTATATAAGTTTTTCAATAAATCTCAATACTAATACTATTCACATTTAAAAACATATATATTTTTTTCACACATTATACTTTTACATGAATTCATGTTATATAAACATCCGAATGCATATTTTATTAGGATACACGCACTCAAATATATAAGTGTGATATCCAAGCCCATATTAAAATGTATATATTTTTTAATATTATAACAAATACAATAGGAGATCAAAACGCATCATAAGTTACACATAATCTAATTGTGGAGTTTCAACGTCGATACTAAAACCTTCTAACTAATTAAAAAGAGAGAGAGAGAAAGAAAAAGTCAAATCATAATAAAACCACACATTGATCACTATTTTTCTTTCCCAACTTAATTAGGTGGATATTAACCTCTCAAATTGGAATCGATAAAATGGTTTTTAAACAAAAGGAAACAGAAACCTCAAATATAATAGGAAATTTCAACTAGCGAGGAGCTCTCCAAGTCCCACGTATTTTTGGAACTTCCTTGCACATAAATACACTTCCCCGTTCCCCAAAATTAAACACTAAAAATACCCCAAAATAAAAGAAAAACAATCAAGAGAAAAGGAAGCAAAAAAATAAAAATAAAAAATAAATATATAAACAAAACAATGCACGTAAAATTTTCATGCAACATGGCCGTACAAGCGGCTATCCTAACGATTCTCCTTGCGGCGGCGACCACCGCAGTCATGGGGAGCGACTACAACGCCGTGCCTCCGAACAAGAGCCAGCTGAACAGCTGGTTCAACCAGAACGTGAGGCCGGTCAACGAGCGGAAGTCAACGCTGGACCCGGCGCTGGTGAAGGCGGAGCAAAGCAGAAGAGTGATAACGGTGAGACAGGACGGGAAGGGGAACTTCAAGAGGATTACGGACGCCGTTAACAGCGTCCCAAGCGGCAACTCGAGGCGTGTCATCATCGACATTGGACCTGGAGAGTACAGGGAGAAGATAACCATTGATAGGACCAAGAAGTTCGTCACATTGTACGGCAATCCCAATGCCAAGCCAACGTTGACCTACGGCGGCACGGCGGCGCAGTACGGAACAGTTAGCAGCGCCACGTTGATGGCCTTGGCCGACTACTTCGTCGCTGCTAATCTTATTATTAAGGTAATGATATGCAACTGAATGTGCCCATTTGATTCGACGGTTGGTGTTGAAATTTTTAAATTGGAATTGATTGACTTTTGAAAAACTAATTATAATTTTTGTTGACTTTTAAAAAAAAGACAAAAACTAAAATGAAAATTTGAGTTAAAATTAAGATACCAAACGAAAGCTCATAAAATGAAACTAAAACAAAAAAAAAATTGGTTTGATTAGAAAATTAGGGCCCGTTCGGGGGATATTGAAGTTGGAGTTTTGAAGGTTGGATTGGAAATGTATGCTTAAGGGATGATTTTTAAAAAAAGTTGTGTGTTGTGAGCATTTTGACACAATAATCATCTTATTTCGATTTGAAATGAGAAAGTTTTGAACTTTTAAAATTTAAGTTTTGAAAATAAAAGAGAAAGCAAGTGAGATGTAAAATTGAGAGTTTTAGATTAGATAGTAAAATGCTGTATGGAAAACTTCCCCCCAAACGGGGCCTTAATTTTACATAACCTAATTTGGACAATTGTATATTCATGATAAAATATTATTGGTGCGAGCTAATGTTTTAGTTTGCGTTTGGTTCACTAGTTGGAGATGAAATTTTTACGTTGGAGTTGATTGATTTTTAAAAAACTAGTAATAAATTTTATTGACTTTTCAGAAAAAGACAAAAACTGAGATAAAAAAATACAGTTTAGTTCGAGTTAAACTCAAATACTAAACAAAACCTTATGTTAGAATTCCTACCATTCACCAAATATTCATTATAAGTTTAAAAATTAGCTTTAAAATCTTATTTGCAAACACTTTTGCTTTAAAATTTTTATCCTGCTGGACTAACTCGGAGAATTAGAAAGGTGGGGTTTAAACATGAACTATTAAATTCAAAACCTGAAAATGTTTTTGTTTCTTTTTAATATGTAAGTGGGTGATAGACCTGTGTATATATCTATATACAAAACATAAGTATTGATATTTTGGGGGGGGGGGGGGGGGGGGGAACAGAATTCTGCACCAAAGCCGGACGGAAAAAGAAAGGGAGCTCAGGCATCGGCGTTGAGAATTTCCGGGGACAAGTCAACAGTATACAATTGCAGAATCCTTGGGTTTCAGGACACCATTTGTGATGACAGAGGCTATCACCTTTTCAAGGACTGCTACATTGAGGGAACTGTTGATTTCATCTTCGGAAGTGGAACCTCTCTTTATTTGGTACGTACATATATATATGTTCACAAAAATATAAACATGTTACATATTATATAATTTGTACGTATCATAGGCCTAACATGCATATATATGTTTGGATGGTGCAGAACTCAGAGCTACACGTTATCCCGGGCAGTGGAGTGACTGTGATCGCAGCTCAAGCAAGGGAGAGCAACGATAACACCGGATACTCGTTTGTGCACTGCGTAATAACCGGCGCCGGCGGTAACACCTTTCTTGGGAGGGCTTGGATGAGCAGACCTAGAGTTGTTTATATCTACACCAGCATGAGCAGTGCCATCACCACTGCCGGTTGGAGCGATAATTTCCACCCCGAACGTGACCGGTACGTAATTGCTATTCCTTTTCTTCTAATTTTCCCCTATTTAAATCCCAAATTTCTTGATCATGTTCTTTATTACAATATCCGTCACCACTGATGATGATCACCATAAGATGCGAGTCTTCTTGGTGCAGTACTTTAAATTAAGTTTCAACCCTTAGAACAACGTTGTTTAACAAGATGATGTTGGCCTAAGCAAATAATAATAATAATAATAATAATAATAATAATAATAACAACTCACACTAAGGCTTTGTTTGGAACATTAATTTAATTCTTATTAAACTGTATTTTTTTTTGCTGGATTTTTATCTTTCTCTAAAAAATTAATAAAAATTATAATTAGTTTTTGAATAATCAATCAACTCTAATTTAAAATTTTTTACCTCTAATTAATGATCCAAACATACACTAAGTGAGCCCTACCAAATGGGTCTTACAAATGTGGAACCCATCATTCTGTGAAATACATTACTCACCGGATCCATATGATGATGAGAGAGCCATGACCGACATCTTGTGGCCAACATGTTGTCGTGAGACGTACAATGATGAGCACATGTCTCCAATCAAAGTTTTGAAAATCTGTTTTTTGTCCCCTAAATTTAATTATACCCTCAATTATAAAAATATACATATCCCTAACGAATAATTGAAAATATGTCGGCATGTCTATGTTTTTATATGTAAAATCATAATTATCATATTTACTAGTTGAAATGTATGATTAGTGTCTCTATTTAATAAAATATATATATATTTTTTTTCATTATAGTAGCCCACTGAAAAAATGAAAGAAAAAAAGATCTATCATTTAGCGCCATTAGTTAGTTCCATATATATTTTGTGGTACCAACGTGATTTAAGTGGATTGATTGGACATTCGTTCATCTTATAAGAAGTTTCAGGTTCAAATTGTCTCTATCTAACAACGGGCCATATACAATAACCTGAAATTATCTAACGACTCCAACCTCTTTCTTTATTTTAGTCTTCTATTCTTCATATATATATATATATATATATATAAATCGTTTTTGTGTTATGCGTTAATGCTGATTAATAACAATATATACACACAAATATATATATATGGATATGTGCAGGACTGTTTTCTTTGGAGAGTACGGTGACTTTGGATCAGGAGCGAGCAAGAGTGGACGAGCAAAATTCGCAAAACAGTTAACCTTTGACCGAGCGAAGCCTTACATGACGCTTAGCTTCATTCGCGGTTCCAGCTGGCTGCTTCCTCCTCCATCGCTGTAAAATGAGTCATGTGACAATAATAGCAAGAAATTATGAAATAGCTCAACAATCTCGTTGATGATTTTCTTTGTTAGATAATATAGTTTTATATTAATTTTATTACTTGTTTACTGTTATTATTAAGTTTCTTTCTTTTCAATGATTAATGATAGATTAGTCTTTTTTATATATTCTATTTAGTCTATATAAACTTCTTTTGATATATTATTTTAACTCATTAATTAGAAAAAACTCTAACTTTTTCTCGCTCTCAAATTGATTTTTTGGTTTTCTACTACAATATATACTGCTTTTAGCATCTATACAAAAGGAAAAAACTATAATTGAATTATCTATCAAAGGAAACTACATATAAAAGACTAAATAACATATACACCGATTACATACCAAATATACGCTGATTACATGCCCACAATTCACATTTGTGATTGGAGACGACTAATTCCTTATTAAATAACTCATTTCCAATGGACATCGACGCTCGTTTTCGAGGATTGCTGGCTTTATCAGAAGACGAGGGATGTCGATCGAACTTTATATCTTACGATAAAGTCAGGTATAAAATTATATATGCAATCATCGAGAGGGTTTCTTTTTTCATTTTGTAATTATCTTTACGAACGCACAAATTATATGACGGCTAGCTATAGGCGAAGCCTTTCACTTCTTGTACCGACCCTCTTTTTTTTATTATTATTTTACTTTCGAAGACTTGTTATAGTTGGATCGGAACTAAGGACTTGATAATTCAGAAGTAGTTTTTACTCCTTACGCGGTAACATGTTTTAGATTATCTTTTTCTCTTTTTCTTCTCTCTCTTTCTTAGAACTTGACTTTCAGATTTTGTACTTCAAGATTAATGGCATTGGGTCCTAGAGAATTATGATGGTTAAAATAGGATTTTCCAACCTCTTAGACCTTATTAATGATATTAAAGATGCTTAGGTATTTGATGTATATGTTAGATTCTTTTAATTAATTCGTATATATAATTTATATAGACTATTAACTTGTTCTACATATAATTAAGGAAAAATTAGATAAATAGATAATTTTTAAACACTTAATTAAATAAAGATCGATTTTTTAAAGCAAAATGGCCGTTAATCTTTTTTTTTTCCGTTAAAGTAATGGCCGCTAATCAGTGATTGATCACAGTCAACCAATGATCTACTACAGTTAACCAGTGATTGATCATAGTCAAATAATGATTTATCATAATCGATCAATTGATTTACCATAATCAATCAGTGAAAAATATATATTAATAATCAATGATGGATTGATTGATTGACTATTTTTTCTAAAACGATCATCTTTCTAATTTTATAAATCTTCGGTCATCTTTTTAATTTCTAAAATGATCATCTTTTTAAAAGAACTTCATAAAAAAGGCTATTTATCCACAAATCTCGATAACTAATAAACATATAGTACTATATAACAAACACTAAACAAATATTCTTTATAATGTTTTCTATGTAATGCTTATTCTATGTATATATATACATATAATCGTCTATACATATAAGGGTGGTAATACGGGTCGTGATACAACGACACGACTCGAAAACGATATGAATTTTGTGAGTTCGAGTTGGAAAAAATAGGGGACATGTCAAATTCGGGTCACCCGAAATTGATACGGGGAAAAATTGATCGTGTTCATGTTGGACCCGTAAAATCCGAATATGACCCCTTTTTTTCATGTCAATTTTGGGTCAAATATCATGTCAATTTTGTGTCAAATTCGTGTCAATTTTGGGTCAAATGTCGTGTCAATTTCGTATCAATTCGGGTCAATTTCAGGTCTAATTCGAATATGACCCGGTTCTAACCTGAATTTCGTATCAAATTTATATCAATTTTGGGTTAATTTCGTGTCTCGGATCAATTTCGTATCGCGAGTCAAGTTCGGTTCGTGTCGTGTTAACCCCGTTATGGGTTCGTGTCATATTCGTGTTGCGGTTTCGAGTCGTTTTCATGTCACGGTCGTGTTCAGATTAGGAAAAAAAAATTCGATATGTCTTTAACACGACACGAATCCGACACGTGACATGAATTACCATCCCTATATATATATATGCTTCTATTGAGAAAAATAAATAAATTTTACATACTAATCTGACCACATAAGAATGGAATAGTGTTATTTATATTATGCTTTGTAGAGGTGGAAACTATAAATCATAAATAGATGAAAGAGATTTTAGTTTTTTTTAATATATATATATATATATATATATATAAATAAAGTACTCATATGTGCGTAGCAATTAATAATGCTCTCCCTTCAACCACGTTAAGATGATCGGGTCATCGGTCTAGGCGACCTGATCAAGTCAATGAAAGCTACACGAAAGAAAATACTTGGGCCACATTGAGTCTCACAATTAACAATTGAAAATGATAACACCATTTTCTACGTTTTTGTCCGTTTTCCAAATTATTTTATTCCAATTTTGCGACTATTGAATACTGATAAGAAAGATCACGTCAAGTAAATTTTCTTTTTGATTTCTACTTGTTTTCTATTAAATGTTCTTCTTTGGAATTGGGTTTCCATGGCGTGAAAAGGCAAAACCATGTATATTTTTCATTTTGATTTCTACTTTTTTTTTTTAATGATTTCTACTTGTTTTTTTATTATATATTCTTCTTTGGAATTTCCCATGGTGTGAAAAGGGTGAAAATCATGTATGTTTTTCTTTTTGACTTCTACTTGTTTTTTTTTTTTTTTTAATGATATATTCTTCTTTTGGAGTTCGGTTTCCCATGATGTGAAAAGGGTAAAAACATTTTTTTTTAAGTGGTAAAAACAAACGAGTTGCAAGAAGTAAATGGGATCGAGGGGTTTGATAAACCAATTATAGAAATAGTAGTGTGTTCATTTGGCAATTATCAATCCTTACTCTAATTTTGTTAATTGCTTCATAAAATAGGAATGATTAAGGTGATTATAAGGATCTTGAAATAATAATTAATTCTACCCTTTGTTATTGTCAATTAGGCTTTAACTACCAAACTACGTAAAAATCACTGTCCAATGGGGACAAGCATCATGCCTTTCCAAAGGTGGTTGCAGCTAATTTGGAGAATATTTAATTTGATTTTCGATCACTAAAATATAAGTCAAATCTCAATTTGATTTTTGACTTTTAAAACCTTTCAAATGAACCCTCAATCAGTCAAGTTATTTTAAATTTGTCATTAATTTCCATTTAATTGTCGAGATCTCAATTAATTGTTTCGCTAAGTATAGATGTGTTTGAGAATTCATGATGTTGATCATTAATAGTAGGCCTAACTTGACCCCACAAGCATACGAAAATTTCTGCACTACTAAATTTGAAAACAATTAAATGGAGAGAATTTGGTCATAAGATATTAAAAAAAATCATCTATCAATAAAATACAATTATTAAATGTCAAATTTAATTTATCTTTTAATTTTACTTGCTATTTTTACATGATATAGCAATATCTTATTAAAAGGATATTTTTCATACCATATCATAAAATTCTGCAAACAAATATATTTACTAAAACTAATGTCAACTAATCACTTTAGTTGTGCAATTTTGTCCACCTACCTTTAAAAAACTTGCAAGAAAACATTGTATTTGGTCTGAACGCTATGATAATCCCTTGACGATTTAGTCATGACTAACAAGGTAATGATGCTATAGTTGTGGAAAATACAAAATTTTTCTTACATTAAATTGGAAATTTCCTCGCGACCACCCTAATCTTTCCAATCTCCATATAAAGGGACTACCTACAGCGCATGTGATCTAATATAGCATTCTCAAATAAATATATTGTGCTACTATAAAACAATTATAAGATTTAGCACCAAAGATATCGTAAGATGATGAGGGGTGCGAGATCATCATTGGTGGCGATGCTGATGGTGGTGGTGGTGGTCGTGGTTGCGCCGATGGCCGCGAAGGGAGAGATGAGTCCTAACCAGTGCAAGGAGGAGAAGGACCAACTGGTTAACGCGTGCAGGCCGGTGATTTTCGGGCGGAGTCCGTCGCGGGATTGCTGCCAACGGATTAGGGTGACACATGTGGAGTGCGTCTGCCCACATGTCACCCCAAAGTTGGCTAATCTCATCAACATCCCACGGATCATCAAGCAAATTCAAAATTGTGGAAGGACCGTCCCCCACCACTTCAAGTGTGGCAGTGAGTACTTCTCCCATACACACACACACACACACATATACATACACACTACTCTCTCCACTTGTGTGATTTCGTGCTATAATTACCTAATAGAAACATATTTACATAATTTAATTGCTAAACATGCATAAGATTAATTTTTCAATAAAATAATAAAGGCATAATAAGATATTTTAAAATTTTAAGTGAGCTATATATTTTTTATATTTTAGAGCGGAGGAATTAAAGACTTTACTGAAATTTATTTAAAAAAGAAAATGTAATTAAAAAAAAAAAAGAATCCAGCTTAAATAGCAAACCAAACAAAAAATAAAATAAAATAAAATAAAAACAACCCTTCATATGACAAAACAAACTAAAATTGGATTTATTTTCTTTTGAATCTGAAATTTATATGTACTTTTATTTTTCATATCAACAATTATGTTTCATTTCTTTTCTGTATAATTGACTTAACATTCATGGTGTTCGAAGACTGCTTCAACGATGTTAATTTGCTACATATATGAGCTGATTACGACAATCAGCAACAAACAATATTAATAAATTAGTAGCTAGGCAATGAAGATTGTGTATATATTTATAATTTCATATCATTTTATTCCTAAGCACATATAATATTATTTGGCAGCATGTACTTGAAAAAAATTATTAGTATTTGTAAGTGTTGGGGAAAATACTCTCATACCCAAAGCACAGTAGAAAAATAAATTGAAATAGAAATAAAGAGAAGACTAGGAATTTACGTAATTTGACAAATTACCTACCTCTATGGGAGAGGAAGAATAGATACATTAATACTTTCATAATTATACTCATTAAACTCTCTCTCTACCCAAAACCCCTTACACCCTTTGTCTATCTCTCTTCTCACTCTCACTTTCTCTAGAAAAAGAGGCACACCCTCTTTTTATTTTTCTAAACACACAAAACTCTTCTATTTATAGGCTCTCAATGAGACACAAAAATATAATTTTTTCAAACTCATAAAATAGAAACTTACCCAGAATTAATTTGAATTACATACCTAACAGTAAAAATTTGAAAATTTTGTTTTAACTTCAGTTGAATTGTTCAATTTAGAAATAGACCATATATATATATATATATATTGCCCAATATGGGGTCTACGACGACTCCCACTTAATAAAAAATAAATAAAAGTATTTTTATTTTTTAAATCCAAAAAAATTCTTATGTGTTCAAATCTTTTCACTCTATTTTTAGTAATATATGTGAAACTTACCTATGGTTGAATTTCTTTTTCTGCAGGTATCACTACTCCCTGAGAAAAAAAGATATCATAATAAAGAGTCCTATCATATGAGCGATTGCCTATCGAATAAAAGGATGTCTCTTTTTCTGATTGTCATGACTCCTGAGCATGATATATATCGAGAGAAACGTCTAAGCTTTACTTTTTTTTTTTTTTTTTGGGAATTATTAAGCCTTAATTCACACGGGCCCACAGGCAACACTCAAACTGTGGTCATGTAGCAAGGGTTGGACGTTATCCATGGAGACCGTTCCAACTATTTCTCAAATAATGAATTGATATTTTAATCATAAATTGTACGTTATATAGCTAGTTCTTACATTTTTCTTATTCTCAGTCGCCTATCAAATTAGTTATTCCGCATCAAGAAAACAAGCTTTGGAATATGTTTCGTTATTAAATTGTGTTCCATTATATATCACTCTAACAATATTATATTTACTAAACACGAGTTCTTAATTGATATAATATGATATATTAATTAAAGTAAAATTTTTAATTGACTTATTATGTCTTATTGGAAGGACGTGAAAAAAAAATAAATAAATAAAAGGATATCCGATTATCATTGATCCAAAATAAGCTACTTAAAAGCCATAGCACTGAATGCTTGTTATTGATCATTTTATTATTATTAACTACCAGGCATCTCATTTCTAAATGCAGAATTCAAATCCCTAACTTTATTTTTAAATTAAAAAAAATTACATGTACCAAGACAACAAAAGTTACCCTTGAAGAGTTTCGTAAAGTATTGCCTTTTTTGTCTTTATGAATAAGAAATATATGCACACATTTATTTACATTTGTAATTATATGTACAAATTAATGAAATTATCTATCATCTCCAATGTCGTTCTTGTCTTATTCTGGAAAAGGGAAAAAAAAAATTCTTGTTTTTCCATACCCCGCCTATCAGAAATCGACACATACTCCCAACAAAACTAATTAAATAGGGTATATTAAAACAGAATATGAAGACCAAAGGTCACTGGTCTGTCATATTTCCCAAAATCTAGCCAATCACAGGCTGGATAGAATTAAAATCCATCACTGGCTGGCTTGTATTAATTCGAAAATTAATTACTATCTTACAACTAATACTCATTCCATACGTCCAATTTAATTCTTCTTTTACACCCAACAAATTCCTGTCCAATCTCCGTCCCACACAATCTCTCACTTCTTTTTCCCCCAAAAAAACTAAAATATAAAGACATAACCCCATTATTGGAAAAATACAAGTACTATACTTTTCCAACTATTATTTTTCTCTCACAACAACAAATCTGAACCACAGATTAGAAACTAAAACCCCCAAGAAACTCTCTAAACCCCCTATTTCCAATGCACATTTCCTAGCATGTCTAAAAATGATCCACGCCCTTCCCTCCCTATAGTACACTACTCAATCATTCCAATTAAAAAAAAAAAAAAAAAAATCAAGCTGCACAAAAATGGGTGGTATGGCCGTCCAAGTGGCTCTACTAACGATCCTCGCCGCTGTCGCCACCACCGCAGTATTGGCAAACGACAATGTTCCGGTACCGGAGAATAAGGCGCAAGTGAACGCTTGGTTTAACCAGAATATCAGGCCCTATGGGGAGAGGAACGCCACGCTGGACCCAGCCCTTGTGAAGGCCGAGGAGGGCGTTAGGATCGTTAGGGTTAGGAAAGACGGTACCGGAGATTTCAAGAAGATCACTGACGCCGTCAAGACCGTCCCCGCTTTTAACACCAAGCGTGTCATCATCGACATTGGGCCCGGAGTGTACCATGAGAAGGTGTTGATAAACTACAATCAGCCCTTCGTTACACTTGTCGGTTCATCGCCCACAAACCGGCCGATCATTACTTATGGCGGCACGGCCAAGCAGTACGGGACTGTGGATAGCGCCACCGTCATTGTCTTGGCACCCTACTTCGTCGCCGCTAATCTTATTTTTAAGGCGCGTACTTTTCAATTTATGTCCATTTTTTTTAGGGCTATAATATTATAAATTTTGCTTGCATTTGGTGTAGTTTGAAGTTGTTTAATATGTGTTGACTTTTCAGGAAAAAGAAAATTGAGTTAAAATATTTTAGTTTAAACCTGAATATTAGAGGGGGCTTAATGTTTTTTTTTTTTTTTTTTTTGGTTGGCAGAATTCGGCGCCGAGGCCGGATCCATACAAGAAGGATGGTCAGGCACTGGCGTTTAGGATTAATGCAGACAAAGCAGCCTTCTTCAACTGCAAATTTACAGGATTTCAGGACACACTATGTGATGACAGAGGCTACCACTTCTTCAAGGATTGCTATATTGAAGGCACCGTTGATTTCATCTTCGGCAGGGGAACCTCTCTCTATTTGGTATGAAAATTGTTAGTTCAACTCGACAGGGAGTCTCATTTGATGGGGCTCACTTATCGTGAGACAAGTATTCTATATCTATATATATATATATATATATGCATGTTCATATGATATAATCTATGTATGCAGAACGCAGATATATATGTGATTGGTGATAAAGGATTGACAGTGATCACTGCGCAAGGAAGGGGCGATGGCAAAGAGGGCACCGGATTCTCATTTGTGCACAGCACAATTGAGGGAACTGGCAAGTCCACCACCTATTTGGGCAGGCCTTGGGGAGACAAGACTAAGGTCGTTTACACCTACACTTACATGAGCGAAGTCGTTGAACCCGCTGGATGGAGCGATAACTCCCAAAGTTCATCGTAAGCCATAATCTTTATTGTTGTTTTAATCGTGTGATATATTAAAAAAAAAGGTTTATTATAATAAGTAACGGTAAATGATTACCAAAAAAAAAAAGACATAACTATTGAAAACTCATTCATGTATATTTTGTAATATGTATTTATGTGCAATGAAATTGTTGCAGGAACTTCTACTATGGAGAGTACAAGAGTTCTGGACCAGGTTCAAACAAGGGAAAGAGAGTGAAGTTTGCCAAGGACCTAACCTTTGACCAAGTGAAGCCTTTCGTCACCCTTTCCTACGTCAAGGCTTCAGGCTGGCTGCTCCCACCTCCTAATCCTAAGCCATAGGAATTTTTTTAATTGTAAATTATATGATCATGATCTTGTGGAAATGCATATGATTTTAACTTATTCGATGTATTCAATTCTTCAATTATATATATATATATATATATATTTTTTTTTTGCTTTCAAATTACACCATTGATGTATAACTGTTACTACATGTATTCCTGGACGTGCATGACATAAAAAAAATATATACACATATATATATATATATATGTTTACATGTTGTTGGTAGATATTTATATCTCGATTGTGGAGCTTTTTTTCTGCCACAACCCAAAACATGTCTCATATCAAAATTCAAACTCCAATTAATTAAATTCTATATTAAAAAAAATCCAAGTGACAATTTTCATCTTTCAATGGAAGACAAAAGTTAAATTTACGTGATTACAAGTATAATTTAATGATAATTTCACAACTGATTTTAATATAATATATAGAGTTCGAATCCCTCGTTATTTTTATTTATTTTTAAGTTAAATTTACATTTATATATAAAAAAAGTTAAATTTACTCAAATAATATAATAACTAATTCCATAAAAAGCAGTGATATTTAATATCATTATAATTACCACAACTATAATCAAAGGCTGGAGTCCCACATCCATGTGACCAACACTCTTATCTTATTATAGGCTCATCATGTTCAGAGCAAAAAATATATAATATGATCATTGTATTCATTACCATTATCATAGCACACTGCTCACTTCATCAAACGACAACCATCAGTTTCCTTTCCACTTTTATAGGAAAACGACGACCAATTTTTTATTCTCTTTTTTTTTTTTGCTTTTTGGCAAAAAAACGACAATCAATTTCACAACATACAAGCGTGCGAGTTGCTTTACATAACCCACATCAGCCGAATTGACATCTGCCAATAGTGTCACATCTCTTTCAATTAAGGGGGGTAAAAAAAAAAAAAAAAAAAAAAAAAGTAGCTCCTGTAAAATGCGTGCAAGGTGTAGGGGCCCACCTGTGCCTGATGACGTGGCACCTCAGCCACTAGTAATAATCGGCTTTGTGAGATAAAATCCAATAATTCAAACACAGCCTCAAGGAGAGAGGCCCACAAGTTTGTTGAAGAAGTTCGTTCTCAATAACAGAGCCATGGCCACCGCCACTCATTTCACCGCCTTCCCTCTCCGTCTTCCGGCAACTCCGTACTACCGTCGACCGCCCACCGATTCTCTCCCCGTTTCGACTAGGACCCGACACGGGCCGAGGAATTTGACCGCCGTCCGAGCTCTGGGCACCGACATGTTGGGCGATTTCGGGGCCAGAGACCCTTTCCCGGCGGAGCTGGAGAGTAAGTTCGGAGAGAAGGTTCTGGGAAACGTCGACACCGACCACAAGATCCTCATCCCCAATTTGGCCGCCCTCTCTCTTGCCCAGCAACGCTGCGAGCCCGTCTCTCCTCTGCAGCCCCCCATGTCCGAGGACGATGCCACCAAGCTCGTCAAGAAGGTGAACTTTGGTTTTTCTTCTTTTGGTTATTGTGTAGATATGATGTTCGATGAAATTACCGAGAGAGATTTATCTTTGGTTTTTGTCGACTTTGGGATGAGGTTGTCTGGAACGACAGAAATTCTTGGCATTTCTTGGTCGTACGTTAAAAAAAAAAAAACCAGGAAAGTATGTTTGAGACTTTGATTCCTTGATTGTGAAAATTGATTTTCGGAGCTGTTGTCTGTTATATAATAAGTAAAGCTCGTGTCTTGAAAATTCATATTTAGCAATAAAAGTAACTTTAGTTCCCGTTGGGAAAAAAAGAGTAACTTTAGTTCTTTGTTAAGAACATTATCTTTGAGGTGCATGTATGGGCAAATGCAAATTTCTTCAAATTTTTATTTTGGAGGTTCAACATTTGATTGAGTTGTTTGAAATGACAGAGAAAAGTTTCCTAAAGATGATGGTTAAGCTTAAATTCTTTTTTTAAATTTGAAATTTCTCCTCCTTTTTTTTGTGTGGTGGAATAAAGGTATAGGTAATTACATAATCAAAGGCCAAAGCAAGTAGATAATAAAGTGGAGTAAAGATTATTTATTACTTCCATTAAACTTTTTATAATATGCACTGGTTTCTGTTAAACCTAACTTGTTTTATGCTTGTTGTGTATAGGTTGTAGGTTGGAGACTCATAAATGAAGATGGGGGTCTCAAACTACACTGCATGTGGAAGTTGAGAGATTATCAATGTGGTGTTGAACTCGTTAACAGGATATTTAAGGTTGTAGAGTCCACAGGGCATTTCCCAGATCTCCACTTGGAACAAACCAACCAAGTTAGAGCAGTCCTATGGACATCCTCCATTGGTAAAACTTGATATCTCAACTTTTTTTAAACTTGGTCCAACGTTAAACTTCATTTCTCTACAAGTCCATTTTATCTTCCTTAAATTTTTTTTTTTTTTTTTGGGTTATTTCTTGCAGGGGGGTTGAGCATGAATGATTTCATTGTAGCAGCCAAACTAGATGAGATTAAAACATCAGATCTTGCCCCTAAAAAAAGAGTTTGGGCTTAGTTGAAAATTGAAATATTCACTGCATTTTACTCGAAGAGAGGCTGGGAAGGCAATTTGTAACGTGATTTTCTTAGTGTACAAACCAAACTGGTCTGTTGTTGTTCCTGAAGTCATGCTATTCTTTTGAATTCTCTCATTGTTCTTCTTGAATCCAGGATCAATCTTGTCTTTGCTCATATATAATATAAAATGCTGCGTCAAGGTAGAACAACATGTCGTTTTTTAATTGAACACACATCCAATGCGAGACTTCCTAAAACAATTCTCCCTGATTTATGGCTAAAAGATATTAAACTCACAAAAAGTTGGAAGGACGCGTGTTTTCTCGTTAAACATACAAAATCCTGTGGTTATTGGTTTGATTCAAATGATATCCAGTTACTTAGATTAAAACCAAAAAAAAAAAAAAAAAAAAAAAAGACTGATATGGTGTTTAAAGGCGAGCATAAACGACATTGTTTAGTTTCCATTCTGGCGACATCTGTGAGAAACAACATGTGCTCGTATAGTTTACTTCATGCTTTAATAACAAAAAACGACGCTTAGTCTATATCTAGGGCATAAAGAAATTCTGGGATTAAAAGATGTCGTTTTACCCTTTACAGCAAGAGATAAGAAAATCTGTCTTTTACGACAAGGAAAGCTGACATGCTGGTTTTGCAAAGAAGTACATGTCGTTTTGGTCATGAAAAACGACATGCATTTTAACTGTTTCAAGAGACTAAACGACATGGTAGAAAATAGAATGTCGTTTGTGAGTAGCAATTATATGTCGTCTATCTGACACAAAACCCACTTTCCTTCCGGCACGTGTAGAATACAAGGCCTTCTAGTTCTAGGTGAAGAAACGACAACACTAGACATCCTTCTCAAACGACATACCGTTTTTCACCTGACGCCTGAAAACTCCGGTTGGCCTTGGCCAGTGGCCACTATCTCTCTGTGTTAAGTTGAACAAAAGAAATGACAGTTAGGTCTCAGTTAGTTTCAGAAGTCTTTTTTTTTTTTTTTTTTTGCCTTATTTAAACAGATTTCCTTCTCTCTCTAAAATTCTCTCTCTCTGTACTTCAACTCTCTGAAACTCGCCGGCGAACATGGAGAAGCTGAAATCGGCGATTCCCGAAGCCCTAAAGCGCACGGCGGCCGAGACCACTCCCGGCGATCTTCCCTGCTCTTGTTCATCTCTTCTCGACTTTCTTCTTCATTTCCCGCCCTTTCAACAGGTATTCACCTCTCCTCTGTATCGTTTCTTTCCGGCGAAAGATTTGCCGTTTCTGTTGCGGAATTTGGAAATGATTTCGCCGTTTCACTGCCTCGTAGATGGTGAAAGACTTGGCGGTCTCGGAGAGAGCTCTGTGCGGCAAGAACAAGGACGAAGCTCTTCAGTGGAAGGAGAGGGGAAATCGGTGCTTCGCGAGTAAAGATTACGCCAGTGCTTTGGATTCTTATTCCCAGGTTCTTCCATAAATTTAAGCTCGAATCAATTCGGTCCTTCAGTAAATAAGTATGAAATAATGTATACAAAAATATATATACACTATATAATTACTGTAACTACGTTTCACAGGCACTTCGAGTTGCTCCTATGGATGCCGATAACATGGAGAAAAATCTAGTTGCTACTTTGTATCTGAATCGGGCTTTCGCTTTGTATGTGAGTTTTTCTTTTTTTCTTTTTTCTTTTTTTTAATACAGATTACAAAGCTATAAACTTGTCAATGTACGTTAGCAAGTATAATTTTGTGGAGATTTTGTTATATAATTTTCAATATTCTAAAGGGAAGTAGATAATTTAATTCACTAAATTCTATTTTCAAATTTCTTAGAACAAACGAGCTAAAAGTAGTAGGCAAGGGCAAGTAGTCCTAAGGAAACTATCGCTTCATAAACGAAAGAAACAAGTTTTGGAGTAAAATTTCATGGCTTTATATTTTCAGCACATTGATTTATGTGTCTGTTTTATGTTTCGCCTTAGAAAATGAATCTGCTTACAGAATGCATACGAGACTGCAATCGCACACTTCAAATTTCTCCAAGTTATTCAAAGGTGAAATGCTCTTTCTAGTTTAATTTATCTTTTTTGTTTTTTGGATTATGAATTTTTGACTCTCGGATAAGAGACTAAAAAGAAAGGAGTTCGGTATTTGTGTTAGACTGGAACTGAACTTGTAGTTCTACCTACCAATTATTAGTCCCTCTTATCTCTAAATGGTTACTTATATTTTTTGCAGGCATGGTATAGAAGAGGTAAGGCTAATGCTTCTTTGGAAAATTATAAAGACGCAATTAATGACTTGAATGTGGCCAAGACTGTGGAGTTATCATCAGAAGTAAAGAGCCAGATAGAAAGTGAGCTGAAGACACTTTCAAATCAATGTGGTAGCACTAGTCCACGACTACAACATACTGCAGAGAAGTTGAATATTTCAGGTAAGATTGGTTTTTATTATGAATTTTGTAACTTCTTTAGTTGTATTAAGAACTCCTAATTGGTATATTCTTATTCCAACCCCGTATGGTTTTCTTATATTTGAGGACTACCATTTAACATTTGAGGTACGGAGATGATTTAATACATGTGGCAGATGAATTGGATGATAGAAAGCTACAATGTGTTAACACACCAGATAAAGGTCGGGGTATGGCTTCAACAAATAACATTCCACCAGGCTCCTTAGTTCATACTGAAGAACCTTTCGCAGTTGTATGAACAGGCAACTAACCTTTGTCCTACTAAAGTTGGGTTAAGAAATTTGTTTGATCATCCACTGTCTTTTGTCATTTCAATAATTAGGGATGTAAGATTGACTTAGGCCTACACTTTTGCAGGTAATATTAAAGAGTTGTCGGGGAACTCATTGCCATTACTGCTTGAATGAACTACCAGCTGATAAAGTTCCTTGTACATCGTGCTCTATACCATTTTACTGCTCCTTGAATTGTCAAATACGTGCAGGAGGGAAACTGTTATGTTACCCAAAGAGTCATGGAAGTTCAAAAAATGTATCCAACGATCTTGAAAAGTATGTTGCAGAGATCATTTTAGGTGCCGACCCAAAAACAGACAGTGAGCATATACCTGAACATAGACATGAGTGTCAAGGTGTATCGTGGCCTTCGGTATTGCCGTCAGAGATAGTTTTGGCCGGTCGAACTTTTGTGAAGTCTATAATACAACGAAGAGGTTCCCTGGAGAGTTCTAATCTAACTGAAATTTTGGTTCGTTTCATAAGTCAGCACTATATTCATCAGTAGCTAGTTAAGTTCAGTTGATTGTCTTGCTGTTCTATGAATGGATTTGATCAAGTTCATGATTTCTATCATTTTCTGTAGGACCTTTCTCACCATTATTCTCAATTGTCTCCCGAAAGCAAATTGGAACTACATATATATTCCATTGTATTGTTATGTTGTCTGCTGCGCTCCAGTGACCTTGATATTCAGTTAAATGGGCTCTCTATAGCACAGGTCTTTATTTATCATATCTCGATGACATGTTGTCATAATGAACTGTCAATTCCTTAAGCAATGTCTCTCTACATTTTCTTTTGCCAAGACCGTCAATTTTATTTTTTATTTAGTTGTTAACTATTATAACTTTCAATTTTCTATTTGGCTTCAGGTTGTCATCCTTGTATCTCAAATTAGGGTGAACTCTATGGCAGTCACTCGTACCAAATCCAGTGATGTTCATAGCGTTGTAGACAAGTTTGGAAAACTTTCGGGATCTATGATAACTGATAACGTGGAACAGGTCCGCATTTCTTTTTCTTTTTGTTCCCTAACCACTTGATAAATTTAGTAATACTTCTCTGACCGTGGAATTACTCTGTTGACTACAACCTGGTAATACTTTTCTAATCATAGGTTTATCTCTTGATTAACTATAATTTTCAGAAATATAATACCTTTTCTAATTTATGCAAGAAAGCTTGTTTTCAATTTTATGCCTTGTATGTTGTGCTTCTGAACATTTTTGTTACTTTCCTAGGTTAAAGTAGGTCAGGCTATATACAAGGTTGGCAGTTTGTTCAACCATTCTTGCCAGCCAAACATTCATGCCTATTTCCTTTCACGTACACTCTTCATTCGAACAACAGAAGTTGTGGCAGCTGGGTGTCCATTGGAGTTGTCCTATGGTCCACAGGTACGCCCGCTCCCAACAAATGGGCCATCTCTTTGAGAAAGTACCATTGTTTTATTCGTTCTCTCTTCATGGAATTGCTACATAAGATTTCTACAATTTTTTTCCCAAGTCCGCAAAGAATGACAGTATGGTGTTCTCTGGTAGCCCTTCTCTTTCCTAGTTTAAATTCTACTATGCTGTTGTATGATGCATAACTAGATTTTCAGCATATAAGTTTAGTTTTTTCTTACAGGTTGGGCAGTGGGACTGTAAAGATCGTGTCAAGTTTCTGGAAGACGAGTACTCATTTCGCTGTCAGTGCAGTGGTTGTTCGAAAGCAAATTTGTCTGACCTTGTTCTAAATGCTTTCCATTGTGTCCAACCAAATTGTTCAGGCATAGTATTGGACAGCTCTACTCTCGACTGTGAAAAGCATAAAATTGAGCAACTCCGTAGCATGCCAGGTGCGAGCATCTTGGAACCTTATTTCCAGGTATTCTACGTTCTCTCTATAAAATTTGCAATAAACGTGCTTCAACTTTGATCCGTCACCGAGTCGCAAGACATCTGATTGATTTTGTAGATTGTAACTTGTTTCCACGATATGGTTAAAATGGATTATAAAAGTTACTTGATTTAGATTCTCTTCATGCAAAGCCACTTTTCTTTACTTTCTTCTTCTCCCAATGTTCTTACAGGTTGAAGATATTAAAAATAATTACACCAATGAAGTGCTAGATGCATATCTGGACAGGAGTAGGTTATGTAATGGAAGTCCTGGATATTGTCTAAAATGCGGCTCTTATCGTGATCTAGAAACTTCTTTTGCAGCAGTAAATAAAGCTTGGAAATGTATCAGCAGGTACAGGACTGAATTCGGTTCCCATCTTATACAATAATGGACATATATTCCTCCTTCAGTCTGTGTGGGTTTAATGATTGTTTAATCCTTTGATAGGTTACAAGATGGTATAGTTGCTAAAGAAATATCTAGATCTCAACTTTCAAATGCCCTAAGATCCCTTGATTTGCTGAAATCAACTCTTCATGCATATAATAGGAGAATCGCAGAGGTTTGTTTCAGCCTTCTAGCCATACCCTCTTCTTTTCTTTGGATTTGTTTGAAATATTTATGCATACTAGTTTTGAAGGTATTTAATTCATTGCATTTCTAAAGACTGGTTAAATTTTAAGTGGGGACATATCTGAGAAAATTTATTAATAATAAGACAACAGAGGAGAGAACATTTTCAATTGGGTATTTTGAAAAAACAAAACAAAACAAAACAAAAAAAAATACATTAAAGGAAAAGTTAAAAAGAGGACAAAAATGAAAAATAAATAAATAAATATAGGAAAGGGAAAACATAAATAAATAAATAAAAGAAGACACTTCTATTAGCTAAAAAGTGGAGAAAATGAAAAATAAAATAGAACTTTAGTGCGGAAAAGCAAAAACGAGGGGAAAAAAAGAGACAAAATCTTTCAACCAAATCGAAGTGGTGAATAGTGCCTTGACACTTTTATATGTTGTATAGATATCTAGACTTAATTGGTGAATTATGTTTAAAAATAAATTAAAATTAAAATTAAAAAAAAAAAAAAAGAAAAAAAAAAGAAAAAAGAGACTTTGGATGCTAAATTCTCGGTCGCACTTTATCAGCCACATAAAGTAGTTTGCAAGAAACTGTTAAGAATTTAGCCATTCGGATTCTATATTATCGAGAGCAATAAAAGTCACATGAGAAAGATAACCAATCACAAATATGAAAAAATTTATATAAGTTCGCCTCAATGTGTGACGGATAATTCACTATGTAGTAATTCATTCTGAATGTTGATCCGTGTGTTGTTTCTACATACAGCATTAGTTAAACTTCACAACTTAATAGAAACCCCATGACATTGATTTTTAAATGGATGATTTTATATTGGTAGGTGGAAGACATTCTCGCGCTGGCTTTTTGTGTGGTTGGAGACTTACAGCGTGCAAAGTACCACTGTCTAGCATCAATAGAGGTAAAACATCTGTAATTACATATTATATCATTATAGACATAACTTTACACCAATTACAATGGTCTGGCTTATTTGTCTTATTTCTTATTGGTATGAGATTTTTATGTTTTATTTTTTCCTTTTCCTCTTAAACAGATCCTGGAAAAGCTCTACAATTCTCATCATGTTGTTATTGGACATGAACTTGTGAAGATTTCATCCATTCGGCTGTCCTTGAACGAGTCCAACGAAGATTCCAGCTTCAATCGAATGAAAGACATTTTTAAATGTTATTATGGACAGGAAACATACGAAATATTTCCACACATTTAGGGGTTTACTCATTGCGGGTGTGGAGACTATAGGGTGAGGTATGTAATTACTGTTAAATTATGTCCGTAAGCACTCATGATCTCCAGTTTCTTCCTTGAAGTAAAGAAAATTTCATTGTTAAATTTCTTTGCGTTGGAAGTGCTCATGAAAACATAAAACCATCGTGTAAATTGTATTCGTGATCCAAGGTGAACCTGAATTTACAAAAAGCAATGGTTACTCGACTAAACAAATTTCAATCGATTGATGTTCCAGAACTCTTAGCAACAAAGAGCTTAGCACAGTGAAATCCTAGCACCAGGGCAAATTAAATGTACAACCCAAAACATCAAAATGGGAACCAAAAAAAAATTTCAAAAAAAAAAAAAACAATTATATTTGAATAACATCTTTTCCCTGCACCTGAAACAATACAAACTATGGCTGACGGTGTAGGAAAAAGTTTAAATCTTTGCTTTTCTTTTTTTTTTTTTTTTTTCCCCCCTTCTAAACCTGCATTGCACTTTGGCCTCGAACGAAGGCAAATTTTACACCATTAACCTGGAATTAATACTGATCTCACTGGAAGTGAACAAGCTTAGTCTCATTTTGCACCGCCCCTAAACGCCGAGAGGGAGAAGAATGATCTTGTTGCTGAAACCAAAACAATGCAGAAAAGAATAATCTATCAGAAAATCGTACCCTAGCAGTATATGATGGAAACAAAAAGGCAAATAAAGACACCCACCTTTAGTTGCGGGTCCCGAAGCCAAGTCGCTGCTATTGAATTTGCTCAAATTTGGTTGAGCTACATGCACATAATCCGCAGCAGTAACAGGGATGACATTAGATTCTTAAAAAGATGTTCAACAATTTAAAAAAAAAAAAATTCTAACGGGCTAGAAATATAATGTAGACCTTTTTCCTTTTAAAGGGTATGGCCTATTTCCACCTATCAAGTCTTTAAACCTCTTTAGCAAAGAAGATAAAGCAAGTGTTCTTGGTCAAGAACTGTGGGACAAAGTAATGAAAGAGAACGCTGAAGAATGAAAGGGTAAGAAGCAAACTCACCAGAATATAATTCACGAGCATCGTAACTTTCGGTCAGGTAAGCTTTTTGCTGCCCGTGGTTCTTTGCGTTAATACTAGGCCTTTTTGTAAGGCTGTCAGCATCATCTTCGCCTTCGGAAAAGACTGATGGGCTAGACCAACCGCTGACATTTGCATCTCCTTTGCTCTTCCGAGCAAACTTCAAGAGCCTCTTCAATCCTTTAGGTGCATCTTTTTGGTAGACTATGGCAGGAGGATTTTCTGCGTTTCCCCATTCGATAATGTCGGGTTCATTACTCTCTTCTTGCAGCATTTGAGACAAAGAATGACGAACTCGTGGACTTGATGATCCAACCAGTATAGTATTGGCTGAAGTGGCAGGCTGACCTGGTCTGTCGTCACACGGCGGCATTGCCTGATGCTCCTCTTCTATTTCAACCCAGGCCGATGGGGAGATTATTGATTCTTCCTCAGCTTGAATTTCTGTTAACGAGTCTCCCACATTTTTCTTTAAGTCATCATTAACATCTGCAGGATCCGAGTTAAGGTTCTCTGCCCCACCAAATCCCTGGTTGGTATTTACAGGAGCTTCTGATTCCGTAGCAGCATCTGGGTGATCCAATGTTGTAACATCCCCCTCTTCATGCTGACTCACGGGTTCGGAAACACTAGCAACCACCTCACTTTCTTGTGGCTCAGTGATATTTCCACTGTTTCTCAGAGATTCTTCAGACTGGGAAGAACCTTTTGCCTTGTTTACGGTAGGAATAACGCCAGGGGTAGTCCTTGAACCCTTTCGAAGAAAAGGTTTTGTTTCCACAGGCACCACGGTGCTTTTTCTGGTTACCTTGTTATACAAACCAGGCTTTGCTGGGACAACTTCTGAACAATCCTCGGAAGCTGTTACCTTTCTCGCTTTAGTTGTTTTAGTATTCTTTTTTAGTGCTTGCTGTGGCTTCTCAGTAACACCTTTCACGTTCTTCGAGTTCTTGCCACCATCACCTAGAGGTTCCTTCACATTTCTCTGTGGCTGCTGGGTTCTTTCCACTTTAGGGCTAGTTCGAGGAAGTGATGAAGTTTGCTGGGTCTTCCGACGTGTTGGAGTAGTGCCCGCAGAAGAGTTACCAACAGGAGTTTTAGCTGGTGATGTGCCTGCAGCTCTTGCCAGTGGCGTTGACGGCCATGACTTACGTGTGGGAGGCAAGGGGGATGTTCTAGGTGAATTCTTCTTTACAGCAGGTGCTTTTGCAGTTTCCTTTTTGGGGTTTGCAGGTTGAGGTGAATTTCTAAGTGGCTTTTGGGATTTGCGCACAGCAGGCTTTTTATTAACATCACTCACATTCTTAGAGGCCATTTCAGCTTTCCTCTCATCAAGAATTTGCTGCATCGCTTTGAATTGAGCTTCTTTCTCAGCTTTCTTCCTAGAATTCTCTCCACGCAGCTTTTCATCCCTCTTCTCCTTGTAGTGATCATAAAATCCGCCTCTCTGACCAGAAGGAACACTTTGTTTTCTGCTCGTTTGTGTCTTTGTAAATTTGACAGGCTTAGATTCCATCATTTGCATCAGCATCTGATTCAACTCTGCTTCCTTACGTCGATTCCATTCAGTTGCTGCTGTTGATTTCTTTATACCAATATCTTCTTCCTTGGCCAAATTAGTATCTTCTCGGGTATCTATTGGATCAAATGAACTCTTTTCCAATCTTGCCGAGTCTACATGAATTTCAGGGGTTTCAATAGCCTCCTCTCCTGTGGGTGCAGTTTCCGACTCTGATTTCACTTCTGCTGAGTACTTTGGATTCCCATCATTTGCAACATCATTTGCAACATTGTCAGGAGACATCGAACTGAAGTCGTCAGGTTCCGGTTGGCTTGGAGAAGAATTATCCCCCATGCCTGCACTCCATCTTCTCAGTACAGATTTATTTGCAGATATCGTTATATTTGATAATGACTTCCTCAATTGGCCATCTCCAGTCTGATCCCTTTGCTTGCTTTCAAAAAGATTTATTGCATCTTGAACAGACATCCTTCGTACATGAGTCTCGGGTTTTTTGTTTGATTGTATAGATCCCTCCTCCTCGCTACTATTTCCAGTAACATCTCTGTATGGAAAATTCTTTTCTCGAGCTGGAATAAAGCTGAGGCTCTTAATGGTCAATGCAGCTGCCCTGCGTGATCCACCTCTTCCTATTTGTACCCTCCGCATTGGAGATGCTGACCTCCTGGGTGATGCAGATCTTATTAGAGTTCGACTTCTTTCTGCAGATGGTCTGTCCTCATCACTCAACTCAGAAGACTCCTCACTGTCTGTTGAATTCTGTCGCTCAATGTGAGCAGCTTTTGCAGGTGAAACACCATACTTCACTGGTGTCTCAGAGTGCATCGGTTTTGATATCTGGACCTCTCTATCTGTCTTATTTACATTATTCCTTGAATTTCCTGTTATTGAGTGCTTGTCCTCGTTTTCAGAATGACCACTCTCACTCTCCTGATTCAGCTCCAAAAACTCGTGCAAAGAATTTCTGCAACATCCCATGTCATGTGATTTTTTTTAAGAACATATATGATGAACAGTAACTTCACAAACGAGGATATCATTGCCCGTGTGTTTTTTTTTTTTTTTTTTTTTTTTAATGTTATGAGCAACATACCTTAAATCCATTCCTCCAAACTGTTCAGTAAATTTGGCCAAATCAGTTATCTCTTTGGTGGAGCATATGGAAGAAGCAGCCTTGCAGAAACCAGCAGCTAATTTTGTTCTAAATGCTGTCAACCTCAAGTCCAGAGCTCGCAATAGCTCATTCCTGATGTTATAAGTGTTCAAAACTTAGTGAGAGTGAAAGTACAATGAAATAAAAATGAAAACTTAAAACGACATACTTTGAAGTATCAGATGATGCACTCTCGACCTCAGGCTGTCGCCAACCAAAAATACAAATTGAAAACTAGTTAGCCAGATAAAGATTGAAAAAAAATAAAAAATAAAAAAATACACTGAAGCAATAACAGTTTTTCTGCATTCACACATAACAGAACATCAAACATTGAAGAGGGGAAGATCATATCACCTGCCCATACAAAGACAGATGAAACCTCCTGGCTTCTTCCAATTGAGACATCTCATGTTTAATGGAATTGGCCATATTTACCAAATTGGGCGAACCAGCAATCTGTAAGAATCTGATGAGTAAAATGAAATGCACTATTAGGAAACAGAAGTTCTCAAAATGCCCGTTATGAACAGAATTAGAAGAAAGACAAGGAAAGAAAAATTAGTACTTAAATCAGTAAGAACCTGTTTAAAGTTGACTTTGTAAACCACGGTGCACCATTCAGGTTTCCCGATAGGGAAAGTTTGAAGGTGGCGTTTGATCCTTTAGAATACAACTCCTTTACTTTTGGTAAATGTGGCAACAGTAATTCTAGAGGCCCAGCTTCCAAATTTTCTGTCTTTCCGTTACTACAAACATTCGCCTCGTACCTGAAGCACATCCACACACACACACATGCAGAGGCCATTTTAGAGAAGTGATGACATTAGAAGAATGCAAATAGCTATTGCAGACAAACGGTAACCTGTTCTGAGGTGGAAAAATCTGGATTTCAGCGTAATCAAGAGGTGCATCACCATCTCCACGACAAGCCATTTTCAACCCACTTACGACTGAAGAAGGAAACCCCTGAATGAGAGCCGAAAATACAATATTAAGCGCAGAACAGCTCACTTTGGGATCGTGTTTGACTTAGAAATAACCTTTAAAAAAATACAAAAAATGGAAGTCGCCAAATTATTCCATAATTATAAATTTCCAACATAAACTACAAGACTAATAGAACTGATTCTGAAACATAAATGGGCAATGAATTAAAAAATAAATAAAAAATAAAAAATAAAAACCCAAAACAATAAAATTAGTGTCTTTATTGACTAAAACAGACTGACCAAAGCAACTGAACAGCAGCAAACTAAAAAATTTCTCCACAGGAAGAACTACAACTTATGCTCAAAAAGACAAAATAAATAAACTAATAATCAAACTGAAATTTAAACGCAAATCGAGTATCAGGAAGCATCTTCCAGATTCCACAGCAAAAAAATGTCGACATTTCTCAGTCAGATCTAAGCAATGAACAAACCAAACTCAAGAAAAATTCGAACTTCAATAGGAAAAACAACAAAAATAAACAGAAAAACCCACCGCCAGAAGCTCAAAACCAATCTAGAGTTTTAAACAAACCAGCATTCCACCAAATTAAGCTCATTCCGCAGCCAAACAAATCGAAAAACTCCATTCACCAAAGAAATCGAAACTTCGAAACCCCGAACCCACCGCAAAATTAGAACGAGCCAAAGGAAAAAAAAAATGCGAAGAAGAGAGAGAAGCAAAATCTTCCATTTTTGTTACCTTTGACGAGTCAATGCGAGAAGAGAAGAAGCGAATCTGGAGCTCAAATTCTCAGTCAGTGAAAGAGAAAGCGACAGAAAAGAAGAAGAAGAAGAAGAAGCTGATGGAGAAGAAGAAGTAGATGATGAAAATGAGTGTGAAAGAAGCTAACATAAAAAAAAAAAAAAAAAAAAAAAGGTCGCGTTAGTGGCAACTACTGCTTAGCCAGAAAGCCTATATATCTACTACAGACACACATTAAAAAAAAAAAAAAAAAAAAACTTTTTTTTGGATTTTTTTAAAAAAATTAAAAGAAAAGAAAAAGAAAAAGAAAATTAAAAGCCCAAACGCGTGGATTGCGTTTGTGCTGCACTTATTCCCACACCACCGATTTTCACAAAATCTTATTTATGACGACACTTCACGGCGCGTGACGTGCACGCTCTCTCTCTCTTTTTTCTTTTCTTTTTCTTTTTCTTTTTATCTCTTGTTGTCGGTTTTCCTTTTTCTTTTTTCTTTATATTTTTTTTTTCTTTTTTCTATATATATATATATATATATAATTTTTTTTTTATTATCATTCGATTTAAAAAAGCAACCGCCGCTTGTTGGTTCTCCCGTTTTTTCTCTTATTCTCAAATCACATGGTCGTGTCCCGTTGTTTAAAGGGACAAAATCTAGGAATAAAATATTAGATTTTCTTTTTCCACATTATCATTCCAAAATTATTTTATGTGTGTTAGTTCACTCTTGGTTTTCAAGATCTAAAACCTGCCCGTTTTAAAATAATCACCCTTTTGTCGCTTTTTTCTTTATTTGTCTTTGGACAAATTTATTATAAAAATTGCATATTTAGTAGGAACTTAAAGCTAAATATTCTTTTTTTTTCCTTACTTTTTTAACAAATGATCCCGGTTTTTAAAAATTAATTGAAAGATAGTTTTTTTTTAAATCATAAATTTTTAAATCACTGATTGACCATATTATAGATCATAAATTTTTATAGTCTTGATCTATATAAGTTTTTAATTGATCAAATCTAAAAAAATGATAAATAATCATTTTATTAGATAAAAAAAAGTTCAATTATATATTATTTAAATTAAGTGACTAAAATCTAACACACAGCCTAATTTTCTTATTCATTTTCATTTTAATAGATATTGTGATTTAAATAGTAATATGATTTTTCTACAGATTCATAAATGTTTTATATATATATATATACACAATTCATAAGTGTTTTGCGTGATATAGAATTACTTTCATTTATATATAAAAATTGAAATATTAAATTTAATTATTAAAACAACTATATATACATATATATATATATATACACCACTACAAAGTAAAAAACACATTTCATGTTATAAGCGTTTTTATTAATCTTTTTCAAGTTTTTTTTTTTTTTTTTGTCCTTTTGCAGTGAAGCGTGATTTGATTTGACTTGATTTATAATCAAAAAAGAAAGAAAGAAATAATGAATGATAAACCATGAATTATTCTAAGGAGCACCGTCCACCGTCTAATGATAATAAAAACCGTTGAAATGGATCGCCCAGCTCTAACGACTATTATAATTGCCACCAAAAAAAAAAAAAAAAACTATAATTTCAATTGGCAGCTTACAAAGTCTAATTGAATCCTATGAATGGAAAGTTTAGATTTACTACAAAAGTCATGAATAGACTAATAGTAAGTATTAAGTATTCTAATTCACCCAAACAATAAAGTATTAAGGATTCTAATTAATAGCCCCCAATTACTTTTTGTTTAGTATTTTTAATTTCTTCCCTAATTTGTCAATATATTAGAAGCATAAAATGTTTTCATGTGCAAAGAAAAGCACCCAATTACTTTTTGTCAAGTATTTTTAATTTCTTCCCTAATTTGTCAATCAATTAAAAGCATTAAATGTTTTCATGTACAAAAGAAAATTGAGTAGGCTTTGTATACGTATCATGTTTACGCCCCACCCACACCACCATTACATCACAACTCACATCCATTGCTTTCACACAAAGACTTTTCTTTTCTATAGCATTTAACACTGGGCAGCTCAACATGTAGCGTAGTTTTCAGATTATTAGATCCGATCAAAAATTATATGAAAATAAACATATATTTGGAATACATATTTAAGATGAAATATTTATATTAAAGTTAATTAATTTATCAAAAATTAATTATAATTTTTTTTACTTAAAAAAAAAAGACAAAAATGAACCTAAAAAAAATTTTTGGATCTTCTATCCCAACGACCCCTAAAATGGTTTATAAAACCGATATAGTCTACTAAAAATCTAACATTTAGTAAAGTGTTTTTTTCTTTCAAGATCAACATTCTATGATGAAATCAAGTATAAAATTACCGTTACGAATATGTCTGTAATCATGATATGTTTTTTCATACTCTATCCTTGAATTCTGATTTCTTAATTATTAATTTAACGGTCTATTTGAAAAACATATTCATTTTGTATTGTATTACAATGTACCGTTTGAAATACAATTTGTGTTTGAATATCTTATTTAAATATAGTATTCAAATGTAATGTGCGTTTGTGTTGTTTACATTTGAATAATCACTCTAATGCGTATAGTTGAGAGAGAGAGAGAAAATAAAGTATTTGATATTATTGATAAAGTAAATAAAAATGAATAGATAAACAGTAAAATGAGTTTGTATATTGTTTAAATATATTTGTGTTGGATTAGAATATTAGAGATATTGTATTGGAAAATAATATACAACCAATGATGTTCTCAAAGGGACCATAAAAGTAGAAGATGGTGCGGAGAGGAAAGCGTTTACACCACGGAAGCCAAAGTGCAAAACTGGCAAACGACTTTTGCAATTAAAAGATTGCAAAAAGAGCCCATTGATTAGTGCTATCCAGAAGCCGTAGATGGGTAGGGAAAGGACTGAAGATGTTGCCAAATCGTAAAGCTATAACTCCATTGATAACTAGTAACCCATTGGTGAGTCAATGAAGATTTTAAGTAATTTATAAATGTCCACAAGTTCATTTTCAATCACCAATTGCCTAGAAGTGGTAATTTAGTGGGGTCCATTTATAAGTCTATATATGTCCTTCTGAAGGTCCTGTGGTCGATCTATTGATGAAGTCTTTGCTTCTTAGGAAAAGTAAAAATCTGGCGACACTTGCAATGCATGTGAAGCTGCAATGCATTAGAGTTCATCATAATTCGTTCCCCATCACAATCAGAGAGAGAGAGAGAGATGAGCACTTGAAAGAAAAAGAAGCTAGGTAAATTCAGTTAAGAGATTCAACTTTGTTTGGTAGATTTTACCAAAACCCAAATGGGAATGGTATCCAAGGCTTTAGGTGTTTGAATTCAAGGCATAAAAAAAGCTAACTACAGAATTGTACCGCAATTTAATAAAGATCCAACGGTTCAAAAATTTAGCAAAATCGATATATAATACTTTTATTTTTAGACACTATCACAGAATTTGTTAATCATGGGTCGAATTCTTTAATCACATGCATTTTCCCTGGGAGGCGGCACGACAAAACCGGTTAAAGCTGATGAAGGTTCGGGGGCAGGATGGTACGAAGCAGAGGGCAAGCAGCTATGCTCACATTCTGCACCTGCATCAGCCTTGCCAGCGTCGCCTTCGTTCTTATCAGATCACATTCCAGATGTCGGCAACAATAAGTTCTGGCTTACCACTTTCAAGTTCATTAGCGCTGAGTAGAGTCGCTATAAGTTGCATAATTCTATTTGTCAAAGCGAACATATCTATTGGGAGTACTTAATGGATCGGTAATGTAATGGACCGCAGCGGCGTCTATTACTGCAATCGAGCATCAAGGAAGGAGCAGATCAAGGTCAAAATGATGGTCGGAGAAGATGGGAAACTATTATCGAACCAGAGCGAATCAAAGCCTTGTTATCAAATGAGCCTGTTTGAACTCCCATAACTCCCATTCACAAGGGGTAGTTTCATTACATCAAAGAGAAGTGGCCAAAACTTGAGAGTAGTAAATCAGTACGAAAACCGAAAAATAGTTCCTGCTTCGGCTAAAGCCAGGCTACTTAATTGAGAATGTGAGAGACAAAAGTTACAGTGACCAACTTAAAGCCAAATAGGAACAAGGCCAACAACAAAGATGTCTTCTACAAATCTTCAACCTCATCCGATTAAACTAAAATGGAAGAGAAAAATTCCCAAAGCCGCAATAACAACAAATCTCTACAAAAACAAATCCACATTAGTCAATCAAAAGCCGTAATTTGTTCTTGTCCAAGAAAGAGTATGAAGGCATCTCCAAATTGTAAGGAGCCGGTCCCGTGCAAATTCTTCCGGAGATATCAAACTGCGAGCCGGACAAAGCCATCCCACAAAGTCACCAGCATATGGTAAGGGAATGCAACCCCGATGTGTAGAGACCCCGACAAGAACAAGCCATTCCGGGTTCTTAACCCTCTCAGCATCTGGCTGAGGATCACGGAGAAAGCAAGGTCAACGCTGTTTGCGAGCTTGATTTCCTCCTCAGTTCGGCGCCTGGTAAAGACGGCCATGCCTCACCCATTAACAGTCATAATGCAGCCTGGCTTTCGATTGAAAGATCAACCTCAACAGACTCCAGAGCTCTAGCCTTCATAATGGCTGACACGATCAACACAAATTTAACAATAAGCAGACGACTCAGTCAAGCATACACAAACCTACCACCTGTTAGGACAAAGTAGACTAATGCCCTTTTGGGGTCACCAAGTGGGTATATCTCGTGATTGTTCTCATCGGACACAGACACAGTGTCCGGAATCTCTGGTACGAGGTTATCTTCCTTCGATGGGGTCGGCGAATCGGAAGCAAAACCTGAAGAACCCAAGAAATTGCATCTGCTTATTAAACAACTATTTGAGCCTTAAATGAAACATAGAGCTGCAACAACTAAATTAGACAACCAAAAATACAGCATCTTCAAAAGAATCTCAACTTGTAAGCAACACTTGGAAGCAAAACCTGAACAAGTGCATCTTCAAAATAATTTTCATCCGTTTATTCGACAACCACTACAAACGTAAGTGAAAAACAAAGACAAAAACATTCGTTAAAAAAACCGAAAAACTAAACTAAACTAAACTCAGCAAAACAAATCTATCGAACTTCACTATCCATTAAAAGAAAAGAACCCATTATTAAAGAAGAGAGACAATTTCACTAACACCACCACATGCACAAATTGCTGTTAGAACGAACAATTTATTTACTTTTTTTTTTTGCTGGAAGAAAAGAAATTATAGGCATATATATATATATATATATATCAATACACATACATACATATATATATATAATTCTCTAAGACAAGCACAAATTGCTGTTACAACGAACAATTTATATATTTTTTTTACTACTCAAATCCTCAATTCAATTTTTAGTATCTCAAATATGTTTAACCAATGATAATATTTCAGATCATTTTAAAAAATTTACAATATTTTATAATTAATTTTTTATACTTTAATATTTAGGGGACTTCTACCCCCCACCGAAAGGGTAAAAACTTTTAACTGTCGTATTGAAGATGAACGGTCTCAAATCATTCTCTCATGAAAACAAAAATAAAAGCAACTACATTTGATTATGCCAAAATAATTATTTTAAAACATTTTCTTCAAAAAAAAAAAAAATCTAATGTCAGCCATCTCGTTGCCGGCTGGGGCTGTTCCGGCGTCGTCCACGCAGCTTCCCTCTGCACCCTCAACGCTCCACGTGACCCCACACGATCTCCTCTCCCTCGCTGTCATCGGCGCAAGGGAGGAGGGATCGCGGCGGCTCCGGTAGGTCCTACCAATTGCTGAGCGTCTCCTCCAACCTTTCGTAGAAGCCTCTGAGCCCGATCATGGTGTTGGACTCGGTCTACGATCTGTGTGACGTCAGATCGCCATGGCAGAGCCAGCGGCTCCTCCTTCTCGCAGCACTGGAATCGCCTCAACAGGCATGAGTGGGGAGACGTCTTCGACATCATGAAGCGGCCGCGACTGGCCGACGACCGGGGAACCGAATCTGGTGGTCGGAGGATTGAAGTTGTCATTCTCGCTCATTTCACACCGTTGCGAGCGTGGATCGACAGATCCGATGGAGGGGAAGGTCGCCGGCGAGTCGAAGTGGGTCGCAACCACTTTCGATCATCATGCGCGGTGGCTGTTGAATTACAGACCTAGCAAATCTTTGGGCTGCCGGGGGGGTGTGGCCTCCACGGCCGTGAATCCGCCGGAGAAGCTTATGATGCCTGACGAGATTTGCAGAGGCGTCGAGGGTGCGGGTGCGGGAGGAGGCCGCGTGGATGACGCCGGGGTAGCCTCAGACAGCGACGGAGATGGCGGAGACGACATGGTTGGGTGGCCGACGAGACCAACGGCCACCTCCTTCCTCGCCCCCTTTCTCTCTCGACGACGGCGGCTCCATGGTCGGAACAGGGGAGAAATTTTTTTGGGTTAAAAATTGTTTGTAATCTGGTGTAGTTAGATGTATGATTTATGAGAGTTTTGTGTGCCCCAGGAGATCTACATCGTATGCAGTTAATGGTGAAAAAAATTTATCCCATTCAGAGGGTAAAAAAACCTTCCCCCGCCATAGAATTGGCCTAAAATTTAACTTAACTTAATTATGTGTTAAAATAAAATTAATTAGACACTATTATATGAGATATTAAAATTAAAGAG
The DNA here is from genome assembly GCA_025413025.1 of Ficus hispida. Lineage (NCBI taxonomy): Eukaryota > Viridiplantae > Streptophyta > Magnoliopsida > Rosales > Moraceae > Ficus > Ficus hispida. The sequence goes on along the minus strand of CM046364.1, from coordinate 14,644,138 downwards.
GAGATCTTAATCCCATTTTTTTTTCCCGGAAGAAAACCCGAAATTATAGGCATTTATATATTTATATATATATATATGTATACACACACATATATATTGTATTTTAGACTCTCAGCTCATCTGATAAAATCAGCTGAATTTACTTTGTAAAATGGTGCATAAAAAGTTAACGATGAATTTAAAGTACATGGTAGATTTACCAAAACTCTAATGGGATTGGGATCCAAGGGTAATTCAGTGCATAAATAATCAAACTTCCAAATTGTATCACAACTTAACAAAGATTTTTTTTTTTTTTTGAACAACTTAACAAAGATTTAATGGCTCAAAAGTTTAGCATAACCAGTAAATAATACTTTCATTTCATAACAAAAATTCTATAATCACGCGGAGAATTCTTTAACCACGTGCACTTTCCCCGGGAGGCAAGGCAGCACACGGATGGCCCACGAAGGAGTTTCGGGTTCTTCTCAGAGGTTGGCTACCCATGAATGACTCAAATTCGAGTAAGTTGCAAGGTCTATAGTTTTATCAATTAGAAAAAAGACACAAAATGTGACGAACAAAGCTACAACAGTGTTCATCTACACATCGAAAACTCAAGCTAGCAAAATCATCATTCATTTTGAAACAAGACTCTGTAGGGGGATGGATACTCCACCAAGAAAAGCCACTCTATGAAACAGGTGTTCGACTTCGACTTTAATACAAGGTACAGGGGTACGCGGAATTAGTTAAAAACACATATTATATGACCGACGACTTGATACACAGAGATCTAATGATACAACGTTCCGAGTTCTTGCAAATACAGCAACACAACCAATTCAGAATATTCAACCATTAAGAACAGCAATAAAGAATCTAATGGACACAAGGAATGAACTGAAGAAAACATTAGTTAGACCATACATGTACTAGGCCATGCCTATTGCCTGTGTAGATCTCGTTCCGCTCTTCGTCGTAAAAGAGAGCGGTAATATCTTCCAAGGCTTCTGCAACCGCGCTCCGAATTCTGGAAGCTTGGGTTCGTTTCTTTGAACTGCAACTGCTACTACAACAGCTTTCATTTTCCATTGGGGTGCTATTACTTGCTCTAATTTTAGCAAGGCATTTTCCTGTCAGAATATTGCTGATATTGATCGACCCTGCTGCAAGAGAAATGAAAGCGCTGTTAGAAATCATACAAACTTTTACTTTTAACAAAAAGGAAACACGGGCTCATGCAATATTACAAGGTAAAAATTCAAGATCGTAGGGGTCATTGGAACATACGGACCAAATTTGACCTACACCTTAAACCCTAACTTCAGAGGGTTCAAGAAACACAGTTTGGACACCAGATCAGTCCATGCGGAAATCATAAAATTCTCTATTCCGGAACTAATACCTCCCATATCTAAACTTCATTTTAACTTTCTAATTTTTCATCTTCGTGCTGGTAGGCCACAAGCCCACGTATCATTCCTATGAGCACTATAAGTTCCCAACCTACCAAAAATTAGTAGAATTTAACGAGGACTGACTCTGTTTCTATTTAAAATAAAAAGTTAAAAGAAATTACCACTTCCTTCAGACAATGGATCATCAGAATCAGCCTTGCAATAAGAAATAATAAGATCCTGATCACTAGTAATGTATATGTTATTAGTGTTGCAGTCGGGGTGCCACAAAAGGTGATCCTCAAATGAAGTTACAAGCTCCCCACGGAAATTCCAAACAGCAACAGTTCGATTTCTGAACGTCAAGAACAACTGATTCTCGTACAGAAATATAAATGCTGATGGTGTCATAAATTCAGTTTTGCTAACTTCTGTTAGCTCAAAGTTACGAACCTGCACAACTTACCAGTCAGATAACCGAACACGAAGGAACAAATGCCAATACAAACACTTTAAAGAAGATCCTCACATCAAGAATCTGGAGGTTCTCATTTTCTTGCTTGACAAGAAGCTTTTCATTAAACTGTTCGATGAAATCCACCTTCTTATTCCGGTGAAGGAGATGATTGAATGATTTAAGAACAGTGCCATCCTCTATAGACAGGATCTTAAGAGGAACATGGCCACTAGCCTTGGTTAAAATCAACAACATGATCCCAGGACTGTTCAAGAAAGAAAAATATTAGAAAAAGTAGAACAAAATGCCTATAGATAACGAATAAAATTGTGACACACGATTGTTCATGCACAGGCACATAAAACAGCAACACTGCGTATGTGACTTAAAACTTAAGCATGTGAACAAACCATACCTGATCTTTATCTCTTGAACATTTTTATCAGATATGGAGTATAGCATGGTATAGTTCTTCAGATCAAACACCTTATATATACTGAAATCATAAGAGAAAATAAAAAGGTTTATCATTTTCAAGAAGCCAATGGTGACTTCAATCAGAATAACAAAACAATACTCGAGGAAAAAAGTGTACCTATCCTGTGCAGAATATGTGAGTACTTTCCCATTTACATCATCAAACTCTACAAAACCAGGCCATTTCAGTGACTCGGATTCAAAAAGAGCAAAGCCAGCATCTGGTTTGCCCCTCCTTATGTATCTGAACCATACAAAAGAACAGTATCTTTAGCCAGAAATATACAACAGCAAATAAAATTCAACAAACCAAGCTGTTATTCCTGTTACTCCATAAAACTCTCTTTTCCCTTTTTTATTCTTTAATTTTTGTAAGGAAGGGAGGGCTAGGGTAAAACGTACTCAATCCTTGTGCTCCTGCATTTCAGCGAACTGAAATTGTCTGAAGCATAAACTGAAACTGTGATAAGAGAGTCATTGTTTTTATTGTAAAACAAGCTGCGTATAACTTCATCCGGACTGACATTGAGAAAGCATATCCTCTGGTTAGTCTCTGCATCCAACGGAGAAAATGTTTAGCATTACGCTTGATTCAGTTAAAGCTAAAGTTATTCAACATACAAGAAAATAACTGATCACACCTCCAAAAGTTAAGAAATTACCTCTACTAAAAGCTGCACAAACACCAGATTGCGCAAGGGCAAACACAATGTCCCGCGCTGCTACAATCTCAATGATCTTGGACCTCTTCCGCAGAAAAGGTAGTACCATAGAACAATGACCCTTTGGATCGTGGGTATCATATTCTTCCTGAACATAGATCCATGCAATATAGTCACATGCAGAACTATAAAAATCAACACACTAAGTCACTAACACCAATATCACTCCCCAAACACTTTAACACTAACGCTTTTTGATACCTCGGAATACGAAATGATCTACCTTTTGAGAACGATATTTGACAAAAACACTGAATCAGTATTTCAAATTACCATATTTCCCTTCTTAATAGTTGGTTAAAGTAAACCAGAACTTAGAAATGTTAAGAACAATTTGAAACCGACTCGCGGTTCAATACTTAAAATTTTGGTTTCCCTAAAATTATTATAACATAACGGTTTTTGATACTTCAGAGCAAGAAATTACAAATCTTTAAAGCGTAAAATTTGACCAAAACACCAAATCAATATTTCAACAATATGTGAAAGAAAATTAAGATTTCAAAATATTAACGAGAATTCGAAAACGACAAAACTAGAGGCTTCACTTGCAGTTCAAATTTCTACTAAACTAGTTATTTACCCAAAATCGTAGAGGATCTAGTATCCTAATTGTCTAAAACAAAAAACCTAGTCTTCCATTAAAAAACCCAAAAATTTACAAAACACTTCAGAAATGAAGAGTGGAAGTTGACAGTAACCTGGAGGCGGATATTGCGAAACCTCTCTTGGGCGTCGCTCATGGTGAAAGCCCGGTCACGCTTGGAACTGATTTCCCGTCGCTGAAGCTTCTTCACGCTGTTGACGAACCCGTCGACTCCCCCAACTCGAGGCCTTTTCTTCGCCACGACTCTCCGAACACTGCACGGCCTAGGGCTCGCTGATATCCTCCTTCCTCCCCCCTCCATCTCTCTCTCTCTCTCTCTCCCTCCCCGAAACACTCGCGTCTAACTCCAAACCCCAAAATCTTCACTCTTCACATCTCACTAAACCTTCCAAATTTCACGATTCCCGAGCTTCCCTCCCATGGCGGCATAAACCCTAACTCTCCCGAACCGCGACAAACGACGACGGCGACAGTCTAGGGCTTGCGATTTTCGCGCTTCCTCTTTTTTTTTCTTTTTTCCCCCCCCTTCCAATTTTGATTTTCCACAGAGACGTAGAGTGATTGCAAATGGGACCTTGTTTGTTGTCGTTTTCAATATTTTTGGTGTCGTTTTCTCTGTGGGTGAAGAGAACTGGAGAAGAAAGGGAAGACGGGGAAGAGAGAGAGAGAGAGAGCTTGGGAATGAGGAGGAAGGAGGAGATTTATGAGAGAGTGTTTCCGTCAGATTTCAACGAGCATGTTCAAAATCCAAATTTTTGGAATGACGGCGATATGATACGGCGCCGTATTAGAGATTTGCCCGGAAATTGGCCCATGGGCCTTTTACAGGGCTCAATCTTTTTCAGAGCAGAATTGACTCAAGAAACCGAGGCTTTTGTCTTGGAGAAAAGAAGCCCAATCTGTGCTAATTAAACAAAATAAATAACATGATTTTAAAATATTTAAAATAAATTATTTTAATTATTCATGTAAGAATGCTATTTACTTCTTTGTGTGTCTTAGAAAGAAGTAAATGGTATTTTTTGTAAAAATTAATTAAAATAAATATAATATTTTAACATTTAAAGTAAATAAAAAAAATATAATAGATAAATAATAATTTATTTATTAGTTTATTTAATAGAGGTACTTACTGCAAATATATTGTTTATTTCGATTTTTTTTTGTAGAAAAACTTTTTATTACAATTTCCGTTAATATTTTTCCTCTTGAATTTGTGTTTCGGTGATTTGAAATCTCTCTCTCTCTCTCTCCTTTGCCTTTCAAAAAAAAATCTTTTTTTTTTTTCAAGAAGGGACATAAATCTCTTTTTTTACAATAGGAGAAAATACATGAATCCTTGTACCCCACGAGAGGAGCATTGTTTTAGTCCTTTATTTTTTCTTTTGATCTTTGTCAATTCTGGAATGATCAATTTAGTTTAGGATAATTACTCAGTTAGTCTCTAAATTTTTAACATTGTATAAATTTAGTTCCTGAATTTTTTTTTCATTATTAGAATGCTCATAAATTTTAAAATATTCTACAATAATCCTCTACATCAATTTTTTGGCGCAATCTATTAGTAATTTGGTCAAAAAGTGGTATTAACTACGGTTTCCATTAAAAAATTAACAAAATTGATTACTGTAGCAACATTTTTAATAGTTTATAATCATTCTACCTACGAAAAAAAGAACAGAAAATGCCTCTAAACTATAAAATTATTGCTACAATAATCATTTATGTTACTTTTTAAATAGAACACGTCATTAATTTAGTAAAAAAGTAATGTTATTTAATAGATTCTGTCCAAAAATTAACGTAAAAGTACTATTGTAGTAATATTTTAAAAATTCAAGAGCATTCAACTATTAAAAAAAAAGTTCAATGACCAAAATTGCACAAAATTAAAGTTCAGAACAACCTAATAATTTACTTTATGAGAGAAATAGATGTCTAAATAAACAATTAAATCAATAAAGATTAGTTGTATTTTCTTTTCTTATTTTGTTTACTAGAATTCTTTAATAAATTATAAAGCCTAAATTCGGAAAATTCATAATTTTTTTTTTCATAATAAGGTGGTTTATGAGACATTTGGTTCACCCATTCAATTGGAATAATTTTTCAATGTAATACAATATTCATTGGATTGTTAATATATACAAAACTTTTTGAACAAATCCCAACGCAAACATTATTTGCTATTTGAATGCATACATTTCATAACACACTTTTTTCAAACATACATATACTTTTACATGCATTCAAATGTATTTCAGTATTAACATTCAAACACACATTTTAATAAAATATATATTCTCAAATGTAAAAATATGATATCCAAACACATATTAGAACATATAAATTTTATTTTAAATACAATACGAGAAATAATGAGATATTCAAACATACCATTAATATTTATGATATAAGATCAGATGAAAAATATACGTACCATATAAGTTTCTATTTTTCTTAATTTCTAAAGTGAAAGGTTGCATCAACCTTGGAGCAAATATACAAAACAACATAAGTTTGATAAGAGGATGAACAAAACTTAATTAGTTAACCAAAAAAAAAAAAAAAAAAGCACAAGTGTCTTTTCCAAAATCATCCTCTGAGAAAAGAAATATCTCAACGTTTGTAATTACAGTTAAGTTTAAACTCAGTTGTACTTTATGATTGGCCTTTTGTCTTCTTCTGAAATATAGTCAACAAAAATTATAACTAATTTTTAAAAAGTCAATTAATCTCAATTTAAAAATTTCATCTCATCTCAAACTCAATCCGAATACTAAACAAACCTCAAGTGAGATAGCATTTAAGTTCTTGTTGATTTTGACAAACTACCTTATCCCATTTAAGTCCTTGTTTGTCAAATTCTTCTACCAAATAAAGTAAACAACTTTACAACCATGCAATGTTGATTTATAATTACCATCCGCAAGCAAAGAATTAGCTACATGAGCAAGAACATTCTCACGCCCAATTATAAAAATAAAGTGCAATGTTTAATTTTCTACTTAAAAAAAAATTTCAAATACGTAATTATACAATGAGATATATTTCTCAAGGCTTTTCGCAGTCAATCTATATCAAAATGTGACCAAATTTAAATTCTAGTTTTTTTAATTATATAATATGGTAAAAAAATATTACTATATCGATAGGATAGAGTCTTTTAACATTTTAGATTTTCATCAAGTTTTATTAATTTAACTTTTAATTTTTTTTAATATGATTATAACATCATGACGACGATGCAAAGTATATGGATCGTTTTTCTTCCTACACTATTAAAGAATTTTCTTTTATTATTATTACGAATTGGAACTTTATAATTGTGTGATTAGGCAAGAAAAACATTTAGCTCTTTATAAAATTTTGTTATACCGTCTCGTTATGTTAACTTGAAATAATATTTAACATTCAAAATTAGGTTTTACTTTGATATAGTCCTAGGATATAATTATACTCCACTTAACGAAAAGCAGCTAAAATGTTATTTCACATCACAACAGTTTCGATTCAATAATTGAAGGTCCGTTTTGAACACTGTTGATTCGACAAAGGCAGAGCACCAACCAACCCGGCAGCAAAAAATTTTCAAACAAAAGCTATCTCTTATCCTCATCTTATCTCGGGGCGGTGCGGAAGTTAGCTAAAGAAACAGACAATTTTTAAGATGGGATAAAAATAAATAAATAAATAAATAAATAACCTTATTGATAATATTTTATTTTTAAACCATTAGATATTTATTAAAACAATAAAAAAAAGTCAGTTTTACATACATTTATAAATATGTATTTATTTTATAAGATAAATAGCTCGTTTAGCATCTAATTTTTTTTTATAAAATTGTGATTTGGTCCTCGATCTTTTTTTTAATTATTAAATACCTTTAAAATTTTTAAAATGGCACAAAGTAGTCATTTTTATTAACAAAAGGTTAAAAATTTGATGTAAAAGATCACATGTATAGTGCATGTAAATTGAATAAAAAATATATTTTTAGGTCTCCTTAATTGGGAAATCATGTGTTATTTATGTGACATTTTCTTCAAAACTTTTAACGCCTATTAATAAAAATGACTATTTTGTGTCTTTTTATAGAGTTTGGGGAATTTTTAGCTAAAAAAATTATTTTGGGGGCCAAATTATAATTTCATAAAATACTAGAAAATAAATGAATAATTTATCTTTTATATAAATTGTCCGGCATCTGGAGGTCCGAAAAGAGAGAGATGATACAATCTGAAAAGTTACATCCATGTCTATCTTCTTTCTCATTGGCACCATTAATTTTCACATTCAACGACCTCTAAAAGACCTACTGTACGTGTTAGGCAAAAAATGATTGCGGAATTCGAGAATTGACGTATAGATAATATTATGAAATCTAACTAAGGCCTTGTTTGGGGTTTCAACTCAAACCGTATTTTTTCATCTTAATTTTTATTTAAAATTTTTTTTTTTTATTTCTTTTAAAAAATTATTAAAAAAATTTTAACTTAAATTATATTTTTTAATTTAAATCCATTTATTAAACGGACTCTAAATATAATGTTTTAAAAGATACACTATCAGAAACCGGATCCAAAGAAACAAAACAAAAGCACTTGGTCGTTGGATAATTTGGATTGACTTGTCACCGCCAAACCGTCCACTAAACAACACAACATATCCTCTGAACTGAACTGAACTAAGTCCATGTTTGGGGACTGACAATAATGAAAATAAAAGGCGAACTCCCCTGTGGATGTGTGGGTCGGTTTCCTTTCTGTCTTTCAAGAGTTGACACAGTGGTACTCCTACGAGGGATTAGGCTTAGATAGATAGATAGATATATATATATATATATATCAGTGCAGAACTGGGCCTAGAAACCAACAAAGCCCATCTAATCCGACATCTTAAAGTGGGCCAGCTTAGGGCTAACCGCATTGGTTAGGGGTCCAATATGGCCACGTGGAGACCTGTGGGTTGAGAGCGAAAGGTTTCGTTTAGGTTGGTGGCTCAAGTAAAGAAAGAGCCAATGCTAGGTCAGTACATATATATAATTTTGGTGGACAACCCACCAACTCTATATATATATATATTTATTTATTTGTATTTGTATATGTCTATTTGTTCTGTTCTGAACTAACTAGGCCACGTAAATTGGCCTTGCTAGTTATGAAAGGACTGCGCGTGGCGGGTTCTTTACTTGGATAGATTGTGTTTGCGGGATTGTAGATTTTCTGTTTTTGTCCACGTTAGTAGAGTGTATTTAGCACTTGCTCATATATATATATAGATGCATATATATAGAACTCTAGAAGGCACATGGCATATGTACTATTCACGACGTAAATTTTCTATTTGTTGTGATAATACTAACTTGAATGTAATAATTTGTTATAGAAACTTTATCACTCTGTCAAATGATCACGTGGTTTAATTAATATCGTTACTTGTTTAGTATTACTCTTATATGAACAATAGTGCTACATGAACATGTCACTATGTCACACACAAGGCACTCATGAGTCGTGACATGCTGATAACTTGAGCAAGAATCAGGTTACCATGTAAGCGATGCACAAAATATATATAATTGTCCTGCATAATTATATTAGCACAGTGGACATCAAACTTTGTGGCGGTGAACTGAGTTGATGATAAAAAATTTAGAATTAGTCTTTGTTTGACAATTAAGTTTAATTTCAATTAAATTATTATTTTTCATCTTAATTTTTATTTTTTTCTGAAAAATTAATAAAATTTATAATTAATTTTTAAAAAATCAACCAATTATAATTTAAAAATTTCATCTCTAATCGACAAATTTAACGTAAACTTAAAGTTGATGTCTATCATTCATTATGTTATTTTGTTCAATTACGCACTAAAATCTGTAACCCACGAGAGAAAACTCTAGCAAGAGGAACACAGAAGAAAACCCAACATGGAGGAGAAAGCGATGGCAGGAACAAAGCTTGTTTGTGGTCTATTTGGATCGTACATTTTAATAATAAATTCAAATTTTATGGAAAAACACTGCCAAAAAAAAAAATCGAAGTGGAGATTCGAATCTACCATCTAAATAATGGCTTGATCATCTAAAAATGAATTAAGCGCACACAACACATGATATTAGTAGGAACTTTTTATCAGTAGGAAGCTAGCTAGTAACTATGGAGGTCAGGCGTGGTTTAATGTTTCGTTTGATGATTTAATTTAAATTAAAAAAATTTTCTCAGTTTTATCTTTTTTTTAATTAATAAAATATAATTAATTTTTAAAAAATTAATTAATATCAATTTAAAAATTTTAATTCTGAGTATAACACAAAGGAAGGCTAAATTTAACTGTTAATAACGTTGAACCATCAAGTAGAACAGGATTGGGTGATGTGACATACTAGTGTCACATGAAAATTGACTAAAGACGAACTGCAGGTTCATCCTCTGCATTTTTTTTTTTTTTTTTTGAGACTTATCTTGTTCTAAGGTAGCTAATAATGTCCGTGTGTAGGACACTTTTCCACGTGACAATGCGACAGATGTCAAAGCAAAAACTAGTTCCCACGCCTCGGAACCCAGAGATTTCAAACAGAGTGGTCCAGCACTGAGGACTTGGAAAAACTCATCTCACTGGGAAGTGGTCCTGCCTGCCTATATGAACATTCCAGCAAAACAGGGGGGGGGGGGGGGGGGGGGGGGGGAAAGTGGTCCAAACGATGAACATGGGGAGATCAGATCTATTACAGCTATATATTTTGATCATAATTAATCTCTCAGTAGAAATAAATATAATCAAGATTTCAGAAATGGGACTAAACTAAACAACAAAAGACACTTCAGAGGCTTGTCTAATTGTGGTGACTAAGCTTACAAATACTTCGTTTATGTTTAGGTTTCAAAAGAAGAAGAGATTTAAAAAAAAAAAAAGATTCTAATTCAATTTAAATTCTTTACTTTTTCAAACTCACACTACACTCATTTTCTATCTCCCGTAAAGATTCTCATTTTGAACTGAAATTCTTAAAAAACTTTTCTTTTTAAGCCTGTGTGTCAAGCTAAATATTTGTCTTGTTAGAAAGACTTGTTTCGGTAAGTGAGTATTGTTACGAATCATTGTGTTATTTATCTAGGTTTTATCAGAAATTATAATTTTGATCGGATCGAATATTTTTCATGAGCATGTAGCTAGTATTTATAGGGTTTACCACCTTAAAAAACATCAACTTAATAAAAATTAAGTGATGGAATAAATGATCATTAGTGATGATGACATGATGATTAAGAAACTTTACTTAAAAGAATCTTCGTTTTTTAGGAACTGATCTCGTACTCGAGTCTTAGAGCACGCAGCGTCTAACCCTTTGACAAAAAGCTATACACTGCAACTCTGGAGCGTGAGGGTTGTTTGAACAAACTACTGATCCACTTCGTATTCACCAAAAAAGAGGGTGGTGATTTAGGCATACAAGAACGTATCATCGAGCTATAAATACATATTGTTGTAAAGTTATGGGGTTCTTTCTCGGACAATGAGGCCCGTGGGGTGTGGCTGTGTGTGAACACCAATATTCGAGAGCCAGAAACAGTCAAAGTAAAGGGCCCTTTAGTTTAGTGAATTAGTACTAGAAGCCTGTGTAAGTACCTTGACCCGGATTGTCCGCATTCAGATTTTTATCCCCCATGTGAAAAAAGAAGATACCTCTGTACTCCCCCCCCCCCCCCCCCCCCCCCCATCTTTGCCTGTCTCATTTTCTTCTTGCATTTGATTAGATAACAATTACTACTAAACTAGTCTTGTGATTAATAAATTGTTAATTAATTACATAATTTATCCGTGTTCCCTGCAATTTATGCAGATCAAGTCAAATAGTTGGTACTAACTACTGTAATATATATATTTATATATATATATATATATTACAGGCATGTAGACTCTAGCTAGTTGGCAATTCCAAAGATCCTCCATAGATCTTGTAACTCCTCTGTCTCATTTTCAATACGCGTTTTAGTTTTTCCCTCTCCTTCGATTCATTCCTTAGAAAGAAAGAAAGAAAAAAAAAAAAAAAACCCTATAAAATTAAGTTTCTATAGCAGTGTAGATTAGATAAGGTCAAAATCACATTAACTAGAAATAAAAGAGATAGATGGTGATTAAAAAAAAAAAAAAGAGAGACAGTTTAATCAATCCTAATGAGATTTTTTTCCCCATAGTAATAAAAAAAAAAAGCCAGTTTTTCTTTCCAATATTAACTTGTATACTATAAAAATTCCTAAACAAGACGTAAATGTATATATTTAAAAAAAATATATATATATATATAGAAATAAAATAAAAAGAGTCTAAAGTTTAGTACGAGAAAAAACGAAAAAATTACAAAATTTTTAAAGCTTATTAAAAAAAAAAAAGGGTCGGTCTCCACTCGTTCTCAATGTAAACTGACATTATAACAATGGTGCTTCAATGTCTCCACTGGCCGGTGATTGTTCCACATGGCCTGCCACTCCTCCTCACTATGTATAACCATAACCCATCTCCATGTTCCATGTGCTTTAATTTCCAGTTCAGTTCACAAATTCTGTACAATCTCTGTAAGAGGATCTTATCGTTTTCTTTACTCTATGTTAAAAGCATGAATATACATTTCAACAGTATTAAACAAAATAATAATAATAAGAAAAATATGTAATAAAAATAAACCTTGTGAGAGGGACTTGAGAACACTTGCTCTTCATTTAACTCTTCAGTCAATTCAAAGAGTTGCATTTTGGGAATATTAATGTTAATTATCATCATCATCATCATCGAACAACATTCCTTCCAACCAACTATTCGTGATAAAAAGGTTAATATATAATTTCTTATGATAAATGGGTTTTATTAGAATAAATTCAACTTTTAATATATTTTTTTTATCATGTACAAAAATCTCGATTTGATATCATAATAAATGAATTTTGGTAGAATTTATCCAAAAAAATTATCTAAAAAAACAAAGACAACTAACAACCTATCGATACAAGACATATTCAACTCTACTAATTAACTCGAACTAGAGTTATTTTTGTTTATATATTTATTTTTTTGGTTACTTCACCACTCACCAGCGTTTAAACTCTATAGCAAAGATCAGACCAGCGAATTATCAATGTCGTTTAGTGTCCTAATAGGGGGACATTGGTTGAACTTATCTGTTTCTCAGTCTTTTCTCTTCACTAAACAAAATAATAATAATAACAATAATAATAATCTGCCTCTTTACCTTATATATAAAAACATATACATAGAGACATATATACGGAGGTTCCGACTAGGAAACACTAGGGAAATTAAACCCCTAGTCCTACCTATGATCCAAAAGGACAAAAACACACAAAAAAAAAAAAAAAAAGGAAAAAATAAAAAAAGCTGTATGAAAAGATAAGACTAATTAGTTGACTGATTGGTAAACAACTAATGAGTTTTCTTGTAAATGACTTCGTATAGCGACCGCAATTAAATCACTACTAGCTAGTGTTAAACAACATGCGTATTTATGGGGTCCACCATATATATTTTTTTAACTAATTAAAAGCAATTGTCGACTATGAATTTCCATTATAACGCTACACTGTCACCAGTCACAGAGCTGTTAAATTTTACATATCTATATATATATATATATTTATGTATATATCCCCATCACTATCAGTTATCCCAATCTGCCAATAGACGCGCCTCTTATTTGTGCGGTCTAACATGTTTTTCCATTTCCTTCAACATCAATATTTCTCATCAATCTATATATATGTATATATAAACATAACTCGCACGCGTATATCCATCTATAAACATTACATAGATATGATATATATAAACATATAAAGTACTTTATGAACTTGTTGGAATTAATCCAATTAGTAAAAAATAAAAATAAAAACTCAAGATCTTAAATTTAACTCCATAAAAAAAAAAAAAATATATATATATATATATGTATATATGCATATGTCATATATATTGCGGCCGCTAGCTTCTAAATATTTTCCCATTTGCGTCGATATCTACTTGTACACAACTCTTATATCCTTTCACACACTTACACAGAATCTTCCTTCATGGGTCCTGGACTCTCTCTTTCTCCATGTATCATATAATACACACACACACACACACACACACACACACACACATATATATATATATCCCTTTTCTCTTTATATTCAGATCTCTCTCTATCTGAATATGAATACACACAAACTGAACATAAATTTTGCTTAAGAGCCCAAAAAGGAGAGCTTTTTAGAGAGAGAGAGGGAGAGGGAGGAGAGAGAGAGAGAGAGAGAGAGATGGAGGGGGGTGTTTGGTACTCAAATATTAATGTTGTAGTGTTGAGGGTGTTGTTATCTTTAGCTGTGATTGGCGTTGTGGGGTTTTTGGTCCATGTCTACAACACTTTGTGGCTAAAATCCGAAAGGGTGAGAAGGAAGCTCCGAATGCAAGGGATAAAAGGCCCAACGCCGTCGTTTTTGTATGGAAATCTACCGGAGATGCAGAAGATCCAACTTCAGACCTTCAAGGCCGCTCCTCCCAACCACCACTCTGAATTCGTCGCACACGATTACACCTCCACTCTCTTCCCATACTTTGAGCAATGGCGAAAAGAATACGGTACGCCTATTATTTTACACATTTATACAATGTTATTACTGCCGGATAGTTCTGCACTATCGAACTTGAAACATTTTCTCAATGCGTATTTAGCTTCCATTTAATTTTTTGATTTGAACCTAAAATTTTTATCTCGATTTTTATTTTTATTTTTTCTAAAAAATAAAAAAAATTATAATTAATTTTTTTAAAAAATTAATAAATTTTTATTTAAAATTTTTATTTCAAACCAAATACAATCTTATATTTATGCAAATATGTATTTTAAATATATTTTGCTTATCACCTTGAAGACGTATCAAAAAAGCAACTTGTTTTGCAAGTAGCTGGTGTTTAAAAATATTAGGTATTTCTCAAGAAAACGACAAGTCATGACATGTCCCTTTTTACAAAGTTCTATATATGGCCGTCTTACGTAAAAACCTTCATATTTTTTTAATATATATATATATATATATATTTTTTTTTTCCAGTGAATTTAAGCTCAAGTAATGGTACAGTACTAAAGTCTAAAAGCAATAAAGAGTGTGAAGAACTCCCGGCGTCTGATAAAGGTGGCGGTTTTCTTTCAGCAATTTTTGACTAAATTTAGGACTTGCCAAAAATGGGATTTTTTTTTTTTGTTAAGTGTAACTTAAGGGATTGAGACTTTCGATTTTTATGACTATTTCCGTGCCATATAATTGATTCAGATGAAAAATTAATTAAAAGGATTTTTTTTTGTTATCTAAATAACGTATAGTGTAAATATTAGATAGATATTGTTTAAAACATTAAAATTTGAAATATAAACTGAGTCAGATTTTCATATATATATATATATATATAAATGAATAGGATTTTATGGTTGAAGAACTTGATAAGAGTGCTCGTATGAGTAGATTATATCGTTAAATATGGTCGGTGACATTGACCGCCTTAATGATGTTTGAATTATATGTTATCAATATTGTTTTATTCTCTATAAAACGGTTGTATAATTGGGGGGGGGGGGGGGGGCTAGCACCGGCACTTGTAATATAAAATGCAAGTGAAAAATGCATTAGTTTTGGTTCAGTAATTTGGTAATTATATATATTTTATTGATTGTGGTCCTATTTGGTGACATTTATTTATTTATTTATTATATGAAATTATAAAAGATTCTAAAAAGATTGATGACTGTGATTGGCTTTTATAGGGTCATCTCAAAGTCCAAAATTGCGTAGCTCACTCATGGCCCCCATTACATAATTGAAAGTGGGCAACATTTTTTTGTACAACTTTTCTTTAAACTATATTATTTCTTTTTTGCTAGCTGCAGCTGAACCGTGATTTTTTCCATCGGATGAGGAAACATGATGTCCCACTATGATAAATGTTTGGAAAAAAATATATATATATCAGCGAAAATCATGCTATTTACATGAACTTTAATGTCTATGTTTTATATTATATGTATAATAGTGAAGGCTCGTCTATAGTATTCTCGATCGAGAGGACCATTCTTCCAATATATATTTAGAAATTAAAAAAAACATAAAATAATATTTATTCAATATAATATTATCGTTAGAAGGATTTAACATTAAAAAAAATTAGTTGTATCAAACTATTGTCACATTATTCCAACATCAGTGTAACTTTATATGCTTTTTTATAATATATATAGACAGGGTATTATGAATTTCTTAATTTGAATTTCATGTTAATCTATCTTGGACTAATAACTGATTTTGTTGTAGCTAAGTATATATATGAAACCACTCTTTACAATTTAGCCTGAAAAATATGATGTTAATTATTATTACTATTTTATACAAAGGGTTTGGTTATAAGTTTTCAAGTAAGCTACATTCATCAAATTATAAATCAAAATTAACTATTGATGAATTTAAAATTCAAAGCGACATTCTTTATAACATAGAAATTACTTACTTAATATGTATTTCTTTTTTGTATTCTCAAAATACAAATTATAAAATAAAAAGAATATATCCTACTGTTATTGATGGCATAATTCTACATTTTTCTTCCTTTTCACAATAAAAGATATTTAAAAAAATGAAAAATTTTCTGGTTTGATACAAATCATGAAATGCAGGTTTATTGTATACATATTCAACGGGGTCTAGGCAACATTTGTACATCAACCAAGCGGAACTAGTGAAGGAATTGAACCAAAGCTTAACGTTGGATTTGGGAAAGCCTTCTTATGTAACCAAGAGACTTGCGCCGATGCTCGGCAACGGCATTTTGAGATCCAACGGTCTTCTCTGGGCACAACAAAGGAAGATCGTCGCTCCTGAGTTCTTCATGGACAAAGTCAAGGTAACATAATATCTAGAGATCGATCGATAGCAATTCTATTTAGTCCGACCGATCATATGAATTCTACATTACTATCGATCTTAGTTAAAATATTTGACTGTAACATTCTTTAGTAGAGTAGAAACAGCCTTCAATTCCAACCATTGTGGTATTTTTGATAGGAGGGGAGGAAAATAGAATGGAACCAAGAATAAAATATATAAGTGAGGCAAATTAAAAGGAAAGATGAGGATTTGCTTTCATATTGTTTGATAGAAAGAGAAAGAAAATACAAAAGAAAATGTTTAATCTACTTATCTAATATTTATACCCTTATACATTAGAAGAATATGAGTAGTGATTAAGTTCATAATAGTTTTTTTATGCATCGTTTGCTTTTTCAAAATTTTTCACCACTTTCTTTCACAAAGTTGAAATGATTAATAAATGAGGGACCCAATGGATTTACAATTTATTTTCTTCTTAACTTCTTATCTACCAAACTACCCAAAATTCTATTTTTCTCTTCAAAATTCCTCATCTAATTTTCTTTTCTCACTTGTTCGAGGCCCTTCTCTTTTGTGATTTCTTGAATTATTGTTTGAAAACAAAAATAAATAAATAAATAAATAAAAACAAATATATCTATTGAGGAGAAGATCTTCTTCTTTTCTCATGAAACTTCTAGCAAACACCTAGAAGAAGCATAATTAAGAATGGGACCAAATTAATTGAAGTAGGGCTAAGTTTTGTTCATATATATATATATATAATTGAATGGGACCCGACCAAAAAAATTATGATGTGGAGGCAGGGAATGGTGGGGCTAATAGTGGAGTCAGTACAGCCAATGGTGAGAAAATGGGAAGAGTGCATTGAAGCACAAGGTGGGACGACGGCAGAGGTTAAAGTGGATGAGGACCTGAGAGGTGTCTCCGCAGATGTCATCTCAAGGGTCTGTTTTGGGAGCTCTTATGCCAAAGGCAAACTGGTTTTCTCTAAGCTTAGAAGCCTCCAAAAGACCATTTCCCACCAAGGTTTTCTCTTTGGAGTTACCAATCTCGGGTATGTATTATGTATTTGTACTTTATGTAATGTTCTCTTCTTTATTTTTTATATTGTTCTTATCTATATCCTTGAATTTTAGAATCACTTATACTTTACTCCCTGAATTTTAAAAACTCACACTTCGTTTCATGAACTTTGTATTTAATCCTATTTTATTCATTTTATTAGAATTTCAGTTAAAAACGAACGGAGAAATACGAGAATAAGTCTTATTAACCCATTCTGTTAGGATTTTTGCTAAAACAAATAGAAAAGGACCGCATGATTACACTTAAATCACTTTTTTTTTTCTTTTCGTTGTTTTTAACAAAGATTATGATAGAATCGGTGAAGTGAGGTCAAATTTAAAATTCAAGAGGAAGTGAAAGTTTTAAAATTCAATAAGCAAAATGCGAATTTTTAAAATTTAAGAGACATAATAAGAGTGATATTGAAATTTAAAAACATAAATGGTTGATTGTAAAATTTCAAAATATAAACGATACTCATGATGACACGTGACATGTTTTTCAAAGTAAGAAACTTGGGTATCCGAAGTTTTTTAGGTTGTGGCATATTCCATTTGAAATGACAAGATTAGTGTTGAATGTTCTATTCTACCTACTACAAGAGGGAGGCAGACAAGAGATAAAGGAACACTCTTTAGAGTCGTATCAGTCTCTTTGTATTTCCTTTTCTTTTCTTTGTGTTTAGTAAATTCTTACAATAAGCCACTTCATCAAACGGGAATAACAAATATGCATGTTTTACATACATATACATGGACCTTCCCCATATCATACATACATATTCAAAATAATAAAGATGAAAAAGCGTACGTATAACTCGCAATAATCTAATCTGAGATAGTTTTGCGTTTAAAGTGAAAAATGATAAATACACTTCTTATATATATATATATTTTTCAGAGAGAGACAATCCTTTCGAAAGAATAACATTATATACATATATACATTAGTTTGACCGACAGAAATAATGTCATATTTAAAATGTGTTATCTATGGATTATTAAAGCTCTACTCGGAAATTAACTTGCTAATTTTCAAGAAAAAACCACACTAGATTTTCTAACCAATAAGAAATTATTATGCTAACATGCGTGAGACACATTCTCACATAATAATTTGTGGAACGTAAAATTTCATATGCTTCAAAATTGTTGGTGGATCTTTTTTTTTTTTTTTTTTTTCAAATGACTGTTACTACTTACATTTCATCCCTTTTTTGTGACACTAATAAATTACTGCTATTTAACTTTTTTACTCTAAAAAAAAAAAAAAACTAATGTGACCAGGATTTTTGGATCAAAAAAGCAAAACGAGATAGGGTGCTTAGAGAGGGAGATAGATATGTTGATATGGAAGGCCATAGAGGAACGTGATCAACAAGAATGTTCGGAGAAGAAGGACTTGTTGCAGCTGATTTTGGAGGCTGCAAGTGGCGACCATAGTCTAGACAAGGACTCGTGCAGGCGTTTCATTGTTGACAATTGCAAAAGCATTTATTTTGCAGGCCATGAGTCCACTGCCGTCGCTACCTCTTGGTGTCTTATGCTCCTCGCTTCGCATCCCGATTGGCAGGCTCGAATCCGATCGGAGTTGGCTCAGGTCTGCCCGAACGGCCTTCCGGATGCTAATTCCCTGCCTCACTTGAAAACGGTACTTACTTTTGTTTCTAACAGTAACGAAGTCAGAATTTTTTTTTTTTCTAATTCTATAAATAGTATTTTTTATTTTTTATTCTTTATTTTTATTTTGAATGAGGCCAAAATATTACATTCAAAATGTAATCTGACCGTTCTAAAAGTACGATAATTCCATAAAACTTGATGAAAAAAATCTAATTGTTTGAAATTTATGTACTTCATCACGGAATTCTCTAACGCTCGATAGTGATGTGACGACAAATCATGACCGAATTTTGCCCCTAAATACGTGAACATTTTAACTTTTTTTTCAACAGGTGACAATGGTGATTCAAGAGGCCCTGCGTCTCTACCCACCAGCAGCCTTTGTGTCAAGGGAGGCACTAGAAGAGACTCAAGTGGGCAACATCACTGTCCCTAAAGGGGTCTGCCTATGGACCCTAATCCCAACACTGCACCGAGACCCCGACGTATGGGGCCCCGACGCCAACGAGTTTAGGCCCGAGCGGTTCTCCGACGGCGTGGCCCAAGCCTGCAAGTCGCCGCAGGCCTACATTCCTTTCGGGCTCGGCCCTCGCCTTTGTTTGGGCAAGAACTTTGCAATGGTTGAGTTGAAGCTCATCATTTCACTCATTATATCAAAGTTTGCCTTCTCTCTGTCCCCAAACTATCGCCATTCTCCTGCCTATAGAATGATTGTAGAGCCTGGGAATGGTGTTCAAATCCTCATAAAAAAGACCTCACCAAGTTTGACTTGCTAGAAGTACTTCTTTATCATATTATTTACTTGAATATGTAATATATGATTTAAGCTTGGGGTGTTCGTTTAGGGTGTTGTTAAGTTCTTGGTGTTGGGATTTTGGTAATTATAGTGATTATTGTTGTAGTTTTCATAAAATTATATGCAAGTTATCTTCTTTGATTGAAAACCAATGTTTTGTGTGATTGCATGAATAATTTAGTTGTTATTTCACATCAGCTCTATTATAAAATATAGAGTGTAAATCCTCCCACTCCCAAATTTAAAATGGAACCAAAAAAGAGAAGAAGAAGAAGAAGAAAAAAAAAAAAACAACGTTGGTAAAAGGGACGGAAATAAAAAGGAATGAAAAGTTTAAAACCTAGGTAAGGAAAATAAAAAAGAAAGAGATAAAAGATATTCTTTTCTGTTATTTGGTAGAAGTCTGAAAAAGATAAAATAAAAGAAAATGTCTAACTTACTGCATTCAAAAAGATTAATGAGGACTGAAGTCAAAATAATTATGTTATCTACAACTTTTTTTGTCTTTTTTTTTTTTTTTTTGAAAAATCGTCGAGTTTTTCCAATCAAGAAAAACATGGGATTGATAAGCTTCTTCTTTTTTTTTTTTTTTGCTTTTTTTTTTTTTGAATGAGATTTTGAACACACTAAAATTCGAGTTTAAATGCCCATAAACCTGCCAATTTGGGTTTGCATAGAAAATGCCTTTCTTATCTTGGCCACACGTGTAACATGTAGACATTTTATTATATTTAAAACAAGTAAAACTAAGGAAAAAAGTATGATAGAGCAAGTTTTTCTATTAATTGGATTATATTTTTAATTATCAGATCTGTAAATTTACATATTAATATAATACACTATTCGATACAAAAGTACTTATACTATAAATTTAACTGATAAAATTCAATCCAACATTTAAAAAAAAAACTTACCCTGCCAATACAAAAAAATGCAACTTTTATTATAAATTTTTCATAAATTTATAGAATGGGAAATGCATGACGAACGGTTTGGGATTTGGGTGGTTATTGAATGACAAAGTTTCCGTTTAATAAGTTAGTTGGATATGAAATTTTTAATATAGAGTCGATTGATTTTTCAAAAATTAGTTATAAATTTTGTTGAATTTTCAGAAAAAACACAAAAATTAAGATAAAAAAGTATAATTTAATTGAAGTTAAACTTAAATACCAAACAGAGAATCTGTAAAAAAAAAAAAAGATAATAGAAGCGGGACCGTTTGAAACCATCTTCTTCTAAAATGCCTACCTATCTAAAATGAGGTCTTGAATCCAATCAGCCCAGGTGAAGTATGGTTTTGACATATGCTTATCAATTATAAACATGACAAAATGAACGCTTGAAACAGAATGTAAATATTTTATAGTGTTTTATAGAGAACTATATTTTTTTCCCTAAAAACATTCATGTTACATTTTAAATTTAGGAACATACAATTATAATTTTTTTTCTAACGATAATATGGTTAGAAGGTTGAAATTATAGTAGAAAAAAACTA
Source organism: Ficus hispida (assembly GCA_025413025.1). Classification (NCBI taxonomy): domain Eukaryota; kingdom Viridiplantae; phylum Streptophyta; class Magnoliopsida; order Rosales; family Moraceae; genus Ficus; species Ficus hispida. The sequence goes on along the minus strand of CM046364.1, from coordinate 14,622,568 downwards.
ATATTAATTTAATTAATCTTCATTTTATTAAAATATTTTTTTAATAATTATATATATAATTTAACGATAATTTAACTTTTAATTAAAACAAAAAATTAAATGCCCACCCTCGAGTTAAAAAAATAAAACAAAAACGGAGTTGACCGTTGTTGCGCGCGACAGCTATCCTTTTTTTTTTTTTGGCTAGTAGACAGCTTTCTCGTATTCTTCATTCTTGTGATGAAAGCAACCACAAAAAAAAAAAAAAAAAAAAATCCCATTTTTCTTTCCCCCTGAATTCACAAGAAACTCCAAGCAAAAAAGAATTCACAAGAAATTATAGGGGTTTTTTTTTTTTTTTTTTCAGCCTCTATCATCCAAATTCCAAGCAATCCCAAAGCGGGAAATACCGTGGCTCCTATATGAAATTTTCTCCGAAGCGGATTTGGAATGGAAGGTCCAACCTTTGGTAAGACGACATAAAATTTTTGCTTCCTTTCTTATTTAGTTCTTCCGTTTTCAACTATTTATGCGGGTCTCTAATTGTGATTTTGCAGGAAATTTGGAGATGCTAGGAATTATCAGCAAATGGGTTTTCAATTTCTCTGCCTCTCTTCAAGTTTCCTTTTATGTAGAGGCCGATACTTGTCGGTTCATTTCACCAAAAAAAAAAAAAAAAAAAACCACAATCCAGCAAATGGTTTTCAGGTTTGCATCAATAATTCTACTCTACAAGTTTTTTTTAAAAAATATTTATTATTATTATTTTTTTTAACGATTCAAGTTCTGATTTTAGTCATTCAAATTGGTATTTCTTTTTAAGGATTGGCCCATTTCACAGAAATCCACAATCCAGCATATGGGTTTTCAGGTTTGGCTCAATAATTCTACCCTACAATTGATTTTTTTTTCCCATTATTTATTTGTTTTGTTTTTTAAAGTTTAGATTTTAGTCATTCAATTTGTGGTTTTTTTAATTAATTGATTAATTTTATTTTATTATTATTATGTAAGGATTGGTCCATTCGCAGAAATCCACAATCCAGAAAATTGGTTTTCAGGTTTGGCTCAATAATTCTACTCTACAAGTGTATGTGTGTGAATTGGTCCATTTTGCTGAAATCCACAATCCAGCAAATGGATTTTCAGGTTTTGGCTCAATAATTTCACTCTACAATTGTTTTAATTAATTAATTTATTTAACTTATTAAGTTCAAGTTCTAGATTTTAGAAATTCAATTTGTAGTATTTCTTTGTAATCCATGTGGTGAATCACTTCACAACTTGATATTAGCGAAGGCAGTGTAAGTAGTCTATTTTTTTTTTCCTGAGTTTTTGAATTGCATTTTTCCCCAATTTTCGCTTGTTGAGACTTACATGATAATTGATACATTCTATTGCAAAGTTTTTCATGTGGAAAGATTGAAACCTGGCATGTGCAAGTATGACCTTTTATGATCTTGATAGTAGTATGGAATTCTATTACCATTGCAGTCTCGGAAAAAGGCGTATTTTAGCATGAAACACCAAGTATTTGATCATATCCTGTTGTCAAGTTTTTGATTTTCCAACTTTAGAAAAATTAGTTAAAAAGTTTGTTTAGGCATATGTAACATGTTAATTACAAAATTTTGTCTAGTAATCATTTACTTATCAACTACACTTTCGTCAAGAAGCGTACTAATTGCTTCTGGAGGACTATGAAAATTTGGTTCCAAATAATTTCAAACATAAAATCACTTTGGGAGTGAATCAAACGGAGAATTTATTTAGGTTTTTTGCATCACCTTATACATTGTTTTAGGAAAAAAAAATATATTGCCTGTAGTCATTTCTTTTGTTAGACTGGCTTCTACTCTCCCACTTAAGAACAAATTTTTTAAGCAAGTAAAATCTCTCCCTTAACCTCCAAAACATTACTGACCGATACACTGCTGTTAAAGCATTTATTCACAGGGGCGTTCAATTGTCAAGTCAGCACTTCAGGCACGGGAGCGCGACGCTATTCAATATTCGTACATATCAAGAAAATCCATCTAGATTTCCTTAAAAGGGTTCAATTTCTTAAAAAGTTCACTATAAAAACCTAGTTAAGGCTTCAAGGGTTTCGTTAGGGCAGCAACAGAAATTTTCATCTCTGCGGCACAGGTCTGTGTAAAGTTCTCTCGTTGCCCTTTCGTTGCCTGTCTATCTGCTTGAGATACTAGGTAATTTTCTATTATTTTCTTTCTGAGGACAAGTCTTTCATTCTATTTCATGTTATAATCTGCTAATTTCGAATAAAGTTGATCGATGTTATGGCACATTGCATGATTAATCAAGCGAATTGGAGAGCAAAAATTGAAACTCTTGATTGTTCTTGTATAGACTGTCTTGATTTTTGTATATGTATATGGACCTATCACACCTTACTACTGTCCTTACGACAAAAAGGAACCGTGTCTTGGCTTTTATTTTAATGAGTAGATTGGCTGCTTAGAAATGGGTTGTTCGATTTAACGTTTTCGTTAAATTCCTTTGGAATGGAAATTTTAGTTGTTGAATGAATAATTGTATATGAATAAGAAAGAATCTAACCTTTATGACAAGGGCTTATGTTCTTGATTTGTTGTATTAATTTTGTAGCAATAATGTCTGCTGGTGAGCAAAGAAGAAGTGCACGGATATCTGAAATGGATGGACGGAGGGCCCAAAATAAGGGTAAGCGAATATGTGAGGCAGCAATTGAGGATTCAAATGATGAAGAGGTCGATGTCAAGCAAAAGCGAGGAAGCAAAAAGACCAAGACCAGACCTATCCAAAATCTGGTTGTAAAAATGGTTGAAAATAGAGTTCAGAAGGTACTTTCTGTGTTTTTATGAACTCTTTCATTCTCTTGACTGTTCATTCATTGAAAGCATTGCTATGCCATCTCAACGCAACATATATTAATCTAGTTCATCTTTTGTTTGAACAATCATTTTAGTAGTGTTGTTTCTGTCTCTTGTTTGGGTGCTCAAAGTGATTTGAGTTTTGCCATCGATCAATGATCAACTGAGAACCAGGAATGTAAAAATTAGTTAGTTGTTAATTCTAAACTTAAAACAATAGAAAAATAGGCTTAAAGTCTAGTTCTACTTCTGTGTTTGGCCATTGTAAAGACAGACTGTTATTTCATATCCTCTTGAGCTCACAGTTCTTTCATTGCTGAACTTCTGGTGACTGTTGAAAATTGTGTTTTGTTTTTGTTTTGGCTGGAAATTTGACCGTTATTCTTACATTTATTGGATTACACATCTATTCTATTTCATGGTTAAGGTAGGCAGATTTTCATGTGTCTTTCCTAGATTTGATCTTATATTGGAGCGTTATAAGGAATATGCATGTTGTCCTAAATCTTTAAGGAAAGGGTTATACTTTTTTAGGTGGAAAGGGCCATGAAAATCAGGTGCTAATGCTTAAAATGTGGTAAAAATTTAATGCAGGATGTCACTAGAAGCTTAGTGTCACAAGTTTTAATACGCAAGTATAAGCTTCCTAAGGAATGTCTATACTTTTTGCCCTAATAGTCATAAAGAAACCTAAATGTAGATCATTACTTTGCCTGAATAAGCGGTCATGCCAAAAATCCTGTGTCATAGAAATTAGAATCGTTCTTATTTTTCTCTTTGGGAAACTTCAATTGCATATTTGAGACCAATTATCTACAACTTTGTTGAATTTTGCTTGGGCTCGGATGTCTTACTTAAAATTGAATGTAGGTTCGCATAGGGGAAGGCCATCAACAAAATCTTGGTGAGTGCCCACCGTTTATGTAGAGATGTATATTGGAACGTTCTCATATTGTATGAGAATTTATGATGAAATTGACTCAAAACTTTTGCAATGTTTTTGTATCAGATGTTATCTCGCCAAGAAGTGGTCTTACCCTCAGAAGAAAATTTGAACTGATACTTAGTGTTTTAACAAGGTATACTTGCATTAACTCGTTTTATGAATCAGGATTATACCTTTCCTTTTGTATATCTAAGATTTTCTGTTATCAGTTCACCGAGTAGTGATTTCTCAATTTTGTGTTTTGACTTAAATAACAGGAGAGACTGGTTCAGCATTTTTGCAGAGCCTGTTAACCCGTATGTGGTCAGTATCTAGTTACATTAGTTCCATCCAAATACACCTTACATGTACAGTTAGTAATGGTTTATTGTGCGTTTGAATTCAAAAGGTTAAAGACTATTATGAGACCATAAAAAAGCCAATGGATTTTGGGACAATTTCAAGAAAAGTTGACAGTGGAAACTACAACACACTGGCGGAATTTGAGGTTTGCTCCTATGACAAAAGTTAGTTATATGCTTGTCTTCTCTTTATTGGGGCCTATGGAAGATAATTTTGATTTTCAGAGTTCAAGTACAGGGCATGTCTCACGAAATATTTAGTTCAGAACGTAATTGGCCGTCATGAGTTTCAGATAGAATACTTTCGAACTTTTTATACTTGGTCGTTGATTGTTATTTTGGTTACTTCCAGCATGACATATTTTTGGTATCCAGCAATGCTATGGAATTCAACGCTGAAACTACAATATACTATAAACAGGTGAATTAACTAGATTGAAAGCATCTTCATTGTTTTGTTGTTTAACCAAGATGGCAAAATTGTGCATACCCTCACTTAGTGTGTATATATTTCTCATTTTGGTTTCCAGGCCAGCGCTATGAGGGACCTATCACAGAAGATGTTCAACACTCTCCAAAATGACCCCAAGAACTTTGAAAGACAGTGTTCCATTCTGAGACATCGAGTTGGTAGGAGGAAGCAAAATGTCTCTTCTGGACGATCAACTGCTGGACTAGCACCAAAAGGTAGATCTCTTGTCATAACCACACGATCTGATATAGCATCAAACAAGATAAATTATGTGGTTTGTGACAACTTACAAGACGACTTTGTAAAATTTTATGCATGCCAAGCCAAAGTGATGAAATTATAAACAAACTTTGCCCCTATATTTTTCTGCACAAGCTTGCGATGTCATGAGTTAGTCGCAAGTTTTTAATGCACATCAATTGAGTTACCTCTGGGATTATCGATTTCTCATATTCATATGTATATATTTGTGTATAAAATGATTGGGGGCCAATATCAGACAAACAGTCCACTCCTTTTTTTAGGTGCAGTTAATGCAATACCAACTCATTCTCTTTTTGTTTGTGGACAGGCTCTAGGGAGGTAAAAGTAAATCAGCAGAGTGGTGAAGTTCGACTTGGAACCTCTAGGTCGTGGGACAAAGTTGCCAATGAGAATAATCCAGTTGTTTCTTCAGTTTACAAGAGTCCGGAATCAAGTAATCTGATTTTAAATGTGAGTGAAGTCCGTCCATATGCAGGTGCACTAGTTATGATATATTAATATGAATGGTTTTGAAAATACTCTTAGCCAGTGGATTATTCAAGTAAAAGGCGTGTTATTCACTCTTCTTAAAACCACAAATCCAATAAGAGGGATGAGTCCCCGAGGCTCATCTACTCCTGCAAGTTATGGTCTATGATGGAGTTGGCCTTATTCTGTAAATATAATGGTGACGGTGCAATGTGCTTTAGAAAGCACAGGTCTAGTTGTAGGCATCTCTTTGGGGTCGAGACAACTTTGTTTTAGAATTGTTTATGTATTTATCAATACGTTATTGTACATTAATTACTTTTCTTGATTTTGCAGGCTAGAATGGGCGAGGCTGGATACGAGGGAAGCTTGATGCAGTTTGCTAAAGGTCTGGGGCCAAAACCTCAAACGCTTGTCCAGGAGAAGGTGCAAAAGTTGAAAGCTGATGAAGCTTCTAGGCAGATGATGGCTTTAAAGCTAGATCCCCAAACGCAAAAGTACGAAATCCCTAATGTGGCATCTGGATACAAGGGTATCCCCAGTTCTTCATACACAAGGAGTCAAAACTTTGGTGGCAAAATGGATATGCAATTGAATGTGCAAAAGGCGTCTGTACTTGGCACTCCAAACATCAATGATACTCTCGGCAGGGGATTTGTTCAGGCTCGGAACAACGTGGAATATACTGGTGCCTATGGTCAAAAACTAGTCCAGGGTATCGGAGATGGTGGCGTTTCTTTTAACCAAAGCATGGCTGGCCAGGGCATCAACACTCCTTACCTCTCCACTTTACGGAATAATCCTCACAGCTTCTCTGCCAACTTGTTCTCCAAATATATCGACAAGGGTAAGAAGGTCCTAAGAGCGGGCACGGATTCGTTTTCAAATCAAAATCTGCTCAACTTCAACAGAAAATTAGTCCCACAAATGAGAGAGGGGGATAATTCTTCGAAAGATAACTTGCCTTGTGAAAACGTTGGAAATAAAAACCCTTCTCTCTCAACAACATGGCACACAAACAACGGCTGGGACAAAGTCAGGTCGAGTTATATGAACATGGGTGAGAATTTCCAGATGGCCGAGGCGACTGCTTTGCATCCCGTTCCCGGTGACCTGCAGAGGAACACATTCCAGTCCATGAATCCGGAGGGCAATGCTTTTAAGCAAAACCTTCCTGCTCAAGGCATTGAGAGTTATTATCCTTATCCTCCCTTGCTACAAGCAGGAGATTCTTACTTCCCTGGTGCAGAAAACATGCTCCACAACTATGACATTCTCGTCCAAAGTGCTATCAACATGGATGCCAATATCCCGATGACGGTGCCGAATCCTACGAGTCTACTGCAAAGTCCTGGAAACAACCTTGGGGAATCAGTCCAAACCATGACCGATGGCGCTGCCGCTTTTAAGGATCGCATGCCTGATAAGGGCAATGGGAGCCTACCTCAAATTTCTGGAAGCAACCTTGGGAAATCAGTCCAAACCATGACCGATAGCGCTGCCGCTTTTAAGGATCTCATGCCTGATCAAGGCACTGGGAGCCTACTGCAAAGTCCTGGAAACAACCTTGGGAAATTACTCCAAACCATGACCGATAGCGGTGCTGCTTTTAAGGATCTCATGACTAATCAAGGGAGTCTACTGCGGAGTCCTGGAAACAACCTTGGGAAATCAGTCCAAACCATGACTGATAACGGTGCTGCTTTTGAGGATCTTATGACTAATCAAGGCACTGGGAGTCTGCTGCAAAGTCTACTGCATAGTCCTGGAAACAACATTGGAAACTCAGTCCAGACCATGACTGATAGCGGTGCTGCTTTTAAGGATCTCATGCCTAATCAAGGCGCTGAGAGTTCTTATGTCTCCAATCCCTTGCTTTCATACTTCCGGGATAAAGCGAATCCGGCCAGCAACTTTGAAATATGCAACCCCACTAGTATTAATAGCGATGCTATGAATGTCCCAATACCAGGAATGACTTCTTCAGGTCCAAGTATGCTAGACACTCCTTTTGGCATTCTGTCATCAGCAACCCTCGAGTCGCTTTTACCGGCTGGATCGGCTGGATTGGATGTAAGTTCTCTTCTTGGGGGAGTGATTCAGTTTCCAGCTGTAGGTGCTGGAGGCGGCGCAAACCATGCAGGTAACTTTGAGCAGGCAGGCCAAGCTTTGAGCAGGCGTCAGCCAACACAGTGGTCGCAACAGCCTGTCTTTAATTTTCCGATGCAGAAGCAGCCAAGGACAGCCGTAGTGGATCTAGCAGGTCAAGCTGCATCCTCGGAGTGGCAGGCGCTGGGTGCTTACACTCCCAATGTGCAGCTAACGGCTGCTGCATCCTCGGAGCAACCAAGGACAGCCGCAGCAGATCTAACACGTCAAGCTGCATCCTTGGAGTGGCAAGCGCTACGTGCTTATGCTCCCAATATGCTGCTGGTAATGGCGGACGCATCCATGATGAGCTGGACACATTCAACTGATCCCCGTCAGGAGGAATCGAACACCTGCGCTCCTCCGTACAACAAGCATAAGCAGACTGGACTCTGATGTGATTCAATGGCGCCATTGACCGTGAACTGGGCATTGGATGAAGGGCGTGTAAACCAACATGCCCGTTCATGAACTTTCCTTCAGTTTTTTCGCTGTTTGAGACCTATATTTGCTTTATGTCTATTTATGAGTACAAGGATTTTATTTAGGATTTTATTCAGGATTTTATTCAGAATATTTGGTTTGAAATGATGAGATGAGCTCATTAATGTTTTTGGTTGTCTTTCGTCTTTTATTGTTTGTTTCGTCTTTTATTTTATCTTTCTTTTTTTTTTTTGGGTTGATAATTTGCATAGTTTGTTCTGTGTTAAAGTAAAATGTGGTTAATATCACCGATGATTATCATCAAATAGTGATGGTATTCGTTTTAACTATGGTTAGAGATGGAAATGACAAATTATGTGATCACATAATTGAGTTTAATTTTTTGACTGAATTTAGTAGTTACCTGAAAACGGATCTTCAAATTTTAATCTTCAGATCTCAAAGTTGACAATCCTCGAACAATTTGTTCATCAACGGATGGTTTCAAGTTCATGTCGTACAAAAATCATGGGGTATTGATGTCCATTGCAATGGATTTTCAAGTTCATTTTGGATCTAAAAATCGCTTCTCGAAAACTCGGTCAAACAAGCTCTATGCTGCTTGCTCTTGAAGACCTAAGGCGTAGTTACATGTAAAGTATAGCAGTAATATTACACCTAATTCTACCAAAATGTGCAGGATTCATCCTCTCCCCAAGTTAAAAAAAAAAAAAAAAAAAAAAAAGAGGCCATGATGTTCCAATCAATTGCCTCACTTACTAGCAAAGACAATAGTTCTCAATGAATTACTATTAAACCAACTCTCAATTGAGTGCTCACTTAATCTTGCTTAAGGATTTAAAAAAAAAACAAATTGATAAATCTATCTTCATTCTACAGTAATAGTTTCCTCTAAAAGGAACAACTGGACTAGGATTCCTTGGCTGCCTCTCTACCCTTGATTTCGAAATCAAGTCAAACGTAGTTCTCTTTTTTGTTTTTGCGAAAACTTCCCCAATTTAGGGGGATTAATTGATCGGATACCTAAGAATCAGAAATGCTACTCGGGGTGTGAAATGCACATTTCTACGAAAATGATCCTTGTTACCCGATCGATGTGATTAGTGGACTCCTTCAATGATCACAGTGATGGGGACCGACCAATCCCCTTTTTAATGATTTTTTTTTTTTTTTTCGATACAAATTGCTAAATGACAAACACCATAAATTAATAAAATATATTCCTAAAAAAATAAAATAATATATATATATATATTATATTTCAAGGGTAATTAGGAGATTTCACAAATATCAAATTATCCACGAGCAAGAGAGAGAACGAACAAGAGACAGAGAGAGATGGAGGTTGGTGCTGCAGCCATGCACAGAGCAGAGACCTCTCTCTGTAAAACAATGGAGCTCAAATGGATCAAAACCACTCCCAAAACCAAACCATTCTCATCACCGCCACCACGACAACAACCTCCTTCCTCATTTCCCATATACATCTCCACAAGACCGTCCCACATCAACCCCGACGACCTTCACCACCTCTATCGGACCTGCAATCTCTCCGGCCACCGCTTCCCCACCTCCGACGCCTCCTCCCCCGACGCCCGCAAGCTCCGAATCGCCCTCTCCCACAGCGCCTTCGTCGTCTCCGTCTTCTCCAAGCCTCCTCTCTCCTCCTCCGTCGGCGGAATGGGAGATTTACTCCTCCAGCGGGTCCTCGAGCCCGTTGGTCCCTCCAATGGCGACCTGGTCGGCTTCGGCCGCGCCGTTTCCGACATGGGATTGACCGCTTCCATCTACGACGTCATGGTAATTTCGTGATTATCGTATAAGACTGCTTCATTTTGTTAAAGTATTGATTTTTAATATTGTAATTTATATAATTAACTTGATTGATTATATAATTATATAATTTCACTCTTCCCAGGTTGCCCCTTCATTACGAGGATTGGGCATCGGGAAGATGATTGTTCAGAGAATCATAAGGTCTATCATTTCCATTTCTTCTCTCTCTCTCTCTCTATATATATATAGATATATATATGTACACACACACATGAATATACATTTTAATGTTTATGCTACTAATCTAGTATGATTGATATCTTTCTGTGTGTGTGTGTTTTTTTTTTTTTTTTAATATTGCTGTTTGTTTAATTTGGTAAAATTTCTTATGGGGTTTATTGAACTCTTTTTAAATTACCTCGGAATCATATTAAATTATTAAAAGAAAAATACTTCAATCGAATTCGATGAAAATTCAACTGTTAAACAGTGTTTCACCTCTTGGACCTATCATAGAATTCTCCATATATATTATGTTGTTTGGTTATACCTGAGTTTATTGAATCTAATTATATCCATAATTCCTTTGTTAAGGCAAAATTAGCTTCTTGTGTTTTTAACATTTTCTCTTCTCCAATTCTTCCAAACAGAATGCTCACAAGTAGAGACATTTATGATATAGCTGCTCTTTGCTCGGAGAATGAAAGGTTATTAAGATAAATATATATTTATTTATTTATAAATTTTTTTGTGAACACACTCTTCAATGGTTTCGTGTCCCATGAGCGATGCCCATTTTTTCCAAACTGAAATGAAAGCTCTGTCATGAACAGATTTTCACATGTTCTGATACTGCAAAAATGCTTGTCAGTTAGTGATGATTTTTCATTTTTCCTTTTTATCTCTCAGGCCGTTCTTTGAAGCCTGTGGATTTAGAAACGACATCTTGGGCTCCACTACAATGATGTATACAAGGACTGTTTCTGTTTCGGCTGCTTCTGAAAGTGAGGCCAACCAGATGGCCAAACGTGCTGGTCGAATGCTACTGTTAATCCCACCCCTTAAAACTCCTCGGCCTTTAGCCTTGGATCCTGATAAGCTGCAGTGAAAAGCCATGGTTCCAAATTCCATTCCCAACTGCACAGAGAATGTTACTGTGTGAATATGGCCAAAAATAGATTAAAAGTTACTAGGTCCACTTCCACGTGTTGAAAGTCAGGATCTATACACTTTTTTCTAATTGATATATTTGACTATTTTAACCACTTTGCCTGCATAATATGATATGATAGGGTTGCTAGGACTCAGATCTCCCATCTAATTATTGAATTAAATCTCATTTAATGATGATGTGTTGTGATATGATTAGTTAATACTATTTGAGACACAAAAATCGGACAAATGATCCCGGTTCTGTCCGAAGCGGATTCTTGTCCACCTGTGATGCACTTGGATGGAAGAAAAAGCCGACCCAAGAAAGAGATTACTCAATAATGGTGCTTTGGTATATAGAAAACCTATCTCAGCCCCAAAAAGGTAAAGTAGCCTTGTTGATAATGCAGAACAGCTTCCTTTCTTTTCTACCCACCTCTCGACTTTATCCAAACAACCTTATACAAGACTGATTCTCTCACTACCATCGTCTCCTTTTTTCCTTTTCTGCACATTGCCTCTGCTGTGCCTGTCATTCTCATGGGGAAAATCTGGGTCGAAGTCTGCCTCATATCTGCTCGTGGGCTAAGGCGAACTTCTTCACTGTGGAAGCTCCAGTGGTTTGCAGTTGGGTGGGTTGATCCGAACAACAAGTACTGCACCAAGATTGATGCCTCGGGGAATGCGAACCCGGTGTGGAAAACCAAGTTTGCAGCCTCAGTAGTCGACTCGGAATCGAGCCTCAATGATCTAGCTCTTCATGTTGAAGTTTACAGCAGGGACCCGATATTCCTCAGAGAGAAACTCCAGGGCTCTGCAACCGTTCTCTTGAAAGAGTTTCTGGCTAAGCATGACAAGGATTCCGAGGCCTCGTCGAGGCCCAGAACCGAAGAAGTCGGGAGCTACCAACTGCGCAAAAAAAGTTCCAACAAGCCTCAAGGATTTATTGACGTTTCAATACGTGTTACTGAGGATAGAGGAGAGCCATATTCTTACCTTGGTATGCCTGATCTTTTGGATTATTTTCTTTACAAAAAAGTGACTGTTTTTCTAAAAGGATAAATCTTTTACGAAGACTTTATAACGATATAACAACAAAAAGATTTATTGAATCATAGATCAGTGTTCTACCTTTATGAAAGTCATTGTTACACAAAACATGTTGCACTACTGCTTCTATATATTACAGTGTAGGGTCGTTCTTTGTAGGACCTACAGATTTAAAAAATAGCACCATCGATGGCCGTTTTTCCCCTGAACAGAATTATCTACCCGCATTACTAACTTCCAATGCTGTTTGTAGGCAATGAAGGAGAAAATACGAATCACGGCAATTCTATTACCTTGGCTACAGGGGATGGTCCTGCACAAACCTTCCCCACTGAGATTCCCTTAGCTTCATTCCATAGACCAGAGAATCAAGTTCGTGCTAATTCCCCTTACGCACAACCTGTCCCGTTCCCAACAAGCTACTCCAACCCGCCTGCAGCTGGACCAAGCTACCCACCAGCAAGAGGACCAAGCTACCCACCTGCAAGAGGACCAAGCTACCCACCAGCAAGCGGTCCAAGCTATCAGCCCCCAAGAACCCCGCCACCCCCTCCGCCGCCTTCTAATGTCGGTTACATGCCTACTTTCCTTCCAAGGCCAGGCCATTTGTCAGAGACCTATATAAACATGCCATCATCGTCGTCGTCCGGGGCACCTCTTGGCCGTGGTGGAGGGCCTGGTTTTGCAATGGGAATGGGTGCTGGAGCTCTGGCAGCGGGTGCTGTGATCTTCGGTGATGACTTCATGTCAGGGTTTGATGTTCCTTCTGGTTTTCCTGATCCAACTCTTGTCATATCAACAGATCCTCCTTTCTAATTTATCTTGTAGAGAGATTCTGTAACTATGTTATAATTCAGCAGTTTGTTCAATTGATTAGTCTTTCAGTTGTTATCAAGACATTTTACAAGAATTTGGTTCATAAGTATGCAAATCAGAGATATTAAAATAGAAAATTACTGGTTTTCCTGCTTGCTATTTAAAATATCTAACGTCGCAAATCAAGGCAAAGTTTGGAATTTGCTCCAGTTTTTCGCTTTCAGAAAACACAACGGACACCATTCCAATGACAATATCTGATTGGTTTAGAAACTCACCAGTGATGTTTAGCATTTAACTACTTGATTTGGAAAGATATTACAATGGCCAAACCACCAACTTTCTTTTCATATTGTTAAAATACTCAAATGATGTACAAGTTAGAAGGAAGTATTGACATCGACGCAAGTTGTATTTGCTGATTCTGTCTCAAACTTGGTTCTGTGGGTACTTCCATTTTCATTGGCCAACAACGTTTCTGATCATATGCGTCTTTCAGAAGTTGTGATACCGAGTTCTTGTTCTATTAAGGCCACCGGTACCCTTTTGAAGGTAGCCAAAGTGAGGTTGGCTACAAGAGACGGAAGCTCAAACGACTACTCAGAATGCTGCTTCTCTGAATCACTATTGAAAGCGCTTTGTAGAAATTTTTGAACTATTGATATGAACTCATCCACCTTTTCTTCATGAGGCAAGTGGCCGCAATGCTTGATTACTTCAAAGCAGGATCCAGGTATGGCTCGTGAAAGCCTCTCAGTGTTCCATGCCGGGACAAGTCGGTCGTTATCACCCGTAACAATCAGAACTGAGTTTCAAGAAAAGAATTAGAGGAATCATCACGCCACTAAATTCTCCACCGGTTTACAAACGTCTCTCATCAAATTTGCCCAAAACCATTAAAGAACCAGAAAGCTTTATGCTCATTCAAAATCTCACTCGAAAGAGAAGCGTATAGTTATAGACTTTACCGGGACATGAAATTTCATGGAGTCTTTTTGACAGTGGTGGATTTGATTCAGGAGCAGTATCGGTAAGCATTGCAGCAGTGTACTCCACTAGCGCCCTATCCCAATTCTTAGTCCTTAATGGCTGCACAAAGACATCCATGTGAACATTACCATTTTCCGAATCAAGATCTCAAAAGGCGGACTAAGATGTTTAGATAATCACCTTTGTATAACCTTCTAAGACGTGTTCAGTAACTAGCTTTGAGTCATGCCACGAATTCTTAACAGCGGCAATACCAAATTTATCAATTATCATCCTCACCTATAAAAAAAATGTGGTAAGCCATTGTCAGAAGTAGTTCGCTTTACTTTATGAAAGGTAGTTTGAAAATAAGTGCATAGAGAATCATCTAGTGGTAAACTTACCAACATCACAGCAAAAGCCGAGCGCAGAATAGCCGACAATAGGTTCTTGTAAAGAGAATTTAGCATATTTGCCATCCCCTTCACCATTTTCATTATTGCCTGGGAAACAAGCGTAGAAAACCTGGCCAGGATATTGCAAAGTCGGACAAATGGGTTCCCTAGGCTTTTACTGTTTGAGCTATCTTCTTGGATCTGGTTGTCTCCTCCCAATGGGTTTCCCATAACAGCCTCCTTGTGCACAATAAGAGGGGCCACAATTGCGGGGGCAACAAGGATCAGAGCAGCAACACGTTCTGGGGCTTCAAAATATGCATTCACTGCTACAAGAGAACCAGCTGAATGCCTGAGATGTCAAATTTTTTTTCATAATTTCAGAAAAAATCCCGGCCTTTGGGAAAAACAGTAGCATTGTCTTTTAAAATAATTTTAAAACATAGGACGTGCATGAATAAGAATGGGAATTTAGCTATTGATGCAAGTAAAAGGCCACAAATTATGTTGTTATCAGGGAATTCCAAGAGAGAGAATTTCCTCGGAGGAATCCAAAATACGACCATATCCCGCAAAAAAGTGAAAAATGTATCTTCTCTACAAAATGGGAATCAAGCTAATCATGATTTTCTCGAGAAGATGGACAAATCTGATGAACGATATAAATGTTTGAGTCTGTGGAGCCTAATTATAGCCTTGAGGCATGTGCATCCGACGGCTGAAAGTGAGTGTAGTTCTAACATCAAGGGTAAATTCATGTGAGTGTTTGTTTGCCTTTCCTTTTATATTTTTGTTCTCGATAATAAAGGATTAGTGTAATTAATCTGTAGCAAGAAAAATGTTGAAAAGACAAGGAAATGCACATTCTCATACCCGACAAGGATTGCTTTCTGAGCTCCCAAAAGATCAATGAAGTACAATGTGGCAAGCACAGAAAAGGCCATGGAGTAAGGATTCAAAGGTTTTGCATCTCCATTCCGGGAAGCTGATTGGTCGAAAAGGTTCAACCTTGATGTCAACCCAAATGCTGGTCTATCAAAGGCCAAAACTTTGGAACCAACCACCTCAGCCAAAGCCTTCATGACTCTATGCCATGAATACACAGAGGCTCCAAACCCATGAAGCAAAATCATGGGAAGGCCAATTTTCTTAAATACACTTTGACTCTGCAAAGACTTGTTATTTCCTTCTAGTTCAGCATCATATATCTTGTGGTGTATATGCACACCTTTAAACTCACAAAAACAACTATCTGGGTCAGCTAAAACAGTGGGCTCCACCAATTCTTCTTGATCAATTCCAGCTATTCTCTCCTTCTTCTTCTTCTTTGTTTGTGAGTCCAGCAATTGCCCTGTACTCTATCAAGTCAGCCTCATCACAACAATTCACAAAATACCAAGTGCCCGTTTGGATCATAGATTGCATTTGAATGCTTACTCAAACTGAACGTTTGAATTCAAGTGTAGAATTTGAATTGCACATTTAAAGTAATTGTGCGTTTGAATAGTTTTTGTTAAAGGTAACCAGTAGAAAATATGAATTAATTGAATTTCCGCGGAATCGTGAAACATTCAAATGAATTAACTCTAATAGTTGCCCAACCAAAGATATATTACATTTGAATAAAATAATAGCTATTATAGTAGTTCATCTAAACGGGACAATAATTTTTTTAAAAACCCACTAAGGAAACATCTAAAAACCAAGAACCCATTTGCTGGTTTCCAAAAAGTAAAGTTCTTGAATAGTTACCGGAGTAATCGGCGCTAGAAGAAGCTGAAGCTGAAGCAGAAACAGAAATAATGCGGGAAGAGGATTGAAGAACCACATGATGATGATGAAGATGAAGATGAAGATGACGAAGGTGGTTTTTGTGAAAACTGATGAAGGTGGATCTAGAGAAGAAATCGGGCGGGGAAAGAGAGAGGAGGTGGTGGAATTCTCTCAGCCCCGCCATGGTAGGCGGGTTCTGCTTAGAGAGAGAGCGAGAGAGAGAGAGAGAGAGAGAGTCTCACTCGAGAGTCAGAGTTGAGATCCCAAACTCATTTTTTGGCGGTCTCTCAACTGCCCCATGGATATGTGTCCCTGAAGCAAACGGATAACATTATGAAGTTGCTTAAAGAAAGAAGAAGAAGAAGAAGTGGCAGATAACATTATGTTTTTGTTGGCAGAACTCAAAAACATTATACTAATCCAAGTTAAAAAAAACATTATACTAATTGAATTTTTAGTGGTGAGAAAATTGCATTAATTAAAATCTATTATATCAATTGTACTGTTTTTCATTTTTAATTTAAATTTAAGATGATGGAAGGTTTAGATTTCTATATTTTATAATCATATTATATGTAAAATTATTGTTAAAATTACACGATTTTATAGAGTACTCTCAGATATAGAGAATCTGTGGTAATAATTATCAACGATTGTTACATGTAAGAAATTAAAATGTTTAAAAAAAATAAGAAAAATCAGGTAAATGAATTTTAAATATTTATTACATAAATGATGGAATTTTATTAATTAAAGATGATAGTCAATCAATAATTATTTATAATTAATTAATAATTAAGCATAATTGATTGATCAATATCTGTCATTTACCCACATGTTACTTAAAAGTAATAATTTAAAGACCAAATTGCAAATAGCAAAAAACTAAGGACCCTTAATATAATTTTTCTTTCACAAACGACAATGTTTCTTGTTTTGTAGACTTGTAAAGGCAGGCCATCCTTTCAAGAAAAACGGACAAAAGTTGAATTTTGTTTGTGTTTTTTTTTTAAAATTAAATTAGATGATATTTTTTAATCGCTTAATTTAATAAATAATTTAATTTTTTATTTAAAAAAATTATTTATGATTTTTTAGATTTAATGATAATTAATAATTAATTAATTATTAATTATTAATTGACATGATATTTAATAATTTACGGTTATTTATGATCTTATTGGTCATTTAAAAATATATTTTCCAACTGACTTTTTTTTTTTTTTTTTTTTGAAATTGACAAAAGTTGGTTTGATCACACGCCATTTTCGTACAAAAATAAGATGGCACCTCCCAAAACCCAAAAAATTCCTGAAAAATATACGAAAATGGAAGCTCTGGTGTGCAAGAAATTGGGCGATCCGACACTAGGGGAACACAACCCCAACACCCCAATAGTGGTGGATAAGAACCACCCCATCCCAGAGCTCGACTCCCCAACAGCCGTGAGAGTGAGGGTCAAAGCCACAAGCTTGAACTACGCCAACTACTTGCAGGTCCTCGGCAAGTACCAGGAGAAACCGCCCTTGCCCTTCATCCCCGGCTCCGACTTCTCCGGCGTCGTCGACGCCGTCGGACCCGCCGTCTCAAACTTCAGAGTGGGTGACCCAGTTTGTTCCGTCGCTGCCCTCGGCTCCTTCGCCCAGTTTCTTGTCATCAACGAATCCCGTCTGTGAGTAAAAAAAAAAAAAAAAAAGGAAATCCCAATTTAGTTTTTATCTAAAAATATCCTTTTTTGGGGGTTTTTTTTTTTTCTTTTTTTGGGTTTTTTGTTGTTGAATTTGGCGATGAATGTTTGTATGGAAAAGGATCAAAGTGCCTGAGGGATGTGATCTTGTTGAGGCTGCAGCGCTTCCTGTCGCGTTTGGGACTTCACATGTTGCTCTTGTGCACAGGGCAAATTTGAGCCCTGGCCAGGTATTTATTTACTTGTTTTCAGCTGTTGTATTTCAATTTTGTGAATGACATGTATCAGACACTCAATTTAATCAATCACAGATTGAATCTCACGGAATTTTACATGACATTTTCCGACGATTTGGAAAGAGGATAAGTGATGTTTTAGCATTAGCATTTTGCCGATTGTCATTTTCGGGTGGTTAGATTGCCCGTTCTGCTCGACAAAGTCTTGGTTTCAAGTCAGTCACCCTATGATGAGCAGTGTCTCTAGAATGGAATGTAGAAGTGCTATTTTACCATTTTTCATTGTGTATATTATGGTAAGGCTACTTGTTTATCCTAAATTATGTTTTGGGTCAAGTCAGTCCCGCCGCGGTAGGCAGAGTGGGTGAATTGGAATGTATAAGCGATAAGATTGATGCCTTGTCTCTCTAGGATTATCTGGGTATTCCACCCTCTGTTAATTGCAACAAAGAAAACTATAGATGTCTATAGTGCAGATATAATAATAAGAAGGTGATGAAATGGTTTTTTATAGGTTTTACTGGTTCTAGGTGCTGCTGGGGGTGTTGGTCTGGCAGCTGTACAGATTGGGAAGGTTTGTGGCGCCATTGTTATTGCTGTGGCTAGGTACCTAGTCTTTCCAATATTCGTTCATTTGGGATTTTTTTTTTTTTTTTTTTTTTTCCAATTAGGTCTGCGTTGAATGATGGACTTGGCGTTTTATATTGCGTGTTGGATTTTCAGGGGAGCTGAAAAGGTGGAGTATTTGAAAGCACTGGGTGTTGATCATGTTGTGGACTCAGGCAACGAAAGCATTATCCCAAATGTCAAGGGCTTCCTCAAGGCTAGAAAGCTTAAAGGGGTTGATGTTTTGTATGATCCTGTTGGAGGCAAGCTTACTAAAGAAAGTATGAAGCTGTTGAACTGGGGCGCACACATATTGATCATAGGCTTCGCCAGTGGAGAAGTTCCTGTCGTCCCTGCAAATATCGCCCTTGTTAAGGTTTTCCCCTGAACACTAAATTTGGTCTTTAAAGCCTAACATGCTTGGCAATAATAAATTTTACAATCAAGTTCAATACCAGGTTTCTGCCTGTCAATGCCTCCAATGAACTAATGATCTTGTACTTGCCCTTTCAAATTGCTGATTTTTTTTTTTTTTTTGTCTCTGTCAGAACTGGACAGTACATGGACTTTACTGGGGTAGCTACAGAACTAATCGACCGGGTTTGATCGAAGATTCCATGAGGGAGCTTCTATCCTGGGTGGCTAGAGGCTCGATCAAAATCCACATTTCTCACGCTTACAGCTTGTCAGAGGTCAGGAACTCTATGTAGTATATACTCCTTTGACCATTTTTTCCATTTCTGACTCCTTATTCTTCTACAAGATTATCTTCAATCTTAGTTAACCCCAGAATTATCATGCCCCGACCAAGTTAACCCAAGGATTAACTGGGTTTAGGAGGAGACAACGTCAAATCAATATTGAGTTCTGATAATACTATGATGATCTTTATCAGGATGATATGTAGAAACACAAAAAGATGGGTTAAGTGTGAACTTTGGATTGGTTCTGGATTGATACCAGTATATGAATTTTTAACAGACAGATGAAGGTGCATCTTTGAAATACATTTTCTTACTAGCATATTATATTTCTGATCAAATATTGCTTGTAGCATATTTAATCAATTTCTGTGTTGAAAAACAAAGAATCAACTATGCTATGAGCATGATGACCACTTTATTGAAGTTCTAATCATGAGAAATTTCATCTAATCTAACCGATTACTTGTTCTTAACAGGCTAGTCGTGCCTTTTCTGCTCTAAGCGATAGGAAAGCAATTGGAAAGGTGATGATTGTTCTCGATGGCGGAAGAACAGCGAGATCTAAGCTTTAAGCTGTCCAGGATTCAACTTGAAGGGGGTGGAGAGTCTTCAATTTCAGCCAACTAAAAACAATCAAAAGTTTCCATGTGGCCTGTTTAGTTTATTGGAAGAAAAAAAATCTTAAAAGAATTGTCGGCAACGTTGTTGTATCTGTAACAAGCACAATGTCTTTTGACAAATAAAAGGTTAGTTTCAAAATCCTCCCGTGTAGATTATACTTTGGCTAATTAGGCCTTTTAAAAAATAAAAAAAAAAGGCTAATTAGGCCTTTTTAAATACAAAAAAATTAAAAATTAAAAAAAGGAGCTAGACGTGTAAATTTCAAAGCGTTCATGTTAAAGAATATTTTGTGTCATGAAAAAAATGCACTGAAGAATCGATCTATAAACATCAAAGTTTTACTCGTTTTTTTAATACAGTTCATACAGACAAATGCGTGCCATTAAAGCAAACTTTTGCCGTCAGCATGTTATTGTATATAGCGAGCGGAAGTAAGCGTTTTTCAAAATATCTACACGTTCAGGTTTCGTAGATACTATTTACACAGGACGAGTAGAACATCTGGGGTCTTGAGCAGTTTCAAGAAGAGCTCTATCTGGGTCTACTGTCGGTTTTCAGAAAGCGTATATGTTCCTGCTGCAACATTTGCCCTCCATTCACTGGATCAAAACTGCACCTATAGAAACTGAAAACAAGGCAAAATGGATATGAGAGAGAGAGAGAGCTAGAGAGACCTTAACAGGCCATTAAAGAAGAATTTCTTTTGAATTCGAACTGAACTCCAAAAGTTAAGCTATCTAAAGATTTAGGCCTTTGAGTGCAAGATTAAAGCTTGGAGAGAGAGGGCTACGAGCTATCAACAGTAAATCATGGCGGTTGCATTTGCTAAATGGAAGGTATAGTACTCCTACTAAGTACTGCTAAAATTTTGGGTTCTTAAAGAGCATAACAGAATGTTGTGACTGAATGAATGGTTCAAGCCAAACCAAAAAAAAAAGGAGGTAATGAAGGGGCAAAGAACTTCCTAAGCGAGAAATTTTGTAGCTGATAGGTGAGATCTCGAGACAACTGCGATAAGAGTAAAGAAAAATTAGAAAAGAACAGTTCCACACCTTCCATCCATGCCGACAATGATGATAGTGTTCTGAGATCCAAATGCTGCAATGAATTGAGTGTCTTCTGGCAAGTGGAACTGAGCAAACGACCATTCAGAGCTGAAATATTTTGGTAATACCCCTGGAAAAGTTTTGGAAAGCAGAAAATACATGTAAAAAATAACCAAATAAAAAAACCATTAGATCCAAACACCACGATAAACCCCCCAAAGAAAAACAACATTATACGAACAACCATGCAGATTAGTAATTTGGTTGAGTATTTGAAACTACATGTTGCCACATCAATTTTACCTCTCATAAAAGACAAAGACGAACCAGGATTGGCACCAGTGTTCCGAGAAATAAGGGCATCAAGGGAAGTTGAAGAATTTTGGTGAGCCAGAGAAGCAGCACTTGAATTAGCATATGGATCCTCCCCAACAACACGAACTCTTAGGCTGAATAGGTGTACGGTACCTTTGTCACTGGAGGTTGCCAACCACTGGACATTTGAAGAGAGAGCAATACTATAAATTTCTGCTCGGTCAACACCTCTGCGTACCTACAGGAATAAAGGAAATAAATTTAATATAAGACTTGCTTAAAAGCTATCAACCCTACCCTTATGAAGAATTTAATAGAATAGTTCCACGCCTCCAGTAAAATGGCATTTTCAAATTGCACATAATACATATCATAATATCCATAATGAAGATCTAAAGTTAAAAACACTACCTCCTGTAAACGAGTCCCATCCATTGTGTTGAAGATTCTTATTAACGTGCCCTTTGTACTGGCAGTTGCAAGAAGTAGTCCATCCATTGTTAATGTCAAGCAGGCAATTTGAGAATCATGAGCATTTATTAACTTTGTCATATTCAGCCCAAAGTGTTCAATTCGAACATGGCCTCGTTGAAGACCTGGACAAGCCAGCACAGATGTATTTGAATGGTGTGAAAGGCAGCAGAGCCCCCTTGGATTTGCTAGAGTCTCAATCTGGTGAAGCAGCTTCAGATCCATGAAGTTGTAAACATATATTTTATGCTCAAGAACAACAACAATTCGATCTCGTCTTAGTTTCACCGCACGAACCTCAGACCTAAAAGCAAATTCACCAATACAGCGGCTCTGATGATCATCCCAAATTATAACTTTATTTGGCGGATACTGGGAATTAGCTCCTCCACCAACAAGTGCAAGAATGTTGCATCGAAATAGCATCTCAACAATTTTAAATCCGCCACTTTTTAAATCACGTCTGAAAGTCTCCTTGAAAGGGTCACAGTTATATATACGAAAACCACGGCTTGTCCCAGCAGCAAAGCAACCATAATCTTGATTCCAGGATACCGAAAGTAACTCTGTTTCATCGTTGTCACTCATCTCTGGTTCAAGCTGGTTAAAAGAACCAGAAGCCCCACTTTCTGGGGATTCATATGTGCCGACCCTGGTCGGCGGAAATATCCCTCGAGATGTCGAAACAGTTGAGCTCATGTCGGAAGAACGAACGGTCATAAGCAGTTGCTGCAATAAAAAGATAATATGAAATGGTTAGGTTAGTGGAACACGCAGAGATAGCAACTCAAAAGTTAAATTCTGCCGCTCTATTAATAATACTTGAAATTGAAGATGAAGTGCTAATATGGAGTAAACAAGCTAACGATTATAGGACTAAGGGAGCCCAAAAAAAGCAAAAGAGCACCTCAACTGTTCCCAATGTAAAGGAAGAACCCTATGCAACGAACAGAATTCCAAAAATTCTTCAAAATGGAGAAAAAACAATTATGGTGAATAACAGAATTTCTTTAATAGTTCTAGTCCAAAAGTACAACTAGTTTAAAAGATATATTACTCGCTTCCAACAAAGTGCCATAGAACTACAATCTGGAAGAAAGAAAAAGGAAAAAACAAAGAAGAAAGACTAAAAATCACCAATTTCAGACAAGAACAAGAACAAGAAGAAGAACAACAAAAGCATCCAAGATGGTATAATGTTGCACCAAGTCAAGATAACAGAACTCAAAAGAACCAACCCACAGTAAAAATGCATTAAAAAGTAAACAACCAATCAGCGAAAAGGTCGGCCTCTTTAGAAAGTTAGAACCCAACTCACATTGGAAGGACCAGGATCCTTCACCCTCCTCCAAATAGTCAACTCCACTTCAACCCACTCGCAGAAGTTCAACCCTGCCGCATTGGCCTCTTTCGAAGCGGAGCTCGAAAAGAGCCAATTCACATGACACTACATAACCAACCAATCAGCGAAAAGGCCGGCCTCTTTAGAAATCCAACCAACATTCAAAGGACCAGAGCCCTTTACCCCCCTCCAAATAGTTACCTCCACTTTAAACCGCTCATAGAGAACCCAAATTTCTAAACCAACCTACATTTCCAATTCTCCAAAAATTCTAAATTACTCAAATCAGTACAACAATTAAGCCCTAGGCCAAAGAGAACTCAACTATGCTCTTAAAAAAATAACCTTTTTGTTGTCAAAGTAAAAGTTAATCCCAGATAAACAGAAATGGCTCATTTTCAATGCAAGGAAACAATTAAGAAACAGAGAGATCCTAATTCACAACAAAAACAGAACCTAAAACAATATATATTGGTGTGTGTGTGTGTGTGTGTATATAAACTTTGTTTTCACAAATTAACATTATTATAGTACAAATCATTGAAACCCACAAAGAAGGGAAGCTCAAAATCAACTTACAGGAGCTATATCAAATCACGCCCTGAAAATTTTCGTTAAGAACAATTAAATACGCGAATTAAAGGACACAGATTAAATTCTTTCGTGAAATTAAAGGGAAAAAATCGAAAATTGGGAAGAAGAAGAATACATAAAATTGAGATTCATAAAAATACGAAAATAAAAATGAGAAACAAATTGAAAGAAACGTGGGCGATTGGATTTGAAACTCACCAATGAGCGAATTGGGAAACTTGGAAAGCGAAGCCTTGCTCCGATCGCAGACACTGACTCACTATAATTTTTGGAAATTTTCCCACCAGACAACGACAATAGTTCTGTTTGTTCTTTCACTCTCTTCCTCTCTCTCTCTCTCTCTTTCTCTCTCTAGAATTGTAAAATAGTCTCCGGTTTTTCCTCTACTTTGTCTTGTTCTTTCCGCGAAGTTGTGTCGTTTCAGGCAAAATCTTTCTTTGGCCGTTCAGTCGTTTAATCGAGTGTGATGCAACTGCCAATATATATATATATATATATATATATATACATATACAGAGGATATATATATATATATATACTTGTAACAGAGAAAGAAAAGGTGCGTTGGAATGGTGATGAATTTTCCATTTTCCTAATTCTCGAAATAAATAATGACAAAATATGAGGAAAAAAATCTATCTCAATTTACATTAAATTCTCTAAATTTTACATTTCATAATTTAATATAATCATGTTTTGATTTTATAACTGTACATTACCAAAAATCTATCCGAATTTTCACTAATTCAATTAGTTTTATATATTCATAAAATTCTATTGCTTTTATAGTTTATATTTTAATATGAATATAGTTTAATGTTTACAAGCTGTGATCTGAGCTCCACGAAATTTGAGGAATTCTATTGTAAGTTTTTTAATTTTTAATTTTTTTTTTTAATTTTGGAATAAAGGAAAACTCTCTTGGAAATAGTTTTTCATTTATTATTATTATTTTTACTTTGAAACAAAGGAAAACTCTCTTGGAAGTATTTGGAATATTATTATTTGAATAAATTTGAACCAAATAAAATGTTTGAATTACAAAGTAGAGAATATATATATAATGTTTCTCTATATATAATTATGTCATTCGTTGCCGACAAAAGTATTTCTGGTAATGTACAATTAAAAGCTTTTGCGAAAGTATTTTGTGGGTTCACTTCCTAGTGCAACTGGCAAATTAAACTCATCTTATAGGTCTTTAATTGGTTGATTTATAATTTTTTCTTAAAAAAAAAAAAAAACACCTCAATAGCCAAAGTATATTTTTTGTATGTATTTTATTGGCTTAAAAATTTTTTTTGTTCAAATACCCAAAAAAAAAACATTGGTAATGAGTCGTTGACTTTATAGAGGTTTGAATTTGGATTGAATAGAATGGAATTGCTTTGCATTTGTAAATAATAAAAATGGGCACCTTGGTTTAAGCTTTAAAAAAAAGGCCTTTCTTTAAATATTAAAGAGAGAGAGAGAAAGCACGTTTTGGAATTTAAATCCGAATTTCGGATATCAAATGTACTAACTTTCTTAAATAAGTGATTATCATGAGATTACGGGTTTGGTTTATAACTTTATATCTACTCAACATTAAATTTTGATCCTAAACTTTAATTATATATATATAATCAAGTGATCATAAATTTACTTATTTAAACTTATATATATAATCAAGTGATCCTAATCAAGTTTACTTATATGTACTCTACTTATTTTGATCATCTACCTCTTTAGTTTGTACTCGGTCCGATCCAATTCGCAAAAGGATCTGGACCGTGCAGGTTGGGCTAGGCCAAGTTTTGGGCTTACGACTCAGTCCCATATACGTGGGTTTGGTTCGAAAAAATTACCTAAATAATCATATTTTTTATATATTAATCAATATGATACAAATTCCTCCATAAAAGTTAGTTAACTTTAATTTAGTTTTTGTGTCATATTAATTTAGCTTGCGTTTGGTTCACTGGTTGGAGATGAAATTTTTAAGTTGTAATTAGTTAACTTTTCAAAAACTAGTTATAAATTTTTGTTGACGTTTTAGAAAAAGACAAAAACTGATATGAAAAAATATAGTTTAATTAAAGTTAAACTTAATCACCAAACAAACCCTTATTATTTATTTTTTGTATCATGTTAATATCATGATTTTTAGATTTGTATCATTCAGGTACTTTCCCCTTTAGGTTTCATGTTAAATACATGGGCTAGTCCCGTGCATACTTGGCTTGTCATATGCCACATTACTTGGTTAGGCCTCCCTATTTTTTTCCTTGCTCTCTCTCTCTCGACCCCAACCTAGATTTCTCTTCAAGCCTAAATGGACTGAATTTACAGTACTAGTTCTAGAAGATAAATTTTGTGAAATATTGTGTTGTCATTATTGAAAATACCTTGTCGATAGAGTATATATAAAAAATTTTTAACCGACAGTTTACGTCAGAATCATATCAAATAAAGAAAGATGTAAGAATTTGACAGAATTTAACAAAAATCTTATGATTAAAATTCTATCATGCCAATTGGTCAGTATAATTTATGCCCTACCAAAAATCTCTCCAAAAAAGTAACACGATCTTCAATAACATATTTTGTGGCCACTTTTTCACACACAATTGTCCTAAAACTGATTTTTCTAAAAAGAGAAAAAAAAAAATCCAATAATTGGTGCTCTTTATTACGTTGTCAATTATTTTGTCCTACTAAACGATGCATTTAGATTTTTTTTTTTTTTTTTTTCAAACATGGTACTTGGTAGCTAGGTGCAAAGAACCACGTGATAATGGGAAGATCAAACTAACCCCACAAAATCAAACAATTTGCATTAGAGTCATTTTAAAGAGAGAGGCTAATACAAGGGTAGTTTTTTTTTTTTTTTTTTTCCCTTTCTTTTTGATAAATCAAATGGTAGTTTCCCAAAGAGGAACTCACCCCCTCATCCCTTATTTGGAGTACATCACATGACCCATTTGCATTTTGAACTGCGCAAATCGAGGACTAGTTCTAATTAAACAATTAGGGTTAGTGTTACAAACCCCCCAAAAAAGCAATTGATTCTACCAAAATTGAAAAAAAAAAAAAAAAAAAGTGCAAAAGTAGTTTAATTGAATTCATTTAATTAAGCTAGAGCCTAAGACACAATCAAAATCTCTCTCTCTTTCTCTTTCTCTCTCTCTCTTTTAAACTTGAATGAGAAATTTAAACTCTATATTTTCTAATAAAGTCGAACATGAAATTATCATTAAATTATACCTATAACCATCACATTCAATTCTCTCATGCATTTATTATTGAATTACATAAAAGTACGAACAACACTGGAGACTTTCTGGCACAATCTCAAATAAAATGAAAATTAATGAGTTTATAAGACAATACTAATGCTTTGGTTAGCTTAAAATGAACTCATTATACAATATAGGATAAAAACAGCTTGAGAAGGGTTTTAGTCACTTCTTGTGACATGGACACATAATCAATAATAAGGCAATATATAACCCACTAAAATTATTTATTGAATGCAAAGTAAATCTAAATTCTTGATTAGATACAGAGAGATCGTATCCCTACTCTTCATTTTGCAAAAATTGTAACAATATATACTTGTATATCTTAGGAAAAAAAATTTGTATAGAAACTCACGACAATATATATATATATATAGTTCCATTTCAAACAATATATATATATATATATATATAGATAGATGTAGTAGTAGTTTCTAGGTTTATGCATAGCCACAATATCCATTCTCACAAGAAACTAAGGACTTGCACTTTCTCTCGCACTTGCCACAATGGTGCGCATTGAACAGCACATCGGTGCAGCGTCCGTCGCAGCACCGCTCGCCGAGCTTGCACTTGTTGCCGCATCGCCCGCAGTTGTTCCGGTCGCCTAGGATGTTCCGACAATGGGCTTTGCAGCAGTAGAGCAGGCTCTTCCCCTTGTTGGCCCTCACCCCATTGCATATGTTGTGCTTGATGGGATCACAATGCGTGCCTTTTTTTATGATGCTGCTCAAGAACCGGCTTCTCGACCGCATGTTTGGGCTAATAGGCGGGTTGTCGAGGACGTACTCCTCGTCGTCCTCGGCGTCGATGTCGGATGAGAAGGCCGTTTGGTGAGGATGCAACAACAGCATTGCTAGGGAGAGAATGGTTGTGGCTCTGATGAGGAAATTGGCCATGTTTGTATTTCTCTCTCTAGGATTAATGGGCAATTGTTGTACAAGAGTGTTAACTTATGGACGTGGTGGGTTATTTATGCTACAAGTTTTGTGCAAATAAAAAAAAATATATAATAATAATAATAATTATTATTATTATTATTTTTGCCTTGATCACCAATGGCGTCATAATTTGCTAAGCTTTGAAGTTTGAATTAATTTTGAATTAAGAATTGCTTATTTGTAGGCTAGATTTTCGGTTAGGGCATGTAACAATGTTAATTTGTTTGACTCTAGCTGTTTCTTCTCATATACTCTTATTTATATATTTATAAATAGATGTAGTGAGGGGTTACTATCAGCATCCCTCCCATTTAACATTTGTAACATGATTTATATTATATTATATCAATCAAGTCATTCAAAATGTAATATTTTTTTAATAATATTTGTTATTTATATCAATAAATAATATGATGTGTAAAAATTTTAAATAAAAAATTACATATAAATTAATTAATTATTATAAATTTTTAAATAAAAATTACAGGTGTCACTTAATATATAATATATTATATGTATATGTAAGTCTACCTATCATGACTAGTAGAATTTTAAATACGTACTTTATAATAATTAAGAACAGAGAAGAAGCACGACAGATTCATCCTCTTAAAGATTTGACCAATGAAAGTATGCATCGAAAAAATCAAACAGTTTGACATTAGATGTAAACATTATTTATATAGCTGTAAATAAAAAATTTCTTTTTCCCACTAGCATTATTTCTGTATTGTCCAAAATACTGACAACCACCCTTAAAATATAAATAAATGAATTACTGACAGCCACTCTTAAAAAATAAAAATACTGATGAACCACATATTAAGGTCTACGCTAAATTAGAAATGAAAAAAAGTCATGGGGACATGAATCTGCATATAAGGAAAAAATAAATATAAAAATATAAAAAATGCCAAATATTTAGGGAACAAAAACTTATTTTCTGGAAACATTTTAATTACTTAAAGGATAATCAAGTGTTAATTTAATTTAATCATAAAAAAAATATCAGAGAAAAAATTAGCTAGGCTATATTAGCTATAAAGTACATAATATATCTTTGTTCTTTTGATAAATCCTAAAAATGTGCTTACCTACCAAGAAAATTAGAAATTTTTACTACTACAAATTATACTCTTATAATTGCGTGCATTTAAAAAAAAAATTTAAAACTGAAAAATGAAAAATAAAAAATGAAAAAAGGCGAAGTGATTAGACAGATATACACGTGTGAAGGATCCCCTTTCTAGGCGGGAAACGCGTTAAGCTCACCGGCTTGTCATGTTACTCCAAATGTATTCCGGCGGCGACACAACCAGGGACACGTGTCTTCATCTGCTTGGTCAATCCACAATTATTAAACAAATCAGAAAAAAAATTCAGAAGCACACAAATCATAAAGCTGTTGACTTCTCCCCTACGCATTCTCTTTTGATGACTTTTTCTTTTTAATAATTAACCTAAATGGTCTCCAAATTTTTTTAATTTAAAGATAATAGTTTTTTTTTTTATCGAAATGATCTTAAACTCTTTTTAATCTATTAATTTATAAGGATATTTTAATAATCTAATAGTTATTAATTTAACAAAAAAATTTTACTCTCCTTTCTATCTCTCCTCTCTCTGCTTTTCTCAAAACCCAGATCGTGAGAAAGGGGGGCATCGATGTCGTAGTGGGGTGGGATGGGCATCGGAGTCGCGGTGGTTGGAGGGGCCCAAAAACCCAGATCGCGAATTAGGGTTGGGGGGGGGGGTGTGAATGGAGGCGGGAGGGGGAAACCCAGTCGCAAGGTGGGGGGTAAACGGCGGCGGAAGGAGGGTGACGAAACCGAGAGAGGGAGTTAGGGGGAGGGCAACCCAGTCAGGGTTGGGGGGTAGGCTGAGAGAGAGAGATAGATGGGAGAGGGTATTTTAGTCATTTTAGTATCAAAATTAATTATTTTAGTAAGATTCCGTTAAAAATTTAACGGATTTGGATGAAAATGATTATAATGGCCAAAAAATAAGAATTTCGGGTCATCTCGACTAAACAAAAAGAAAATATAGACCAAACCTGTCACCTTTAAAATAGTTCATGGACTATTTAGGTTAATTACATTTTTTTTTTTTGTCATTTTTTCTCTTTTGTCCACTTATTCTTAATGTTACCATTTGGAATGCAAAATCCAACCTAAATCGCGGGTGTTGCCTCAATAATCTCTTTATAGCATTAATTGGGTGTCCATGTTTCTCTCTCTTTCCTTTTACATATATGTGTGTGTATATATATATATATATATTTCTAGAGCATTAATGTCAAGCATTAGAAAAAAATTTTCCAATCTTCCATACTACTACATACACAATGAGGTATTGAGGTTATTTGATTTCATATATATAAAGTGAGTTCTATGTATGGATTACGTTTCTAAGCATACATTTGGTGATAATATTTGGATAATAAATTTGGATTTGAATTGATTATGCATTTATGGAGGAATTTGAATTGTTGAAGTTAAAAAATATGAAAATTTAAAACATATTAAAAAAAATATATGAATATAGAACTTATTTATTTTATCTTAAAATTCTTAGCAATTAAAAAATATATATATATAATTTGGACTTGTCTATGCAAAGTTGTGGACTTTTAAAGTTTGAGTAACAAAACTATATGAATAGTGAAGCTGAAGGAAAAAAAAAAAAAACAAAACTTGGATTGCAATTTTTGGGTTTAGATTGTACATATAAACATCCCCAAGTTCAAAAAATTCGAATCCTTTTATCTCAAATTAAAAAAAATAAAAAAATGTAATTAATATTAGGTAGGAAATGTTAATAGTATATATGAATTTTAAAGCCTAAATCATCTACCTTTCATTTTTCCCCTACATAAAACATTTACCCTTTGTTGTATATTTATCATCAGAATCACGCCTACACGAACATTTCACAACTGTGTAAATTAATTCTATAAAAAATAAAACAAAAACTTATAATTTGCTCGTTTGTAAAAAATTGCAATTTGATCCCATACTTTTTGAATTGTACAAACTTTTTGTCTTAATTATCTTTATAATAGAAAATTTACGTGACGTTTTCTATTAGATTTTTAACATTTACTAACAAAAAAAATCTTTTTAAAGAATTTAGGTACCTTTTAATCACAAAAAAAAAAAAAAAAGATTGTGGATCAAATCATAACTTCATAAAAAAGTTAGAGACTGAATGAGCAAGTTACATTTCAAAAAACTATGTAAATTGTTTGGGACCATATCTCCAAGTACGTTTCCAAAGTTTTTTTTTTTCTTTTTTTTGTTTTTTTCTTCAACTCAAAATTACTCTTCACTATAACATCTCCAGATGCCTACAATAAATTCAAACTTTAAACGTTACAACTTTGTTATTTTAAATCTAAATGCAATGTTTTTTTTTAATTGTATTGAATTTTGAGAACAATAAAATAAGGTCTATATTGATTTTTCTTATTAACATATTTAAGATTTTATATTTTTTTTTTCTACTCAAAACAGTTTTTTTTCCCCTCAAATACATATTTCTAAAACTACATCTAATTTCAAAACCAAAACACATTGTAAAACTTCCCCAAACGGACCTTAATGGCCTAGAGGCACAGTTTCCAAAGGAAATGAAATAAGTACTCGGTTGTTTGATTTCTAATAAGATCACGCACTTGCCAAAAGCTTGTGATTTTCAAATTAGGTAAGCGTTTCTCAAAATTTAGTCTTGAGATCAAAGTGTCCACGGTTTCTGAAAATTATATTGGAATTTGGAGATTGTAGAAATTAGGGATACTAATAATCGTCCCTCTCCATATTACATACATAAATCATACGCATATGTATATATGTATATGCACTTTGTACACACAGTAATAAAAGCCATGTTGTCTACTCTATTCAACTTTTGAAATTCTGACTTTTTGTCTTTATAAATCTTTTCTCAAAACTTTTAATTGTATGTTGATAATGCAAGAAAAATTACAACCTTATACTCACTTCATAATTGAAATATATAAACGTCTACGAATTACTACTCTAATTCTTTTACAATGCCTTGCTGAAATTTAAAAAAAAAAAATCATGGCTCTGTGAATGTATATGCATGTCTAATAATATATTCATACGCAAATACATATATTCATATTTATGTAAGTTTGTGCATGTTAATTTGCATCTACGTGTAGAATGTGTGCATGCAAGCTGTTTGTATGAAAGTATGAATATCCATGTATGATGCTTTTTGATGGTAGCACAAAAAAAAAAAAAAAAGGGTCCTAATATAACTGAATGACCATAAATATATATGTAACTCAAATCAAAATTATATAAATATATTTGTACATGATGGCACTTGGAACTAGGCAAGCAATTGGCATCATCACATGCATGGTGCTTGATGCATGCCCCAAACTCATATCATGTCCTATATCTATAGACACCCACATATAGATATATTTATGATCTATATATATACAAATATATATATGTATGGGACACAAAGTGGCCAACAAATTGCGAGGCTTTCTATAACAACTGGGGGAACTAGCTTCAATGCAATATATTGGTGGGTACTCTCTCTGCGACACAAACCTGCTTAAAAAGCTTTTTTAAGCAATCAGAGATTCAAAGTGGGACAGTCACAAAAAAAAAAAAAAATAAATAAATAAACAGAGAGAGATGAAAAGATAAAAGGACGTTGCTAATATATATATATATATATATGATGCGTAGAACTCATATATATAACTATATATATGAGATGCATAGAACAACGAAAAGGGTTATAATGCGGTGCGCAATGAGTTGGAAAAAGCCCCAAGACACACCTTAAATAGTTTGTTTCACACCTTCTTTTCCATGTCGGGTTAGAGAGGGAGAGAGAGAGAGAGAGAGAGAATCATCAGCTAGCTATATAAGCAAGATGAGTACATGCATTAAACCTGCAGATAAAAAGAAGACACTGCACAGTGCACCCACACATATATATATTTATACATACGCAAATACACGTATATAGATATAGGCCCTAGCAAGCTCCAATATTGGCTAGCTTATTAACAAACACGTAGAAGAAAAGAAAAGTGTACTTCTCTTGAAAAAAGCCATTCTCTTATCAGTATGTACTGTAGATGATGATGTAAGAAAAGGAAAAAAATGGTTATTCCTGGATTTTTATTGTTTGTATGAGTTCTTTTCTCTTTCTTTTTAAAATTTAATTTAATTTTTTTTTGGCATATGGGAAGTAAAAAAAGTACCAAGTGGGTAAAGCTGCAATCAATTAGGATGTCAGAAAATGTAAGCAATACACTTATATACTTGGACCATCATGGCAGATCATCAGGGGTCATAGAATTATTGTTTACTAAGAAGAACAAGCAAAGGAATAATAAGTACTGATATCATCTGCAAGCTGGATTATCAAAAACAATAATAGAGATGATCATGACATAATAAATAAAGAGATATATATATATATGTATATATAATTTTGGTAGTAGAATTCAGTAGTTTAATATTTGTTTAGAAATAATTAGACAAGAAAATGGAGGGGCAATATGGAAAGGAGGAGCTCCCTTCAGTCCAAGCAAAGAGAAAGAGGGGGATGAAAAGTATCTCCCGCTTCATTCACACAATCACAGTAGAAAATTTATCGATCGAGTCTCTGATTCCCTTTAATTTTTAGTTGGCATTATTTTCTACTCGGTATTTGAATGAATGAGTCGGCAGTTACTTCATCAACCCATTATGTCCTATCCATGAGTGGGCTGAAGGAAGCTCTCGCTCGCCATTTCTTCATTCATGCATATCCCAGCAGTAAGTACACATATACATATGCATATATATGTACATATATGTTTATTATCTATCAGGCAAAAAGGGACAGCAAGCTCTGAAAAATCATATATGGAAGAAATAAAAGTGAATAGTAAATCAAGCCAATTATGCAAACAAGAGAGGTGAAATGTGTTACTCTCCAAAAATGCCACAAAATTGTGATTACCAATCACAGTCTCACAAGCTCATTGCCATTATATATATATACATATATATATATATATGTGTTAGAGAGAAGAAAATTAAAACACACACATGAACATAGTATATGTTAATTCTCATTTTGACAAAAGCAAAGAAAGAAAGAAAGAAAAAACAACAACAACAAGAATCAGCTGAAAACAAGAAGTCACTCTTTTTGGGGGGTAAATGAAGAAGTCACTTTTCATTTCCAGATTTAGCAGTGGCCCAAATTGACATTATCATTATATATAGCAAAATAAATAATCAAAATCCAAAAAACTTAATTAATAATGTATAACAGCAGTAGTGCTACTCTATGAAACCCTGATAATAGGCTCATTATATACTTAGTTACTACTATTTTTTTATGCCTAACCTATAAATATAGGCTCATTATACTGAGTATATATTATTCTGATCAAAACATAACCAGCCATAAAATATCAAACACATATCCAAAGTACTAAAACAAATTATTAAACAGACAAACAATAATTTGGGCCATTAACTAAAACCTCATGGCTAAAACAGGATGTCGGATTCAATAATACCAAAGATTAAGTTAAATAAAAAATAAAACAAACTTGTAATATTCATGAAGCTTTCCTGTGAGCAAGAGGGTAAAATATATAGAGAAGAAATAAGATAGCTGGGAAATGAAGAAAAGGAAGAAACACATTAAGATTTTTACAACATGATTAGTAAATAACCACGGTATATATGTAGATATATATACATAGATATACGTATATCTATGTATATATATTCGCACACGCAACAGCATCAATAATCTAGAAAACTAACCCATGATTTGCGCTGGAAGATTACGAATTAATTTAAAAACTTATTGAAAGAGATTAAACAGATCAAAAACTGATGTTGAAAGCTCAACCAAAACGAAAGCAAAACCAAAGACATATCTGAGATTAATGTACCAAACCTTGGGAAGTCGAAACCTTTGACAAATTTATAATCTTAAAAGTCCTCTAATATATATTGTCTTCTAATAAGAGGGAACGAAGAGAGCGTATATATTTATATATGTAAATCGATCTGAAAAATGGGGGGTATATATGAAAGAAAAAAAAAATTTTGTTAAAAAAAAAAAATAATAATAATAAAGACAATAATTGAGTGGATGACAAACAATAGACAGAAAAAGATATGGTGAAACTTAACTGTAACTGGTTGGTACAAATTTATGTTGGAAATATCCTCTCCATTCCTTGGAACCCTAAAAGTTTTAAGTGCTGCCATGTTGTTGCTGAAAACCCTAGCTATAGTACTACTTCTCAAGTTTTTTATGGCAAGAAATATTTAGATGGAAATAAGGATATTAATATGACACAAAAAAAAAAAAAAAGGGGTAAAATGGAAAAATGACTTGCCCAGAATAAGAAAGAGGAGGTGGGTTTTTTTTTTTTTTTTTTTAAATTATTTTAATGTAGAGGAGATGATGGGTCACTATCTCCATGAGAGTCAGAGACAAGAAAGCGACTCCAAAATCTTAAGAAATCTAATACAGGAGAGAGAGAAGAAAAGGAAAAAAATAAATAAAAGGGGGGGGGGGGGGGGGGGGGGGGGTGTGGGGGCGCATAGGGTGGGGGTGAGAAGCTGGGTTTTCATTTTTCCTGTCTCCAGGTGATCTTCTAGCAAGATGATAATGTTAAAAAAAGCAAGGAAAAGTGAGAAATATAGGACATCATTTCTCTCTCTCTCACACACACTTATAAAAACACAAACATGAGTGCTAATTGGGTGAAAAAAATAGTTCACGATGATTTCACATGACCGCATCTGTTTATATTATAAGGATTAGAATTTAAATATTGGACACCCAAAGTTTTAAAAAATGGTAAAAGAAAGGCAAAAAAAAAAAAAAAAAGCGAGAGAGAGAACATTGGAAGAGACTAGTTTTAAACCAAGATTATAAGTCAGTTGGGGGTTCAAAATTTTAAGAAATTTAAGAAATTGTACCGTCCTATGGTAATTTCACATGACTTCATCTGATTACATTACCCAAAGTTTAAAAATGATGAAAAAAAAATAAAGATTCACCAAAAAAATGGTGAAAAAAAGAGACAACATTGGAAGAGCAAAGTGTTTTTAAATGACCATGACAAGATTATAAGTCACTTTGGGGGTCACAAAATTTTAAGAAAATCAATTATTTATAAGCAAATTTTTTGGGGATAGTTTTAAATTACTGTTTTTGTAAGGGATTGAAAAAATCGAGAATAATAATTACAACATGTGATAGTTTAGCACTTTTTTATAATTAAATTAAGAAACTACAAATATCCTAATCAAGTGATGATCCAAACTAGAAAAGAGAAGAGGGTGGAGCCATGTTGTACTGATTCCCTGGGGTAACTTATTTGACCATATTGTCCCAAGCACAATAATAAAAATAAATTAATAATCATAAATACATTGTATTTAATGTGCTTTGTTCAGACAATAAGATTATGATCATAGGGCGACAACCAACAACCATGACACCTAACATATATCTCTCTTTTTATAAATATTCTTATCTATAAAAATATATATATATATAAGTTTCTATAGTAAGATATCTGATCTCTTATTTTACGCTAGTGTGTATCAGAAAAAATATATTATTTTAATCAAATTTTTAATGTTATAATATATAAATAGAGTGTATCGATGTAAATTTTTAATATAAATATTAAAAATCATATAGTTTAAAAACTAATCAAAAGACTAAAACATAATTCCTACTAAGATATAGGAGGTTTTACCGACGTAGAAGCTTTATAAAAATATATATATATATATATATATATATGCATATATATTCTTAGAATGCCACTGTTTCTTCCACTTTCAGCTGTTAACTGATCATAAAATTTCCTCAACCATTCATTTCATTTGTGAATTCTATATATACGACTCTGTCCGTGATTGATATAGAATTGCTTCATTTTCCCACTTTAAGTTGCTCTTTCACATTAATGTCACTGTTCTGAAAAGTGGTTCAGTTCAGACATGATTTCCCATACAAAGTCATATGTCTGCAGTCCACATGGAATGATTGACCCATTACACTTTTTTTAATTACTGTATTTTATTTTATTTATTCTGCTAGAATTATTTTATTTACCTATTCGTTCATCATTCTGCCTCTGTGCTTCATAGTATACTTTAAATTTCCACTATTTATTCCAGCAAAAAATTTTCCACTATATATTCTATTGGAGTTCGCCTTTTTCAAACGCAAAAACACACAGAGTATAAAAATTTCACATTGATCTAAAGTTTTTTAAAGCATTTATAATTAGGTCTGTTATTTAATATTATCGATTGAAGTAAATGATAATATCATCAATTAAATCTGTCTAAAATTATCTCTAATGATTAAAATATCAATAACATAAAATAAGATATCGTATGTATCTTGTAAAGTCTCCAATTTTGTTATCATGTTCAATTAAAAAGTATAGTTAAAAAAAAAAAAAAAAACCTTTATTTGTCCCATTCTTTGCAGGAATTCTATGCAGGATGCCACTCTGTAGAGGAGTAGTCCCAATTTAATTGGGTCGTAAATAGAGAGGGGTTCTGTTCATGTTAGTTCTTCACGCCAATTGACAAGACATTTTATATTATAAAATTAGACATATAGATATATAATTTGCGAACCCGGTCAATAATTTACAGTATTTTTTAGATCATAAAAAACTGGTTCACCAATAATAAGGGGGCGATCTATGTGTAGACTAGGCTTGACTTATAACAGTCGGCTTCAGCCTTTTGGAAATAAAAGAGAAGAAAATCGAGCCAATTGATTCATGTCAGGTTAAATAAAAAAAGTCATTCTCCCAATAGTACTTTAAAAACATATATATGTATATATATATCTATTTGAATTGGACTGATATATAATTGGGGTACCCCTAGCTACCTTTGAAATATCTTTTTTTTTTTTTTTTTTTTCACGGTTCTTCTTTTTAATTTTGTGGTCCAGGATTTGCCTCTCAATTTAACATATGTTTATTAAATTAATTAGAGATAAAAATTTTAAATTAAAATTAATTAATTTTTTTTAAAATTAATTATAATTTTTATTAATTTTTAAAAATAAAAACTGATATAAAAAATTATAATTTAATTAAATTTAAATTTAAATTTCAAACAAAACATTAAGATTAGGTCAATAGTTTGCTTGAAAGTATACTCCTACTCTTTTTTTCTTTTCTTTATCAAGAATAAATTTTTATGTTACGTTGCAAGTCAATGCGAAAATGATGTCACATCATTAACTTCAACAAAATCTTCAATGCAACATTATTGTATGTTGCGTTAAAATTTCATATGCTCCACGATTTAGGTCGTGGTTTAATAGTATCGGAGTTACTAGTAGGTGATTTAATAGATAAAAAGTTTAAATTAGAGTCTTTTTTAGGTTATCAGTGCGCTTGAGATTGTTTTTAAACTAAGTTAACACAACAGTTCGTCCCTTCACACTTTCTTCTTCTCTTTTTTGTTTTTCATAAAAATTCATGTGGCCTATCTAAAAGAGATATGCCATTTGAGAGTTATATTCCAAACAAAGCACATAAAATGTTTGCTTCCTTAGTTGTAGCCATCTGCATCGCAGAGAGTGCTCCATGGAGACCAGCATTCGTTCCGTGCGTTCCCAAGTCTTGTTTGCCATCATATAAACATACGCGCACACACCACACACACACATATATATATATAGTTATATATTAAAGTCTCTGCTGTATATATAGCTTTGGTATCAGCAACAAACGTGATAGTGGGTAAAGAAAGAAACACAGGACCCAGTAAGGAGTAAGGACAGTCCTTGCCCACATTTAGCTTGATTCTCGTGCTACGTCAGTTCATAATTTGCTCAAAAACTTGCACACACTCTGAATCTCACCAGCAATTAAAAATTATTTGCTACTATTGTTTTTGCCTGTTAGGGTACTTTTTTTTGCAGGAAAATTACGAATCTTAAACATGCCCATTTGTGGGAAAGGACCAAACTCTAATAGAACCCCAAAAAACTCAAAGAAGTCGAATACAAGGATCACATATCTATATATATAGTTACCATATATAATGTATAAGTTACATTACACAGAAGAAGTTGGGGGGTTGGGGGGGGGGGGGGGGGGGGGGGTGGGGTGTGGTGTGGTGTGGTTTGGTTTGGCAAGTTTGTGGTCCAAAAAGTGTTGTGTTTCTTTGAGTGGTGGGTGTGAGGAAAAGGAAAGACAGTATTAGTGTTTTGAGTAAAGTTAGGGATATCTCTGATGTCTTATAATACATGAGATGATTTCATATATTATTTATCATTTGATAAGAGATGTGATCCATCTTACTAATAAAAAAACAAAACAACTTTTTTTTTTCATCCACGTAATGTAGTGAAAGGTACTAGAGATGTCCGTTAGCTTTATTCTAGTGTTTTCCACCAAGGGGTGTGAAAATGATGAGCTGGTCTTTTGTTGGGTTTTTTTTTACTTTAGAGCACTAAGAGATAGCAATGAGAGAAGAGATGACAAAGTTGCTGGTTGATCCCCACAGCCCCTCTGGCCTCTACAATGGGGAGCAAACAGCCTGACAGACATGTTGTTTTGGACCACCTATTTGTCCTTTTGGTGCCCAATTTTCTGATCCCCTCCCTCTGCTTTCATCTGGATAGGTAAAATACCATTATTATTCATTCACCATAACATCTAATTCTCATACACATTCTTTAGTCCACCCAACTCAAAAAAAAAAAAAAAAAACTTAATGATCTAACCATATTAGTTAGGTCAAAATAATTTGAAATTCTCTGGTGTCATTTCTGTGTCACTCTGTAAAGTTTGTGGAGAGCTTTTCCAAGTGCCAAGACATTATAAGTGTAGGGGGTGTGCAAAGCCTTAATTAGATTTTACATGTATATACTTTAACATAAAACAAAATTAGCTAATGAAACACGTATATAAGTATAGCAATGAGCTGCTATTCGATACCCTTACAAAATGGCACTTGTAAGTTCTTTTTTTTTTTGGTGAGTATTGTAATAACTAGATAATTTCATATTTTTTTACACTAATATCTAAATAGTATCATGTAACAGCATTCGAAATAAAAAGTTATAATTACCGGATGTATCCGCCTTTTGGATACGAGACCATTCCTATAAGTATATACAAATAGGGAGGTACTGTTGATTGGCACCTTAATTAGGCAGTACTTGTAACTTTTGTGGTATGTTATATCAATTAGGAGATTTTAGTGTATTATTTTTCAACTAATCCTATGTCATAAGATTCTAAATAGAAAATTAAATATAAATCAACTGATTGGTATAAATTTCTAAAAAATTACAAATATCAGATAGTATCTGATTCCAGATATAAGAGCTTTCCTATATGTGTGTGTAACGTCCCAAATGCTAACTAACAATAATAATAGAAATCAACATGAGTAATATGATGGAATAGTATTTAATTAATTATAACATTATGTTAAGTTATTTTTCACAGATGATGCGATGAGGACTTGACGTGTTAGAATAAGATTCACATCAAATTAATGAATTTAATATGCTGATTTAATGAATGTATTATATGTAGGCATAAATATATATAATTACTTCCATATCTTTGGATTCTATTGTGAGAATCTCAGTAATTGGTAATTATTTAAATTTGATATTTTCTATCCTTCAATCAAGGAGTTTGGGGATTGACTTTTAGTCTTTAATTCCAATATTCATTGTATATTATATTTCCTCATTTACCATATTCAGTAAAAATAGAAGGATATTTATTTTCCTTATTCTTTAATGACCCTATTGACGTGTATATATATATATATATATATGCTATCATAAATTTATGTAATCTTCTGAATCTATATATATGTTAACATATTGTATATTACTTATATATATTATGTATTTGTTATTTTCTGTACTTATACATATACGTAGTTTCATGTCAGTGAGTGTTAGCAGAGGGGGAAAAAAAAAGAGGAAAATTAGATTTTTATTTTGATGGAATTTCTCTAGCTGTCTAATAGATTTTGCTTGCCGAAATAAACCTGTTTGACAACCTAAAAATTTCCTTTAAACATAGAGCCAATAATACACTGACAACTTTCATTGTCAGAAAAATTTTCACGTACAATATTTTTAACCCCTCTCTCTTTCTCTCGGTCTCTACTACCTAGCCACCATTATCGTCATCTTTCATCCTCCTCTATTAATTTCTTTTTAAAACCATAGGGACAATTTCTTTGGGAAATGTATATTTTTGTGACGATGATTTTTTTTTTATTTGTTTGGTTTGGGATCCTTTATGGGATGATTGTCTTGCTGGGTCTTATCTTATGAGTTTGAGGAGATGACAAGAAAAATGACATTGTACACCTTGATGATGATGATGATGTTCAGTGAGCGGATTTTTTGTCACTGTTGGTTTGAGATTTGCTACCTTGCTCCTTCCGTGACTAGTGCTATGACGGTACAATGTCGGACCTAATATATGACAGTTTTAAAAGTAAAGAAGTTTTTTAATGATGTGTATAATTATGATGATGAAAAAAAATATATTTATTTACATTTATGAGATTTAAGTGTCTTATTAAGCCCTTGCATATATAAGTTAATTTATATTGTAGATAAAAGAAGTGATAAGAGGTCATATTAGAGAAGCTTAGAACGAAAGTGGAACAATGATAAGAAAATAGGACGAATGATCATGGATGAACAGTTTTAATTTCAAATAAAATTTTGAAATTTTGATTTATTATTATTTTGATTGAAAGATTAATATAGACTTTTTAATTTCATGATATGGTTTTAAAAAATTATATGGTTTTTTTCTAAAATTTTCTAAGTAATTTATTCGATTAGTTGAGAATATTATTTCAAATTAAATTCTTCTGTATTTTTTTATAAAATATTAATGTTCAAAAGAGAAATCAACTGATATGCGTAACGTGTGTGTGGAAAATAAAAAATGCAGAAGCAGGAAGCATGTTACTCCCCTGCTCCCAACACACAAACCCACGTGCAAATTTCGACAATTCACACAGACGGGTGCAGAAGTTACCATCCCGTACAATTCCAATATAAAGAGAAAAAACCATAAATCCTAGCTGAGCTAAGTGGGCCTGCCAACCAAGTCTATAATTCCTAGACACGGTGGAAAAGCAATGACATGAAAGAGAGAGAGATTCCTACTTCCGTAGAGGTAAACAACGGCGATGAGAAACAGGAAAAAAAAAAAAAGTCGCAGAACTGGGCAATACCGACAACTTAAACTCCTCTGTTAAACTGTTTAAAACACTCGAAATACAGCAAAAGGCCTGAACAGAATCACCATAATCCAAAAAAAACAACCAGTAATTAGTTAAAAGAACTTCATGATAGGAAAACCGGAACTTCAGTAGTGAGATGCATGAAGTCATGTACACGTTGGAGGGGGATAAGAAATATATATATATATATATATTTTGTATATAAAAGTGTGTTTGTGTATATATATACAAAAATTTCACATATGGTATGGATTTCCGTGAATAACAAAATTTTGTCTCTGTGGATGAAAATTCAGTATTCGGCTATCTAATATCTTTTGAGGATTGGCCAAGCTTAAAAACACCTTGGATACATCGGACATTTGGACCTCACGGCAAGACCGGTTCATATTTAGATTCTTAGGGTACCTTCCATCTGATTTTTTGGAAGACAGCTTAAAAATGAGAGAATGTAACAAGTGTGTACTTGGTTTCCCGATGCGATCAAATTGCTCGTTTTGTAGAAGGCTGCTTGTGCTACGAACGTGGATCTTTGATTTCAGAACAACTGAAACAACAAATTTGTCGATCCATCTCCAAATGTTCGTAGATCTGGAGGTTTAACCAATGCCCTGCATAGAGGGCAAGTCCTTTCTCTCTCAAACCTGAAAACACATAATTTTCTTTTAGTCAAAAGATTAAAGCAATATAATGTCACTGCACCAAAAGAAAAGCAAAATAAAGTAAATCCTAATTGTAGGCTGAAACTCTGGCAGGGTTCAGTTTTTATATTTTGCTGAATGGCTGGGTTCAGTTAAGCAGTAACAACGTTTCCCGGCAATGGTATCAAGTTACTCTACAAACCATAATCTTAGGTTAGCCATTAAGTGAAAATCGAAAGATTAGATGGAACGCAAACTAGGAACTTATCCTGCTTAACAAGTCCTTCCTTACTATGAGGAGAAAGGAGTTCGCAAAGAAGTTTTTCAGAAACATAATTTCTTAAACTATAATAGCTCAAAGCACCATTTTTTAAAAAGGATTTACAGGGGCATTTTTCTTTTCTTTTCTTTGGTTCTAAATTTAAGGAAAAAGTTTATGCAAAAACTTGATTTATTTTTTTAATCCAAAAACTTGTTACAAATGAGAATTGGCCGCGGGATTTCTGGAAAGGTTAATCCTAGTGGTAATTGGAACTCCAGTAAAACCAAGTTTTCTGGTCATACGGCAACTTCCATATTATATAGCTCCCCCGTTTGCACAAGATCCCTGATCCAATATATGACAAAAGTTTGTTTCGAGAGGTTAAAAGGGGAAGACAAATGATAAAAAGACATAACAAAAGCTTCTTTCCTATCGTCACTCTCTATTATTAGCATACGTATCTAAGACACCCCATGTCGAAGTTCTTGACAATCAATCATGCTCTTATAATCTTTATCAAAGAAAGAAACTTATCTTTGCAGGTCTCAACCCAATTGGGCTTGTACTGTAAATAAATGAAATCCAAAGTTAAGAAATAAAGAGTATGCAAACTGACCACTCTGAAACGCAGTCCTCGCAGAAGATGTGTTTACAGCACAATAAGATTGGAG
Source organism: Ficus hispida (assembly GCA_025413025.1). Taxonomy (NCBI): domain Eukaryota; kingdom Viridiplantae; phylum Streptophyta; class Magnoliopsida; order Rosales; family Moraceae; genus Ficus; species Ficus hispida. Next base: position 14,578,981 of record CM046364.1, on the reverse strand, counting down.
AATGCATCTTCTCCTGGCAAATAGCACAAAGATCTCCAGCTGCATTTACCTGGAATCAAATCCTTCTGAGTTAGGTTACAGCAATTATTACGTACATGAAACAAACCAATCTTCATCATATAAATACAACTACTTATACTGAAGCATACAGAAGAATGACATCTGTCAGTAACATTGCTTTAGAATAACACAAAGAAAGCTTGGTTCTTTGGTTTCGATGTTGACCGAAATTTCTTGAACTAATTATGATAGTGAACTGATCTTAAGCACAAGTTCTTCAATGTACAGCATCAAAGACACAGAGAACAGACATAACTCAGCAACTCACGAAACATCTTGAGAAGTACTATAATTTTTTTACCCCTAACCAAAAGACCATGTCCAATCTATGAGCTAATATTAAAGGCCAAGTATTAAAAGACATTTCACTCCACTTGCTAGAACAACCAGACGAATGCGACATAAGTAGTAAATTTAAGCAAAACTAGACTGCCAATATTAACCTGTTCTGGTGTGGCACGAGACCCATAATTTACATCCCTCCGCGATAGTGCCTTTGCAGCAGATAAAAAGGATTGAACCTACAAGGCAACGAAAATAAGTTAAAGATAATATAAAATTGATTTCCGCTCCAAAATTGAGTCATCATCATCTTTACGTGTCAATAAAAAATAATAATAAAGATAATACATGTGCTGATGTGCACACACACACACAAAAACACAATTGAGAATATTGCATTGTAACTGAAAAAGAATACCTTCTCAACAACAGACGTTAGCTTGAAAGTCAAATACAATCCTGTAGTTAGTGACGAGAAGAGGCTTCCATAATCTTTGTTCAGAAAGAAACGATACCACACAGGTGTTGGTAATATGGCACGGTACAACAGCAGTGTATACTCAATCAAGGTTAACATTTGTCCCTTTAAAATGAGATGTCTATCAGCAAAAAGATAATCACCAGAAATTACTGGAAAGAAAAATTGAAAACTACCATTAAGCGCTATGGCTCACGTGACATGCTTCTGGTTATTTCTAATAAATCATGCTATTTTACCTGTCTGCGGAAGTTATAGCCTCTCCCATTCTTGTAATATATAAGCACCAAACACTTGAGAGCCATTGCTGCCTGCCTCATTAGAGTATCTGAATATAAATGCAACAGCATTAGTCTAGGACACAAATACCAAGGCAACAGTGAAGGCAAAAACACAGAGAGAATAGAGATACATAAAAGGCATACAGAAGTAACAGAACCAGGGAAAATTCTTCAACCACAATAAAACTACAATTTGTTTTCAAGAGAAAAAACTGATTTTTGAAAAGTTAAAAATTGAGAATTACCAAACCATTTTAGAACACAGTTCCATATTTAAATAGGTTTTAAAAAATCAAAGAACTAAACTCCCCATTGGAAGTTCCATCTCCATGTTCAATTTCAGATTATTTAAGTGTAACTTGCAATAGATCGACTGTCTACCACTCTCTTTTGAAGATGAACTGTCTTCATAGGTTAAATAACAATAAATACTACTAAAATGTAGAAAGTTTTTATCTTAGCCAAAAGACAAGAGAAATGAACAGAAAACGAACGCAAAGAAGAGAGGAGAGGAGAGAAAAGAAAAAATCCATACCATTAACCAAAATGATGAATATAGCATGCCAAAAAGGCGGTACTGCTTGTGGAGGAAGCATGACTAGCGGGTATAAAAGATCATCATTCCGAAACCACCAATAAATACTAATTATGTGAAGCATAAAGGCGATGACAATGCCAACAAGGATATAACTATTCCTCTCTCCCTGTAGAATCAACAACTATTCAGTCTCTTTTATCTGCTGCAGTGGAACTTAGGTCAGGCAAACAAAAAAAGAATAAAAAATCTGAAGACACACCTTAAGAGCTGTCTGCCTCCGAACAATATCATTTGATTTATACATGACAGCGGATATCCATATCGTGACAAAGAAACCTGAAATTATCCAAAAACAAGAAGATAATGAAACACAAAAGCAAACTACAACACTCATGTTAAATAAACACGAAATCATCGTGGTATCATTTTGCGCACATAGGGGAGGTGGGACTCGGAAATCAGAATATGATAACTGCGAAGTTGCATCAAACTACTAGAGATATAATAAAATTCACATGGTGGGAGAAAATTTTATGTACTAAGAAGCAATCTCCTCGAGGCTCGAATATTCCCCCATAAGTCTTTTTCTATGATGTTCATAAAGTCCTTCCAACCATCGGCATAATAGCCCGCGAAAGTCATTACAAAACAACAAAATAGCAATTCCCTTATGCTATAATTTTCTATATCCTTTCATCAATGATAAGGACCAACCGGCACCTAATTTGTCCTAAAGCAGACCTTTTACGGTAAGCTAGCTAAAGTCTCAAACTTGAAGCTAAAATCTAATGGTTTCTTTATAGCACTAACCAATTTGCAAAAAGAAGCGGAGTTTTGATCCAATTTGAGCTAAAGCAGAAGGAAATTGTTCAAACAAGAAAGGTAAGAAGAAAAGAAAGTACCTTGCAAGTGCTGACGAATGAACACCACAAGCAAGAGAATCGAAAACGGAAGAATCTGCTCAATCCATTTGGCAATCTGTTGAATGTCGTAACTCTGGTGAGAAGAATCATCACTCCGTTGCTGCGGAACGCCGGGAATAGCTGCAGACGGCAACGAAGGTTCCAACGGATCTCTCTCGCCGGCTTCCGCCGCCGCGACGTGGTCGCTACGTGCCGAGCTCGGCCGATCATCCAATGCCGGCATCCTCAGCGATCCACCACCACCATCCTCGTCCACACCACCTTCCCCTCCTTCATCCTGCCCTCGCGATTGTACAGAGCGCTCCTCCTGTTCTCCGCCGCCTATAATCCGAATCGAAACCTCCGGGGGATCGCCGGCGCCACCGCTGGTGCCGACGCAGTTCTCAACCGAAACACGCGGCGAATCGGGAGCAGCAACCGCACCGCCGTTGACCGCGACGCCTCCCTCGCCTTCGCGCTGCGCGGACCTCGCCGGAACTATCCCGGAGTACTCCAACACGAACGACAACGGCGATTGCAAGAGATTCAAGGAAGGAATCTGCAACATGGCGAGACCTCTACGCGAATTGTCGCCGACGCCGACTCCGCCACCACTCGTAATTACGCTTCTCGGAGAAGGATTCCCGTAGGAATCGGAGGCGTTACCTGACGCCGCCATGAAAACCACCTCGCGAAAGCTCTCTCTTCTTTTTTCAAAAATTACGTTGCTTTGTGATCAGATTGGAGAGGAAGGGAGTACCAAAACGACACCGACGCTGGAGAAACGACAAGAAAGTCAGGCGTGAAAGGGAGACACAAAACGGCAAGTTTCTTCGTCGTTCATTGTCGACTGAATCAATGGAAAGCAAAATGTTGTTCAAAGTTGGTGCCTATCACAGAAACCGGAAGACGACGACGAATAAGAAGAAACGAATCGAGGAGGAGAGAGAAACAGGAGAGAGAGAGGAGCGAGAAAGGGGAAGGAAGGAGGAGTTGGCGACCGTTGAAGTCAACAAAGACACGTCAGCACAGCACTGGATCATCAATCCTTTTTATCTTTGTTTTTTGGCTTTTACCAAATTCTTTGTTTATTTTCAATTCTAAAATACTTTTTGTTTATTATAAATAAATATCTTAGTGCTCCCCATTTTTAATTATAATATTCCTCTTTTTTGTTTTTCTAAGATTTGGCTCGTCGGGTTATAACTGAGCTTAAAATTTTGGAGAATTCTGCAACTTATTTTAACTATTAAATTAGTTGGCGCGCGTGTAAAACAATTATATAAAAGTTTTCCAAAAAAAAAATTTTAAAGAAAAAGAAAAAAGACAAAAAAGATAAAATAAAATAGGACCGAAACGCTTTTGTAAAATAAAAAAAATAAAAAAACCCCCTCAAAACTATTTTATAGAACTCTAGAAAAAAACTTTAGCAAAACTTTTTTTACCCGGGTATGAAACTCCAAGAAAACTTATTTAATTGATGATGAATAGATAGATAAATAGATTTTTATCCAATTTCAATAAAAATATTAAATATTTATCATTTATTATCATATTTATAAAAAAAAAACATAATAATAATATTATATTTGACTCCCAGAATTAGAATCCTACACCCTCAAAAAATACAAATATATACCACCTAATTTCCAGGTTCACCATCATACCATTTAATTGTTCTTCATTCTTCTTCTTCAAGTTAGTTGACAAACTTGTCGTATTTGTTTGACCATTTTTTTCCTCTAATTTTCTTTTCTTAATCCTTTAATTTTGCTTCTTTTTTTTTTTTTTAATTATTGTTTGGCTATTTTAGAGCTTTAATTTTTGACTTTTTTTCTCGAAGGCCGGACTGAAGAAAAATAAACAAAGTTCACATTTTGCGCGTAATAGATTCCGACCACTCTTTTAACATCTCATTTCCGCGTGTAGCTTGATAACAGTTGGCTCCAGGAGTCCAATCTCATCATTGAACACAAAACTCCAACAAAAAATAAATTACCTAAAAATACTATTTAAAAAATTAGTTAAATTACATTGTTTTTTAGTGATTACGAGTTTAATACCTGTACGTTACACGGAAAAGAAAGAAAAAATAAATAAATAAATAAATAAATGAGTATTATATAATAAAAATATTTTGTTAAGTTAAATATTATAATTATAATTAATATAATTTTTCTTAAAATCTTTTTTAATAGTGAATTTGTAAAATCAAAATGATAATAATACTAATAATAATTAAAACGAAAATAAAAGGAAAAAGATAATTTTTTTTTTCCAATTATAGTCATTTAAACGAAAAAAATTAAAACAGAAATAATAAATTAAACAAAAAATTTGAAAATTTAACAGCAAAATTTTTTTTTTTAATAATTTAAATAAGCATAATTAAAAAAAGTAGAAAAAACTAATTAAATTTATAAATAAAAACAAAAATATGTTTCATATTTAATAAATTTAATTTTAGAGTATAATATTAATAACAACATTTATATGTCTCTCCTTGGCCCATAATTCTACAAGCAAAATTGAACAACAATAAAAGTTTTAGAGGTAATTTTTTAAAAAAAATCTAGCTACCTGCCAAATAATTTGAAGGACCAAAAATAAAATAGTGACATGGTTTAGATAAAAGGTTCCAAATTTCTCACTAAGTTATGTTACCTGTATGTATGTATGGATTTAGGCTCATATGTTTGATGTTTGTGTAGCCCCTCGTTTCAACAGGAATAAGCATACAAGAAAAAAAAAAAATCAGTTATTAACAAATCAAAAAATATCAGAAGTCAAATTAATACAAGAAATTAAAATCAGTACCTACACCAAATAGAATATGTCACTTAAGCAAAACAATAGCATAAAATGATAGAGGAAACAGAGTCGACCAAATTTATTACCAAAATTCATCTATATATTGGCTCAACAATTTCCACGATGTACAATGAAAAGGGCAAGTGTCTCCACTCAAAAAACTGTACTATCAAGAAAATATATAAACCAGGAAAATATTTTATACGAGAATGACGATTTTACCTCAAACAAAAAAAGAAAACACATGAAAAAAAACAAAAACAAAAACAAAAGATTTGTCTATATTGAAACCAATCATCTAAACAAAAAGGAAGAAATTTAGTGGCTACTTTTTATAATTACCTATTGTCATCATTTGACAATGCATTTGATACTTGGTAGCCCCTCGTTTCGGTGGATATAAACATACAAGAAAAATGAAAATAAGTTACCAACAAATTTATATATCATTTTTAAACTCTTTCAAAGAATAATAGAAAATGGTCTAACATGGCTCTAAAATTTGATAATAAACACTAACTGGACTATATTACATAGATAAGGCCTTATCTACCAGATGATGGATCCTAGCCTTTTCAGAATCAGAAGTGCAGGTTCAAAACCTGATATCAACGCAGCAAATCAGAACTACATTACAAAGATAAAGCCTAGTTTATAGGCTGATGATTCGTCACCAATTCACAACTCTTGTACAAATAAATTACCAAAAAGATGACATCCTAAACCTGATAATAGGTTACAGAAATCCTAATTAAACTCAAACTAAATACAAGTAAAACAGCAACCTCAGATTAGAAATCATAATCGAACACAAATATCCTAATTTTTTGTCCTGCACTAAAAAAAAAAAAGCATGTGCAATTAAAATTATGTTGGACTAATCAATCCTAAACTCACTTGATAACCTAGTTCAAATACTAAGAATATAAATTACTAATCCTAGTAAGAAATGATAACAAGTCGCCACTACAAAAAAAAAAAAAAAACAAAACAAAACAAAACAAAAAACAAAAAAACAAAAAGAAAACATACAATCAAAACAAAATATAGGTAACAAAACATGTTAAGTCTAGCTACGATCTACATGTAAATGTAGTCCAATTATGCTTCTACTCGTAAGTTACAAGTATGTGATGTGCCTATAATAAAGATGATCCTATCAAATAAAGAATTTGTAGCAACAAAGAAAAGTCATCAGATTCACTCACATGAGTTTTTTTGGGAGTCCACCTTTTTCCCTCCATGATGGCTTGTCAAACTCTATCAATCTTTGATAAGCAGATCCAATTAGGAAGATATATTCATATTCGACCAACTCGCCATCAAAATCTATCCTAAATTAGTACTGCTTATTTAATTGTATTTGAAAAGAGAACAAAAATTCATATAATAGGACTTACATGTCTAGGATTTGATGCCGAGTTGTTCCAACTGCTTTGCTCTCAATCTCGCTTGAAATTGATGTTTGTGTAGCCCCTCGTTTCACAGACATAAATACACAAGAAAGAAAATCAGTTACTAACAAATCTAAATATCCAGAAGTCAAATGAATACAACATGTCACTTAAGCAGATATTGATAGCATAAAATGATAGAGGAAACAAAGTCGACTAAATTCGTTTGCCAAAATTCATTTAGATATATTGGTTACAACATTTTCCATGATGTACAGTAAAAAGGGCTAGTGTCTCCACTCAAAAAACTCTACCATCAAGAACATGTCATTTCAATCAACAAACTAAACTCGGTAAACTTATTTATCGAGTATATGAATGTTTAAATTAATATAAACCAGGAGAATATTTTACACGACAATGATGACTTTGCCTCTATTGAACAAAAAAAAAAAAAAAAGATTTGTCTATATTGAGACCAATCGTCTAAATAGAAATGAAGAAATTTAATGGTTAGTGGTTACTTCTGATGATCACCTGTTGTCATCATTTGACAATGCATTTCATGTTTGTGTAGCCTCTCGTTTCAGCAGATATAAACACATAAGAAAAAAGAAAATAAGTTACTAGCAAGTCCAAATATCCAGAAGTCAACAATGGATAAAAATTAATAAAAGAACATAAATGTTACTTAAGTAAATAACGATAAGATGAAATGACAGAGGAAACATAAAGTCAGCCAGATTCATCTATGAAAATTTATCTGTCTACCAGTTCAACATTTCCCATGATGTACAGTAAAAAGGGCAAGCATTTCCACTCAAAAAACTGTACTATCAAGAACATGTGGTTCCAATCAACAAAAGAAATTTGGTAAACTAATTCGATTAGTATGTGAATAGTTAAAGGAATAGAACCACGAAAAAAAATTAGCATGGTAATGATGATTTTGCCTCTTTTAAAAACAAAGAGGAAGAATTTAGTAGTTTTTCTGTACTATTACCTGCAACCATCACTTAACAATGGTTGAGAAAAAGCTTCTTCTACTTGAAGCAGCGTAATTTGAAAGCCTTTCGATCGATTGGGATAGCTCTAACTTGATATCAACAAAGCAAGCCTGCAGGAGCTACAAACCAAAACATATTTAAATTAGCATATGAAGTGAATTAAGTCTCATAGAAAAGGAAATTCTATCTTTGTAACATTTACGATGTTTAATTTTGGTCATACTAAAGTTACTCAAAAAATTGAAAGGGATGATCAATCACTCCATTAGCAAGTCATTGGCATATTATTATCGGATGGCCTTACAACTAGTTGGCTCTTATGATATGAAAGCCAAGAAAGGGGGAAAAAAAAAAAAAGCAAATAAATTCAAGTTACGTACATTGTAAACTCTGAAGAACTGTAGGTGAAGTTTCTAATGTTGTTGTCACCCAATGTGTTTCCAATAGCAAACTGCAATAAAAGGCTAATATCAAGACATCGAGAATCAAATCTCTGTGAATATTTTTTCTCCAACAAAATTTGCTGAATATTTGGCAGATCTAACATGCAACCAAAAGTAGAGATATTAATTTGAGAAAGAAGTACAACACCTATCTCCATTAAACGCTCTCCCCGGCCCCATAAATGCCTACGATACATATGGAAACAAAAAAAAAAAAAAACGACTGTTTCTAGTTAGGCAGCCAATCACAAATCTATCAAAAGGCTTCCAATCACCAAATAAACTATATTATAAAACAACCACTAAGTTTGTTTATTAGTGGATATGGTATCTTCCTCCCCAAACAGTGAAAAGGGCAAGTGTGTACACTCAAAAAACTGTATGGTTCAGAAAATATCTTTCAACTAATGACCAAAACTTGGTGAACAAAAGCAAAAGTTGTAGAAGTAGCAACAAGCTTAATTGAGCAAGAAAAACTACACGTGCTTTCTTAATAGGAAAAGATCGTTTCAATCAAGAAAGTATTAGAAGCGGTAAACGACAAAATTTGCAACAGTTATTTAAATAGAGATGGTAAATAAGGAGCTATTATCAACAAACCAAATACAAGTGATGAGAAAGAATGATGAAATATCCAAGTTACAATTTAAACTTTTTGAAAGAACAAGTGCAAATTCAAGTAAAAAGTTATCAAGGAAAAACATCCTGTGATGAATACATAATAAAAAAAACCACTAAATTTGCTAATCAAATTTGTTTATCAGTTGATATGGTATTGAAAACAATTACCTAACCAAAAAGGTAGAAATTCAATGCTTACTTTTGATTATTACTTGTTGTCGTCATCTGACAATGCATTTGATATTTGTGTAGCCCCTCGTTTCAACAGGCATAAACAGACAAGGAAAAAAATTAGTTGCTAACAAACTAAAAAGTATCATGCAACTAGAACCAAGTTATTTAATTGAGAAAGAAAAACTCTACCTGTCTGACGCCATCAGTGTATGAGAAACTTGCTAAATACCTCTGCCCCCTCTCCGCAGCGCATCATTCCATCAATTTGAAAAATACAAGTATTAGAAGCGGTAAATGACAAAATTTGCAACAGTTATTTAAATAGAGATGGTAAATAAGGAACTATTATCAACAAACCAAATACAAGTAATGAGAAAGAATGATGAAATATCCAAGTAGCAATTTAAACTTTTTGAAAGAACAAGTACATAGATTCAAGTAAAAAGTTATCAAGGAAAAATATCTTGTAGTGAATACATAATACAAAAAAACCACTAAATTTGCTAATCAAATTTGTTAATCAGTTGATATGATATTAAAAACAATTATCTAACCAGAAAGGTACAAATTCAGTGCTTACTTTTGATTCTTACTTGTTGTCGTCATCTGACAATGCATTTGATATTTGTGCAGCCCCTCGTTTCAACAGGCATAAACAGACAAGGAAAAAAATTAGTTACTAACAAATTAAAAAGTAATAGAAAGAAATTAAAATCAGTACCTACACTAACAGAAGGTGTCCCTTAAACCCTAACCCAAAAACCCTAAAACCTCCGAACCCCTAAACTTCTGAACCCGAAACCCACGAACCCACCCTAAACTATTATAGTGATTATATTAGTGGATATGGTACTAATATATTATAAAACAACCATTAAGTTTGTTTATTAGTGGATGTGGTATCTTCCTCCCCATACAGTGAAAAGGGCAAGTGTCTACACTCAAAAAACTGTATGGTTCAGAAAATATCATTTCAACTAATAACCAAAACTTGGTGAACAAAAGCAAAAGTTGTAGAAGTAGCAACAAGCTTAATTGAGCAAGAAACACTATACGTGCTTTCTTAGTAGGAAAAGATCGTTTCAATCAAGAAATGAACTTTGTACACAAAGGCATTAGTTAACTACTAGTATCAGACCTATCATGCAACTAGAACCAAGTTATTTACCTGTCTGCCGCCATTTAAACTTTTTGAAAGAACAAGTGCATAGATTCAAGGAAAAAGTTATCAAGGAAAAACATCCTGTAGTGAATACATAAGACAAAAAAACAACTAAATTCGCTAATCAAATTTGTTTATCAATTGATATGGTATTGAAAACAATTATCTAACCAGAAAGGTAGAAATTCAGGGCTTACTTTTGATTATTACTTGTTGTCGTCATCTGACAATGCATTTGATATTTGTGTAGCCCCTCGTTTCAACAGGCATAAACAGACAAGGAAAAAAATTAGTTACTAACAAATTAAAAAGTATTAGAAAGAAATTAAAATCAGTACCTACACTACTTTTTGAAAGAACAAGTGCATAGATTCAAGTAAAAAGTTATCAAGGAAAAATATCTTGTAGTTGATATGGTATTGAAAACAATTATCTAACCAGAAAGGTAGAAATTCAGTGCTTACGTTTGATTATTACTTGTTGTGGTCATCTGACAATGGATTTGTGCAGACCCTCGTTTCAACAGGCAAAAACAGACAAGGAAAAAAATTAGTTACAAACAAATTCAAAAGTATTAGAAAGAAATTAAAATCAGTACCTACATTAAACGGAAAGTGTCCCTTAAACCCTAACCCTAAAACCTCCGAACTTCTGAACCCTAAACCCAAGAACCCACCCTAAACCCTAAACCTTTCAACCCCAAGCCCCCCTTAAATCCTAAATCACTACAGCCCCGTACCACAATTGAAACACTAAACACCGAACCACAAAAACTCCGAACCCCAAACCTTGAAACCTCCGAACCCTGAACCCTGAAACCCTAAACCCCTAAACCCTTAAAACCCTAAAATCCTGAACCCCTAAAACCGTGAACACCGAATCCGAAATGCTAAACAGCGAGCCCTAAAACCTCCAAAATCTAAACCCTGAAACCCTAAACCCGAACCACTAAAACCTCCGAACCCCGAACCTTTAAACCTCCGAACCCCAAACCCAGAAACCCTAAACCCGTAATACCGTAAACCTCCTAAAACCACGAACACCGAATCCGAAACACTAAACAACGAGCCCTAAAACTTCACTCTTCAACCCCAAACCCCTAAACCCGGTATTATCTGGATTTTGTTTGACTATGTGAAAAAGTCCCAAGGTTAGTGACCTTATGAACTTATTAACTAAACCTAGACAACAACTCCTTGCAGTCCAAGTTTAGTGCCATAATTAACCCCTGTGGCCAAGGTTAATGTCACATTTAACCCCTGCGACCAAGGTTAATGCCGCATTTAACCCCTGCGGCCTAGGTTAGTGTCGCATTTAACCCCTGCGACTAAGGTTAGTACCGCATTTAACCCTTGCGGCCTAGGTTGAGTGTCACATTTAACCCCTGTGATCAAGGTTGTGTTTCACATAGTCAGAATAAATATAAGTATAAATATAAGTAGAGTCAAGTATATAGGTATAAGTATACAAATATAGTCAAATGAAAAATGTATGCATGCATGTATGATGTATGTATGCTTCGATATGAATCCATGCCTATGATGTATGCATGGAACGATGGTGTATATGCAACTATTTATGATGTATGCATGAATGTCTATATGTATGCATAAAAATCTATATGTATGTATTAACTTAAGTAAATATATCAAAAATGATTAGAATGAGATTCCTTTACCTCATGGTTGCTCACATCCAGTAGTTTATTTTTTCCTGTCTTTTTTCCTTCAAACAATAAATGAGACACAAAAAGTTTATTTCCAATATGGTTTATACTCGCATCAAGGAGTTCACATAAATCCTAAGAAGTAAAAAAGAGATGACATATCGCAATCCCATAAATTCAAGTATATAGAAAACATACACAACACAAACTCCGAGTAAGGAGTTCACATGAACTGTCAGAAATAAAAAGAGACAAACAATTGACATTGACATTACCTTGTACAATAATTAGTCACTTACTCTTCTTACAAAACAAACGTAGCATAGAAAAAAATGAATATAGGGACGATACATTTGTGCCTTCAAATAATAAATGAGAGACAAAAACTATTTGCAACAAAGTTTATTCTCCCAATAAGGAGTTCGCACAAATTCTAAGAAGTAAAACGAAATAATAATTGGAATTCTCGGTTCCAATACAAAGAAAGCACACACAACCCATACTCCTAGTAAGAAATTAATGAGAAACAAAAATAATTTGCAACAAAGTTTATACTCCTATTAAGGAGTTCAGATCACACGACCAATACTCCTAGTAAGAAATTAATGAGAAACAAAAACTATTTGCAACAAAGTTTATACTCCCATTAAGGAGTTCAGATCACACGACCAATACTCCTAGTAAGAAATAAACGAGAAACAAAAACTATTTGTAACAAAATATATACTCTCATTAAAGAGTTCACATAAATTCTAAGGAGTAAAGCGAAATAAATAATCGAAATCCTCGGTTCCAATGCAAAGAAAATACACAACCAATACTCCTAGTAAGAAATAAATGAGAAGCAAAACCTATTTTCACCAAAGTTTATACTCCCATTAAGGAGTTCACATAAATTCTAAGAAGTAAAGGAAATAAATAATTGGAATCCTCGATTCCAATACAAATAAAACACACAACCTATACTCCTAGTAACAAATAAACGAAACAAAAACTATTTGCAACAAAGTTTATACTCCCATTAAGGAGTTCAGATCACACTACCAATACTCCTAGTAAGAAATAAACGAGAAACAAAAACTATTTGTAACAAAATATATACTCTCATTAAGGAGTTCACATAAATTCTAAGGAGTAAAGCGAAATAAATAATCCGAATCCTCGGTTCCAATACAAAGAAAATACACACAACCAATACTCCTAGTAAGAAATAAATGAGAAGCAAAAACTATTTTCACCAAAGTTTATACTCCCATTAAGGAGTTCACATAAATTCTAAGAAGTAAAAGGAAATAAATAATTGGAATCCTCGATTCCAATACAAATAAAATACACAACCTATACTCCTAGTAACAAATAAACGAAACAAAAACTATTTGCAACAAAGTTTATACTCCTATTAAGGAGTTCACATAAATTCTAAGTAAAAATAAATAAATAATCCAAACCCTCGGTTCCAATACAACCTCTACTCCTAGTAAAGAGTTCACTACATGAATTGTAAGAAATAAAAAGAGACAAACAATTGATGCTACTTTTAGTAGTAATACTTCTACAATTGACGCTACACTAGAATTACTAATACTTCTACTACTGCTACCACTATTTCAATTCCTATTGCTAGTAGTACTACTCTTAATACTATTTACTACTAATGAAGCTACTAACTAATATTACTATTAGTACTACTAATACTACTATTGCTACTAACTATATTACTAACACTATTACTACTACTGTTAATACTCATACCACTGCTTTTGCTACCAATTATTGTTACTATGCTACTTCCACTTCTGCTACGGAATCCTATCCATATATTTAAAAGTTACGCAAAGAGACCTACACTAGTAGCATTCCATCCCTCTCTCTGTCCCTGTTTAGACCAAAACACAAATGCATTAATCATGCGGGAAATATATGACAACAAACTAGGAGGGTTGTTGCTGGTTGAGCAATAACTACGGTAAGAAGAATTTCCAAAAGATAAACCACTAGAATGTGTTAAAAATAGCAACACAACCCATCTATAAAGGATAAAAAGTCTATAATACTGTACCATGTAATGAGAGAGAAAAGGAGAGAATTCCACTCACTTGAATTTTGTATGTTGTGTTGTCTTCTTTTGTGAAGCAGCCACTTGTCACTGTCATCACTTTAGGGAAAACAAATAAGCAAACAAACATAATACAATCAACTTTAACTAATTTGAAATGAAGCTAAAAGAAATGCAGAGGACAATAGCAAACAATATGTAAATTTCACAATAATAACAATAACAATAACGTTGACGATCATAATAACAATAAAAAATAAAATAGTATAAAGCAATAAATCATAAAGTATAGCTTTTCTATTCAGCATCAATAAAACAAGGAAGAAAAGGTTATACCCTGTTTGGACGAAACTTTTCCACCATCATTTGCCACCAAAATGTCTCTATTGTATTACCATCAATAACACTACCATGCATTTCCAACAGTACAAACAGAACATTCTAAAATCCAAGGCAAAGAAAGTTCAAAAAAAAAATCCAGGATAAGCAAGAGGGAACATGAACAAGAAGCTAGAAATAGTAAAGCAATAATAATTAAGACATTACAAGGACAAAGAAATGTTAAAACGGAAACCACAAAACTTAGTATGATATGTTAAAGAGATCAATGGTACATATACAATATCACAGAAATATAACGACTACTAGTACCAAGTTTGGTTTCAAAAAAGTTATCAAATGTACCTTTCATGATGCTTGACATGCAAGCTGCAGCTTCTCTCTTTCTGTATGCTTCTTGTTCAGCCTCCCATTGGTTCTTCGGATGCCACTTCTTCTTGCTATCATTTTGCAAATGCACTTGATGTTTGCCTCTCCGTAGCTCCCCGCCGTTTAAGAAAATATTACCATAAAAAAAAGTAGTTAACAAAGATCTACATGACAAGAAGAGACATAGAAACAAATGGGAAAATAAACATAATAAAATAACAAGATAACAAATTGGAAAATCACCTTCATTAAAGACCATGCCTGCTATATGTCTTTCCTTGGCCCATAATTCTACAAGCAAAATTGAACAACAATAAACGTTTTAGAGGCAGTAGATAACAAAATTAGCAGCAACAAAAATTAATTTTTAAAAAAAAATCTAGCTACCTGCCAAATAATTTGAAGGACCAAAAATAAAATAGCGACATGGTTTGGATAAAAGGTTCCAAATTTCTCACTAAGTTATGTTACCTGTATGTATGTATGGATTCAGACCTATATGTTTGATGTTTGTGTAGCCCCTCGTTTCAACAGGAATAAACATACAAGAAAAAAAAAAATCAGTTATTAAGAAATCAAAAAATATCAGAAGTCAAATTAATACAAGAAATTAAAATCAGTACCTACACCAAATAGAATATGTCATTTAAGCAAATAACAATAGCATAAAATGATAGAGGAAACAGAGTCGACCAAATTTATTACCAAAATTCATCTATATATTGGCTCAACAATTTCCACGATGTACAATGAAAAGGGCAAGTGTCTCCACTCAAAAAACTGTACTATCAAGAAAATGTATAAACCAGGAAAATATTTTATACGACAATGACGATTTTACCTCAAACAAAAAAAGAAAACACATGAAAAAAAACAAAAACAAAAACAAAAGATTTGTCTATATTGAAACCAATCATCTAAACAAAAAGGAAGAAATTTAGTGGCTACTTCTTATAATTACCTATTGTCATCATTTGACAATGCATTTGATACTTGGTAGCCCCTCGTTTCGGTGGATATAAACATACAAGAAAAATGAAAATAAGTTACCAACAAATTTATATATCATTTTTAAACTCTTTCAAAGAATAATAGAAAATGGTCTAACATGGCTCTAAAATTTGATAATAAACACTAACTGGACTATATTACATGGATAAGGCCTTATCTACCAGATGATGGATCCTAGCCTTTTCAGAATCAGAAGTGCAGGTTCAAAACCTGATATCAACGCAGCAAATCAGAACTATATTACAAAGATAAAGCCTAGTTTATAGGCTGATGATTCGTCACCAATTCACAACTCTTGTACAAATAAATTACCAAAAAGATGACATCCTAAACCTAATAAGGTTACAGAAATCCTAATTAAACTCAAACTAAATACAAGTAAAACAGCAACCTCAGATTAGAAATCATAATTCAAACACAAATATCCTAATTTTTTGTCCTGCACTAAAAAAAAAAAAAAAGCATGTGAAATTAAAATTATGTTGGACTAATCAATCCTAAACTCACTTGATAACCTAGTTCAAATACTAAGAATATAAATTACTAATCCTAGTAAGAAATGATAACAAGTCGCCGCTACAAAAAAAAAAAAAAAAAAACAAAACAAAACAAAAAACAAAAAAACAAAAAGAAAACATACAATCAAAACAAAATATAGGTAACAAAACATGTTAAGTCTAGCTACGATCTACATGTAAATGTAGTCCAATTATGCTTCTACTCGTAAGTTACAAGTATGTGATGTGCCTATAATAAAGATGATCCTATCAAATAAAGAATTTGTAGCAACAAAGAAAAGTCATCAGATTCACTCACATGAGTTTTTTTGTGAAGATCTCCTGAGTCCACCTTTTTCCCTCCATGATGGCTTGTCAAACTCTATCAATCTTTGATAAGCAGATCCAATTAGGAAGATATATTCATATTAGACCAACTCGCCATCAAAATCTATCCTAAATTAGTACTGCTTATTTAATTGTATTTGAAAAGAGAACAAAAATTCATATAATAGGACTTACATGTATAGGATTTGATGCCGAGTTGTTCCAACTGCTTTGCTCTCAATCTCGCTTGAAATTGATGTTTGTGTAGCCCCTCGTTTCACAGACATAAATACACAAGAAAGAAAATCAGTTACTAACAAATCTAAATATCCAGAAGTCAAATGAATACAACATGTCACTTAAGCAGATATTGATAGCATAAAATGATAGAGGAAACAAAGTCGACTAAATTCGTTTGCCAAAATTCATTTAGATATATTGGTTACAACATTTTCCATGATGTACAGTAAAAAGGGCTAGTGTCTCCACTCAAAAAACTCTACCATCAAGAACATGTCATTTCAATCAACAAACTAAACTCGGTAAACTTTTTTAACGAGTATATGAATGTTTAAATTAATATAAACCAGGAGAATATTTTACACGACAATGATGACTTTGCCTCTATTGAACAAAAAAAAAAAAGATTTGTCTATATTGAGACCAATCATCTAAATAGAAATGAAGAAATTTAATGGTTAGTGGTTACTTCTGATTATCACCTGTTGTCATCATTTGACAATGCATTTCATGTTTGTGTAGCCTCTCGTTTCAGCAGATATAAACACATAAGAAAAAAGAAAATAAGTTACTAGCAAGTCCAAATATCCAGAAGTCAACAATGGATAAAAATTAATAAAAGAACATAAATGTTACTTAAGTAAATAACGATAAGATGAAATGACAGAGGAAACATAAAGTCAGCCAGATTCATCTATGAAAATTTATCTGTCTACCAGTTCAACATTTCCCATGATGTACAGTAAAAAGGGCAAGCATTTCCACTCAAAAAACTGTACTATCAAGAACATGTGGTTCCAATCAACAAAAGAAATTTGGTAAACTAATTCGATTAGCATGAATTCTGTTACGTTTAAACTTTTGTGAAAAAACAAGTGCAACAAGTCAATTAGTAAGTTATATAAAATTTTCTGAGTTTGTTTATCAATTTTGTTGATCAGTTGACACACATCTTCCTCACAACACAGTCCTCTCAAAAAACTGTATTGTTTAGAAAATATCAATTTTCAACTAAAAACCAAAACTTTGTAACAAAAGCAGTACGTACGGAAGTAGTATAAGCCGGTTTCAAAAAATATAAAAAAAATCAAAAGAACTACAATTAGCAAAGGAAAAATGCACCAAAAAAAAAAAAACTACAATTTAACAAAGGAAAAAATGTAGCTTTGCGTTGTGTGAAAAGGTATTATATCCTAGTGTATACATGCCCCTCCCTCCATAGCCCCTCGCTCCAAAAGAGGAGTATCAGAACAAGTTTAATGAAAAAAAAAAAAATACTATAACCTAAGTGAAAAAAATTATCTTAGAACCTAACACATACGCATGCACATTATAAATTTTTGTACAAAACATTTGTAGCTAAAAGAAGCATTCATAGAAGATTTGCACCAAAAAAAAAAACCAGCCATACACAGGAGAAAATTTCATGTTATCGCATTGGACAAGAAAAGATTACCAGCAAATACCTAATGAAACGAACAACCATAAACATGAAATTCTCTAACCACAATGCCTACGATACATATGGAAACAAAAAAAAAAAAAAACGACTGTTTCTAGTTAGGCAGGCAATCACAAATCTATCAAAAGGCTTCCAATCACCAAATAAACTTCTCGATGCTGAAGTTGCCTAGTCAAAGGCGCAAATTGAAAATGTAGCAGGAAACCTGCCACATGTTTCCCAATGCTCTAGAGCATCAGAAACAAAAATATTAGTCAAAGTCCTCTGACTTTGACAAGGTATTTCTACTGATGCTACCATTAAGTGGTAGCGTGCTAATTAACTAATCGACACTTAAATTGTGGCATAAGTGGACCTAATTTTCTGACTCTAAACTCAGATCCCTTTGGCTAAGGGATTTATTTCCTAAAATAACAAAATCACATTTTCCCACACTATGCTAATACCTGTGTGCCGCCATTAGTTGACTACTAGTATCAGACCTATCATTAGTTGACTACTAGTATCAGACCTATCATGCAACTAGAACCAAGATATTTAATTAAGAAAGAAAAACTCTACCTGTCTGCCGCCATCATTGTATGAGAAACTTGCTAAATACCTCTGCCCCCTCTCCGCCGAGCATCATTCCATCAATTTGAAAAATACAAGTATTAGAAGCGGTAAATGACAAAATTTGCAACAGTTATTTAAATAGAGATGGTAAATAAGGAGCTATTATCAACAAACCAAATACAAGTAATGAGAAAGAATGATGAAATATCCACGTTACAATTTAAACTTTTTGAAAGAACAAGTGCAGGTATTGAAAACAATTATCTAACCAAAAAGGTAGAAATTCAATGCTTACTTTTGATTATTACTTGTTGTCGTCATCTGACAATGCATTTGATATTTGTGTAGCCCCTCGTTTCAACAGGCATAAACAGACAAGGAAAAAAATTAGTTACTAACAAACTAAAAAGTATTAGAAAGAAATTAAAATCAGTACCTACACTAAACAGAAAGTAAGTTACAATTTAAACTTTTTGAAAGAACAAGTGCATATATATTTGTGGATGTGGTACTAATATATTATAAAACAACCACTAAGTTTGTTTATTAGTGGATATGGTATCTTCCTCCCCAAACAGTGAAAAGGGCAAGTGTGTACACTCAAAAAACTGTATGGTTCAGAAAATATCTTTCAACTAATGACCAAAACTTGGTGAACAAAAGCAAAAGTTGTAGAAGTAGCAACAAGCTTAATTGAGCAAGAAAAACTACACGTGCTTTCTTAATAGGAAAAGATCGTTTCAATCAAGAAAGTATTAGAAGCGGTAAACGACAAAATTTGCAACAGTTATTTAAATAGAGATGGTAAATAAGGAGCTATTATCAACAAACCAAATACAAGTGATGAGAAAGAATGATGAAATATCCAAGTTACAATTTAAACTTTTTGAAAGAACAAGTGCAAATTCAAGTAAAAAGTTATCAAGGAAAAACATCCTGTGATGAATACATAATAAAAAAAACCACTAAATTTGCTAATCAAATTTGTTTATCAGTTGATATGGTATTGAAAACAATTACCTAACCAAAAAGGTAGAAATTCAATGCTTACTTTTGATTATTACTTGTTGTCGTCATCTGACAATGCATTTGATATTTGTGTAGCCCCTCGTTTCAACAGGCATAAACAGACAAGGAAAAAAATTAGTTGCTAACAAACTAAAAAGTATCATGCAACTAGAACCAAGTTATTTAATTGAGAAAGAAAAACTCTACCTGTCTGACGCCATCAGTGTATGAGAAACTTGCTAAATACCTCTGCCCCCTCTCCGCAGCGCATCATTCCATCAATTTGAAAAATACAAGTATTAGAAGCGGTAAATGACAAAATTTGCAACAGTTATTTAAATAGAGATGGTAAATAAGGAACTATTATCAACAAACCAAATACAAGTAATGAGAAAGAATGATGAAATATCCAAGTAGCAATTTAAACTTTTTGAAAGAACAAGTACATAGATTCAAGTAAAAAGTTATCAAGGAAAAATATCTTGTAGTGAATACATAATACAAAAAAACCACTAAATTTGCTAATCAAATTTGTTAATCAGTTGATATGATATTAAAAACAATTATCTAACCAGAAAGGTACAAATTCAGTGCTTACTTTTGATTCTTACTTGTTGTCGTCATCTGACAATGCATTTGATATTTGTGCAGCCCCTCGTTTCAACAGGCATAAACAGACAAGGAAAAAAATTAGTTACTAACAAATTAAAAAGTAATAGAAAGAAATTAAAATCAGTACCTACACTAACAGAAGGTGTCCCTTAAACCCTAACCCAAAAACCCTAAAACCTCCGAACCCCTAAACTTCTGAACCCGAAACCCACGAACCCACCCTAAACTATTATAGTGATTATATTAGTGGATATGGTACTAATATATTATAAAACAACCATTAAGTTTGTTTATTAGTGGATGTGGTATCTTCCTCCCCATACAGTGAAAAGGGCAAGTGTCTACACTCAAAAAACTGTATGGTTCAGAAAATATCATTTCAACTAATAACCAAAACTTGGTGAACAAAAGCAAAAGTTGTAGAAGTAGCAACAAGCTTAATTGAGCAAGAAACACTATACGTGCTTTCTTAGTAGGAAAAGATCGTTTCAATCAAGAAATGAACTTTGTACACAAAGGCATTAGTTAACTACTAGTATCAGACCTATCATGCAACTAGAACCAAGTTATTTACCTGTCTGCCGCCATTTAAACTTTTTGAAAGAACAAGTGCATAGATTCAAGGAAAAAGTTATCAAGGAAAAACATCCTGTAGTGAATACATAAGACAAAAAAACAACTAAATTCGCTAATCAAATTTGTTTATCAATTGATATGGTATTGAAAACAATTATCTAACCAGAAAGGTAGAAATTCAGGGCTTACTTTTGATTATTACTTGTTGTCGTCATCTGACAATGCATTTGATATTTGTGTAGCCCCTCGTTTCAACAGGCATAAACAGACAAGGAAAAAAATTAGTTACTAACAAATTAAAAAGTATTAGAAAGAAATTAAAATCAGTACCTACATTACTTTTTGAAAGAACAAGTGCATAGATTCAAGTAAAAAGTTATCAAGGAAAAATATCTTGTAGTTGATATGGTATTGAAAACAATTATCTAACCAGAAAGGTAGAAATTCAGTGCTTACGTTTGATTATTACTTGTTGTGGTCATCTGACAATGGATTTGTGCAGACCCTCGTTTCAACAGGCAAAAACAGACAAGGAAAAAAATTAGTTACAAACAAATTCAAAAGTATTAGAAAGAAATTAAAATCAGTACCTACACTAAACGGAAAGTGTCCCTTAAACCCTAACCCTAAAACCTCCGAACTTCTGAACCCTAAACCCAAGAACCCACCCTAAACCCTAAACCTTTCAACCCCAAGCCCCCCTTAAATCCTAAATCACTACAGCCCCGTACCACAATTGAAACACTAAACACCGAACCACAAAAACTCCGAACCCCAAACCTTGAAACCTCCGAACCCCGAACCCTGAAACCCTAAACCCCTAAACCCTTAAAACCCTAAAATCCTGAACCAACCGTGAACACCGAATCCGAAATGCTAAACAGCGAGCCCTAAAACCTCCAAAATCTAAACCCTGAAACCCTAAACCCGAACCACTAAAACCTCCGAACCCCGAACCTTTAAACCTCCGAACCCCAAACCCAGAAACCCTAAACCCGTAATACCGTAAACCTCCTAAAACCACGAACACCGAATCCGAAACACTAAACAACGAGCCCTAAAACTTCACTCTTCAACCCCAAACCCCTAAACCCGGTATTATCTGGATTTTGTTTGACTATGTGAAAAAGTCCCAAGGTTAGTGACCTTATGAACTTATTAACTAAACCTAGACAACAACTCCTTGCAGTCCAAGTTTAGTGCCATAATTAACCCCTGTGGCCAAGGTTAATGTCGCATTTAACCCCTGCGACCAAGGTTAATGCCGCATTTAACCCCTGCGGCCTAGGTTAGTGTCGCATTTAACCCCTGCGACTAAGGTTAGTACCGCATTTAACCCTTGCGGCCTAGGTTGAGTGTCACATTTAACCCCTGTGATCAAGGTTGTGTTTCACATAGTCAGAATAAATATAAGTATAAATATAAGTATAGTCAAGTATATAGGTATAAGTATACAAATATAGTCAAATGAAAAATGTATGCATGCATGTATGATGTATGTATGCTTCGATATGAATCCATGCCTATGATGTATGCATGCAACGATGGTGTATATGCAACTATTTATGATGTATGCATGAATGTCTATATGTATGCATAAAAATCTATATGTATGTATTAACTTAAGTAAATATATCAAAAATGATTAGAATGAGATTCCTTTACCTCATGGTTGCTCACATCCAGTAGTTTATTTTTTCCTGTCTTTTTTCCTTCAAACAATAAATGAGACACAAAAAATTTATTTCCAATATGGTTTATACTCGCATCAAGGAGTTCACATAAATCCTAAGAAGTAAAAAAGAGATGACATATCGCAATCCCATAAATTCAAGTATATAGAAAACATACACAACACAAACTCCGAGTAAGGAGTTCACATGAACTGTCAGAAATAAAAAGAGACAAACAATTGACATTGACATTACCTTGTACAATAATTAGTCACTTACTCTTCTTACAAAACAAACGTAGCATAGAAAAAAAAGAATATAGGGACGATACATTTGTGCCTTCAAATAATAAATGAGAGACAAAAACTATTTGCAACAAAGTTTATTCTCCCAATAAGGAGTTCGCACAAATTCTAAGAAGTAAAACGAAATAATAATTGGAATTCTCGGTTCCAATACAAAGAAAGCACACACAACCCATACTCCTAGTAAGAAATTAATGAGAAACAAAAACAATTTGCAACAAAGTTTATACTCCTATTAAGGAGTTCAGATCACACGACCAATACTCCTAGTAAGAAATTAATGAGAAACAAAAACTATTTGCAACAAAGTTTATACTCCCATTAAGGAGTTCAGATCACACGACCAATACTCCTAGTAAGAAATAAACGAGAAACAAAAACTATTTGTAACAAAATATATACTCTCATTAAAGAGTTCACATAAATTCTAAGGAGTAAAGCGAAATAAATAATCGAAATCCTCGGTTCCAATGCAAAGAAAATACACAACCAATGCTCCTAGTAAGAAATAAATGAGAAGCAAAAACTATTTTCACCAAAGTTTATACTCCCATTAAGGAGTTCACATAAATTCTAAGAAGTAAAGGAAATAAATAATTGGAATCCTCGATTCCAATACAAATAAAACACACAACCTATACTCCTAGTAACAAATAAACGAAACAAAAACTATTTGCAACAAAGTTTATACTCCCATTAAGGAGTTCAGATCACACTACCAATACTCCTAGTAAGAAATAAACGAGAAACAAAAACTATTTGTAACAAAATATATACTCTCATTAAGGAGTTCACATAAATTCTAAGGAGTAAAGCGAAATAAATAATCCGAATCCTCGGTTCCAATACAAAGAAAATACACACAACCAATACTCCTAGTAAGAAATAAATGAGAAGCAAAAACTATTTTCACCAAAGTTTATACTCCCATTAAGGAGTTCACATAAATTCTAAGAAGTAAAAGGAAATAAATAATTGGAATCCTCGATTCCAATACAAATAAAATACACAACCTATACTCCTAGTAACAAATAAACGAAACAAAAACTATTTGCAACAAAGTTTATACTCCTATTAAGGAGTTCACATAAATTCTAAGTAAAAATAAATAAATAATCCAAACCCTCGGTTCCAATACAACCTCTACTCCTAGTAAAGAGTTCACTACATGAATTGTAAGAAATAAAAAGAGACAAACAATTGATGCTACTTTTAGTAGTAATACTTCTACAATTGACGCTACACTAGAATTACTAATACTTCTACTACTGCTACCACTATTTCAATTCCTATTGCTAGTAGTACTACTCTTAATACTATTTACTACTAATGAAGCTACTAACTAATATTACTATTAGTACTACTAATACTACTATTGCTACTAACTATATTACTAACACTATTACTACTACTGTTAATACTCATACCACTGCTTTTGCTACCAATTATTGTTACTATGCTACTTCCACTTCTGCTACGGAATCCTATCCATATATTTAAAAGTTACGCAAAGAGACCTACACTAGTAGCATTCCATCCCTCTCTCTGTCCCTGTTTAGACCAAAACACAAATGCATTAATCATGCGGGAAATATATGACAACAAACTAGGAGGGTTGTTGCTGGTTGAGCAATAACTACGGTAAGAAGAATTTCCAAAAGATAAACCACTAGAATGTGTTAAAAATAGCAACACAACCCATCTATAAAGGATAAAAAGTCTATAATACTGTACCATGTAATGAGAGAGAAAAGGAGAGAATTCCACTCACTTGAATTTTGTATGTTGTGTTGTCTTCTTTTGTGAAGCAGCCACTTGTCACTGTCATCACTTTAGGGAAAACAAATAAGCAAACAAACATAATACAATCAACTTTAACTAATTTGAAATGAAGCTAAAAGAAATGCAGAGGACAATAGCAAACAATATGTAAATTTCACAATAATAACAATAACAATAGCGTTGACGATCATAATAACAATAAAAAATAAAATAGTATAAAGCAATAAATCATAAAGTATAGCTTTTCTATTCAGCATCAATAAAACAAGGAAGAAAAGGTTATACCCTGTTTGGACGAAACTTTTCCACCATCATTTGCCACCAAAATGTCTCTATTGTATTACCATCAATAACACTACCATGCATTTCCAACAGTACAAACAGAACATTCTAAAATCCAAGGCAAAGAAAGTTCAAAAAAAAAATCCAGGATAAGCAAGAGGGAACATGAACAAGAAGCTAGAAATAGTAAAGCAATAATAATTAAGACATTAAAAGGACAAAGAAATGTTAAAACGGAAACCACAAAACTTAGTATGATATGTTAAAGAGATCAATGGTACATATACAATATCACAGAAATATAACGACTACTAGTACCAAGTTTGGTTTCAAAAAAGTTATCAAATGTACCTTTCATGATGCTTGACATGCAAGCTGCAGCTTCTCTCTTTCTGTATGCTTCTTGTTCAGCCTCCCATTGGTTCTTCGGATGCCACTTCTTCTTGCTATCATTTTGCAAATGCACTTGATGTTTGCCTCTCCGTAGCTCCCCGTTTAAGAAAATATTACCATAAAAAAAAAGTAGTTAACAAAGATCTACATGACAAGAAGAGACATAGAAACAAATGGGAAAATAAACATAATAAAATAACAAGATAACAAATTGGAAAATCACCTTCATTAAAGACCATGCCTGCTATATGTCTTTCCTTGGCCCATAATTCTACAAGCAAAATTGAACAACAATAAACGTTTTAGAGGCAGTAGATAACAAAATTAGCAGCAACAAAAATTAATTTTTAAAAAAAAATCTAGCTACCTGCCAAATAATTTGAAGGACCAAAAATAAAATAGCGACATGGTTTGGATAAAAGGTTCCAAATTTCTCACTAAGTTATGTTACCTGTATGTATGTATGGATTCAGACCTATATGTTTGATGTTTGTGTAGCCCCTCGTTTCAACAGGAATAAACATACAAGAAAAAAAAAAATCAGTTATTAAGAAATCAAAAAATATCAGAAGTCAAATTAATACAAGAAATTAAAATCAGTACCTACACCAAATAGAATATGTCATTTAAGCAAATAACAATAGCATAAAATGATAGAGGAAACAGAGTCGACCAAATTTATTACCAAAATTCATCTATATATTGGCTCAACAATTTCCACGATGTACAATGAAAAGGGCAAGTGTCTCCACTCAAAAAACTGTACTATCAAGAAAATGTATAAACCAGGAAAATATTTTATACGACAATGACGATTTTACCTCAAACAAAAAAAGAAAACACATGAAAAAAAACAAAAACAAAAACAAAAGATTTGTCTATATTGAAACCAATCATCTAAACAAAAAGGAAGAAATTTAGTGGCTACTTCTTATAATTACCTATTGTCATCATTTGACAATGCATTTGATACTTGGTAGCCCCTCGTTTCGGTGGATATAAACATACAAGAAAAATGAAAATAAGTTACCAACAAATTTATATATCATTTTTAAACTCTTTCAAAGAATAATAGAAAATGGTCTAACATGGCTCTAAAATTTGATAATAAACACTAACTGGACTATATTACATGGATAAGGCCTTATCTACCAGATGATGGATCCTAGCCTTTTCAGAATCAGAAGTGCAGGTTCAAAACCTGATATCAACGCAGCAAATCAGAACTATATTACAAAGATAAAGCCTAGTTTATAGGCTGATGATTCGTCACCAATTCACAACTCTTGTACAAATAAATTACCAAAAAGATGACATCCTAAACCTAATAAGGTTACAGAAATCCTAATTAAACTCAAACTAAATACAAGTAAAACAGCAACCTCAGATTAGAAATCATAATTCAAACACAAATATCCTAATTTTTTGTCCTGCACTAAAAAAAAAAAAAAAGCATGTGAAATTAAAATTATGTTGGACTAATCAATCCTAAACTCACTTGATAACCTAGTTCAAATACTAAGAATATAAATTACTAATCCTAGTAAGAAATGATAACAAGTCGCCACTACAAAAAAAAAAAAAAAAAAACAAAACAAAACAAAAAACAAAAAACAAAAGAAAACATACAATCAAAACAAAATATAGGTAACAAAACATGTTAAGTCTAGCTACGATCTACACGTAAATGTAGTCCAATTATGCTTTCTACTCGTAAGTTACAAGTATGTGATGTGCCTATAATAAAGATGATCCTATCAAATAAAGAATTTGTAGCAACAAAGAAAAGTCATCAGATTCACTCACATGAGTTTTTTTGTGAAGATCTCCTGAGTCCACCTTTTTCCCTCCATGATGGCTTGTCAAACTCTATCAATCTTTGATAAGCAGATCCAATTAGGAAGATATATTCATATTAAACCAACTCGCCATCAAAATCTATCCTAAATTAGTACTGCTTATTTAATTGTCTTTGAAAAGAGAACAAAAATTCATATAATAGGACTTACATGTATAGGATTTGATGCCGAGTTGTTCCAACTTCTTTGCTCTCAATCTCGCTTGAAATTGATGTTTGTGTAGCCCCTCGTTCACAGACATAAACACACAAGAAAGAAAATCAGTTACTAACAAATCTAAATATCCAGAAGTCAAATGAATACAACATGTCACTTAAGCATATATTGATAGCATAAAATGATAGAGGAAACAAAGTCGACTAAATTCGTTTACCAAAATTAATTTAGATATATTGGTTACAACATTTTCCATGATGTATAGTAAAAAGGGCAAGTGTCTCCACTCAAAAAACTCTACCATCAGAACATGTCATTTCAATCAAAAACTAAACTCGGTAAACTTATTTAACGAGTATATGAATGTTTAAATTAATATAAACCAGGAGAATATTTTACACGACAATGATGACTTTGCCTCTATTGAACAAAAAAAAAAGATTTGTCTATATTGAGACCAATCATCTAAATAGAAATGAAGAAATTTAATGGTTAGTGGTTACATTTGATTATCACCTGTTGTCATCAGTTGACAATGCATTTCATGTTTGTGTAGCCTCTCGTTTCAGCAGATATAAACACATAAGAAAAAAGAAAATAAGTTACTAGCAAGTCCAAATATCCAGAAGTCAACAATGGATAAAAATTAATAAAAGAGCATAAAATGTTACTTCAGTAAATAACGATAAGATGAAATGACAGAGGAAACACAAAGTCAGCCAGATTCATCTATGAAAATTTATCTGTCTACCAGTTCAACATTTCCCATGATGTACAGTAAAAAGGGCAAGCATTTCCACTCAAAAAACTGTACTATCAAGAACATGTGGTTCCAATCAACAAAAGAAATTTGGTAAACTAATTCGATTAGTATGTGAATAGTTAAAGTAATAGAACCACGAAAAAAAATTAGCATGTTAATGATGATTTTGCCTCTTTTAAAAACAAAGAGGAAGAATTTAGTAGTTTTTCTGTACTATTACCTGCAACCATCACTTAACAATGGTTGAGAAAAAGCTTCTTTTACTTGAAGCAGCGTAATTTGAAAGCCTTTCGATCGATTGGGATAGCTCTAACTTGATATCAACAAAGCAAGCCCGCAGGAGCTACAAACCAAAACATATTTAAATTAGCATATGAAGTGAATTAAGTCTCATAGAAAAGGAAATTCTATCTTTGTAACATTTACGATGTTTAATTTTGGTCATACTAAGACTCA
Organism: Ficus hispida; assembly: GCA_025413025.1. Lineage (NCBI taxonomy): Eukaryota > Viridiplantae > Streptophyta > Magnoliopsida > Rosales > Moraceae > Ficus > Ficus hispida. The sequence goes on along the minus strand of CM046364.1, from coordinate 14,550,441 downwards.
AAATCAGTGGTCCAGGTATCAGGGCATGAAATGAGAATGGTGCCATTTCTATGGTAATTTTTCTTCTCTAAGTCCAACAATTTTACTATTTTGCATGAGAAAAAAGGTGTGGTCCCAAGAGGAAAAGACAAGAGGAGAACAGAAACAAACAAAAGTTACATGAAGGTGTTTTTGGTTTATGGCAAATGAAAACAAGAAATGTGAGTGAATCCACTCTGAAAGGTTAAAAATTAGAAAAAAAAGCTAACCATTGCGATTATAAATACATACAAATTTGATCATATCCCACGTATTAACAACCGAATTGCACAAAAACAGAAGTCCAAAAAGCGAGGACAAGATGATTACTCTTCTTTTTCAGAACTCCTACCTGGTTTATTAACCCAAATTCCAACTAGATGAGAGAGGGAAAAAAAAGAAATTTTGTCATGACACTAATTTAAAAAATTAAAAAAAATTTTAAAAAAAATAGAATTGAAGGTGAAGAACATATGGTTGTAAAGAGAGACTTGTGTATCAAGCCTCGTGTTATTGGTACCGGCTCCTTTTCCTATGTATACAAAAGATGTAATTATTTTAAAGTCTAGGAACGTTGTTGTAGAGTTTAGTCTAATATATTTTCTCAATATGGAACTAAAACAAGGGCAGGAAGAGATCATTCTCACTGCCATTGCTTTAAGAAAAATCAAACAAACAAACATAATACTTAGAATTGAGGTTAAATTTAAGAATACAGTTGCCAAGAACATTTGAGAATGATACCCGACCTTAATGCCTCTGTTCTAGTTGTAACACAACTACAAACAATATACTAGACGTTGATTAAGTGCAAAAAGACCTATATTCATTTTAACTCAAATAGCTCCTAAGAGTATGCTGAAATTAGAAATTGTATAGGATTTTAAGCACAATTGAGGTACTAGTTTAAAAAAATTATATACTGGAGAAAAGAAGTATGTTATGAAGGTGTTTACCAGTGTCTAAGGCACCACAATTGTGCTTAAAATCCTATACAATAAGATACAAATATTAAAGCAATCATTATCAAGGAATGAGGTGCAATTTCTGAAAAACTGAGTTTGATAAAATAAAGGGACCAATAGCACATATAAAATAATATAGAAAGACTATGACTACCAATACCAAGTTTGGTTTCAAAAAACCTATCAAACGTACCTTTCATGATGCTTGACACGTACCTTCTCTCTTTCTTAATGCTTCTTATCTAGCCTCCCTTTGGACCTCTTCTTCGGCTACCCTTTCCTTCTAACCCTCACTTTGCGAATGAACTAGCTGTTTGCCGCTCCGTAACTCATTTAAGAGAATATGACCAGAAACCAAAAACAAAAGTAGTTAATAACAATATATATGACAAGCTTAGAAACATATAATACATAATAATATCATAGGTAACAAATAGGTGAAACAACACATATCACCTTCATTAAATACCATGCTTGCTATTTGCCTTTCCGCAACTCATAATTCCATAAGCCAAATTGAACAGTAATAAGAGTATTTGAGGCACTAGATAACAAAATTAGCAAAACTTATTGAACCAAAAAAAAAAAAAAAGTTTTATTTGTTGCTATTCTCAAAAAATTAAAAAGAAGTGATGAACATGAATGTTGTTACATTAAAAATGAGCCATTTGTCCTTGCTCCTCGTTCTCCTAACAGACAATATGAAGGATCTATAACACTTCCAAATTGAGCATTAAGGAATCTGACTTCATTTAGAAACTAAACTAGTTAAGGAATTAATTTTTTTTCCAACAAAATTTGCTTACTATTTATCAGACCTATCGTGTAACCTAAAGTAGATGTACTAATTTTAGAAAGAAAACTAGTACCTGTCTCCATTATTCAATGTACTTGCTAAACACGTCTCCGCAGCCCCATAATTCCATGTGTCAAATTGAAAAATAAAAGATGGATTAGAACAGTATACAACAAAATTAGAAACTTAAATAAATAAGGGAACAATAAATTAGTAGATATTATCAATATATTAAAACAAAGCATAGAGCATGAATTCTATTATGTTTAAGCTTAAGTGCAACCAGGCTACTAACAAGTTAAATGAAAATGTCATTTTTTGAATACGTAATATAAAAATAACCGCTAAATTCAGTTTATCAGTTGAACCGACATCTTCCACACTACATAGTGAAAGGGGTAAGTGTCTCCACTCAAAAAACTGTATAGTTCGCAAGATATCATTTCAACTAATAATCAAAACTTAGTAAATGGAAGTAAATGACAAAATTTGCAGTTATAAAAGAGAGACAATTAAGTACTAGCTATCATCAACAAAACAAAAGGAAGGTATAAGTATAAACACTGATACGTTAAAGATGTTTGTGTTACAACATTAAAGTTTTTGGTAAAAACAAGTAATTTAGTAAAGAAAACAGTACCTGTTTGTGTTATTTGACAAGGTGTATATCCTGGTATATGACCCTCCATGGCCCCTCATTCCAAGAGAGTAGAATCAGTAGAAGTAAATGTAAAAAGTACTCTAACGTAAGTGCATAAAATAATATTAGAACCAAACACAAAATTGTGCAAATTACAAGTTTTTGTGTTACACGTTTCTAGTTAACAAGGAGCATTCATTGAAGATTTGCATTGAAAAAAAAAGAAAAAGAAAAGAAAAGAAAAAGCAAAAAGAGCAGCCGAACACATTACATATATAAAACCCTTATATATGTAATGTGTATGTGTAAAACCCTTATAAATAATATTACATATATATGAAAGCAATCAGAAAAAGTCCCTTTTTTGCCATGGCTGACGGGTCATTGTTTGAGAATCATCAATCGAGTTCTTTCCTAACCCAAATTCCAACTAGATGAGAGGGGAAAAAAAAAAGAAACTTTGTCATGACACTAATTTAAAAAATTAAAAAATAAAAAAAAAAAAAAAACAGAATGGAAGGTGAAGAACATATGGTTGTAAAGAGAGACTTGTGTATCAAGCCTCGTGTTATTGGTACCGGCTCCTTTTCCTATAAAGTATACAAAAGATGTAATTATTTTAAAGTCTAGGAACGTTGTTGTAGAGTTCAGTCTAATAGATTTTCTCAATATGGAACTATAACAAGGGCGGGAAGAGATCATTCTCACTGCCATTGCTTTAAGAAAAATCAAACAAACAAACATAATACTTAGAATTGAGGTTAAATTTAAGAATACAGTTGCCAAGAACATTTGAGAATGATACCCGACCTTAATGCCTCTATTCTAGTTGTAACACAACTACAAACAAACTGTATAGGATTTTAAGCACAATTGAGATACTAGTGTAAAAAAAATTATATACTGGAGAAAAAAAGTATGTTATGAAGGTGTTTACCAGTGTGTAGTTTATAGGCTAAGGCACCACAAATCCCCTTGTCTTGCAACTTGAGGTAGTATTTGAGTGACAACCAGCAAAAATCCACCCAAAAAAAAAAAAGGTAGAAGAACAATAAGTTTGGCAACCACAAAAAACTGCTCATGATGCAGCTTCTCATGACAATTAGCAATCTGGACGTCATTGGTTTCACATCATGTCGAAAAAGGAAATAAACATGAAGACTAAGGCTAATAGATGTCTCTAAGACTTTTACGAACTAATTAACAAATGTACAAATCTAGTCCCAAACATAATATCTCGCAGTTACATGTAAATTCCAAACCCAAAAAAAAAAACAAAAAAAAAAAAAAAACAAAAAAGGAAAGAAACAAACAAACGAAAAAAGATAAAAGGCTAAAGTTTATATACAATATGAATGTTTTAACCATCATGCTCTAGATATGATCATAGGACGTTAGACAAGGAAGTGATGCTCCCTCCATCGTCAAGAGCTTCAGAAAAAGGACTAAAAACTGTTTAAGAGTCTGTTGACATCACAAAAAGGATAGAATTATCCACAACTGTGCTAAGAAGCAAAAATTTACGAAAGAAAAGAAGTTTTTCTTGCAGGAGTTTACCTAAGTAAAGGAATTGCAAAACGAAGAAAGGAAGGACTTACATTTGCAGTGATGTATGTTGAACTCCATAAGCAATACAATTCCATAGAAACAAAGATTGAGGCATACTATCATAGTTCAAGAAAATATTGAAGTTTCCTCGCTTAGTTTGTAACCAAATAAACATCAAACTTTATGCAACCCACAACGCCAAGGATATCAAATTCACCAAATCTCCAAATTACTCTAAATCCAAGTTCCAAAAAACTCCAAAACAGAGAGCTAATTTCACATAATCATGTTAAAGCACTCAAGTTTAAGGACATATTCAAAATCAAATAGAGAACAGTGAGAGTGAGAGAGAGAGAGAGCTTAATTACATCTGAAAGAAAAGTGAAATTTAGGGGGAAAATTGAAAGAAACCTGGAAACTGGGCTGCGAGGGAGTAGAAACGGAAGGCGGAGCCGGAGCCGGGGCCAGAGGCGGATTTAGGGGCGGCGGAGCTTGTGCTGGTCGGAGGGGAAGAAGAGGAAGAAGAAGGGTGTTCGGAGCTTGGTGGAATTTGCCAAAATGACTCTCGGAGCTTGTGGCGCGGTCTTCGGATCTTCGACGGCGTCGTTTAGGATGGCGGCGGCGCCGGTGGTGGAGGCGGCGGATTTGGGGAGACTCTTTTGGGGGGAGGGAACGAGGAAGAAGAAGAAGAAGCAGAGGAAGGAAGGAAGGGAAGAGGCAAGTTCGAGGTGGCGGCGGAGCTTGTGGTGGTCGGAGGGGAAGAAGAAGAAGAAGAAGATTTTGGGAGACTCTTTTGGGGGGAGGGAACGAGGAAGAAGAAGAAGAAGAAGAAGCAGAGGAACGAACGGAAGGGAAAAGCTCGAGAGCCAAGTTCGAGGAAGAGGAGAAAATTTGAAAAATTTTGCCGTTGGTTTCCGTTGGTTTCCTCGGAGTCCTCTTCTTCGAATTTGATTTTAAATAATTTTATCAATTTAAAAAAAAATTAATTAAAAATCAGCATTTTTGGGAATAAAAAAAATAAAAAATAAAAGGGAAAGTCATTTCCCTAATATAACTTTGTTGAGTCGTTTAGCAAAATGACCTTTTGACTTTCTTTATTTAGCAAAATAACCTTTAAAAAATTTTAATTAGCAAAATAACTTTTCTTGAAAAAAAAATAATGTAAAAAGAAAAGAAATTAATATAAGGGTTAAAAAAAAAAACTTAAAAACAAAAAAAAAATATTGGGCATTGTTCAGGAGTCCGAGTTCCTCTTCCTCTCTGGAGTCCATTGTTCCTCTGTTCTGTGAGTTCTCTTGGAGTTCTCTTGTTCTGTCGAAGTTCTTCTTCTTCTTCTTCTTCGGTCTTCGGTCTTCGGTCTTCTGGGCTTTGAACAAGGAGTCTCTGCATATTCGCCCAAAGCTACCATTCTTATTCTTCTTCTTCTTCTTCTTCTTCGTCCAAACCAAACAGAATATTCAGAGTTCTGCCAAAGCCAAAACCGAACCCCACCACCAGAGAAAAGATAAAGAAGCAAAAACCCATTTCCACGACCGTTCTTCGCTCCCATTTCCACTCTGCCAAACCCCAAGCCCCACCATCAGAGAACGAGCATTTCTCCCAGCCTCCTTCCGCCCGGCACGCGACGTCCGTCGCCGGTGACACGTCACAACTCATTTCGATTACGAGTTCGAGGTTCCTCTTCGGCTTTGATCCAGCAAGTTCGTAGGTAATTCTGGTTTGCATTGGTTTAGTCTCTCACGATTTACATTTTTCCACAAAACTTATCTTTGAGATTTGTTGTGTTTGATTATGGGAGGTGGTTACCGATGAGGTTGTGGTGGGTTTTTATTTGTTTAATTGAAATTAATTTTATTTTGCCCAAAGGTGTGATGACAATAATGAATTGCTAACTTTCAACTATGAATCAGATAACAGTTTTTAGGTTCAACAATCCAAAAAACAAGAAACAAAATGACAAAATACAAGGCATAAAACAGGAACGGAAAACCAAACACAATGTTCATACATGATTCTTATTTGATGGTTTTTTTATTTTTTTGTATTGATTGATGTAAAATTTGTAGTTGTATGCTTTATATTATTTGTTAATTGATAATGTCAAAATCTATAATAGGTATGAGTCAGATGTACATTGTCGTGGAGTATAATGGAAAGTGGAAACGGTGGATGGCGGAATTTGGAGGTGGTTCGGAGTTGGTACGAGCAAGGGCATTATGGTTGATAGGAGTATCAAGTTTTTGGAATTGGAAGAGATAATCTACAACAGAACAAGTGTTGACCGAAGTATGTATGTAATTGAGATAACACATAAACCTGTCGGTGACATATTTAGTGACACTACTTCACCATCTCTCATTTGCAATGATTCAGATATTATATATCTTATGCGTTTTTACAATGAAAAACGAGCAATGATTTTACATGTTACACTAAAAGAAAAATACGATAAAGGAAAAGCAATATGTGTTCGTGGTGATGATGATATGAACAGTAATGGTGATGATGCACTGGGCTTCCATGATGACTACTTTGGGTGTAGGATCAATGAAGAAATCCCATTTGTTGCAAGGTTTGTTCCAACTGAATTAGTTGGTAGTTATGAACAACGTTTCAACGTTTGTGGTCGTTTCAAAAAAAAACTCTACGTTTCAACGGAACGACCATACGGTCGTTCCGTCAAAAAACGTGGTCGTTCCTAAACTTTTGTGGTTGTTCCGTCACATTAAAGTCTAATAATACTTAATGTCACGTGATGGTATGGTTTTTTTTCCAAAAAAAAAAAAAAAAAAACTCTACGTTTCAACGGAACAACCATACGGTCGTTCCGTAAACAAACGTGGTCGTTCCTAAACTTTTGTGGTCGTTCCGTTACATTAAAGTCTAATAATACTTAATACCACGTGATGGTATGGTTTTTTTTCCCAAAAAAAAAAAAAAAAAACTCTACGTTTCAACGGAACGACCATACAGTTGTTCCGTCAAAAAACGTGGTCGTACCTAAACTTTTGTGGTCGTTCCATCACATTAAAGTCTAATAATACTTAATGTCACGTGATGGTATGGTTTTTTTCAAAAAAAAAAAAAAAAACTCTACGTTTCAACGGAACGACCATACGGTCGTTCCGTCAAAAAACGTGGTCGTTCCTGAGCTTTTGTGGTCGTTCCGCCACATTAAAGTCTAATAATACTTAATGTCACATGATGGTATGGTTTTTTCCCCAAAAAAAAAAAAAAAAAAAAAACTCTACGTTTCAACGGAACGACCATACGGTCGTTCCGTCAAAAAACGTGGTCGTTCCTGAGCTTTTGTGGTCGTTCCGTCACATTAAAGTCTAATAATACTTAATTTCACGTGATGATATGGTTTTTTCCGAAAAAAAAAAAAAAAAAAAAAACTCTACGTTTCAACGGAACGACCATACGGTCGTTCCGTCAAAAAACGTGGTCGTTCCTGAACTTTTGGGGTCGTTCCGTCTCATTAAAGTCTAATAATACTTAATGCCACGTGATGGTATGGTTTTTTCCCAAAAAAAAAAAAAAAAAAAAAAAAACTCTACGTTTCAACGGAACGACCATACGGTCGTTCCGTCAAAAAACATGGTCGTTCCTGAGCTTTTGTGGTCGTTCCGTCACATTAAAGTCTAATAATACTTAATGTCAAGTGATGGTATGGTTTTTTCCCAAAAAAAAAAAAAAACTAAAAAATATTTGTGGTAATGAATAATGAGTCTCTCACAAACACTTATGAATATCATTTATAAAACATGTCAATGGATGATGGCACGTAGAGTTTTTTTTTTTTTTTTGGAGAAAAACCATACCATCACGTGGCATTAAGTATTATTAGACTTTAATGTGACGGAACGACCACAAAAGTTCAGGAACGACCACGTTTTTTGACGGAACGACCGTATGGTCGTTCCGTTGAAACGTAGAGTTTTTTTTTTTTTTTTTTTTTTTGGGGAAAAAACCATACCATCATGTGACATTAAGTATTATTAGACTTTAATGTGGCGGAACGACCACAAAAGCTCAGGAACGACCACGTTTTTTGACGGAACGACCGTATGGTCGTTCCGTTGAAACGTAGAGTTTTTTTTTTTTTTTTTGAAAAAAACCATACCATCACGTGACATTAAGTATTATTAGACTTTAATGTGACGGAACGACCACAAAAGTTCAGGAACGACCACCCTTTTTGACGGAACGACCGTATGGTCGTTCCGTCAACACAGAGTAAATGTTTTTTTTTTTGTTTGCAAAACAAAAAAAAACATACCATCACGAAACAATAAGTATTATTGGACTTTAATGTGACGGAACGACCAACCTTTTTGACGGAACGACCGTACGGTCGTTCCGTCAAAACGTAGACTTTAAAAAAAAAAAAAAAAAAAAAAAGCATACCATTACGCAACATGAACTATTATTAGCCTTCAATGTGACGGAACAACCACAAACATTAAAAAAAACGTTGATTTCAACTAGTCAGTTTCTTTGCTCTTTAAAAAAACTAATAAATGATATATCAAACATTTAACGTTCACAACAAAAAAAAACATAAACGAAAACAAATACAACAAACAGAACACAAATTTTCGTATGGTAGTTTTTTTAAAAGGAACAATCAGATGGTTGTTAGGTGACAGTTCAATGGTTGTTCCTGTTATATTTGTGGTAGTTCCTGATTATACACATTTCATTTTCATGATCAATAATAATGACAATTAACATTAACGCGTTAAAACCCAAAATATTATCAATAATATAGTCTTTACATATTCTTATATAACCATATTGTTACTCAAAGTACTGATTTCAACTAAACTTGTTGATTACTTAAAGTGTTTTTGTTGGTTTACAAGCAGTTTCCATCTTTTTTTGAGCATCCGGACTCGAGTGCTGAATCTTTTTTGGTAACTGAACTACATAAGGTGATAGTAAGACTGCCGCTCTTTTTCGCTGCCTCTCCGGTCGGCCCTCGTTCTTTTTTACATTTTCGATATTGGCATCGGCTTGCATATCAACTACCCTGTCATGGGTATATTCGCCACCATCTCTGATTTGTTCGTCTTGTAAGGGATGTTGTTGGCAATCGAAATTATCACCCCCACTGTATCTAGTATCTACACCTCGGGATAACTCCCGCTCGAACTCAACATTCACCCCGCCACTACATGCCTCCTTATGCATGGCTATAGCAGCCTCTATTTTTTCCATAATCGCCTTATTATTTTCCTCCATCTTCTGTATCATTACCGCCTCGTGATTGGCTAACATTGATTTGATCAGCGTTTCGTGCTCGCCTATACGACGGTCAAAATAATGCATCAATGACTCTAAAGTAGGAGTTGAGGCTGTGGGCATCGCGCTGTCTGTCAGGGGGTGAAAATGGGTTGAGAATGTAGGCGTCGGGCCATGCGTTTGCCCGTCTCTGGAGGTAGAGGCTCGAATTTGCTCATGAGTCGGTATGGCTGGGAAGGACCTCGAGGCTGTAGCAGGATCAAGAGAGGTGGGACTTGTAGGCATCGGGTGTTGTTGGTGGTAGACCACGGGGGTAGAGGATCTAATCATCTGCTCATGGGCCGAACTGACGGGGAAAGACCTTGAGTGCATAGCAGGATCACGTGAGATGTGACTTGATCTAAGTTCATTATTTCTCTTATCGCAATCGGCAGCACTACACAGGATGACATCTCCATCTAATAACTTCGTCAAGCCATCAATGACATCATCACTGTAGTCCTCTCGTCTTCCATTCGCAAATAATATTCTCGTTACCTCTCCTTGGATGAAGGATTCAATGTAGGTCGGACTGTAAACTGAAGGAACAATCAACGGAAAAATAATGATTAACTGGACATTCCGATATAAACAAAAAAACATAAAATTTAACCTGTAACGAGTTGGTTAATACCTCAGCAGATCTCATGGCCTCCAAGCAACGATCAAATGAGGTGCCAATAGGGTTCTTAACATTCTGCCAATGAATTTATTTTAAGTCTGTTATCTGAGCGGCATTGTTGTCTGCATATATTGATTACACCTTAGATAGATCATCAATTTAAATCAGCTTAGTACAAAATAAGAAGATAGTTTGATTATACAAGTTTTTCACAATTTTTGTCTTCTTTTTCACAACTTGGAATGTCATCTTTTCTATTAGCTGCTTCTTAAATGAGACAATGTATCACTATGCTTTCATGTTTAGGATAGAATATCGACATCACATGTTTTTTTTTTTTCCATAATGATTTCTTGCCAAGGTCGGTCACTTAGGGCAATTATATCAGCATCAAGCGAGCCACTCAAGGGAACTAGGAAAACTGGAGTGATGCCAATACGACGAATGGTGATCAATTGAGGATTAACAGGACTTCTGCACTTTGACTTCTCAGATAACTTAGCATCACTAGCTGGCGGTAAAGGAGCTGGCGGCGGAGCTTGTGGTGGTCGGAGGGGAAGAAGAGGAAGAAGAAGGCGTCGTCGGAGCTTGTGGAGCGGTCTTCGGATCTTCGACGGCGACGTTTAGGTTGGCGGCGGCGCCGGTCGTGGAGGCGGCGGATTTGGGGAGACTCTTTTGGGGGGAGGGAACGAGGAAGAAGAAGAAGAACCGGAGGAAGGAAGGAAGGGAAGAGGCAAGTTCGAGGTGGCGGCGGAGCTTGTGGTGGTCGGAGGGGAAGAAGCGGAAGAAGAAGAAGAAGAAGATTTGGGGGTCGGATTTGGGGAGACTCTTTTGGGGGGAGGGAATGAGGAAGAAGAAGAAGAAGAAGAAGAAGAGGAACGAAGGGAAGGGAAAAGCTCGAGAGCCAAGTTCAAGGAAGAGGAGAAAATTTGAAGAATTTGGGTGCCCACAGGTTCGGTTTCCACGAAGAGAAGAAGAAGAAGAAGAAGAAGTCCCAGATCCAATGCCCAGAGTATATTCTTTTATTCAGAACTTTGATTTTAATCTAATTTTTTTAATTAAAAAATTTTTTATTTACACAATCAGCATTTTTGAAATAAAAAAAATTCAAAATAAATAGGAAAGTCATTTTGCTAATTTCAGTTCGTGTTAGGTCATTTTGGCAAATTTCTCTTCGGAATAACCCAACAGTCAGTTTTTCGAAAGATTATAGGCGATTTTCGTCAAAGCCCAAAACTTGGCTACGAGGAAAGAGGCTCAGTGAGAGAGGAGAGAGAAAGAGGAGAGGGAAGGAGGAGAAATAGAAAAAAAATATTCAAGTTTCAATTCTAAACCTTTTTTTTTTTTTGGTAAATAAAAGTAAAAACATGAAATTGCAGGGCTTCTTCTATACTAAAACGTAAAAAACATGAAATAAACTTCATAACAGAGAAGTACCTGAGAACAATGAGGGGAATTAATTTCATAACAGAGAGTGAGAGAGAGAGACACACACACACAGAAGAGAAATCTGTTGAGGCGAAGAAATCAAAAACCCCCAAACGAAACCCCAACGACCGAGAGAGAGAGAGAACAGAGAGAACAAAGAAGAGCCCCAGCACTATTTTATAGACCATTCGGAATAACCCAACGGTCAGTTTAGCCTTTTACTCTCTCTCTGAAAGCTTTGCTCGGTTTGCTCCTCTGCATCCGTTGTGTTGTTTTGGCTTTTTTATTGAAATGAAATTCACCTTTTACTCAAAAACAAAAAAACAAAAAACAAAAAACAAAAAACAAAAACAAAAACAAACCAAATGAAATATAATCATGTTTAAAATGTTTAATAAAAAAAAGTGAACAATATGTGTATCAGGATAGAGGCAGGGTGGGAGTGCGTCTTCTGAACCCGCCCTCACCAGTTTAGATATCCCCACGCGTCCCTATTCTCTATTTACCCACCCCGTTTGGTTATACATTATAACCAACAAAGCTTTTAACAGGAAAAAAAAAAAAAAAAAAAGACGTGATCTATAAAATGAACTACCCAAGAACTGAATGTGTTTGATTTGAAAAATGATAATATAACTGTCAAATCTAAATTTTCAATTGAATTAAAAAATGAAAGTAAATGAAATAAGGAAGTTAGTTTTATTTCTTAAAAAAAGTGCACTAAATCAGTAATGAAGTATCTCTCTCCGAACTTGATTTATGGAAGGGTGGGTAATTGGGGAAGGAAAAAGTAGTGAATTTATAATTTTGTTCAAATTTATAAATAAGTTTAACAGTGCCTATTTTTAAAAAGGGTACTCTAAAATGATTATTTTGTGTAAATGATTAAGTTTGGAAATGGAAAAAAATTTAATTTTCTTTTTACCACTGTGGTGGCTTGGTGGCAAAGAAGGCCTATTGGTAATATGGACCATGTGATGTCTATTCTTGATGTCTGGGGTCTGTTGCTGTGAAGACCTAGAGTCAAGCTCCTTGTCATTTCATCGGTGCAATTAGTGGGTAACCAATGACCATTGGAACGGAGGCGTGAGGACACTACCAATCCTCTTTTCATTTATCTAAAAAAAAAAATTCTTTTTAATGTTTATTAATTTAAATTTGGCTGAGTTAGATTTGTTTTGCATATTGATTCAATTAATATGATTTTGATTTTCTTTTCTTCAAAAATTTTTTTTTTCCAATTTGAATCAATTTCTAAACAAGTGTTTAATTACCATGGATTTTTGAACACATGGATTCATGATGATCATTGATCAAGATAGACACTCCAAACTTGATCAGTCTCCATGTTCGGATTTGAATGTGGCTATAATGCTTTTAACGTCATTGTTTACTTATTTAAACTCTTGTTTATCTCACCATCTAAAATTAAACATTTTTATTCTTAAATTTAATGTATGTTTGTACTTGCCTAATCTAATTTATAATTAAAAAGGACAAAACAATTGTAAACTATAGATTCATCGGAATATGATCTGGATCAACATATAATGATGAGGAAATGGTTTTTAAGTGAAATTGGAAATAGAAAAGACCTAATTTTTTTTACCCGTGGGGCCACTGTTATCTACTTAATTTTTGTCTTTAAATTAGTTTAAGATTTAAAAAAGTTAAGCACAAAAGTATTGTTGTTAGTAAAGTTGTAATAGTAATTTTGTAGTTCATTTAAATGAAACAAAAAGTATAGTATCCGTGTGAGACTTTTTTTTATTATTTTATGAGATACATATTTAGAACAATGATTGGAGTTGGAGTTTGTAAGTTGTGATTGAAACATGTTTGATTGAAGTATGAATTCTTAAATTATCCAATACTTTCAAATTGAAAAAGAACAGATAGAATAGTTAAATTTATTTAAAAAAATTTTGAATTTAGTCCACAGGCGTGTAAATTTCCTCCTAATTATTATAATAAATTATGTCGCTGATTGGTGTGTTCTTCTCTTGCTTATAGATACGAACTATGGGCACATATGAAAAGCATGCACAAAATAAAGGAGACATTTTCCGTTAGATTGGAATAGTAATTAAGGGGAAGTAAAGGATTTTCCGTTAAAGTTTGCACAAGTAATTAATTGTAAAGTATGGAAATTATTTAACAGTAGTTGTTGGTATGTAAGGTATGGAAATCATTTTGAACAGTAAATAGTAAGTAAACATACACATGTACATGTTTGTAGGTAGTTTTAACCTTAATGGTGGGCACTTGTGACATGAATATCCTCCGGCGACGTCAATGGGCTCATCGGACAAACTCTGACAGGCTCCAGTGCCCCGCTCGAGCCAATGACGTGAGGGAAATTCAGCTTGGCTTTGGAGCCGTGCATCTTGAAAGCGGCTCTGTCAAAAGCCAGAGCCACGTCCTCAGGCATCTCGTGAGTCCCAAGCCACGTCCTGGAGCTGTTCTTCTTGGGGTCCCTAGCTAATCTCCGCCGCGTACTTCCCCCACAGCCTCCGCCTCACTCCCCTGTACCACCACCATCTTGACGGTGGCTGCGTGTGGCAGTCACGCGCCGCATTATCTACTTGAAAACTCATTGCCTCTGAAGAACTACTGTCATCGGTAGTCGCCACCTCTTCAACGTGAACATCATTCCAAAACTCCGCCAAGTAGTTCAAACTATCCTCCTTAGGGCTAATTAAAGTACTCCCGGGAAGTTATTATCAACAGTGAAATTAGTATCATCAAAGAAATCTTCTAGAAGACATTGACGCATGGATTCTAAATAGAGATCTAGATTAGATTCGTAGGTGTTCACTTATTTTGCCATAACATATATGTACATATGTGTGTATATATATGTCTGTATCTATATATTTAAAGTGTTACGTGCGTGCGTATTAATATTACATGGCATATTATAATTAGGACATGATAAGTAGGGTATGGTATTGCATAAGACTACGAATAAAATATTATCATATTATGTTGCACCAGGACACCCATTAGCACTAGGACAGCCAGTAATAGTGCGTTTTCCCTTTCTAAGAAACTTCACTTGATTTGGTCACGTTACGGCATCGCGGAGAGCGCCGTAAACGATCATGTCATCGGTGTCGTCATCCTTGAAGGGCAAATCGACACTCCTACTCTTCGAGAGAAAGATGTCACTGATATTCGAACTACGGCAATTCACCGGAGAATCGGAAAAAAAAAAATGATCAAATTGATCATCACAAAGGAGGTGCTCTCGGATGGCATCGAGGAGAGCAAAATCGGACTCAAAACAAGTCATAAATGCTTTCCGCATAATACTTTGTTGTTGGATTAACTGCCGAAAGATAGCTCGCCTACAAAGATCATCTCACTTATAAACAGACAGGGAGCAAATACTAAAGTCTAAAACCCCAACGGACCTTCTTTCAAACTAGGTAGTTCCCCCTTGGTGCTTTAGATAAAGTATATTACTTGTCATAGAAATTTAAAATTAGGGGGAAAAGGGAAAATGAACTTACGACAGAGAGAATATCCTTAGCCATCCCCTTTTCATATAAGATAAATCCATCGTTATTTTTCAATATTTTCATTTCTATCATTACCTCATTAAATTTTGTGGTTTCCACACATGCACATTGCACAATACCAAATGTACACTTAGTAGAAACTCTGCACATAATACCTTTTTTATATTTTCATTTATAGCAGTTTTGAAAATTTTAATTTCATTCCTAACACCACCTTCCTTTTTTTTTTTTTTTTTTGTAGCACTATCATATCAGATTTTGTGGTTACACATAGTTAAATTGTCGAAAATATTCTGAATTTTCATGACAAAATCCATTAATTGTAATGATAACAATTACTAGTTATAATTATCATTATGACTCATATAGTAATTCTGATAATTACCAACAATAATTATGATTGTGACTAAATATATATATATATATATATTTCTAATCGTATATGAATAATTCTGTTATCTATATTTGTTTCTTTTGTCTTTAATTTTCATTTGTTTCTATGTAATCAAATCTATTTCTCTCTTTTTTATTTAATTTATTTTGAACTTGAATGCTAATTCTCATTAGAGAAAGTTCCTAAATATATTTGTTTTCTAAAATGTATAGTTTGATAATTATAAAGCCTTACGTTGTTAGTTTAGTCGTCATATAATGTGAAAAATGAAAACTCTCACCTATAGATTTTTACTAATAATCTTATATTAGATACTTTGTAGTTATGTTTCTTGTAGTCTCATGATAATTATAAATTTTTAGCATATTATGTTGTACTTTAAAGATCAGAATAAAATAAAAAGTAGCCAAATAATATTACTTCAATTTTGGAAAAGAGACTATAAGAATTTTATTTTCATTTTTTATAATAGATGATCAGATTTTTCAAATCCATTGTAATCGGTGTAGAATTAACTCTTCGAACGACTTGAAAAACAAGCATTGTGGTTGTTCCCACAAGAAACTTTTTTACACTTCCAAATTTGATGATCAATACAAATGCGAGCCAATCTTACTTTGATTGAAAACAAAAACAACTGGATTTTTGTTATCGATTTAGATTAGGTAGTTAGATTTTAAGTTTATTTTTGTTAGGAAATATTAGATTTAAAGCCATCCTAGAAATAAGTTAATATATAACAAAAAAGGAAGTTAGTTAAAAGTGTTAAATTTGAATTTTTTAGAAAATAGGATTTCTATCTAAAAAGTTTAATAGAGTGATCTCACTTTTATATATTTATTGTTGTTTTGATATTTTTATGATTTATGATGTGGGATTTTAGTTTCTTGCCGCCGCCATCTTTCTCTTAAACTCTCTCTTGCTTACTTGCTCTCTCATCTCTTCTTCTCTTCTCTTATCTGATTGAACATATTTGTTAATGACATGTTGTAATCTTCCCTCAACAAAGAAAGCCCTTTCCAAGTTGGACTAGGCGATGAGGAAGAGAAACAAGAAAAACGAAATAGATGCCAGCTTTTTTGGTAACGAGATACTTTATTTGCACCCACAATATTAGTAAACACCGTCACAAAATCATTAAAGATTCTTATTATATTTTTACTCTGCCATAAAATTACTTAAAACTGTTTAAAAATGCTCATACCCCCCACAAAATTTTTTTTGTTTTTGTTTTTTTGGAGGGAAAAATGAATTTTATTTGGCTAAAATAGTACTCCCAATAATTTTGGATATTACATCCATTCCATTAGTAACAAGGCAGGTGACTCTGACGAGGGACATGACAGCAGGAAATACCACCAGAAGCATAATTCAAGCAATGCCGAATATCATAAATAATTGGCTCAGCCATCTCCAAGGATTCAGGCGAGTGAACGGTCCGAACAACTTTAAGACCATCCGACTCAACAACTGAGACATCCAAACCAGCAGCCATGCAAAACCCCAATCCCTCCCGAAGGGCTAACAATTTAAATATTCTCTTTTTTTAAAAAAAATTAAATATTAAAAAAAATATAAACCACAATAACTTGAATGAAACAATATTTTTTAAGGAAACAAAAAAAAAATTTCCCTACAAATATAATTGACTTTAATTTCTTTTATAAACTCTAAATTATTATTCATCAAATTTTTCTTAAGAAATCTTTATACCTACATGAAAATTTTCAATGGAGGATTAAAATGAAACAAAACTAAAAGAAATCATGCCTCTTGAAGAGCCATGATTTATTAGTATTATGTTTTTTTTTTTTTCTTTGTTTTTAGTATTTGAAAATGAATTTTTTTGTGGCTTTTTTTGGGTATAATTATTATTTTTATTTATTTTTTTCTTCCTAGGTTTGATTATGAGATTCTATACATTTATTTTTTCATGCAGAATAAGGTCCTTGATTTTTTATTTAGACTTTCCTTGAGTTTTTCTTCTTGCCTTAAAGTTGTTATTAATGAAGTTTTTTATTTTCATAACCGCTTTGTTTTTACTGATTAAATAGCAATGTTGCCACAAAAGAATTTTAATTGTTTCCTCCTTTAAAAAAATTACTTAATGTTGTTTTCTGTTTGAGAATGAAAAAATATTTTTTATTTGGATTTGTTAATTTATTTTAATAAAATAAATTAAAATTGGTGTATGCGGTGATTAAATATGATATTATATAAAAAGTATTTATAGATAAATTTATTATATTTATATTAAAAAAATATTTATTAAATAAGGGTATTTGTTAATATTGTGGGTGTAGATTTAAACACTCTTTGCAATTCATGGATCAAATCTTGATTGCTGTACCATTATCGTGCCATTCAGCGGAGATTGTAAAATAACTTTTATCAAATAGAGTTTATTTGGCATCTAAAATATTTGGATAATAACAACATCCAATCAAAATCACAAATTGTAGTTTTTTAACAAAAATTCTTATTTGCTTAATTTGAAAATTGTATGTGTGTTTTAGTAAGACATGTAAATTGCATTCTAACATTTTTTTTTAATTGCTAATTAGAAAATTAAAAAAACTGTTTTTACCAATTAAGTTTTTTTAAAATGTGATTTTAGTAGGAGATATCTTGTAAAATCATGCGCAATCGGGGGAAGGTTGACAGTCATATAGTCTAGTTTCTGCATGCCAAAGAGAGTGTTACAACAAACATTCAACAATAGAGTTTCAAAAAAAAAAAAAAAAAATCATGAAAGTAGGAAAAAAGTTCATGAGAACCTCTTTCAAAAGTTGCAAGAACTTTTAGGAGCTTGCATATGATTTACAAGACGTCGTCCTAGTTTTCAAAGACGGGAGCAAACCAGACAAATCAGCAGAAAACGACGCAGACCGGAAATTAGCCCCGCCAATCGTCCTTCCGCTTCCTTATCTCTCGGAGCGCTTCGACGGGCGAGTCGCAGCCTACCTTCTTCTGTTCAAAAAAAAAATTTGGATTTCTATTGTAAGCAATCTAGTCTACTACTATATTACATACCAAGTTATGCAATGAATAAGTTTGATGTATATCCAGCATTTTTAGAGCTTCTAGCTATGGGATTAAGAATTATTTAGGAAACTTAAGCCCATCTTATGATTTCTGAGATACTCAACCCAAAAGCAAAATAATTATTTGGGACAAATTTATTAATTTTGGATTTCGACCATTTTCTCCACTTGAGCTAAAAACCTTGGATACTTTTGGATAAAATGATGACAAGTACCTTACTTTGGTCACTTGGAAGAAAGAGTAATTCTAATGATTCCTTAAGATGGCCAAGCACGAGGTGGCCTAAGCAAAGATTAGATTTAGTGATTGTCATCATTTCTTACGCAAGATATTGAATTGATGAAGTTGCAATGCCCACCAACGTCAAAAGCCGATAGGACGATTTTACTATGCCATGTTTATCTTAAAGCATGTTACGTGATGTTTTACATTATTATTATTATCATAATTAAAGATAATTAGGAACTTGTTTTGTAAAGTATGAAGAAGAAATCTCTTCACGAACCGATTAATAGCAACTACCTAGAGGGAACAGTTGGCAAATCTGTTGAGAGAACAAAGACTACCAAGAAAGGGACCATCTAGAAAGGTTCTAAGTATTCGAGATAAGATAATACTAAGGGCCGTTAAAAATTAAAGTATAAGAAACGTGGAAATTATTAAATGTCTTTACTAACTAAACTTTTTGCTTATATAATTCTCGTAGTGCAGGTGGAGCTATCAGATAGGTAACCTCGCTATGACTATGGAAGAATGGTCCGAGGTCCCATGACTAGGTTTTCCTAGGATTTTTAATTTTTACTTTAAGATGTATTTTTTATTGTTGGACTGCAATAATACTAAGATTAAGATTTATTTTTGTACTATAGTGCAACATTTTTTAAGTTGCGATAAAATCGATTATGAGCGAGTACTTTTTTTTTTAACGTTCTTCCTAAGTTAGTAGGGGATATTTAGCTGCTAGGTCGGGCGGGATGTAAGGATTAAACAAAAAATTGGTGTAAGTAGAAAGAATATGCGAACCTGAATCTCTGGTAGATCAACACGAATAAATGGATTTGTCTCCATCTCCTCCTCAATGGTTGATGGAATTGTGGGGAGGCCTGCTTGCCGCTGCTGCTGTGCCCATGATAGCTTTTGCTGTATCTTGGCATTATCTGGTTCGACCGTAAGAGCAAACTGCAAGTTCTTCACTGTGTACTGTGGCAACAGAACCACAAAAATTATCACTTCTCTTAGAATAAAAGGAGGGCCATTCAGATGAGCGAATGTAAAATTATCCAAATTGAAAAGGACTAAGTACGCGATAGACAAGGAGAAAAAAGTAGTATGCTCAATCTTCTTTTACCTCATGGCCACAGTATACTCGGGTTGGCTTCGGCAATGAAGCTAGAGTCACACATAGTGACTGATACATCTGCTCTGCTGTTCCTTCGAAAAATTTCCCACAACCAGCGATGAACTGCATAAAGTGAAAATGGCCTCGGTTAGGCTGCCCAACTCAATCAATCACATAATCACAGGCCCAAACCAAAAATATTTCTATTCAAGGAAAGAAGTACTTTATTTTCCAAGCTCTAAATAATTTAGTAATCAGTCTATAAAGCAACCAATGTGGCATCAATTTCACCGTGGACGAAAATACTGATTCTTTTGGCTATCCCCAAAATAATTCAAGTATCCCACCAAAAGCTGTTTAATATTTTCATTTCCTAGATGCACTATAATTGGAGGAACTGCAAGGTCTCGATAAGGGAATTTTTACATGACCAACAAAAATGTCATATTTCTTTCGATCGGGTTTGCACAGTGGGAGGAAAATGAACAAAGTACAACACTCCTTCAAACTTACCAAAGTGTCTCCGGTGAAAACGGCCGGATCCTCTCCCTCTTTGCTAGTAACATGATAACTTATATGACCTTTGGTGTGGCTGAAGAGAGTAGACCAAGAACAAATATAGTTAGGATCATAAGTGAAAGATATGCACAAAAAAATTCTAAACTATCCATTAAAACAACACCGTTAAGCAGTAGAATTTTCCACTGCATAAAAATATCCTAAGTTAGCTCGAGAAGGCCTATTGTCGGTTGAGGCTTCAATTCTCGAAAAAAAAAATCTTACTATTGTTCCAACTTCCAAGTAATCTAAACCATTTAATATTGGACCCAAAAATACAGAATTTGAGTAGCTTAAACCATCAGGAGGGCAAGATGCCATTGGCCTCACAAATTCATAAGCATAAAAAAGAAAGGTTGGTTCATTGCAATAGTAGTTAAATTGTAAAAACATTCAAGAGAAGTTAAGTGCAAAAACAACAAATGAACTCAAACATGGATTCTAGTTCTACCCTTGAACTTTTCAATCTTTTATAGGAAAACGAATTTGCGCCCAATTGTCTTCCTATCATCTTTCCACACACAAAAGATATATGTACCCAGATGTGAATTCAAGAGCAAAAACGACTATTTGTATACACACACATACATATTTTTATATGCTAAAACATAGGAGTTCTTTACATATATATGTAAAACATATATCATACCAAGGTGTGTGGAGTGCCAAAATAGTAATATCAGCTCCAAGGGAAATCTTGTCACCATTGTCTACAGCGTCAGTGCAACCCTTCACGTTGTCCTTAGAACCGCCATACACCTTAATCCCAGGCACCAATTGCTTTATCTTCTCATTTCCACCAGCATGATCCCTGTGCAATATATATATATGTATATATATATGGGCCAAATCAGATATGCAACAACTACAACTATAACCCCATGGGAGAAAAGTACAGCTAATTCAAACAGAAAAACAAACGGAGAGAGAGAGAGAGTAAAAGCATAAACAAAACCAGTGGTGGTGAGTGGTGAGGACAAGCTTGAGAAGAGCGCCGTGTTGCTGAGCAGCTTCCAGAACCTTCTCGGGCTCTACAGGATCCACCGCCGCCGCTTCCTTCGTGGTCTCATCAATAATCCTGCAAATTTACCCAAACCCCACCACCAAAATCATACCCAAAAAAACATATACATATACATAAATATATGTACATACATATACAATTTTTGGTCCCCGAAAGAAGAGAAATTTCAGAAGCAGAGACTAAGAAAATCAACTAAAAAAAAAAAAGTAAAAAAGGGGAAGATTGGGATTGGGAATTTACTCACAGATAAGAGTAATTGTCTTCTAAGCAAGGAACGTGATGGATTTTCATTTTTTGTTCCCCAGTTCAGTTCTTCCTCAGACCTCAGACCTCAGCCGGCGAAGATTTAATGGCGGATGCCGTCCAACGTGGTAGGAACTTCAAAAGCCACGTCAGCTTCTGGTTTGTACGTGGCAGAAACAGCCACACCGTCTGAATATTATTATTATTATTGTTGTTGCTGTTGTTGTTGTTGAAGGGCTCCTGGATGAGCCGGCGATTTGATGGTGGATCGTATTAAAGTCAAGGGACGACAGCAAAGTTTAAAACGAACGACGTGTCGTTTTAAAAACTTGTTGTTAATTTTCATAATTGGATGAAGGTTATTTTAAATGATTTTGATACATGTAATTATTTTAAGTTATATAACACCAGCGTAATTCTATGATAAAGTGTAAATTCTCGACTTAGCTTCATTTGACGTTTAAGTTTAACTCCAGCTAAATTATATTTTTTCATATTAATTTTTATTTTTTTTTGAAAAGTTAATAAAAATTATAACTAGTTTTAAAAAATTCAACCAAGTTTAAAAATTTCATTTTCAACCGGCGAACCAAACACAAATTTAGACCATTATTAATGTTTTTTTAAGGAAAATTTTGCTTCTGTTTATTAATATATATAGACATTGATTTTCATGATTTATATTTTATAAAAATGTAATCACGGTATGTACTCTAACTAGTAACTTAGAAAATTTGTACTTGAATAGAAAAAGGCTAATATTCCTTACACCTTAGGCACGGGGACAACCCAAATTGAAGGTCTACCATCCATCCTGGAAAGGACAGTTGGTTCTAGTGTATAATGGAATTTCAAACTTTTCACTTTCAACATCATATACGCCCACATCAGAGCCCAGAGTCTAGAGTCTAGAGGAGTCGTGAGCTTCGATGCTTGGTTTCTCTTCTCCGGGGACGGCATTTTCATTGCCATTTGTTGCATGTTTGCGATGAAGAAAAAGCGAAGCGAAGGGGAGAAAGAGAGAATAGAGAATGGGGGGTGGGAGGGGGGTGGCTATCGCGAGTGAGGGAGTGAGAGAGCGGAGGAAAGAGATGGAGTTGTATTTTTTTTTTTTTTCTTAATGGTAAATCACTTATTCATTCATGATCAACTAGTAAGTGATTACAAAAATGGATGATTTATGTTTGTCACTAATCAATATATATATAATTAATCAGTGATTGATGACAAAATTAATATATTATGGTCAATCAGTGGTCTACCGATAGTCAATTAGTGATTTACCTGAAATCAATTAGGAATTTATCCTGAGTCAATCAATGATTTATCCGAAGTTAATGAATGATTAACTAAATATGATCAATGGGGGATTGACTATTAACAAAATTGATTAAATATTTTAAGAGAAAAAGACCTTTTAATTAATTTTAAAAAACTTGAGTCATTTGTTAAAAAAGTTTTTAAAAAAATGCTATTTGTCTCTATATCCCTAATAAAAGTCATATTTAAAATCATGATTTTTTATTATAAAAAAAGAATAATTAATTAAAATAATCCTCAAACTTATTATAAGATGATGATTTAATTCTTTTTTTTAATTTTGATCAAGGAGATTCTAAATTCTCTAAATAATGATAATTTTAGTAATTTTCGTTCAAATCCGTTAAGGTTCTGATGAACTCTTGTTCATACCATCATTTTCTAGTTAAAAAGACCAAGACACCCTCCAATTGTCTTTCTCCTTTCGTTTCCCCCGAATTTCCAAAATCCAAGCTTGAAACTCAATCCAGGTATGCAAAAGAAAGAAAGAAAGAAACAAAATCACCAAATTTAAGCTAAACCATCAAAACGTCACTCCCAGGTCTGCAACAAAACCAACAAATTTAAGCCACTTCAAGTTTTTAGAACTCATTCTTTTACACTTTTACAATTATTAAACAAAAAATCCAAACAAACCCATATCTGGGTTGAGTTTTAAAATCCCAGCTGACAAATTACTAAACCATTTGAAGATGCCATGGACGGTGAAGAACAGGAGATCCTTCAACTCGGCTTCTCCGGCGCCGCCGAGGATTTCCTCTACGACGACGACGGCGACTGCGATAGCAGCGGCGGGTAGATTGGTGGCGAGAATTGGGATTGAGAGAGGTGAAATTTGCTTCGATTCGAGCCCGAGTTTCTGCACCTTGTCAACAGTAAGCCTCATATCTTAGATTATTCCTAAATTGCTTTTATTTTGGTGTTGCTGCTGCTGTTGATGTATTGAGCTTCGGCTCTTTTTGGGTTTAATGAATCACCATATGTAACCCAAAAAAAAAAAAAAAAATGTTGCAGAACTTGTTGGGCTTGTGGTCTATAAGCTTGTAAGGCCAAGAGCTTGAAAAAGACAAGTTTTTTAACCTTTTGTTTTTTAAGATAAACTTGGTTTATGAAGAGGTTCTGGTCGACGGAGGTGGGGAGGAGGAAATGAAGAGAGAAAATAGAGAGAGAGGAGGAAAGAGAAGAAATTTTAGGTTATTTTATGAGTTTTTTTTTAATTAAATTCATAATGAGATTATAAAAATATCTTTTTTTTAAAAGATAGAAGGAAAATTAGAGCATACTTTTTAGGAAGTAAAAAATAATAGCACATTTTTAGAATAGAAAAATCCAAAAATACCCCCCAACTATTACCCAAGACCCGCCAAATCTCGTCGGTGCTGGCGTCGTCTACACCGACTTCAACCTCATGCTCGGAGGTCCACGTTCGTCACCAGCTATGTTGTCGTTGTCGCCATCGAAGATCGCCGGTTGCAGGAGAGCCGACGCAGATCACTTTCACCCACGAGTCCGCGCGAGATCTTCCACCCTTCCTCTCCTGGCAGCGTTGTCTTCTTCGGCGACGGTAACCTTTGTGTCATCTCTGATCACGAGAATCCCAGGGAAAATCACAAGTTTCTCTCTCCGCCGGCCGTCTGCCAACCTAGATCGCGGGATCTCCTGCCGTCCCCACGGTGGCTTTCGCCGTAATTGCAAATCGCCCCGACCTCGCAACCTCGCCTCCGCAGCATCGTCACGCCGGAATCGCGGTCGTCGGTGCGACAAACCTCCCGTCGGAGTGAGTGAGAGATTCAGACTAAGTGGAGGAGAGAGAAACAAGCAAAAAAAAATGGAGAGAGAGAATGAGGAGAGAGAGAATAGATCTAACTAAAAGGATAAAATGGGTAAATGACAATTTATTTTAAAAAGAAAAATAAACATATGCTATAAACTTCATATATATATATATATAATGTACTACATGCTACCATTTCTCAAAAAATAATATTAAAGAAAGAATCTTGGCATGAATATCGGAGGGAATGTATTTTTTGGACTTGGGCCTTTTCGTGATATAGGAGCCCAGCCCACGACATCTGAATGGCGTTCGTTTGCCCACTTGGAGGTGGGTCCTAATGGCAGGGTTTTTTCGGCTCCTACCATATAAGAGATTTCGATTTAGGGTTTGTAATTTTGTGACGACGGCCAGAAGCTGCGGCAGAGGGATCGGAAAACCCAGAGCCACGCCATGGGAAGGAGTAAGCTCTTCTTCTTCTTCTTCATCCATTTTCTTTTTTTATTTTTTTTATTTTTTACATGTTCAAGTATAGAATCGCCATGTTTCTTCTGTTGCTTTGAATGCCAATGTCCTTCTTCAGTGGCATGGAAACCTTAGATCCATCTTATTGTTGAATGGTTGTAAAAGTATAGGATTTAATTTTGCAAATCAGTACCTAGTTTGAAGTATATTAGCTAGGGATTTCGTAACTTATCGGAAATGCATTTTTCTAAATTGTAGCTAAATTTTACGTTTTCTCATAAGAATATAGATTCAAATTGATATTATTTCTTGATTTTTTTTATTGGTATGTTTTACATTTGGGTTTGTTTAAGAGTTATTTTGATTCATTTTTAAGCTTCATTATAAATGTTACACCGGCTGGAGAACCGGTGAGATGTTGGTTGTAGCAATTTTACGTTTTTATCATAAGAAAATGGCTTGGAATTGATCTAAGTTTATGTGAAAATGCGTTCTTTTTTTTATACTTTCGTATTTATTTGGAGTAATTTGGATCGAATTTGAGTTGCATTGTCAATGTTGTGGTAATTGTAGGACCTGCCAGGTGTTACCGTCAAATCAAGAACAAACCTTACCCGAAATCGAGGTTTTGTCGGGGTGTCCCTGACTCTAAGATCAGAATTTACGATGTTGGAATGAAGAAGAAGGGTGTTGATGAGTTCCCATTCTGCGTCCACCTCGTGAGTTGGGAGAAGGAGAATGTCTCGTCCGAGGCTTTGGAAGCTGCCCGTATTGCCTGCAACAAGTACATGGCAAAGTTTGCCGGGAAGGATGCGTTCCATTTGAGGGTGAGGGTTCATCCCTTCCATGTTCTGCGTATCAACAAAATGCTTTCCTGTGCTGGGGCTGATAGGCTACAGACCGGAATGAGGGGTGCCTTTGGAAAACCGCAAGGTACATGTGCCAGAGTCAGCATTGGTCAGGTCCTCCTCTCTGTTCGTTGCAAGGCCAGCAACAGCCATCACGCACAGGAGGCTCTCCGCCGTGCCAAGTTCAAGTTTCCCGGTCGTCAAAAGATTATTGTCAGCAGGAAGTGGTAAGCACCGTGTTGTTTTGTTGTTTTGACACTGTGCTTTTCTGTTTGCAGATTGAGCTAATTAGTAATGAGAATTTGTTATTCTAACAGTTTGAACTCTTTATTGCTCCTTTGACCAACACATGTTTTGAGTTCTCGAGTCACTTTTCTTGTATGGTTTTAGTTGCGGCGAAATATGAAGATCTCTGCTCTCCTTTGGTTTGGTTCAGTAAGTTTGATTGTCATTAATGTTTTGTTTGCTTTTTCTATCAGGGGATTCACCAAGTTCAGCCGTGCTGATTATCTGCAGTACAAGTCGGAGAACAAGATTATGCCAGATGGTGTCAATGCCAAGGTACAGAAGCTACTTCTACACTGTATAAAGAGATCCTCGTAAAGTTTTTTAATATGGTTTGCTCCATTAGAAAATAGTACTGAAAAGAGAAGTATGATTCTAAATATAGTTTGTTGAAGTTAGCTTCTTGGCAACTTTTTTTTAGGGCACAACTCTTGTAACTAATAGTCTTTTACATTAAATCATTACAGCTTCTTGGATGTCATGGACCTTTGGCCAACCGTAAACCCGGAAGAGCCTTTCTGCCAGCAACTGCTTAGGCTATTCATCGCCTGAGAGTAGTAGTGTTTCTATCTCATCTGTTATGCAGAAGAGTTTACATTTTCGTGTTTTGTGTTATTCAAATCGAAACTATTATTGAGTTTGTTATCGCAAATTGCACACTTAGATTAAATTGGACCAGTTTTCTTTGTATACTCATTTCCCCCACTTATTTAGAATGGTCATCTATTCTTGTTTAACTCTCTTTTTAACTGTTTTACGAATTGCATATGCTCCCGCTATTGCGAGAATCTTTTCCAATGACTCAGTAAACAACATAGGCAAATTTTTTATCATCGTCTTTGTTGGTTGAACTCTCCATTCTCTAGGCATTTCACTAATTACGTAAGAAATGTGTAGTATGGTGGAGAGAGCGAGTGCAAAGACTGATTAGTTCAAGCACAAGGACAAGTTCTTGCAACCAAAAATCAGAAAGCAATCAAATCCCAATTCCAACCACCAGTCTGCTGCTTCTCCCCACTTGTTCTGATCACCCGGTTTGTCGTCAATGCCTTCTTGCGTAAAGTTCCTCCGGATCACCATAACAATCCTCGATGCACTCTCGGCACCGGACTTGGTCTCTGATTCTTCTTGTGCTGAAGGTGTAAGGGCATGGTTTTATTATGGATGATCATGTTCAGAATTGCCAATACCTTAATCATTCTCCGAAGGAATGGCCAAGTACAGGTTTCTTGCACTTTCTTTCACTTGTGCTGTGAGTTTCATCTTTTAATTTGGTGAAAATTATCAAAGCTCGTGTAATTGTGAACTAAAAGTTGCTTCTCATATCAAACTTGGATGGTAAGCACCACGAGGGGCAACATCTCGGTGCCCTACCTTTTGCGTTGTTTGGTAAGAGGGAAAAAAGAAACAATGGATAGAAATCGGTAGGATTAGCAGATGAATTTTAGGATCACTAATTGGTAATAGAGGTTGGAATTAGGTGAGTGACGGATTTAGGCCACAATTTGCTATTGTCATAACAAATCAATCTTTTAAGAACTAAAAGAAGTTAATGAAAATACTCTATGAGTTCAATGGACTTGTCATGCCAATTGTCTGAACCTCGAAATAAGCCCAGTCGTAATAAGTTTTCAAGAGGTACGAGTCATTATGCATTTCAATTTTGGGTTAGAAGGGATTCTCAATTGTTATTGTAGAAGAAGAACGGTCTAAAAATATAAACAGATGGAGCTTCGTTTTGAAAACGAGTCATTTCTAAATTGGAATCAGCTAAACACATTAATGAAACAGCCCCCAAGTCTTTATTGTAATGATATTAGAATACAATTGGACTTGGATGATTACAAGCCGAACCAGTACGATATAACCCACTTTGATATTTATGTTGCCCTATAACTAATTTCGTAAAATTACCACTATATATATATATATATATGGCCTACAAAAATAAAAAATAATAAAAAATAAGAACTGAAGTTACTAATAATTATGACATTATTGTAGTTAGCGGTAATTTAATACTTAAATTCACTATAAAGTATAAAGTTGATTATCTCCATCTCAAATTTAATAATAATTATAATAATAGTAATAAATAATAATGGTGACATTACCGATATTAATTAAAGGTTTGTTTGGAACATAGATTTAAACTTAAATTTTTCATATCAATTTATATATTTTTTAAAAAAATTAATAAAATTATAATTAAATTTTAAAAAATGAACAAACTCTGACATCAAATTTTCATTTGCAAACCTTTGTTCTAAACAAAAGTTAAATAACTAATGGCGCTAAAAAAAAATCCTGAGAAAGAAAATTGCTTCCTAAGAACACCATTAAGATGAGACAATACTTCCAACATTTTCCCGCTTCCTTCTCTATCTTGTCAACCTTTTGATTTTCCTAGTTTTGTTTTTGAGCATGTCCAAGAAACCATGTCAAAAAAACTGTAAAAAAATTGGTCAGAGTTAGAGACAGAGAGAAAGTGTTCTTTTGTTAATAATAATATCCTCTCTCTCTTCAAACTTCTCCATTGATATCTATCTGAGTTTTGTGTGTTTGGTGAATCTAACAAAAACCTCTCATAAAAACATAAACCCAACGGAAAAAAAAAAAAAAGGGAAAGAAAGGAACCTTAAAAATGTCGAAACCTCCGTCGAGAATCGTCCAAGGTCTTCTCCGACTCCACAGCTACTCTGCTAAAAGTCAAATACCTAAAACCTCCCCTCTCTCCCGGGCCCACCACCACCACTCCTCCTCCTCCTCCTCTGCCGCCGCCACTCCCATCCGGTTCCGACCCTCCGGTTCTTCCAATGCCTTCCCGCCCCGGCCTCCCCCGACCCGCCACGGCGACCCTCACGCGTTCTCGTCCGGTGCCGGACTCGGACTCCGGTTCTTCTCGTTTAGGGCTTCCGATTTGGGCGGCAAAGGCGGCGCCAATTTGGCCAAGAAGGCCTTCGAGAAGCCGGCCGCCGCCGTTGCCTCCTCCTTCTCGCGGTACCGCGAGGCCATAGGGTTGCAGATTGAGGCTTTCTTTAAGAGGAATTATCTCTTCGTCTTGGGTGCCGGAGGTGTAATGGCGTGCGCTTTGCTCTGGAGGATCATGTTCGGAATCGCCAATACGTTTATCGGATTCTCCGAAGGAATGGCCAAGTATGGGTTTCTCGCTCTCTCCTCTGCCATCGTCGCTTTTGCTGTGAGTTCCTTGTGTAATTTGCTCATTACTAATACAGAAAATTCAGATTTTTCTTTTTTGGCGCTTTTAAGTGTTCTTTGCATGTAAAATTTAGGTCTTGACAGTGAAATGACTGAGAATTTAGTGTAAAGATCGTCCTTTACACCTAAATTTTAGGTCTTGATAGTGATTCTCCTTTGTTTTTTTTTATTAATCAAGAATACTTTACTGCCCCATTGTTTGGATTTATGAAATTCTTTTAAGGATAAATTTGATGCATAGTTTGGTAAATTTCTGGGTTTATCTGGGATATTAGAGGTCCACACATACGGTGAAAATGTGAGCTGTTAAGACAAGGTTTCTGTTTAATTCTTTCATGTTTTGTTTGAATTTGATACCTCCTGCTGGTTACTAGTATGGAAAATTCGAATTTTTGCGTTTGTTGCTTGTTGCATGTAAAAGTTAGGTCTTGATATTGACATGCTTGGGGGTTAAAGTGTAAAGATCATCCTTTACGCCTTCAGGTCTTGATAGTGAATTTCTTTTGTTTTTCTTAATCGGAATATTTTGCCGCCCCTTTATTTGGATTTATGAGATTGAGTACAGTCCTAAGTTTGATGCATGGTGTTGCAGTTTTCGGGTTTATTACTGATATTATGAGTCTACAGGCAAGGTGAAGATGTTAACAATTAAGAGAGAGGTTTATGTTTAATATTTTCACGGTTAGTTTGCATTTGATACCTCAAGCCTCTTCTTGTCCAATGCATCCGAAGTTATTATATTTGATTCGAGTCTGTATATTATATCGTGATCAACAACTTCAACAGGCTATTTGTCTGATATTCATTTTCAGTGCATGTGGATGGCTATTGTTGGTGTTGTTGATAGAGAAACATGCTTCATGGATTGCCATTTGAGGGATGTTTTTCTTTTGTTATTTTAGGGCCTTTATGTTCGCTCGAGGTTCACAATTAACCCTGATAGAGTTTATAGAGTTGCCATGAGGAGGCTTAATACATCTGCTGGGATTCTTGAGGTTATGGGTGCCCCTCTTTCAGGATCGGATCTTAGGGCCTATGTAATGTCAGGAGGTGGACTTACCGTGAAGAATTTCAAGCCAAGAATTAGAAGCAAGCGGTGTTTTCTCATCTTCCCAATTCGAGGTTCTGAACGAAAGGGTCTGGTTAGTGTTGAAGTAAAGAAGAAAAAAGGCCAGGTTCGCCTCTCTTTTGACTTCTAAGATGTTCTCTCTATTTTTCATTTATAAACGTGCCTTATAACTCGCATAAGTTCTTGCTAGAAATGTGTTTTTGTATCTGTTATGTTGTAGTGTCAGACCGAATAGGAAAAGAAGTGAAACTGAATTTGTGATTTGGCTTGTAACGTAGAGAAATGAATATTGCGAAAAAAAGTTTCTTTGTTAAATGAGTGCTTTAGCAGTTGTTATCAGCTTCTATAGTCTGTCCTTTAAAATCTTTTGTTTCACATCTAGTACAAATCAAGTCCCTCATGAGTGTGGTGAATTGTTTCGATACACTTTAGAGATTGTCAACTACCATCACCTAATCCATTTGTTAAAAAATAAACAAATCAATGTTACACTACTTACTGGTAATTGATGTTACACTACTTGTAGAACAATGAAATTAAGCATGCACGTGTTGGGAAGGCAAAAACACTTCAGTATAAATCATGAAAACTCTTGTACTCCTTTATCCCCGCACCCGTGCTGATTTGAAAAGCAAGTACCATTTTATCTTCTTCTACAGCCGTCTAAAAGATTAGCAAACCATAAACTAAGCTACTATGCATAAGAAAGAACTAGTGGACCCTTTTCTGGAAGTCTAACCAGATAGAAGACAAGGCCAAAGTAAAAATGAATCAGGAAGTATTTTACTTCTTTATCCATGTGTGAAGCAAAATTTACAGGGAAAGAACTCCCGCTGTACCGAATACCAAGGAAAAGTTGCAGTAGATAGAGAATTAATCTAATTACTCGGTTTTTCTAATGTAAGATTGGTGTGATATTTATGTGCAGTATGATATGAAGCTACTGGCAGTGGACATTCCCATGGCATCAGGACCTGACCAGAGATTGTTCCTAATCGGAGACGAACAAGAGTACAAAGTCGGTGGTGGCCTTATATCTGAGCTAAGAGATCCCGTAGTGAGAGCAATGTCAGCAGCCAAGGAATTTGATGATCTTGATCAGATCGAAGAAGAAGAAGATGCTGAAAGAGAACTGCTGGAGGCAGAGAGAAAGCACCACGAAGAAATTGAGAAACTTGAGAAAGATAGCCGTCAGTGATTTCTTCTCTACCTTTTACTTCTGTCTCCCAAAAATTTTTCCCCAGTTGTGTTATTATTATTATTTTTTTAACCCTTCACCGAGAATGGAAAAGAATTCTTGAGGTTTTGTTCATTTCAGATAAAAATCAAATTGACTAGATCTCCTTGCATTACGTTGAGTTCTGCAAGGCACATTTTCCCTTGTAATGCGAATACCGCCGTGGGAAATTCCATAGTTGAGAAAAGCTCAGTTAGATGAAATAAAGCTCACAGTTAACATGCTTTGCATAATTCTATCGTTTCTT
Source organism: Ficus hispida (assembly GCA_025413025.1). Classification (NCBI taxonomy): domain Eukaryota; kingdom Viridiplantae; phylum Streptophyta; class Magnoliopsida; order Rosales; family Moraceae; genus Ficus; species Ficus hispida. Next base: position 14,518,547 of record CM046364.1, on the reverse strand, counting down.
TGATTGGTTTTTGCTCTCCTCGTTTGAAAATATACTTCCTTTAAAGTCTGAAAAATCTTTCACATTGTTTGTATCCTCTCTCTCTCTCTCTCTCTCTCTCTATATATATATATATATATATATATTATATGTGTGTGTGTGTGTGTGAAATGTGCATATTTGAGTTGTCATCTTCTCAACGCAGAGCAGACAACATGGTGCAGAGATAAATGCTCAGGTTATGGTGGGTTGGCTATTTGCAAGGTTTAGTCAGTTCCATACTCACCAAACATAGCAATAATAAGCCACTAAAAAATATCTTCTTGTGGCACATTCATGATAGCCTACCATCACCTTTTGTTTTTTCAACCTCGATAAAGACACCTAAGCAAAGAACACAAAACCCACAGATGGATTACAAGGGCCTTCGGAAGTAGGTAATACGCTCATCATTGAACCTGAAAAGATGATCCTATGCAGACAATTGTTAATTGTAAAGGGTCTTGTGGGCACTTTACATAACTGAAGAAAGAAAGTACGATCGATCGATCACAAGGGCCTTAAAGAGTAAGTAATTGCTAATTGCAAAGGGAGTAGTGAACACTTTATATAACATCGGAGATAACCGGATTGACTACAAGGCCTTCAAGAGTAAGTAACACGCTCATCAATAGACCTCATCAGATGATTCTATACATATAGTTAGGAGAACTCGTGGGCAATATATACCATTGGAAAAAGTACTTTTGCTGGAATCAGGAGCCAGCCGACAACCCAATTGCTTAAATATGCCAATAATAATAAGTCAAGAGCCACAATATTCCCCGGCTGTCATATGTCTAGTCCCAGGTCGTGTGGTCCTTGTACCATGCTCTCAATATTGAAGTACTTGGAAAACGACATCACGACAGGAAAGACAACAACTCGTTTCAATTCATGGCAACGCCTCTGTGCCGTCACCATTTTTGATGCATGTTATAAGCCTTTGCCTTTGCAGTAGCAGCTTCCTAGTTCCTTCATTGTTAAGACTTTATTCTGTCTTTGTTAATGCCTAAAGCTAAAAGGGCTTTGCCTTAAAGAAAAGCTTTTAAAATAAATATTAAGGACCCCCACCATGTGAAGGTTAAGACCCTTTATTGTTTTGATGTTGGTTTTGAAGTCAAAACAAGGAATCATGAACACTTCAAACTTTCTTTCCTTTATTTAATGCCTTGTCTTCCATGGGGTGCATTTACTCACAATGAACGACTAATTGCACTAAATTAAGGGATTCTTTTTTTTTTTTTTCGCTTTTTCCTTCACTAGGACAATTCCAATAATTTAAGCCCTTTATTTTCCTCCTTTTTTAAAAAAAAATCATAATTATTAAAAAAAAAAAGAGTTTTGTCACTTTTATTTGCTCTTTCATTGGAGCAATGTCTATTTTGTTTTCTCTCACTTTCCTTGCGCCTCTTTAATGATTTTCTTCTTTGCTTGCCATTATTTTCTAAGGATAGTCCATCGTAAAGATCCATTGAGAATAATTATAGTAGTTACTAAATACGTAACAATAAGATTAAATCATGACTAGAAAAACTTGAGTTGCACAAAACTCAAGTGCACACTATCACATACAACCATTCCCCATTCTTCATTAAAAAAAAAAAAAAAAAAAAAAAAGATGCCAGTGAGCAAAGTGGGAGGGGCCGTCGGGGAGGCGGGCCTCGTTGTCGTTGAAACAAAGTTTGGGGGGGGGGGGGAGCCTAGGTCGTGGGGGTGGGATTTGGTCGCCGGGGGGCGGCGCTGGCAGTTGGGTCATTGGGGGGCCTGGGTAGTGTGGGCGCACGATTTGGCCGATCGGGGGGTGGTATGTTGCCAAGGTCAGGAGAGGAGGGGCTCGTCGTCACCGGGGGGGGGGGGGGTGGCGGTCCGTTGCTCGGGTTGAGAGGGGAGAGCTTGTCAGGTTGGGTCATGGGGAGGATTTGCAACGGGGGCAACGAAACAGTGAAGACGGCGGTGACCTGTCTTTCAATGGCTTTAGGCTTCAAGAAATTTTTTTTTTATTTAGGCAAATATTTTAGGAAGTGGATGTGTGTATGTACTCAAGTACATAATAATTTTGGTACACCTTATTTTATGACCATCCATTTCATTACACCATCATTATTAACTTCTAAGGTCTTGTTTGGTGAATCAACTTCACTCAAATTAAATTGTATTTTTTTAACTCAATTTTTTTTTGAGAAGTCAACAAAGTTTATAACTACTTTTTAAAAAGTCAACTCAACTGAAACTTAAAAATTTCATTTTATCTCAAATTCAACTGATTTATTAAATAGATTATAAATTAAGCATTACCGATAGTTACTTTCAAAGAGTTTCTACTACAGTCTTTTCATATTTTCTACCTTTGAAAGAGATGGTATTAATTCCTTCAAAATTAAAAGAAGATGAAGAAGAAGATATCATTAGTGGACTACTTATTTTAGTTGGGCAAAATGCTCTGATAATGACACATCTCACGTTTGCTTATTAAGAGGAGAAAAATACCGTTGTTTTTTTTTTCCCCTGATTATTCAAAGAGTAAAATGAGGAGAAAATTCCAATTATCAATAAAACAGTTCCACACTCCACATTTAGTGATACTCTTGGTCTTATTTCTTAATGATGAGTGAGAAAATGCATTGAATTGTTGACATATCATTCTTTTTGAAAGTGCACTAAAGTCTTCTCCACATAGATAAGCCAGGTTCTCTTCTGTTCCACTGTTCTTCAGTTCCACCAAAGCTTTTTACACACGCACACACACATATACATACACAATTATTAAAATGTTAACTATATTTTACACCTTCTTTTGGGTCATTTCTATACTATTTTAATCTTCTCAAATTAACATGATTTGAAGCCATTTCCACTATGTGAAATATGCTGCATAACCTTTAGGCTATGTTTGGTAGGAAGGATGGAGAGAGTTGGAAGGATGGAGAATGTGAATGATAAAGAGAATTGTATGAATCTTTTATGTTGTTTGGTAAGAAAGAAAGAGAATTGAAATGATGAATACTAATTATTTTGAATTACTATATTATCCTTTTTAAATTTTTTTCATAATTTTTTTGGAGAAAAAAATATCTTTTCATACTCAAATGGACGGAGAGCTTGCATCATTCTATATTTGGAAGGATGGAAATTGATGGGCCCAGATGGATGACGGCCCCCTCCACGTCTCCTCTCCCTCTTGTCCTCCTTCCAACCAAATAAGGGATGATGACTCTAACCAAACATACTCTTACATGGAAAACTTGTCCCGTTAAATTCTCTTCTCTTTCATAAAGCCACAAAGGAAAATTCTTGACTTTACCTTTTTCTTTTTCTATGAGCGCCTTCTTGGATTCTTTTACAACCACTTTTCTTCTCTGTATTCCTTGCTTTTTTTCACCTCTTTACAAACTTTCAACGAGCCAAGTCTAAGTTGAAAAATAAATAAATAAATAAATAATAATAAAAAGTGCCCTTTAGTTTGGTGATTAAGCTCCTTTTTTAATGTGGAGTTGCTTTTCTCCTTTCTTTTCCTTTATGTTTCTTTTTGGATAAAATAAAGAGTGCCCTTTGCTTTCCCAATGTGCAAAAGTTAGCCAAAGGAAAAGCTTTTGTCTCCCCACTCTTTCTTTTTATTTTATTTTTTTGGTTTGTATCATGAACATTATTGAAAACCAGATCCCATTTATACTAAACCCCTCACAATAATACAAAACTTCAATATGACACTTTCAGTATTGAAAAAGAAGGAAATCCCTTCTACAAAATTCATCTTGAAACATGGAGTCCTTGTGAGCTTGAGCATATTAGGCTGTCAAAACAATGCTAAAAAGTCTTTTTTCTTCTCTTTCTTTTCCCAGTACATGTTCAAGTTATTCAACTGACCTTGTATTTCGTTGTTTTCCTTATTGAACCAGGAGATGATGAAGAAAAATCCCATGAAGCAGTACTCGTCCATCACCGCGCTTTCTTTCGTTATCTTCGCTCTATCCGTCTTCCCGCAAACCTTAGCTGACCTCAACTCCGATAGGAAAGCTCTACTTCACTTTGCAGCCACGGTTCCTCATACCAAAAGACTCAACTGGAATGCTTCTACACCAGTCTGTTCCTCTTGGATTGGAGTCACTTGTAATTCAAGAGTAACCCGAGTCATTTCTGTTCGACTTCCCGGTGTTGGACTCGCCGGGTCCGTCCCGGAAAACAGTTTAGGAAGGCTTGATGCTTTAAGGGTCTTGAGCCTTCGTTCCAACATGCTCAATGGAAATCTTCCTTCTGATATTCCCTCTATTCCTTCCCTTCAATATCTGTACCTTCAACGGAATAACTTCTCCGGCGAGTTTCCTTCGTCTTTCTCACACAAACTAGTTGTGTTGGATTTGTCTTCCAACTCCATTTCCGGGAACATTCCAACTTCAATTCAGAATCTGACTCGGCTCGCCAAGCTCAAGCTCCAAGACAATTCTATCTCTGGAGTCATTCCGAATCTCAATCTCCCTAGGCTGAAACTTTTGAATTTGAGCTATAACAATCTCAACGGCTCAATTCCAAATTCCCTCCAAAAATATCCGTATTCCTCATTTGTTGGAAATTCTCTCTTGTGTGGGCCACCTTTAAAGCCATGTTACACAACCCCCTCCCCTTCTCCAACTCCTTCGCCTGCTTTCTCGCCATCATCACTAACAGTAGTCCATAATCATGCTAAAGCGAAGAGAAAACTCGGTGTAGATTCTATCATTGCTCTGGCAATAGGGATCTCTGCAGTTTTGTTTCTCTTTGCTTTAGTTATATTCATATGGTATTTCAAGAAGGGACGCGCTGAAGGCGTCAGCGTGCTGAAAGTGAAGGCCCCGAGTAGTGGGAAAACTGAGAAGCCTAAGGACTTTGGAAGCGGAGTACACGACGCGGAGAAGAACAAGCTGTTCTTCTTTCCTGGCTGCTCTTACAGTTTCGATCTCGAGGATCTACTGAGGGCATCAGCTGAAATTCTCGGTAAGGGAAATAACGGAACTACCTATAAGGCTGTTCTGGATGAAGGGTCTACAACAGTGGTGGTGAAAAGGTTAAAGGAAGTTCTTGTTGGAAAGAAGGAATTTGAGCAGCAGATGGAGATTGTAGGAAGGGTTGGACAGCACCCAAATGTCGCCCCGCTCGGCGCTTATTACTATTCAAAAGATGAGAAGCTTTTAGTTTACAATTACATGCCATCCGGTAGCTTGTTTACTCGCTTACACGGTATGTTTTTTTTAATCTCAATCCCTTAGAAAGAGTCTCAGTTTTTAGCAGGATATACTCAAAATTTCCAATAAGCACGACGCGATCTTATGCAACGGTTGTCTTACTCTGCGTATTTCAGGATTCAGAGGTCCAGAATGGACTCCGTTAGACTGGGATTCAAGAATAAAGATCTCCCTCGGAGCAGCCAAAGGAATAGCCCACATCCACTTCGAAGGCGGTCCCAAATGCATTCATGGAAACATCAAGTCCTCAAATGTCCTCCTCGACCAAGACCTTGAGGCCTGCATCGCAGACTTTGGCCTGGCTCCAATAGTGAACTTCCCTCCAATCATCTCTCGAATCCTGGGATACCGTGCTCCGGAGGCAATTGACACTCGCAAACTCACTCAAAAATCGGATGTTTACAGCTTTGGCGTCCTCCTTCTAGAAATGCTGACCGGCAAGATCCCAATCAGGTATCCAGGGTACAACGAGGTGGTTGATCTTCCGAGATGGGTGCGGTCTGTTGTCCGGGAGGAGTGGACAGCTGAGGTGTTTGATGTGGAGATTTTGAGACAGAACCACGTCGAGGAGGAGATGGTTCAGATGCTGCAGATAGCCCTGGCTTGTGCGTCGAAGCTGCCAGAGTCACGTCCCGGTATGGAAGAGGTTGTCAAGATGATCGAGGAAGTGAGGCCGCAACAGACCAAAACTAGGCCTTCCACTGAATCTGATTACTCTAGTGTTCAAACCCCGTGAACGCTTTGGAATTTCTCTTAATTTTTTTTTTTTTTTTTTTTTTTTTTAACCCCTCTGTCCTCTCTATGGTATCAATATATTAGCTGCTAATTCTGGATAAGATCTGTAATCTCTAACTTCTTAAGAATTTGCTCATTTGCATTCTTCACCAACCATTTATAGAAAAATATCATGAAGCTTCATTACTTAATATCCGAAAATACAACAATACCAACCGTGAACTCTTGTTCTACCGATAATATTCATTTCCACAAACTCACCACATGTCGTAAAAAAACTCTAGTCGAAAACTGCAAAAGCTCCATCACCATGTCGAGATATTTATTTTCCACCGCAGTGGAGCGCCATCTCTCCCTTCTAATTGACCTCATGCACACTTACCTTATATAGGTTACTGCCGCATCAAAAACCATGCGGAGCAAACTAACAAATCTTAACTAATGGGTGGTATAAGTTTTGGTTCAAGCTTTTGCGACTTGAGCTTTACTAATATCAGCAAATTAAAAACTAATATCATGTAATGTTCTTAATGATCAATGCTAGATGCCTTCGTTGATCTCTTCATACCGAATTTCCGATGACATATCTTACCTGATTTATCCGCCGGTTGAGGCAAATTTCAGTGCACCATGGACGTTGATGAGCTAGCTGTAAGTTACAAGCTTTCTGAAAAGCATTCTTTTCCCCCCTGTAATATATATGCTCATGAACTAAAGAAATGTGAATATGGTACTGAAATCATTCTTTCTATTTGACTTTTAACTACAGTTATTATCAAGCTTCTAGAGATCTTAAACTGTCCAAGAACTTAGAACTAATGTATCCAGTCATGTAACGAGCTAAGACAGTTGAAACTTCTGGGGATCGAATTTTATTGAGTTGATTTATGTTACGTAATATCCTGATAAATGACGTTGTTGTAAAATATCAGAGCCACTCGAACATTCTTCTTCCTTAAAGAAGGCGATAAACGTATCGGGAAAATCATCAGAAGAAAACAGCTGCAGTGACTGATCTTGCAATCTAGTCACAGAGATGTTTCTAAATCCTGTAAAATATCATCTTCTTTATTAAACATGCTTTCGGAATAGTCAAATTCAAGCATAGCAAGTAAAATAGTTCTTTTAGTATCTTGCATTTGTTACATATGAATATGATAATTAAGAATGAAAAACGAACGAGGAATTTTACTTTTCTTGTTTGAGAGGAAGATTAGTGAAGGTTGAGAAAAGGTAAACCAAGTTGGCTTATGTTATGAAGTTTTATGAAGTTTATCATGTAGTAACTTTGCTCTAATCATGAACATGAACAACTAATCATCTACCGGTTAATACGAAAATTGGCGTCGAAAGAGAGATGAAAAAAACTTGTGAAGGGTCCTGAGAAATGGTCTCACAAAACAGTTCGGAAGTAGCCAACAAGAAGAGAAACTACTACCTTTTTTTTTTTTTTTTTTTTTGGTGCTTACCAAAACAGTGGGAAATCTTTAAGAAAATCCAAGATCCAAAAAACGATAGAAACGATACGACTTATGGAATTCATTGGCTCCTAGCACAGGAGCAGGGAGAAAAACTAAGCTGATATGAGACACCAGACAAAGGTGAAGAATCTTAAAGCGGATAATTCCTTAAAAGAATGAATAAAATAGCATAAAAAGAATGCGAAAACATTTTATAGCTTAAAAATGTGCAACTAAATCAAGCCTGGCCAGATTATGTCCTCCATTATGTCAACATCCCTTTGGTATATACAACCACAGCTTTCTAAAAAATCCGTAGACTACGAGGGAATTTCTTGTCCAAACAAAGCACTGTCTCGGGAAGTTCCAAACAAGACGGATGTAAACTACATTCTTTGAGATGTTCTCCTTCTTATAAATATCTCCTTCTTTCTTCTCTAAAAGCTCCTCCAACTCCCTCACATTCTAAAGAAATTCGTTGAACTCCAGTCATGGTGGACGGAGAAAGTAATGCTCAAGCTGTATTTTCAGCTCTTGACAATGCCAAGACACAACTGTACCACTTCAAGGCCATTGTCATCGCCGGCATGGGGTTCTTCACCGACGCATACGACCTCTTCTGCATTACCGCCGTTACAAAGCTTATCGGCCGCCTTTACTACCCAAACCCAACTGGAAAAGACCCTGGTGCGGTCTCTAACAAGGTGGGCAACGCCATTACAGGGGTGGCCTTATGTGGAACCCTTGTAGGGCAACTCTTCTTTGGCTGGCTCGGAGACAAATTAGGCCGGAAAAAGGTCTATGGGCTCACTCTGATCACAATGGTGGGCTGCGCCTTAGCCTCCGGCCTTTCCTTTGGCCAAACGCCAAAAGGAGTCATAACAACTCTCTGCTTCTTCCGGTTCTGGCTCGGGTTCGGCATTGGCGGAGACTATCCTCTCTCGGCTGTGATCATGTCGGAATACGCCAACCAGAAGACTCGAGGAGGGTTCATCGCCGCGGTTTTTGCGATGCAAGGAGTCGGGATACTCGTAGCTGGAGCCGTGGCGATGATTGTCTCCAAGGCCTTCTTGCTGGCTTACCCTGCTCCAGCTTTTAGGGACGACAAAGTGCTGTCCACTCAACCCGAAGGCGACTACGTCTGGCGAATAGTCCTCATGTTCGGCGCCATCCCTGCAGCTCTCACCTTTTACTGGCGGCTCAAGATGCCTGAAACCGCAAGGTACACTGCCCTCGTCGAGGGAAACCACAAGAAGGCCGCGGCGGATATGGCGAAAGTCTTGGAACATGACTTGCCTTTCGAAGAAGAATCGCCAAATCACACAAGAATTAGAGCTACTACTCCTGACTCTTCCAATTACGGATTCTTCTCCGGCGAGTTTGCGAAGAGACACGGGCTTCATCTTCTCGGAACAACTACTACTTGGTTCCTGCTCGATATCGCCTTTTACAGCCTTCAACTTACGCAGAAAGACGTCTACCCGGCTAGTGGCTTGCTACACAAGGCATCAACTATGAACGCCATAGAAGAAGTGTACCAACTCTCCAAGGCAATGTTCATAGTAGCATTGGCAGCAACAGTTCCCGGGTACTGGTTCACAGTGTTTTTCATCGACAAGATCGGGAGGTTCGTAATCCAGCTCGGCGGGTTCCTTTCCATGTCGATTTTCATGGCGATTCTCGGCTTCAAATACAAAGATTTCCGCGGACAGGATTGCCCAAGCGACTCTATCTACAAGTACTGCAACGGGCACACAACACTGTTTGCAATTTTCTATGGGCTTACTCTTTTCTTCGCAAACTTCGGACCTAACAGCACAACCTTCATCGTCCCGGCCGAGCTTTTCCCGGCGAGATTCCGCTCCACGTGTCACGGAATCTCCGCGGCGGCGGGGAAGGCGGGGGCTATAATTGGTGCATTTGTGGTGCAGAGCTACACTCATGATGAAGCAGAGGGGATCAAAAAAGCTATCATAGGGCTCTCTGTAGTGAACATGGCCGGGTTTTTGTTCACTTTCTTGGTGCCGGAGACAATGGGAAGGTCTCTTGAGGAGATATCTGGGGAAGACAAGGGGCTTGGAAATGGAGGGAATGTGGTGGTGAGAGCCACAGTTGCTGATGAGAAGGAAGCAACAAATTCAAGTGCTGACAAAGTTTCAGAATCTGGAGAAGGGGCTTAGTTTCTTTCTGAATTCATGTGCTTGAGGCTTGTCGTGGTCGTTTTTTATTTTTATGCTCTTCTGTAATCAGCTTGTTTGTCGTCGTTTTTACTTTCTTCCTGTTTATCGTTTTGTGGGAAAGAAAATGCTGTACTTTGGTCTTCGAAAGTTTGTTGTCGTTTCCGTGAATGAAAAAGTGTCATGCTAATGGTTATTCTAGTACAAAAACGAATACGTGTCTCGTTTGATACATAAAATAATATGGTTTTCTTTGCTTATAATTCAGCTAATTATACCCTTTTTTTTTTCCCTAACGTTTTTGTCTGTTGGTGTCGATTGTTACAATGTTGTCATTTACCACTTTTTAGTGTTTATAGATTTGGTGTCTTTATCTTTGATTGTCATTTTTATTTTATTTATTTTTTATATTTGCTGGATATTGTCGGCTATATTTAGTAAATTTACCTAATTCTCGTCGTTTTCTTATCCCTACTGCCTAAAAGTTTTGTGTCGTTTCTTGAATTTTCCTTTTCTATTTTTGTCGTTTTCCTTTATGTCGTTTCCTTATTTTTTTCCTTCATTGTCGTTTATGCATTTATGTGTTGTTTTTTGGAATTTGTTTCAACTTCTCGTTTTCTCCCGGTTATTTGTCGCTTCCGTTTTCCCGTCGTTTCCCATCTTTTTGCGTTTGTTCATTTTGTCGTTTCCATTGCTTTATTCCTTGTCATTCATTAATTTGTGCCTTTCCTTTTTCTTGTCGTTGCCCCTATCCTTTGCCCTTCTTCTTCTACTTCCTGCCATATCTTGTTTATTCATTTGGTGTTGTTTTCAGTTTCTCTTTTTTTTTTTTTTTTTTTTTTTTTCCAGTCATTATACCTCTTTGTTTGCGTCTTATTTTTAAGCAACGTTTTTTTAAGTCTCCTGTGGTTACCCTTAAAAAATAAATAAATAAATAAAAATTGTCTACTGATTCCTTGACGTTTAATTCATGTTGACGACATTTTGAAATTTTTTTTTTGTCGTATCTCGTCGTAATTCTCTGTTGTTTATACACTTCGATGTTTCCTTTTTATTGTCGTTTCCCTTTCACTTACGTTTTCTTAGCAATAGTCTCATTTCTGTTTCGTTTATCCATTTTAATGTCCTGTCATTTGCAATATTGTAGGTTTCTAACTTAACGACTATGACAATCCTACTAATGTGCTTTATAAATTTCATCTTACTGAGTAATCGATGTGGGACTTTGAAACTTTCAGTCGGAACAAAAACTAGTCAATTGGTCATAGAAGTTGTTTGTAACGCCAGCCAACTGTAACAAGAAGAAGAACAAACGCCCAAAATCGGATGATGACTAAGTGAAAGAAACAATTGGCTACAAAAAGAAAATCATTAGGAAGACGGTTAAGCCAATTGATTTATGAAAATGCTAAAATCTATACAACTATACATGTTTGAATATATATATATATATACAACATTTCTTCTTTTGTCTATTACCAATCAAGCATTCCTCTTAAGGAAAGGAGATGAAGGCCTGACATAGCTGAAGTCCTCGAAGGGATTCTCACCGAATTTCGAGCTAGCGGCAGGTGAATCCACCGCCGGCATGTTGGTCCAACGCTCTTCGAAGTTGGCCACACAATGCTGTCCAGCGACTTGAGGAAGAAAGCTCAGTCTAATTTCGGAGCGTCCAGTTTCTTCCAGTTTATAGTCTTGAGCCACCTGTGGCCATTTATCTCCTCACTTCCATTTGGTCCACTGCCAAGGCGTTTGTTTGCATCTTTCTGAAGAAGCTGAAAGAGAATAACCAAACATTTTTATATATGTATTTATATATATATATATATATATATATATCTCACATATAATGTAGATTCCTTACTAACAAATCAAAGACAGGATTTGAAGTAATTACCCCTTTTAGTAGTGAATGTGCTTCACTTGACAGAAATGCTGGCAGCTTAATCTTGTTTTTTATTATTTTCTGCTGAATTTTCTGTCTGTTCCACCAATAAATGGAAGCTACAAAACAATATTAAGATAACTACGTAAGGGTAATTGAGATTATGAACATTCAAAGACCACCTTACAAGTTTTCGGTATTCTGTATGATTCTCAGATATTTACAAGAGAGCCAAGAAAGTGATTAATTTGTCGGACCAAGTTCATAACAGATTTTAAAAACTAAGTACTCTTAGATTTTGATTAGTGATCCAAAAAATACAAGTCCACATTCACTAAAATACCCGAGGAAAGATGAATAAAACTACCAATTTTTTTCTGCGGCAGACAATTAATTCAGGACACTTACCTTCCCAGTTAGCATTTCATAAAGGAGAATTCCCACACTCCAATCTGCAGCCTTATTGTGATTTCGCCCCTGAACAATCTCCGGCGACATGTATTCTAGTGTTCCACACATAGAATTCGATCTTGTATTCTATAAACTGTTTCGCCAGGCCAAAGTCAGTCAACATTACCTGGCATCAAGCATAAAGAGTAAACAAACACGCAAGAGACCCGATTAGATATTGCAAATGAAATCCAAGTGAAAGCAACACTGCTAAATGAGGGCAAATTGATGATCAATATTACATGAACTTACATGACCATCGGCATTAAGGAGAATGTTTTCGGGTTTTAAGTCTCTGTGCATTATGCCATTTGCATGGAGATGGGAAACGGCAGAGACAATCTCGGCAGCATATAGACGGGCCAAGTCCTCTTTGCAAGAAATGTTAAATACAAATCAACATTATGTTGCAAGGACTAGCACCAACAATACCACAGAAATAGGTAATAAAACAAACCATACCTGAAAAGCCCTTGACGATAAAGTTAAAGAAAAGGTGCCCTCCATTAATGAAATCAAGCACAAGGTACAATCTGTATTTTGTCTGCATAAGATAGACTATTTCATGTTTTTTCTTTGTTACAAGTTAAATGCCCTACAACACTAATTTTATCGGTTCACTCCTAATTTGAGAACTACATTCCTCACGTCTCCTAGACTTACAAGATACAAGATCGACGAGAATACAAGATTAGGTTGATCCCTGTGCTAACTCAACATTCTTTGTTTGTTGTAATCTCATCACAAAGCATTTATACAAGTGTAAATGCAGTCTTCGTCATTATTTAACTTGGTGGGCAAAATCACCTGAAATGAGTATCTGAGCTGCACAATGAAGGGATGGTCCACTTTTGTCAATATATCCCTCTCCGATTTCATGAATTCAGCATGATTCTTTTCCGTAACTTTTTCCTACACATGACCTTCATCGCGTAAATTTCAGAACTGTCACTCCTCCTCACCTGATAAACCTTTTGCGAAAGCGCCTTGTCCAACAACCTTAAGAACTTCAAAATCTTCGAGTTCACACCTTGTTCTTCTAGGACTGTACACTACTATCATGTTTCTTTGAATCCTCGGACTCATACAATGTGGGCTTGCTAAGATTCAATGATGGGCTAACACAAGTTGTGGGACCCAACAACGAATGGGAACGATTCTATATAACTGCAGGGTCATCATACTCGGAACTTGCTTGTAACGAGGGTTGAACCGAGAGAGGACCAAAAACATTGGCAGAGCGAGGAACATCAGGAAGTCCAGAAGGAAGAAGTAACTGATTCTGAAAGGTCCCTTGGACGCGGTTCCTGCTTAGACCGGACAATTGAGACGACACCATCACTTCTACTTAGAAAGTTTCATTAACTATGGATGGAATTCTCCAAAGACACGAAAACACGAACGGATGAAGAGAGGCGCCTAACAATGGCCTTAAGTGATTGGAAGTTCCGAGTTCCCGGATAATGTGGGATAGAGCAAACCGAAATCAAGAAGAAGAAATCCTTCTTGTTTCCAGATTGACAGGAAACAATGGAGGAGCCAGAGATGTTCGAATTCATGAATATCAAATCGAAATTGCTGCATTTCGAAAAAGTACGTCAGCTTTGGAAAGAAAATCATTTTCATCATAAATTGTGCAGTTCAAATACAAAGAACAAATAAGAGTGGGAAACAAAAGCACTAGACTTTGATAAGTATTGTCTTCTTACTCATATGTGTGTATATAAATATATCTTTTTAGTTTATAACAATTACCTCAAGTTTGATAACTTGGTACCATCTGTGAATTCCAAGAAACCAAACTCGGGAGCGAAAGAAAGCTAGAGTTTCTTATTGAATGCTTAATGAGAAATACATCAGAAAAGAAGTTTATTTGGACTTGCAGAGAATAATAATCCTAATCATAAGTCTAATATAACACCATCTAATTTTGATTCTAGAACAATGACATGTCCTTAAAAAAATACTCGATCTTTATTTCTACCGCTTCAAGGCAACTTATCTATATATACATACATACAAGAAAAAAAATTTATGATTGATAATATAAAAGCAAAAAACTTTCACAAATAAGAACTTATCAAACATACGAGTTTTAAAAACTTTTAAAGAGCAACGAAATTCTTGGCTCTCCACCTTATACAATCCCAACAAGAAAATATCGTCCTGCATGTCGAATCACATATTATAACAAACAAAGACAATTTAAAAAATAATTTAAAAAAAAAAAAAAGAAAAAAAAAACAACAATTTAATAACAATAAAAAATTTTCGAAAAAATAAAGAATGAAACAGGACATAACCAGATAAACATAAACAAATAAACAAATGAAAAAGAAAAAAAGAAAAAGGAAGCAGTTGTGAACCTTGTGGAGAAGGCGATGAAGAATGGAACAGAATTCTGAAAGGAAAACAGGCGTCGCTTCGCCGCGTATGTTAACGTCACCGGTGCTGTTTGGTATAACTTTTAGAGGGTGTCTTTGTATTCTTAAAGAACTTACCCTTAGATAAAGGTATTTGATAAATCCTGCTTCTATTGCATATAATCACATCAAAGATTTTTCATGGCACGTCAATGTCAAACTGGCCTAACTACATTAACTTCCTGAATTTGGGTTTGCTTTGAGGATATGCCAAGATTCTCTGTTTCCGTAGACGTGGCTTGTTCTGATTGGTTTTATCACAGAAACTTCCCGCTCCACATGCAAAGCTCATGATTACTTATGAATAAAGCTAAAGGCACAAGAGGTGTCTCGTCATATTACTTGAATTTTTAAAAAAAAATATTTTTTTTTTCTTATTAATAAGATAGATCTCATCTTTTATTAAATAACAAATAATATAGACATTTTATTTTATTTAATGTAAGACACTAGAGGTTATTACTGGCTTTACTCGTTACTTTTTTGGGCTCTCTTTCTTACCCGTCATCAGCTCTCTGTTCCACATTCCTTTTGGAGCACGGGAATTTGAAACAACACGTTTACTTTTTTTTTTCCTTTTTTTTTTTAATCAATTATTATTGTCTTTGTCACAACTCATACGCATTCACTGACACCTGTATTCCACTGTTCCTCTGCATTAAAATCTAAAAAAAAAATAAAATAAAATTTGTTCGATAGCCAATCAGTTGTATAAAAATTCCAAAACCAAAGTACACCTCTGATTTTGTTTCTTGCCATTTGTTGCTTTTCTCAAATGTTGTCGTTTCTTCTCTTCTTTCTTTTTTTTTTTTTTTTTTTTTCCCTCTCTCACTTGTCCTAATTTCTTCTAGCCTTAGGAGTGGCCATTGGTTGTAGCGGATTGTGTTGCCGTCAATTCATTTGAACTAATTCATTAAATCTATCAGAAAGTTATAATACAAACACTGACCCATTTAATACTTATTCTAATTGTATCAACCCGCATGATCCTATTAATATATGATGTCATGTTTAATATAATTAATTTAAATTATATCATGTATAGTTAGGTTGTAAGTGACACATGCTGGCTCAAATTAATTCGGATTAGGCAAATGAACCAAAGTACAATCCATTTATTAATTATGTAAACTTGTCAATTCATTATTGATTTCAAACCTATTTAGAATAAACTCAAACCTAAATAGGTTAGGATAAACACAAACCACCAACGTCTCTTAGGTGAGTTGGTAGAACACTTGTTCTCCTTACTGAATGCTTAGATTCGAGTCATCATTACTGTATTGGTCGTGGTATATGAGCAATTCACTTCACGAGAAATTCATATATATGGACATTTCAACCTGTAGTCCTACAATCCATTAAATTTTATTTAAAACAAAGGGATAAACTCAAACACTTTAACTTTTTATGGCGTCATTGTATCACAATCCAAATTGCCAAACCTAATTTCTCCCTTTCTTGTTCTTCTTACATTTTTCTCGTTTTCTCCATCTCGTCGTTTCCTTTATTTGTTGCCGTCTTTAATTTTTTTGGTCGTTTGACTTTGTCCTGTTCTCAAGTGTTGTCATGCACTATTTTCTTGTTTGTCGTCGCTTCCTTGTCGTTCATTCACTTACGTTGTCGTTTTGTTAGCCTGTCACTTTTGTTGTTGTTGTTTATCAGTTTTTGTGGTCTTTCAGTGTCTTGTCGTTTATCAATTTTTTGTTTATACATGTTCGCCCTTTCTAGTTTCTCATCGTTTCCTTATTCTCTTATGTTTTTCATTTGTTTTTGTTTCCCCTCGTTGTCGTTTCAAAATATTTGTCGTTTTTTGGCTCTGATGTCGTTGTCTTTGATTATAGTTTTTGGTATGCTTCGAACACTGAACGTTGATACAGGGCATGGTTATCCCGCTCGTCCTTATGATCCGATTCAAGATCTGATTTTTTGCTGTCGTTCTCAGAATCTGTGTCCTCCATTAATTTTGGTGTCGTTTGTTTAATTTTTCCGTCTTTGGTTTCTCTACGTTTCTTAGTTTGACGTTTTCGTATTTTGTCGTTTTCATGTTCTGTCTTCCTCTTTTTTTTTTTTTTTTTTTTTTTTTTTTTTTTTTTTGCGTTTCCCCTTTTTTTGTCGTTTTTCTTTTCTCGTCGTTTCTCTTTATGTTTATTATTATTTTTTTAACAGGTCTTCTTTTCAAAGGATTTTTTAACAGATCTTTATGTTTATTATTTGTCTTTCACTTTTTAATTCGTTTTCTTGCCCATTGTCGTTCATTATTTTGGCATCCTTTTTGTTGTCATTTAATCTGTTGTTTGTATATATACCTCCTCAACTTTTCAAATTTGATAATTTAGCCTTTAAACTTTTTTTTTTAACAATTAGCCCCTAAATTTATAATTTTTGGTAATTCAGTCTTTTTTTCATTTTCGTAAAAATTTAAATGATTTTTTACACATAACTTACACATTATAATCCAAAAAGAGTATTGTTGATAATTTTTGTTTAAGTTTAATACCAATTCCTTTAAAAATTTGAATCATAATTCAATTATACTCAAATTTAAACCTAAACTATAAAATAAATTTATATTAAAATTAAGCAAAAATGAACAACATTGTCCCTTTTGAACTATAATGCGTAAGTATTGTGCAAAAAATTATCTTAATTTTAATGAATTTAAGTAAAAGGACTAAATTGCTAAAAAAAAGAAGTTCAAGGGGTTCATTGCCAAAAAAAATTTAGGAACTAAATTTCAAAAATTCAGGAGGCATTCATGCAAATAAGTCTATTCATTTTCCTAGTCCATTTGTTTGTCATTGTCGTTTCTGATTTAGGTCGTTGATTTTTAGTTTTGGATTCTGACTTCATGTCGTCACACAGATATTGGGCATAATATTTTTCTGTTGCTTATCTTCCTGACTTTTGTCGTTAGATATAGATTATCATTTCTGTCCTTTATCTTTTATGGTCGTTTTCTATGTCCTGTCGTTTTGAAGTTTTATCATCCCATGCCGTTTCCTACTTTGCCCTTGTGTTTGTTGGTTGATGTTTTAGAATTTGTCACGACGATCAACGAGAACGTAAAGAACCAAAGAAATGAAGAACAAACCGCCAAAATCATAAAAGAGACGAGTCAGATAAATCATGACTCGCTCACTAGTCACGTACAAGGCCCTTAAAATATATATATACACATATATGTATATATTTTATACATATACTAATATATATTCAAACCTTTTTATAAGGCTTCTCGGTTTTTGCTCAAACTTGAACATGTGTAACAAGAACAAAAAAAGCCTTACAAATATATATACTTCTTTTATTCAAATTCCAATCAAAATGTGACAAATTTTGATTTATTTTAATATGTTCTAAATCAAACAACAAGAAAAAATACACACGTCTTTCAAATGCAATATCCAGCAGAGGCAGCAGATTTTACGAGCAAGCCAAAGAGCAGAAACGGAGTTGAGAATAAGGGGTTGTGGTCACTGTCTAAGGTATACACATCAGACGGTGGCCATCTCTTCAACATTGCATCTTGTTGCTCTGGTTTCACCACTCTGTCCTGCAACGTCTTGATGACGACACGTGGCACCTTGTCGACATCCGGGTCGTCGATGAACCGGGCCGACTGTATTGCTCGGATTGGCCCCGGCCTCAAGAGCATGGAAGCTAATGTGGAATCCTGGATATCAACCCACGAAAAAGAAATGAATAAATAAATAACGATTATTACTTGGAGTTTACCTTTCTGATAACAAAAATTGATTAGTGATTTGTAAGTTATAACTACCATTTGCTTTATAGCTCATGTGATTGCACGAACACCTTTATCGTAAGGTGTAGAGTTCGAAATTTGCTTTTATAACACACATGAAAATTTAGGCATAATTATATAAAGCAAAATGAGTACGAAATGTTTTCAAAATTCATCAAGTCGAAGCTGACGATTAAAATTTTTTTTTTTTTCCCCGAACGGCTGAAATTGTTTCTTTCCATCGTATCGTCTAACAGTTGAGATTCCAGATGTCATTCTTCGGAAATTGTGTCATAGAGTCGCAATGATGCTAATGGTATATTTGGATATTCATGTAGAGGAAAAGCATAACAAAAGCAATGGACTGATGCAGAGTAAATGAAATGACATGTGGGGATACCATGCACGAAAAAGTTTAGAACAGAGGCCGAAAAGAAGGCTACACAAAAAGTGAGAGAAAAAGAACAATTTTGCTCAAATTATGCTAAGAAAAATTTTTTTACCTCTTGAGGGCTCATGTGGTATCCAATTTTGCGCAGGAACTCTTTCTTGATGACAGCACTGGTTGGAGGCTGATCGTTTCCGAGTCCAAATCCTAAATCGTACACATCACCATATTCGGACAAATCCGGTATGCCCTGTTTTCCCGGGAAAAAAAGGAGGAAGAAGAAAGAAAAAAACAATGGTTTCATTTCCAATGCTCATAACAAAATTGAATTTTTTTTTTTTTGTAAAAAAAAAAAAAAAAGAAGCTGTTATACTCTATACCTCATCTCAATGATTGGGGGTAGAGTGTAAAAACAGTTTTAAAAAAAAGAAAAAGATAAAAAAGAATTGCCTTTTTTCGTTTTTTGGTGAAACAAGTAAAATGTGAGCTAAAAGTGTTCCTGGCTAGTTATTTACTTATTTTCTAATTGACAAGACAAGCTTGTAAACCAGAATTTGCTGGTCCTTAGGATAACCCTAAACATGCCGACAAAGAGAAGCTAAAAATTATTGAAGATATGATTGCATTTGAGTTGTTGGGGACCAGTAGAAAAAAAAAAGTTACTAATTATTTGTGGTAAAAGAGTCACTTTGGTTTAAACTTACCAAAATGCCTGAACTCATCTCCACTCTTTATGGAGACATACATTTTGGAGTTGATAAATAAATGAAAAGTTAAAACCCAGATCAGTTTTCTGCAGTTACTAGCCTTGATACTTGACAATCTTCAAAAAATATATATTTATATATATATATATATTATAAATTTACAATAGTAATAAAATGACCCTTTTTTCTATATGACACTTGGAAAACCAAAATGTTAAACTCTGACATCATAACGAGTGTTCAATTTTCAATACTTTTGCCTTAATTTGCGCAAAAGCAATCGGCCTCAGCCGGTAATTTTTTTTGTTATTTTGTGAGAGACTAAGCTAGAGATGAGTTGCCAATTCACTAGCTAAGACTAATAGACAGTTGGTGACCTATATTTTATCTAACAAACCTACAATTCAAAAATTAATTAGCACCTAATAATTAACTTTTCTAGAAGAATCTTATCCACTACGACGGACCAATTCAATCCGATTCGATTCAACCAGCAATTTATTCAGACTCTAAACAAGAGTAAGTTCAAACTGTTAAAAACAATACTTTACATCTTTAACATCTTGATCGGTCCAGAACCCGAGTTTTAGCATTGTTGCTGCTATGTAAACTGCTAAACGAATCTTGTTTGCAAACTTAAGAGTTGCCCAAGTTACACTCAGCCCTCCTGCACTGTGTCCCACTAAAATCACCTGTCAAATTAAGAAACCATGCTTTCAACAATATTGCTCTTATTTGCATGGTCCGGATTTTAGAATATAATATTATTACCTGTTCATTTTCAGGCAAGGCGGACATGAACTTGGCGAGGGGCTCGTTGTAGTCGTCGAAAGTGAGGACAGAATCGGCGTCTGATCGATCAATCCCCGCAGATTTCAGGTCGATACAAGACACCTTACAGCCGGAATTCTCCATGAGGCACCGGATTTTGTACCAACACCAACTCCCTCCACTTATGCCATGCACCAACACAAAGTGTGGCTTCAAAGACCACTCATCTACTACCCCTAATTCTGGCATGTTTTAATTTTCCAACCCCAATATTTTCTTCCTTTCTTTCTTCTTATTTTTTGGCTTTCTCACCACCACTTGGCCACATATATATATATATATATATATGTATATGTATATATATACATGGGTTATATATTGGAATTAGTCTTTGTAACTCTTTTTTTTTTTCTCTCTCTCTCACTTTGGCGTTTATAGAGAGAGAGAGAGAGAGAGAGTTTCTACATGGGCTGACCCCATCATAAGCTCATTGAAAACCTCCTTCATAAGCACCACCAACGAATCATATCAAAGTCTTAAGGTCAGCCTCCACTAGGCACTAATGCCGTGTGGTACCCAAATCATGTTTTGGTCTCATTCTTAGTCTGCATTTGATAAATTAATTGGAGATGAAATTTTTAAGTTGTAGTTGATTGACTTTTTAAAAATTAGTTATAATTTTTGTTAACTTAAAAAAAACAAAAATTGAGATGAAAAATTTGAGTTTGAAATAAAACACCAGACATAGCATTAATTTAATTAAAAAAATTAAAAAAAAAAACAGATTTCATTGGAAATGGAGATTTGTCATTCCATTTGACAGCATGAAACTTGTATGAATAAATTTTTAATCACCAAGAAATTGATTTTAAATTGGATTTGTCGGGTGTTTGGCATTTATGTTTTTTTGCTTCGTCGAAAGTCATATTTTTGTCTGATTTATTCGCACATTGCAGGCCAAAAATATCCTCCTTTTATTTATTAATTTATCATGATTTATTGAACATCATTTTAGCCGTCCCTTGTCCCCCGTATATCCTTTCGATGTTGAGTCTTGGCGATATTGTCTCTTCAACCCAACTATAGCCGATGAAGAAAACATCAAAACAAGCAATTTGTAAGTTAGTAGCCCAAGTGGATACCAAATATGACTAGCTTGCTGAGCTAGCAAGCGGTATTTCGCTTTCCATGAGTTCGTGTATGAGGCTTTTCGGGGTCAATATTTCAAAATATTGCAATATGGCTCTATAATATAATGTTTTTATCACAAGTTGAACTAATTTTTAACATTAATTATTCAATATTAGACATTAATGTTTATATATGGTGAAAGGATATTAACTATACATATGTACATATATATTCCTTTTGATGATAACTTTACAAACACTGAAAAAATATAATAACTTATTAATAAAGTGCCATTGTTTTGACCCAATACTAGGATTAACAATTTCATCCAATGCCTTACCATTATATTATTCATGTTCTTAAAAACAGTTTTAAAAGCAAGTAAAAAATAAATAAATATAGTTCTCGAAATTATAATTAGTTTCCTCACAAAAAAAAAAAAAAAAAAAAATTGTTGGGAGCCAACCTGTTGATCCCTAGAATAAATTGAGTCTTTACAATTACATGTAGTGGCCTAGTGATAAAAGGATTATTGTGATAGGTCAATGGTCAAAATTTTGATTATTGGGAGACTCTCTTTAGGTCTTAAATATAAATATTCATTTCTTACCAACCTAGTACAAGAATTAGAGTGCTTGAGACTAACACTCATTTATCCTTATCATTAGCTCATGCAGTAGAGTTGGGGTGACATGCTCCCTTATCACAGAATAAAACCTGTTCATAGAGCCTTTAGCAAATATTCTAATAGTCAACTTCAGTAATACTCAAGAGGATATGCTAACACTAATCGTCTCCTTCTGGACTTTTTCGTATTAGAAAAAAAAATGGAAATTGGGCTTTCACTGCAATACAAAAACTTCACCTCTACGTTGAATATCAGCACCAAAAATTTTATTATTATTATTATTTTTAATAAGGTGGGCCATGACTGAAGAATGACACATAAGAAGGGGAAAATAATGGGGGAAAAATATTTGTGGAAAGGGAAGTTGTTGACGTACCAAACATGTGTAAATGCTAGGCCAGCAACCCCGAAGCTAATTTCAATTTCTACTTTTATTTTATAATCACCTAACAATCCAAGCTAATAATAACAAACAAATTGTATAATGCATTTACTAGTGATACTAATTGTGACTAAGATTAATACTATTTAAGTTAATTCATCGAAGAGGCCTCAAGGGAATTAGGAAATAATTCTTGCAACTTGAAACGTATTAGGTACATATAAATACACACACACACTTATATATATATATATATATATATATATATCAGGTCAGGTGAGGTGTAGCTTTCAGACGTGAAAGACTTGAAAATTTCCACAAACTAAAAAAAAAAAAAAGAGGAGGCTTTCCACGTTCAGCATTCCATATTAGTATAACAAAGTCATCATCGACAACTGGTTAGCATTACTTGTTTCTGATTTTGGCAGTATTTCTTGTTTTGCTTTTTTCTTGGATTGAAATTATGAGGCTGCAATGCAATATGAAAAAAAAAAATATATATATATATATATATATATATGTGTGTTAGTTTCGTATTGGAAATGCCTAACCTTCTGAATGGCCAGAAATTTGCAATTAGCACTAAGGGCCAATAGGTCTTTTTTTTGTTTTGTTTTTTTTCCCCAACTTAAACAGTTGGTTGCAACGACTATATATATATGTTAGTATTTGTTTGAATTAGGGGAATAAATGAGTCTATTTTTAGTATATTAATTCCTCTTTTGATTTAATCAACAAGGTGTAGGTATCACGCGGTTTTAATTTATATAACATTTTTATTTGTTTGAAAAGGACTCACCACTACTTGACTTTATAGTGATACAAGAATATAATACTAAACTTACTCCAATTGTTAGACAGTTTGAACACATCCAAATGAGATTAAAACTCAAGAAAAAAATGCTAATTGCTATTGAACTCTATCCCTAATTAAAACTTTATTTTATTAGGTTGACACATCTGTATGTCTAAATTCAAAAATAAAATTAATATATATATATAAGAATTAATTACTCAAAAAAAAAATATATATATATATAAGAATTAATTACTCAAAAAAAAATATATATATATATAAGAATTAACCTATCAAAATTTGACACATCAGAAAGAGATTTAAACCCTTAAAGAAACAAAAGTGAAGTGATCTACTACAAAACTCTAAGATATGTCAGAAAATTAGGTAGTGATCATGGTATGGCAAGCAAGGTACGCAAATATTTTTTAACACAACCTTTTATCTTAACCATTTAATAATCTTCTTTTCCTTCCCTCTGTTAAAAAGGTGCCCATATCTCCATTAACATTTGTTTAGATTAATATTATAGCAAAGTCAAAACCATTTCCACTTTTCTAAGATTCGGTGATAAAAGAAGATTGATCTTCCACCATGAGGATTTTAATTTAGAGATCTATTGTTTAATTTTACTACAAAAGGTGTTTCATATTAATATATACACAAATTACGACATAATCTAATGACAACAATTGAACGTATGTTTGACACACCGTCTTAAATATAAAAAATTCAATTTATTTCAAATTCCAATTCATTTTTTCACCTTTTCAAAATTCATACCACATTATTTTTTTTCTCCCAAACATATACTCATTTTAGATTCTCAATTTAAATTTAATTTTTAATTAAATCAAGGGACCATATGATGAAGAGATTGTGGCCGATAAAAAGTTTTGAGAATACAAGAGAAGGTCACGGTGAGACGAGCCATTTATTATTATAATAGGTGTCAAGTATAAATGCATTGATGTATGCAGCTGAGACATCTTAACAGACTGGTAGACTTGAACCTTGTTCCCACATGACTCGATCAATTCGATCAGGGAATCACCATCTATTTTCATTGTTTAACTCTTTGACAACATAAAAAAACCAAAAGCTCTGTCCTTCCTCTCCATCTATCCAAGGGATGGAAAGGCAGAGGCCTTTCGTGTCTTTCTTATGCTTTTCTCTCATGTCTTTCTTCGTTCAACATCTTTTCTTTTCTTTCATTGCCGATAAGACAGTTTAAATGCCAATAAGCATTCCTTATAACTGATAAAGGTATCAGGATCTGATTGGTTTTAGCCTAAGAAGAATCATTCCTTTTTTGTAGGAAGATAGAACATGTAGGGATATGATTCATTCACTTGACAAGGTTTCACATATAAGGGGGAATGCTATAGCCTGCGTATTATTTGGGAAACGACGACGTACAAAAAGCTGAATGGAGGACTCCAATCACTAGAAGTTAAAGAACACAGCTGGCAAGGATAATATTAAAAATGTCATAATTTTAATATTTCATTTCTTGCTTAAAAAATTTGTACTATTATTTTTAGTTTTTTAATAATAGCACTACAAACAATAGTAAAGTTAGACGTCGCCTCAATTATCTATGCAACCGAACGCTGCAGTAATATAAAAGCTGTCATATATCTAGGTTATTAAAAAACAATGTTGACTTATCTCCTATTACAAAGTAAACTTATAATAATTTAACAATCATGTTCACTTCTTGTAGAGTGTTGATAAGGCAGTACATTTTAAAGTTGAATATGAAATCTGCAACTCTTTTCTTTAAAGCTTCAATAATAACATATGTACTTTAGAAAGGTCAATTAGCTAGAAAAGATATCTATGCATAAATATAGAGGAAAAAGCGCTTGGGATAAACCTAGAAAGAATTTGACAGTTATTTGCTTGCTTTTTTCCTGAGCGGTAGTTGGAAATGCGAAAAAGGAAGGTAATTCTTAGGGTAGGAATTGTTGTTTAATTATATTAATATATATCATTATTTTAATCATTGAATTTATTTTTTAACGATTTAAATTGTGAATGTTCATGCTAAATACTAACCATTCGACATGCAGATTGCTTCCATTAATAGGCCAAATGATCAAAATGTTGATCTAATAACAACTAAAATAGTATCTACCGGTGAAGGAAAATTATAGTTCGTATCGAAAATCTCTTCTAAAAAGAAATGAAGTCATTTTGTCGTTCTTTTTGAGCGCACAAAAAAAGGTTAGACGTGGGGGGGACGTCAATCTTTGTGCATGCTAGCTAGCTGTGGAAAAGAAATGCATGCATACCTGCGTGTGTTTGTGGGGGTCGTGACTCGTGACTCGTGGCTCGTGAATATTGGAATGGGAATGGAAATGGTCAAAATTGATTGTACGGCCAAATAGAAAAGAGCAAAAGATAATGTGTCTAGTGATAGTCTCTGAGTCCACACTAGGCTGTCTCCAATTGTAAGTGCGTGACAGCACACTTGTCTTCCCCACTTCTTTCCAACCAACTTGACTTCGTGAGAAGTGATGCGACTTTGCTTCATACACAGCATATACATACATACATATATACACAATATCTTGAACGGACAATAATTGTTGCTGTGCAGCTGACACAAGGGCAGGGGAGGGAAGGAGAGAGAGAGAGAGAGAGAGTGGGGGGAGTTCTTTTGTTGGGTTTGGTTGCTTTTTTCTGCTGACACACGGAAGGGAGGGGGGAGAGAGAGAGGTGAGTGGAATAGAGTATTTTTTTTTTTTTGGATTTGTTTTCTTTTGTTCGAGAGAGATTTTTTCTTAGTATAAATATTTAGTTTATATATATATATAGATTTAAGAAATTATATTTTATAATATTTTATTCTTTTTTTATCGGTTTATTGTTAACATTTTAGTCCTTTGATTTTTTTTGTTTTTTTTTCATGTCTTCTTTTTTCATTTCAGTATTTTGTTGGGTTTTTTTTTTTCTACTTTTTACTTGTACATTTTTTCTTATTTACATAAATCTTCTTAAATACATCTAATTATGTACGTGGCATGTGTTTTTAAACTAGTATGTGATAATATATCTTTTGTTGGCGCTTAAATTTGTTATTTTGTCGTCTTAAGGATGTTGTCGTTAAACCATATGCTGTCGTTTAAGCATATTTTGTCGTTTTCCAATGTCATTTTACTTGACGTGAGACATTGACTAGTATAACTATATATATATATCAATATATGATCAGGTGCATTATAGTAAACCTATGTTATCGATCCATCCTAAAAGTTTAAGTTATTAGGAGATTAATCAATAATAGTTTTATGTGTAGACAAACATGTTGAGAGGTGGGTCAATAATCATCCAAAAGTGATACTATTACTCTTAAACCATACTAAGAATGATCAAGCACCTAGTATTGTTTTATATGCTGTTCTACTATATTTTTAACTGACTAGTGGATGGAGAACATGAATACACTATCGATATAAGTTTGTATTTGGTGTATGGGTTTGTAATGGAATTTTTATGTTGAAATTTGTTAATTTTTAAAAAAATAATCATAATTTATGTTGATTTTTTAGAAACAAATAAAAATTGAGATGCAAAAAATTGAATTCAAACCAGAAAGTCAAATAGAGCTTTATTTTTTAATTAGAAAAAGAAAAACTACATCAAGAAGTACTTTGCCCGACGTTGATTTCGTGTACAGCCTATGTACAACATGGCATGGGGGTTTGTAGCCAATGTGCATGACCTGCGTTTGGGAAAGCCCACCATAAAAATGCAATATATATTATGTTAATTTCCTCTGTCCATAGGGAACGACGGAAAGTTAAACGTGCCTTTTTGATTAGGTTTAATCATACAAAAATACTCGTTTGAAAATTTGGGATTGGATACTTTGGATATTCTAATTCGCCTTAATGACGTCGTTCCTGTCGTGATCATTCATTTGAAATTGTCACTTAAGAAGAAGAAGCTGTATATATGTAAGGCTCTATTTATGTACATGAGTAATGCGGGACATATAACTGTCACTTACTAAAGGGAAATGAATTGAATCGAAGAACTCATAACCCCCAGACCCCTCCCTTCCCACATGCTATAGGTCAAATTCACCCAAAAAAAAAAAAAAACCTAGGACTTAAATTAACAAACGACATTAATTTTTGAAAGATTTTTTTGTCGTTTGAGTGAAAAACGACAACTGATTAGCTCATACAAGAAAAATCATTTATTAAAAAAAAAACGACGTTCCTTTTTAGTTCATTTCGTTTAAAGAGTAAACAACATGCCGTTCTATGTTTAAAAGTTTATAAGTTTATCTACTCCGTATTTCTTTAGTTTCGACATCAAGCTTCTGTTGAAAAACATGTTCAAATCTAAGTTTTTCATATCAATTTTTATATTTTTATGAAAAATTAATAAAAATTAATAATTTATTTTTAAAAAGTCAATTAATTTTAATAAAAAATTTTCATTTCAAACTTGTACTCCCAAAGATTTGTCATTTTTAACTTGAGCGATTTGTCGCTTGTATTTGGAAGGCCACTGCCGTTTAAGCTTAAAACGACATCTCACTTTTAAGTGCATAACAACTTTTCAGTAAAAAAAAAACATGCTTTTCATGACCCGACATGCCGTTTATCATGTTAAATTTTGATGTCGTTTGACGGCAATACTAAGCATACGCCGTTTTAGTTGGAAAGGGAGATGCCTCTTCTCGTTTAAACTCTGGTGTTAGTGGTGTATACGCATGTAAAAACTACACGTCGTTTGACATCCAAATTTGATGTCGTTTTTTCCACAAAAAAAAAAAAAAAGACATGTGGTTTGATGTAGGAAACTTTTGCTGCCATCCAAGTCCAAGGAGAGGAAACGACAATAGTATTTCTCTTTTGCAATTTACCCATGAATTTTCTCGTTGTTTAATGGAAAACGACATTTTAAAATGTTAATATATTCGAACTCTGAGTTATGCATTCACACCTAACCACTTGAGCTAGCCCTAAGTGGCAATATGTCAATATATAATCTGTCTTGGCTTCAAAAATCGAAAGTCTACCACTGGAGTTTTTCATTAAAAAATGATTCCCTGGATTGAGCTGGGCTCCAATAATGTATAGCAAAGCAGAACTTGAGAAGACGGAGAAGACCTAAAGAGGCAGAGGACAGAACTCGGTAGGTGCAATTTGATGTGGATTGGCCATTTTGCCTTTTGTTTCTTTCTTTGTTGGCTGGTTTAGTAATGGAGAAAACGACACTGTTGCCAGGTAAGCACGACGTTATAACATTTCTTTCTTTCTTTTTTTTTTTTCTTTTCTGGAAGGACGTTAGAATATTTCCTGTTTAAATTCAAATCCAATTTAATATATATAATGTTTTTGAACATGTTTAATAAGAGGGTGTTTAGTAAAATAGTTTGAGTTGAGATTTTTAAGTTTAAATAGTAAATTTTTTTAAATTTTCAGAAAAGATAAAAAGTTTTTTAAGAAAAAGATAAAAACTTTTTGAAAAAAAAAAAAAATTTGAGTTGAGAATTTGGATGATTATGTCAAACTCTCTCCCTGAACGTTACTTTCTTGATAGTAATCACTCATCCACTATCGCTATTTAATTTAATTTTAATTTAATAGAGAAAATATGTTTTCCCGCCATAAACTTTGGTTGGTCGGCGAGTGGAACCTACCAGTACTATGGGGCCCACACGGCCCGTGCCTCTGTAGCCCATCTCTACAGGCATCATTGTCGTTCAGTATATTTCCATTTCCGAAAACACCCTTCTCAGTTAAGTAATTATAATATTCTGACCATTAATTGCAATTAGTGGAAAATTTTGAAACAAAAGCTAAGAACTTTGGGACCCCTTAATTTTCTTATTCTTTAAAAAAAAAAAAATATTTAGATTCTAGAACTTTGAAAAGAAAATAATCACTAGGAAAATGATGCCATTGAAAATAAATAAGGAAAAAAATAAAAAGAAATTACGAAATAATATAAAATGATATTTATGAACAACAATAGATTGGGCAAATCATAGCCGGCACAACTTTCTTCATGATTATTAGTAGGGCCCACCTCTCAGACTAGTTGTTACAGGAGAAATGAAAAAGTTTGAAAATATTTCGGAAGGGAGGGAAATAGAGGAAAACCCAACCAAAAGTACTAAAATAGAAAAATTCAAAAAAAGGGCAAGAAAGAAATTGAGGGGCAAAATCGTCACAAAGGCAAAATTTTCAGAAGAGAAAAGGCGGGCATTTGAATGGCGGATGGCCCGAGGCCCAAATTTCGGATGCTGCTGCCCCCACTTTCTCTCTCTCTACATCTCTATCTCTCTCTCTAAAACGTCTAAATACAAAGCTATCAGTCAAAAAAATTGAAAGTGCTTGGTTTGAAGCATTTGTTGCTATAAGTCTCGGCCTTTTTCGCATTGTCTTGGAGCTAAATCTGGTTTCTGAAGAAGCTGGTTCTTCTCTCTAAAGTTGCTCTGAACCAGGACACAATTTCTTCTCTCTTCCTTACTGAAATCCAGGTATTTGTTGATGTTCATCCATTTTTAGTGGGATTTCAGTCAGACCCAGAAAAAAAAAGTGCATATATATATATATATATCTCACTTAAGGTCTCTCTCACTCATGAAATATTATTTGCATTTCTGACTATATATAGTACTTTTTGTCATGTATTGCTTACTGGGTTTTGTCCTCCCCCCCCCCCCCCCCCCCCCCCCCCCTTTTTTTTTTGTTTTGGCTGTTGTTTTGTTTGTTTTCTTTCTGGGTTTTTCAGATGTGAAGAGATTTAGATGTTTTAATCTGCTCTAGGCTATTGAACTTGGATTTTACAGGATTTACCTTCAATTTGGTTTCTCAATTTATAAACTGCAAGAGAAGTCTAGTTCTTATGTAAAATGCATAGAATTTAATGTAAATATTGTCGGTAAAAATGCAGTTTTAAACCGTCAGATTACTTTAGAATAATATCAGATGAAGAAAAGTAAGATAGCTTAACAGAATTCGATGAATATACGATGGCTTCAAAACTGTGCTTGTTGGCACGATTTTTTTTTTTATTAAAATCTTATTATTATTTTTTAAATCTTACACTATCAAAATTTCTCCTTATTAATTTCTGTGTTGAAAAATAAGCCAGGTGGATGGTGGGTTTTAGGTGTGTTCATCTGTTAAAGATACAGATATAGATGTAACTTTTTTGCTTTTTGATGGGCGGTTTAATGGGTTTTTATGATGAAGAATTGGCACATGTATTAGGTGTAATGGGGTACTAGAAATTGTGTCGGCAAGAATGGCGAAGAAAAGTAGATTTCAAGTTATGGGGTAATGAGCTTTATGGCAGGCATGTGCAAGTTAAAAAAGTACATCATGGAGAAGCTTTATTTCATCTGTAAGCATTTGTTTTTGGTTGATAAGGTGGCATTATAAAGAAGAGATCCGGTTGAGATGATCGACCGTAACGATTTCTACATCATTGTTGGGGAAGATTATGGAGTTGTGTTTTAATAGGCAATTCTACCTAGCGATAAGGGATGTGAGAACGAATGAAAAATGCTTTATTACTTTGGTTTGATCAGCCATTAAAACTGTGATTCAGAAAAGGATTTGGTTCTAGATCTGGTTGGGTTTGTTGAGAATTTCATTTTTTTTATTGTGTGTTTTCATTTGGTTCTTATTGCTCTTATAATTAAATATGATTTGTTTGATAAAAGTTTGCGTTTTCTGAGTAAAATTGAGTTGTAAAGCAGTTACTTTGTTGGCTTAGTGCAGCAGTTGAAGTTGGTTGGCGGTTGATATGGAGAACACTGAATCAAAGACTCCGGGCTCGTGTTGGGAGATTAATCCAAATAGTTCCAAATGGCTCGCTGAAAATCTTAAGGGTGAGCATCTATATCATGATTGCACTCTATGCTGTTGATTTATAGTTGTTATAGCGCATATAACAAGTTGATCTTCCAAGCAGGTTTGTGGATCCATTCCAAGATTGTTCATTGTTGTGGACTGATGTACTTTTTTATGTTGATTTTTTCAAAATTCTCTCTTTATCTGTTTGGTGACAAGCCGACTGATGAAAATCGTAGTAATTAGATGGTTCTTTTGTTGCAGAGATGGACCAGAGTGTGAAGCGGATGCTGAAGCTGATTGAAGAAGATGGTGAGACGGATGGTCAGAGGAGGCCAGATTTGGCTGCTAATGTCGAGGAGTTCCACAAACTGTATCAATCACTAGGCGAGCACTGTGATCATGTGACCAAAGAATTATGTAAGAGTGCGTCTCAGGGTTCTGGAAATTCCGAATCGGGGAATGATCAGGATGCAGCACTGCTCACTCCTGATGCCAAGGTTGGTTTGCACAAGTCTGGCCTTCAAGCTGATAGTTTTGATACATCTCCAAGCTCCCCTGGTGCTGACTCTGTTTTTTCTTTAAAGGATGGCAGTGAATCATCTTCCTTATCGTCATCAGACTCCGAGTCAGAACCTTTTGCCAATAATTACTTGTGTTCACCTCTGAACATGAATAGCAAGTCACTGCAGCAGAAGATTTCTGAGCTGGAAACTGAACTTTCTGCCATGAAGGACAAGCTACAAACAAGAGAGGCTGATCTTGAACTCGAGAAAGAACAAGTGTTGGAGCTGCAAAGATGGACCGTTGAGTTGGAGACTCGTGTTTCAGATTCTGATTTGAAAAGTAAGATGTTGCTGGAGGAGTTGGAAGTAGCTAGGGACATGCTTAAGGGGTCGGATGAAGAGATTGAGAAGTTGAAGAAGGAACTTATTGACAGAAATTCTGGAGGTCAACAGTTACAAAATCAGCTAGAGCTAGCACGAGAGGAGATTGCCATGTTTGAAGCCCAGCTTGATTCGGAGAGAAGACAGGTGTCGGAGCTGGAGGAAAGGATTGCAAGGTACATTGCTGACGTCTCTGACCGTGATCTCGAGATTGAGAAATTGAAGGTTGCATTGCATGATGTTGAGGAGCAATTTTCTCAGGAGAAAGTACAGCTGCAATCGGATTTCGTAAGTTTGTCAGAGAAACAAGTCGTTTTAGATATGGAATTTCAAGAGTGGGTACTGAAGACAAAGGAGTTAGAAGATAAAATACTGGCATCCGAGTCTGAGAAGATGGAAATGCAAAGGTTGCATCTTGCACAAGTGATGGCTTTGCAGGACGAGAACCATGGGCTGAAAGTAGAACTCGATCAGCGAAGAGAACATGTGGAAGTTCTGAATAAAGATTTTGACAGATGCAAACTGAAATATGACATGCTAATGGCAAAGAAAGATGGCTTACATGCTAAAGTTGACACGCTTATGGCGAACGTGAGTGCTCGGGATGATCAGATACACCAAATGGAGAGGCATCTGAGTCAGTCACGCGAAAAGCACGAGGAGCTGATTAATGCATCTCAAAGTGCACAAAAACTTGTTGATGAGCTGAACCTGAGAGTGGTGGAGCTGCAGAAGGAGGTAGACAGGCAGCGAGTCCAGATATCCAATGGGGCTGAGGAGAAGAGGGAGGCAATACGACAGCTCTGCTTTTCCCTGGAGCATTATAGGAGTGGGTATCAAGAACTTCGTCAAGCATGTCAAGCTTTTGTTGGACACAGGAGGAATGCCGTAATGGCTTCTTAATTTAGCTTGGAGTTTTAAAGTAGTGCTGTAAGTTTTCGTGACTCAAATCTTTACATGTCTTGTTGTTCGCTGTTCGATGTTCTGATGAAGGCTTGTAAAATCATATCTTGATAGTTTTTAAATATTTTGTGTTCTGGGCATGCTCAGTTATGTTAGACATTATATATTATGCTGAGTAGATGAATCTTTTTCTGCACTAGACTCTATTCAAGGGTGTGTTAGAGGCAAAAATAATGTTTTATTAGTCTATAGTACCTTAGTCTTGTGTTCCAGTAAGCATACATCCATTTTTCTAAGATATTTGGATTGTCCGTGACATGGAAAAGAAAAAAATAAAAATCCGAGCGGGTTGGTTCAATTTAGAAAGTGTTCCGTCGGGTAACAATGTGCTCGGAGCAAATATGTTGCTACAATATTCGACGAACCAGGAACGATCTGAAAAGGCTATTCTAGTATGAAATCTCTTTGAATCTTGAATATGGTGGTGATCCATGGTGATTCCCCGGTTCTACCAACCTACGTACATAGTGTGTTAACGCGGATATTGACTTCATTTTTTTGAGCCTTCCCAGTCTTAGTCCTTAGCTCTTTGTTGGGCTATTTGGCTGCTCCTTTGTCTTTGCCGACAAAAGTCTCCTGCAATTACGTATCAATATTTGAAATCAGCACATTTTGAACGGTCCCAAGACCCTTTAGTATTGAAACTATTCGATATATATATATGTATGCATATAAATATATATATATATGTATACATATTCCTATCCTTGATGTCCATCTTCCAAGGAAGGCTTCTTTGAACTTTGAATGTCAACTCCTTTACTCAATTGACCTGGATTTTCGAATATGCATAAGTAGCAACTTGTCTTCAATTTGCTACACGAACTAAAATAAAATAAAATAAAATAGAGGCAAAATCTAAAGGGTGGGCATGGGGGGTGTGTGTGTGTGCGCGCATATGAAGCAAAACTTTAACCTATTTTAACTATATATATGTATATATATATATATATATATAAAGGGATTATTGATGTTCTCGCACTTGTTTTTTAAATTTATTAGGAATACAATTAGAATGAAAATTAGTCGATTCATTCTTTGGTCAATAATTCTTCAAGAGGTCTATGCACGTTAAGCGTAACATCTTTTTTTTTTTTTTTTTTTTCCAGATAATAAAATATAAATACAAGAATAGAGGAATTTACTAGAATGACAATTTTAGAAAATGAAATTAACATAATGATATATCTTTTAATATTATATTTTTTTCCACCAAACGTTTAGATAAAACGTGTAAGATCATGATGTGTTGAAATTATTCTATAAAATAAGATTTTGATTGGTACACAAATTTAACACCAATTATATTATACTTTTTTTTTTCCTTAAATATATATATTTTTTTAAAATCAATAAAAATTATAATTAATTTTTAAAAAATTAATCAATTTTAATTTTAAAATTTAAACATTAACCGACGACCGACGATCTAAACGAAGAAAAAACCTCCAAAAAGTTATGGTGCCAATAAACACTTGTTATTAGGTCAATTATGTAATTGGCCCATGTGGTTAAACTCCAACCTTTGTAGGACTTCTTTAATAATCATATTTATTCTTAGGAAAATGATTTACATTATTTAAAAAGAAAAAAAAAAGGTATTAGTTGGGACTAACCAATAAACGACAAACAAAGTCAGTCAGAAAAAGGGCAGAAAAGAAATAAAGGACAAAGTAAAAGAAAAGGAATAAAGAAAAAAAAAGGTATCGAAGATGATATGATGTTTGACCAAACATGGTGAAGTGTTTGGCTGGACTGCATTGATCACACAAACCCAAGTGGGCTTCCTTGAAATTGGGCAAAACTTAACAAAGACTTCCAAACTCTCACAGGCAAAGTGTCCCCGGGCACCTTAGCAAAACCCAAAACGGACAGAAAAAGTTAAAAAAAAAAAAAAAAAATCCGTCAGTGTCTTGAAAACCAAAGGTGCTCGGAGCCATTTAGATTTTCATATTTGAATCAAAATATTAAAAAAACGGATTTATATTTAAATAATAGTTGAAAATTATTATCTGAAATGGAAAAATGTTGAAATTGTTGTTTGGTTGAAAAATCATTTGAACCACATTTCAAAATGGATAATTCAAATAGAGTATTTGGGATAGAGAAAAACCAAACACATATTTGAAAAAAATTATCTAAATGAAATGTGTTCCATTTGATAAAATTGTTGAAACAGACGCCTATCAAATCATCGTTATAAAAAAATAACAAAAAAGAAAAAAGAACTTCTATAATCTTTCACTCATATTTTATATATTATCGGTAAAAATTATTATTTTAACTGTTAATTTTTAATAACTTGATCTATAATTGAGACTAATTTTATATTATGTATTGTAAATTTTTCTTATAAATGTTTACAAATCATATCGTTTGAAAAAGTTGGAAGAAAAATTTAATTTTGAAGTAAGAGTTGAAGATGTAATAGTGAAATTGAGTTTTTACTTTAATTAGAATTATTATGTCAAACTCCCCTTAATTTTTCACCGGTTTAATATATAATTGAAAGTAATTTTATACCATGCATTGTAATTTGTAACGTGAAAGTCTATAAATCATACTATTAATTTCACAAATGCCTCATCAAGTATGTATCATATTTCATTTTTATTCATTGAATTTTCAAAACCATTCATTTTGCCCCCTAAAATACACAAAACTATTCAAATCGCCCCTCCCCCGCCCCATCCACTTTCGTGAATTTATTTAACAAAAAACTGATTTGGCATGTCATTAGTTATTAATAAAAGATATTTTAAGTATAAATCTTAATTACTAAAGAAATATTAAATGAAATCTAATAATCTCCAATAAAATTTAGACAAACAGTAACCCTCCATCTCTCTTTAGCTATGATATTAGATCTCTCTTCTATCCCAGTCACATTTATTTTCTTTGGGTTTTCAGATCGGGGCACGAAGAAAATTTTTTTGGATCTGGGCATGAAGAAACTATGACATTGACCTCTCTTCTATCCCATACCCATTTCTTTCTCTTTTTTTTTTTTTTTTTTTTTTTTGATCTGAGCACGTTGGATTTGGGCACGAAGAAGAAGTTCTATCTGGATGCCCATTTCTTTATTTCTCTCTCTCTTTTTTCATTTTAAATGATTTTGTGTATTTCAGAGGATATAATAAATTAATTTAAAAATTTAAGAGATAAAATGAAATAAGATACATACTTAAGGAGTATTTATGAAATTAATCTTAAATCATATCATTAAGAATTTGTTTAAAAAGTTAAAAAAAATTATATGTAAAACAAAAAGTTATTATTATATTATTTTAAAAAAAAAGTCGTTATTGTAAAAGGGTGCCAAAAAAAAAATTCGTTAATTGATTCGAACAGCCAATCAGTGGCGTGTCCTTCATGTCATTCTGTCAGTCATTACTCACCACTAACCGGTGACCCCCGCAATTGACAGTTTTGCCCTTGCACTCCTCTAGTCATTAAAGGTGGGTCCCTTTGTTTAACAACACAATCACTGGGTGCCACGTATTTATGACAGCTGGAGAGTGACCCCTTCTTCCCAATGGGACATTTCAAAGGTTTGACTTTGAATATTTCGGGTCTGAGGTTGGGATTAGGGGACATAAATTTTCTATCTAACGAATAACAAGATTTCTTGTTGGAAAACAATAATTAATAACAGCATTCTTACATACGCAAATATTATTACAACGAAATCATCATTCAATTCCCAAAAAATTTAATTAAAAAAAAAAGAGAATATAATGGTTGACTTGGGAAAGCGGTCTACGAAGGAGAGGGAGGGGAATTATTGTGTTACTTTCTTTCTTTAAATCTTAATTTTGACAAAATATTATTTAAGCTTCTTTTTCTTATTATTTCATTTTTGAATTTAGCGATAGAAAATTCAAATTTTATATTTTATGATAAATTAAAAAATAAAATTTTACAATGAATTAATATAATTTGACAAATAATCAAATGTTGATACCAATGATATTTTATGGAAATAGTTTTAGTAAGTGCACTATATTCATTTAATTGTTGTTAAAAGCCTTTAAAGCGATTACATTTTATTTTTAATACAATTGTCTATAATTTTTTTTATTATCTATAAAATTTATCAGTCATTGCGTATTGGGACATGATCATCTCAGTTATATTTTAAAAAATTTTGGGCTAATTTTAGTATCAAGAAAATAAAAAAAAATTCAAAATTCAAGATATAATTTGTCAAAATTAAAAGTTTGACAAATCATGCTTTAAGACTAAAAGATTTAATGACCCAATTTAAAAGGTTTTTTCACACCAAGACACTCTAAACTTATCACATAGTTACAATTTGCATCCCTAAAATTTTAATTTTGATACTCTAAAACTTACAAATTTATAACAATCTACTCCCATTGATAAAAATATTGTATTTTTTTAATTGACACTTGATCTATATAGATCGTTAATTAAGATAATAAAATGGATCTTTTTTTTTCAAAATCAATCAAAATTTTTATTTAAAACAAATTAATTCAAAATTTTTTTTGTTTTAATAATATTGAATTATAGATGTAAGCTTCAATAAAATTTGAAATAATCATTCGTGTTACTTATAAACAAATCATATATAAATCAAATGTCTATTTCTTTTAAAAGATTAATATTTGTTTAATAAAATAAATTGCTATTATCTTCTAATTTTAAGGGGTAAATTACAAAAATAATAATTTAAATTGTAAATTATAATTATACAATAAATTCAAGAAGTATTGATCTTAAAATAAATAAATAAAAGGCGGAGTTTTGAATGCATGGGTCAGGTGAGGTGCTCTAATTTATTTTCCGGTTCTTCCCGTGTGTGTGTGTGTGTGTGTGTGTGTGTGTGTGTATATATGTATATATATTATTTTGTTCGATTGATTTCTTTTTGGGCACGACTCGAAAGTGGTCAAGTCAGTATAGAAAATGAGAGTTCTCGAAATCATATCATCATAGTTCCGTGGTGGTCCGTCTGGTCGGAGGAGCTGACTTTTGACCGCCACTATGAAGCCTCTTTAACACGCCACAGAACACGAACACGAAGAATAACCAGAACAAGAAGACGAAGACGAAGACGAAGAAGAGGAGTTTGGTACGTTTTGGAAATTCATAAGCTTTGCCACAAAAAGGAGAGAATTTTTGCTCCATAAGATGAGATTAAGAGTTTGACTAAGAAGCTCTCTTCGTAATCTCTAAACCAAGGTTGGTTTTCTCTTTTTTTCCGTTTTTTTTTTTTTTTTTTTTTATAAATTATTATTATAGTCATTTTCAATTTCGTCCCAAACTTCACGGCATCGGGTTTTTAAAAGGAGAAACCAAACCAGTACAGCCCTAATCTCCACGGCATTATCTTGTTTTTTTCTTTTCTTTTTTTGGGAAATTTTAGTTAGAATTCAGGTGAGTCATATTTTGCCTCTGATCTACGCTGTTTGCTTTCCGGATGAATTTTTCTATCTTTTTGTCGGTTTGATCGGAAATTAGATTCGGTTTGCAGTTAACTAGTTGTTTGCCATAATTTGTCTTCACGTTGTGTGAGTTTTATTTTATTTACTTTTATTCTAAATAAACTCATTTCCAACATTCTCTGACTTGGTACAAATTTTGAGACCCAATTCTTTAATATTCACCGAGTAATTTATTATCAATATTTTGATAAGATCTTGGTAATTAATAAAGACTTTTTTTTTTTGTGGGAATTTTCTATGATTATTTAAAGGATGCAAGTTTTTTTTTTTAATTTTTAAAGTAGGATTTTTTTTTTAAAATCACACAAACAGCAACTGAGGAGAAAATATCCATTGCAGGGCTTCTTCCATCAGGGAAAAAAGAAAGAAAATAACAAATCACTTGGTATAACTGATGATTCAGAGACACCTACAAACCTTATATATGTGTGTGTGTGTGTGTGTGTGTGTGTCTAATACTAATTTATCTTGGTTTTTTTTCTTTTTCTCGTCCTATATTTAGTCTGGCTTTTGTTTAATTTATATGGTTTAGTCTCTGATGAATGCTTATACATCTCCCCCCCCCCCCCCCCCCCCCCAATCATAATGCAGGTTGTGTGAGCTTCATCGTTACTTGACAGGAGACATTTGTATGGTTAGAACCAATCATTGATTTTTTCTGGTGAAAACTCGTTTTTTGGCTGATCAAGCTCACGTATTGGGGCGATCATGGCCGGTGATATCACTACTAAAGTTCGGCTAGTTAGATGTCCTAAATGCCGGTTGGTTCTTCCTGAGTTGCCAGAATTTAATGTGTACAAGTGTGGTGGATGTGATACCACTCTCCAAGGTACTAGATTTTATGAAAATTATAGAAGTAATTATCATGTTATGATCTGTGCAAAGAGTAGTTGGCTCTATATATATATGTGTGTGTGTGTATTCTATAGAGTGACATTAAGCTTATGGTGATTGTGACCTCTTCAATAGCTCAGTTCATATACAGTTATGCGATTGATTTTGCGAAAAAGTGATAACGGATAACGAGTATGTTTTGGCCTTCGTTGCAATTTTTATTTATTTATTTATAGTTTTTAGACATCTTTAATGCAATTACCGCTGCTTACGTTATATTTGGCTCAGAGCATAATGCTATTCCTAATGCTATATCTATTTTTTGTTATCATTGTTAAGCTTGGAACCACGTAAAAGTAAACTTGTAGCCGTTAAACAATTAGAAAATGACAATGTTGTAAATATTGGAGAGTCGATGCATCAATCGATGAGAATCAAATGCAAAACTGGCAATTGCTATACCTGGTGGTAATTTTGTCATCAAGTATAGCTGCCAAATCTAGCATCAATATTAGTATTGCTTTGGAGAGTGGTTTTTCTATGCAAATGCTAAAATTTGGCTTTGGCATATGAATTTGGTGTTGCATTGTAATGTCTGAGAACAAGAAAGTGCAAAAGTCTGCTAAACTTGGGTAGATGTCTTACTTCTGGTTTTTCTTTTCTGATACGAATTCGGCAATCAATATGATCGAGCCTCTTTTATTGAAAAAGACAAATGTAGATTAAAGCTCCCTAGTTTCTTTTGATTTATTTATTTCCGTCATTTTTCCGAATACAGCGAAGAAGAGAGCAAATAATGCTAGAAGCTCAGGGTCTGGTTCAAATGATGTGGAAGCTGTTCAGGAGAACCAAACAGATCGTGTTCAGGAAGAAGGAGAACTCAGTTCGAGTAGTAAAGATGTTCTTCCAGGCTTAGGAGAATGCCCTCCGTCCGAAAACAATGAGAGGGATCCAAGTAGATCCGAGGATTGTGAAGATCAGCAGCTTGGGGGAACAAATTTATCAAGTGAAAAGCAGAACACCGGAGGTCAGCGAAGTGATTTGTCAGATTGTGACAATGAAGGATCTGAAGTTTCCAACGAAATCTTTTCACCAACTGAGTTTGTTGATAATAAGAATGAGGAGTTTGGTCTTAATGAGAATGACGAGGCTGCTAATGATGGGAACAAGAGCTTTGCCAATAATGGGGATGGGGAGTTGGCGCATGATGAGAAAGTGAACTTGGCCGATAACGAGGAGATTGCTCATCATGAGAGCGAGGAGTTTGCCCA
Organism: Ficus hispida; assembly: GCA_025413025.1. Taxonomy (NCBI): domain Eukaryota; kingdom Viridiplantae; phylum Streptophyta; class Magnoliopsida; order Rosales; family Moraceae; genus Ficus; species Ficus hispida. Next base: position 14,478,374 of record CM046364.1, on the reverse strand, counting down.
TGATGAAACTGAGGAATCTGCTCATGATGAGAATGAGGACTTTGCTCGGGAGGAAATCAAGGAAATCAATGAGGAAATTTCTTATGACGAGGAGGAATCCGCTACCCGAAACGGAAATGAGGAGCCTGTTCATAATGAGAATGAGCCATCTCTAGCAGGAGCGGATTTAGAAGTACCAGTCGAGGATGATAGCTCACCGTTGGCAGGAGCAAATACGGTAGATACCAATAGGAATGATGCTGATTCTGATGTTAGAACATCTAATGCTGTCAACTCAGTTGCTGCATTGGAAAATTGTTCAAGTGCCTCCGCTCCTATGGATGTGAGGGTAAGCGTTGCAACAGATACTCTTGTGTCTTCTCATAGCGAGCAACTTAAGCAACCTCGGAAAAGTGTTCACCAGGGCTATGGAAATTTGAAATCTGAAGAGCTCAACCCCAGCTCTGAGCTCAGTGGTTCTCTTAGAAACATTTCCAAATCCCCAACAAGAGCCTCCCGTGCATATGATGGCAGTATCTCTTCTTATGATGGACTGGACGATCATTTCCCTACTTGCCATTTGCATTCACTTGAAGATACTTACAAAGCTAAAAACTTTCTTTGTGCTGAAGAACGACCTAGAAGAGACAAATTCGTGGCGCGGACAACAATGAATAGAGAGTCTGAGATGCAACATCAAGTAAGGCCTCCCTTGTTAGATAAGAAGACTCATGCAAGGAAGAATGGCAACTGGGATCGCAACAAATTTCTAGAACCTGCCAGGCACAACCGAACTGCACGAAATTGGAGACCAGGGAGACATGAACATCAACCTAGTTCGGATTTCCATTGGTCAACTTCCCAAGCTGGCTATGAAGATGGGGGCCCTTCCAATCGATTGCATAATGAGTTCCACCGCCGTTCAAGTTTTCAATCACGTGACTTGAATGAAGACCATGGACAGGTGGTGAAACTGCTGAGAATGGTGTTTGAAATGCATAATCAAATTAACAAATCCCACTCTCTGTATGATAACGGAAACAACGGGATTGAAGGACTCTCTAGAAAGGAAAGATATAACCCTGGATACCATAATTACGAGGCCACTTCGGAGGAACGTTTTCATCATTCAGACTATCCCAGGTATTATGGAAGATACGGGTCTGGCATCAACCATTCCAATCGGAATAGGTTGAACAAGGTACCCTTTTCAGGTGAGGCACCAAGAAGATGTCACCAAGTTGATCCCTCCTGTTCCCATTGCTTTCCGCAAGATTGGCCACGCTCTGCACAACTGCCTCCACCCTCGCATTACAATACTAGTGAACTGTGCAGGACCCGTCCTGGCCACAATTACACATCCTATAGCTCTTATCCCTCAAGCCCTCAATGGAGTGTGGACTCCGAATATCCCCCGTGGGGACGTGAAATGCAGACTGATGACCAGCGGCGCAGAAATCAAGACATGACAAATTACTTGAGGGACAAGCATCACTTAGCCAAGCGCCATTTCCGGCCTATTGCAGGTGGTGCCCCTTTCATAGTTTGTTACAAGTGCTCCATACTTCTGCAGCTGCCTGCTGATTTTCTCCTCTTCAAAAAGAAATTCCACCGGTTGAGGTGCGGTGCTTGTTCAGAGGTACTTAAGTTTTCACTTCAACACAGATCTCGTATTGTACCCTATACAGCGGATTCTGTAGACACTCCTCCACCGAGTGAAGCTCAGGACTATGGCGATGAGATTGACACCAGAAATATGGCTTCATCATCTCAAGCTCTACAAGGAGATCCCGTGTCATGTTCTGATGATTATGGCCTCTCTTGCCGCAAAAGCTTCTCAACCGAAGTAGATCCCATGTCCACCACACCCCATCACACTCCACTTGGAAGAAGATTCGACAAAAGAATACTATATGGTTCTTCTGATTTGTCCAGTGACAGCAAAGAGTTGGCTCCTGAACACTCTCAAGGTAGATATAAGAACCGCTTATCGAGACATGAATCCTCTACGCCTTCCTCGAACTTACGTACGTCGGAAAATTTGTCTTCAGAAATCGAGAAGCTGCCACCTAGATCAACTTCACCACTTCATAGACTCATGGGGTATTCTTCACCAAATGATGTAATATTTGGCTCTCATTCATCTGGCAAAGGGAAAAGCTTATATTCTACGCAGAGAGAAGAGTCAAGGAACTGAAAGCTATTTCCGAGGATATCTCAAGCATACTATTTTCGCCGGGAACTCGCTGACGTGAAAATTTGTTGCGGAGTAGAGTGTTCGAGAAACGGCATCAAACGAAGGGATCAAACCCTACAAAGAAGCTGGAATTGTTTTACTGAACTTTGGGTTGTCTTATCAGCTACATTTTGGTGACTTTTCCATACAAAAGAGAAGTGTGTGATGTGGAAAATGAGTGGTGTGTTTCATTTTTGTCTGTACAGAGGTTCACCAGAGGAACTATTTGATTTATTTGTTTTGTGTATGATAATTACCATACGTCATGTATAATGATCAACTTTTTAATATCTTGTTCATTAATTGATAGTTTTTACAGTATCTGGTCATCAAGAAGACGAACTTGAAAAAAAAAAAATCAAATAAATAAATCCCCAAAATAACATTTAACTATTTAAAATGCGAGACAATGTGGTCTTATTACAGTTGTGATAAACACCTAAGACTTTTGAGAAAATCTTTATCCCGAGTCCTACCGTCCTTAGGATATGCGCCTCAATCATAAGGCAATTATAACAAAAGACGAGATTCTACCCCCGCGGGAGCTAGCTTAGTAGATGGAAAAGGAGAGGTTCTAATAGGAACTCCCAGGTTTCGAGTTTGGGTAGGAACCTCAGGTTCAAAATCTTTTCGTTATTTCTCTTTAATAAGTGTAAGCGATAAACTCCGAATACTTCATATGTGTATATATAAACCAGACTCTATTATTGCCCCCATTATGCAAAATATATTGGGATATAGTTACTTGAAATCCAAAGGAAAGCTACAGAATCTATAATTGGAAGAGTACTATCTATGTAGGTATGAATAGGCCACAATTTTGAACCATCACACACATTAAATTAAAAATAATATATGATAATTCAACAAAATCGGATGGAGAATTGTTAATTCAGAATTATAGACGAAAAGGTAATGGTCAATTACAACCTACAATGGTGGTGAGAATGCAAGAAGACCAAAGTAATAACCCACCTTTTATACCTCAAATCATAATGTGTATTTTCCTAAAGCATGTGGCGTAAATGGCTTTCCTGTCGTATTCATGTTCCTATGGTATGATATTTCCAACTTCAAATACTTTAATTTTATATATACAAATACTGTCATATGGAATACACTTATATTTATATGTATCTGGAAACCTTTTATCTGTAGTTGTTCCTATAGTTGCTTCTTCGATTTGAAACGATGGAGATCCTCTGATCCTGAAGCATGTTCAAGTTCGGTGCCAGCAACCGGGTGTACCGATCGAAGTACAGCAACTGCTTCATAAGAAGTGCAAACTCCCTCGGAAATTTCAGCCCATATGATTCACTAACCCGAACCTGCGAACAAACAAGAACGTCATGCTGGTTATCACAAACATTCAAAACTAACCACATCCTAATTCAGAGTAGAACTAGAAGAACGGCTTTACCACGTCGAGGAAAAGTGCGTTCATCTGCCTCTCATCAACAATTACATTAGCAGAGACGGCAGTTGCAGTGGTATTTGTTCCCCTGGCTGTTGCTATAACTACTTCTGTATCCAAGTCCTGCATAAGAGATTTTATAAAAAAAAAAATTTGAAGGTTTCTGCTTATACGGATAATATTATGCCAGTAAGTTCGATGACTAATATTAGTAAAAACATGCAAGTGATAAACACCTTAATCGACGAGAATATCTTTTCCAAGTCTCTTGCAAAGGCCCTGGAATCAACATTTGTGTTTGTAGCACCCATTTCAATCAGTGCGGAAGCCATTGCATCATATTCTTCTGTTGCAATTGATTCCAAAAATACTTCCATTGCAGCCCATGTTTTCGGTGATATTCGTCCAACAATTCCTGATTTGGATTTAAGTCTAAGTCATAATGGTAGAGAAATAGAACTGTTTCACCTGAAACTTAAGTTTTAATTTGTGGAACTAGTAACCATTTCATGCAAATGACAAGTTCCAAACCAATGTCAGACACACTTGGTTACTAAGAAAATCGTTCTGAGATTAAGTACCTAAATCAGGCAGATTCAACAAATAAATTTATGGAGCACAGAACTTGAGAGCTGAAATATTAGTCAATATATTTAAATCAGCTGTCTGATAAATATGTATACTTTCCAACTGTTCCCTTTATGAGAGATATTATTTATGCAATTCTTTATTTTCCAAGCAACACTGGACATATGATGCTAAGTGATGAGGCACAAAGCAGAAATCATCAGAGAAATGCCATATGCATAAACATGGGGAAAACATACCGAAATCAAGAAAACCAATGCGGCCATCACGTAATAACCACAAATTGCCAGCATGCACGTCTGCGTGAAAGGTTTCACATGCAAGCAAACTGCCAAACCTGCAGAGAATTTCGTACGAAGAAAGTTCTAAAACGTCATTAACTACCAGAAAGAATAAAAGCAATGAATTAAGAGAATACACGGTCTCTCCTACCAAACGTTAAGGGCAGTTATGAGACTGGTTTCTGGACTGGAAACAAGAGAACTTATAGTGTCTAGATCAGTAAGAGGGACCCCATACAGCCTCTGCATGGTCAAAACGCGTTTGGTGCTGCATTGGTAATACACTTTCGGAGCTGTGGCCTGCTGCGTCAGTGCCATTGCTTCTAAATATCTCCTAAAGGCCTCTATATTTGCAGCCTCCTTTTGAAAGTCGACCTCTTCAAGCATGGACTCCCGTATGTCTTTCACAATACCAACCTACTGGAAGGATGTACAAATTAAAACGGAAGGTTCTATTTAAGGAACGAGCATTGAAATTTTTCAAAAAGGAAAAATTCTATCTGCATAATACCAGTGATGCACGGCTTAATTCAGGATTCAAAAACTCCAGAAGGCGAGCGACAACGTAAACAAAGTTCAGATCCGCAACCAATATATCTTCTATTCCAGGTTTCAAGACCTTAATAACCACATCCTCCTGGGAGCCTTTGAGCCTTGCACCATGAACCTAGTTACGGTATCACAAACTTTTATCAGTGTGAATTCAATGTAAAGCATAGAAAAACAAAAACAAAATGGAAAATGAAAAGATAAATGCGAACCTGAGCAATAGAGGCTGAAGCAATTGGAGTTGGGTCAACATATTCATAAACACTTTCAATTGGTCTACCCAATTCCTCAAGCAAGATCGCTTTGATCTCATTAAAGGGAACCGCAGGAGCTCTATCGAAACAGTTTTGGAATTCCTCAACATATTCTGGAGGGAATAATGTGGGTGCAGATGCGATGAACTACAGAACACGAGCAATTCTAGCATTAGAGACCAAACCACTGGATAATAAAAATTCACAACATATTGGAGGCGGGGGGGGGGGGGGGGGGTTGTGGTGGAGGAGATACAGTAAATGGGTAAAAATAATTGTAGTAAAATGATAACGATGATTACAGAAGATTGTTTTACCTGACCTAACTTGATATATGTTGCCCCCATGCGTTCAAATAATCTCCTTAGGTAAAAGGGTGAAAGCAATCCCAGCTGAAGTTGAGCTGGCAATCCGTCAGCCGAATTTGTTGACTGTGCAAAAGAAAAGGAAGTTATTAGTAGTAGATAACAAATAAGATAAAAATTTCATGTAAATGCATATATACACAGAGAGAATGTAAGGAGTTTGGTGGAGAAAACCCTCCACTACATATCACTTACGTTCACTCGGAGATAGTGATTTCAACGAAACTGAGGCATAAAACATGTCATCTCTTTGGAAGAGACTGAAATTATTTCCTACTTAAAGCAGGAAAATGAAAAGACAGGATGCCCAAGAAAAAAATTTATTTTATACCTTCTTTCGCCACTCTTAATAGCCTTGAGCAACGAGCTCGACACCAGGCATCTATGAAGAACCAGTGTCAAATTTAATAAACTAAAGAAAGAATTTGGTCTAAGCATGAGAAGCCTAATTATTGCCCCAATGCAGAGTTAGCACGCATATCGACTTTGAAAAACACACCGCTGGGTATCTTGGGGTTTTCCCACATGTATTAAGCTTTCCCCAAATACACTAGTGTTAGGGGCTGCCGGTTTTGGGTATTAGCAGCTGAATGTGAATGTAACTCCCACATAGAATTTTTTGTGCGCGCTTGTTTTTACTTATTGAAATATAAAACTTTGGTTGGTCTACCTCTTAACAACTTAAGCTTTTAAGATAGATTGATAAACTAATATGGTATCACAATAAGAGGTCTTGTGTTTGAACTCTTTATAATCATTACGTGGCTTAGGCTTAAGCTTTTAGGATGGATTGGTAAAACTAACATTACTTCATAACAAATTTTACAACCATTTTCAGATAAATAAACGTTCCTAAAGAGTGATTAATTTACTGATAACAAAAAACAAATATTGTGTCATGGAACTATCACGTTAGATCAAAATTCATGTTACCTTGGACAAGTCTGAAAGCCACTCCCCGCCAACTCCGATAACCGCTTGAATTCCTTGTACCATCCTCAGAGCACCACGTGGACCTGTGTTTATTGATGTCTGGACAATATCTTCAACCAGTTTAGGCAGGTTCTCTATTCTATCTGAAAAAAAAAAAAAAAAAAACCTTAAATTTAGACCAGAATACAGACCAGTAAAGAGAAATTCCAACAAGCAAACAACCACACTTAAAATTGGAAAAATAAAAAAATTTTCCCACCAAGAGAAGATAAAAATTAACAAGAAAAAGCAATCCAAATTGAAAAAGAATAAATATTAAACTCAGAAAAAAAAAAAAAAAAACCCAGAATCTAGAACACAAATTTCAGAAGAAAGAAAGAACCTTGAAAGCGAGAGGAGAAAACATCTTGAGTTTGGGAGTAGCGAGCGAAGAGAGAGAAACCCTTTGAGTTAGACCGAAAACTGAGCTGCTTCCTTAATCTTAAGGAACCCCAAATGCCCATCGCCGATGATGACGAGGCTGGTGATATGCTCGCACCCATTTGTCGGCGACGGCGAGGATGTTGGAACACCGGCCAACGGCCGCCTCTCACTGCCGAAACCGCCGCCATTTCCGAGATGGTTGTTTCTGGAATAGTCGTATCGTCAGCTCCGACGACGACGTTTTCTTCAAAAAATCGCAGAAAGTGGTCTCTCCGCTGTGACTTGTATGGGTTCTTTGTCTGTCACGACGATGGTTTTGTTTTCATGGGCGAGAAATATCAGTTTTTTTTTTTTTGACGGAACTGAAGCTTTAAGTGAAAGAGCTGACGCCACGTAGCAGCGCAGTTCAATTCTAGCGCCGCCATTTTAACGGACGTAGCGGCCAAGAAAAATATAAAGGGGACTTCTACGGTGGGGGACGTACTTTTTCTCCCACCCACCGATGGGGTTAACCACACGATTAAAGATCGACGGTCTCGCATCACCATCTTATGAAAACAAAAAAAGAAACAACTACATTTGATTGCCCAATTTTTTTAATTTAAATTACAAGTAATTATTTAAAAAAAAAAAAAAACACAGGGGACATCAACACCGGCGGGCTCGACGTTTTACCCAATCGGTGGGCTCGACATTTGGAGAAGGGACCTGGGAGGCCACCAACTTCGCGACCCACGGTGGATAGCTAGTCGGAGGTCCGTGAGATTCGCCGTCACTCTTGGTATCACCCGCGATTGGAGATGCAGCACGAGGCGCAATCGGGTCCTCACGAGGCGAGATGCTCCGGGTCGGCGTTCAGGCTATCGGCGTGGTGGTGGGTCTCACCGTCCACATCGCCAGCTTCCGTAGTCTCGTTCGCCGGGGAGCACAAAAAACCCAGATCCGTCCGATTCCCTCGCTGCCTTCATCGCAACTTCGTAGGCGAGTTTCGGAGGGCAAGGTGGTGGAGGGGGTGGTCGGTGGCAGGTGCGGGCTGCCGGTTTGCCTCTCTCTTCTCCGATGGATGGTTTTTTTTTTTTGTTACTTAATTCTTTTTGATATTTCAACTCAATTCCAACTAAACTATATTTTCCCATATCATATTTTGGGAGAGTCTGATACATCCATTTTTTAGACCATTTAAATTTAATCGAACGGTTAAATTGTTATTGGAGTACCATACATATTATACACTTACCTCACATAATCCTTCCACCCAAAGTCTTCTTCGTCACCGGCGATGTTTCCGCCACCGGTGACCGAGGCCAGCGACTCACCCCCGACGCCGGTGACCTATCTCCGGCCCCCACCACCGGCCGGCCGTCGACCCCATCTCTCTCTCTTCCCCTTTCTCTCTCTTCTCTTCTCTCTCCCGCGGCCCTCCCCCCAGCCCCCAACTCGATGAGCCCCCCACCTCCGGCACCCCCCTCCCCCGGCCTCCCCTCACCCCCCGACCCCCGGCACCCTCCCCCCCCCCCCCCACGACGACCTCTCCGACGAAGTGAGAAGAGAGAGAGAAGAGAGAAGAGAGAGAGAAAGAGAGGGGGAGTCGCGGGTGGGGTGGGGGCGGGGCGGGGGCGCTGGGCGACCAGGGGTGAGGGAGATGAGGGTCGGGAAGAGAGAGAGAGATAAGAAAGGAAAAGAGAGAGAAAGGGGAAGAGAAGAGGGGCGGCCGGGGGGGTCGTCGGGGGTGCCGGGGTCGGGGTGGGGCGAGGCTCGGGGAGGGGGTTGCCGGAGGTGGGGGCTCACCGGGCTGGGGGCCGGCGGGGGAGGGCCACGGAGAGATAAGAGAAGAGATAGAAAAGGGAAGAGAGAAGAGAAGAGAGAGAAAGAGGAAAAGAGAGAAGAGAAGAGAGAGAAATGGTCGCCGGCGGCCAGCAACTGGGACTGGGGGCCGGAGGTATGTCGTCGGCGTCCGTCGCCGATGGCGAGAAGATCACCAGCGATGGAAAAGATTTTGGGTGAGAATGATTATGTAAGGTAAGGTGTATGATAAGTATCGTACACCATCAACATTTTAACCGTTCGATTGAATCTCAACGGTTTAAAAAAGGACTTTACCGGTAGAGACCATAGAAAGGTCTCTATCACAAACTCCCCCTCATATTTTATCTTTTTCTAAAAAATCAATGAAAATTATAATTAATTTTTAAAAAATCAACCAATTTTAATTTAAAAATTTTATCTCACATAACATATAAGGTTAACTCTAATTAAATTGTATTTTTTATTTCAGATTTTATCTTTTTTCTAAAAAGTAACAAAATTTATAATTAATTTTTTAAAAAATTAATCAACTCCAATTTAAAAATTTCATCTCCAAATCAAACGCAAACTTAATGTCTTTGAAACATTTTATAAATATTAAAACAAAGATAAATTGTTAGATTGGTACTCAAACTTTTCGACACATGAGAGTTTGGTTCTTAAACTTTATTTTTATTTTTTGATAAAAATACCCTAAACTCTTAAATTGGTGTGAGTTTGATTCTTTTTTTTTTTTTTTTTTTTGTCAAAATACCTCGTAACTCTTAAAATGTGTATTTTGGCCATTCATTAATTTTTTTAAAGGAGGATGGTGTATGACGGTAGAATGACATTGATGGAGGAGGTCGTGTCAACGCATAGAAAATGACTAAGGACTTCATTTTTTGAACAAAAGTACTATATTATCCTAAAAATTCAATAAGTTCAAAAAATCCCCAACAAAAAATAATTTTTAGTGAAAAAAAAAATCAAATCATAAGTAATCAAAAAAAAATCACAAATAGACAAATAAAAGATGGTTTTATTTATTGTTTTTATTTTAAACTGATTTATCAATTCACAATAAACAACATTTTTATTTCTTTATTTATCATTTTTTTTTCTTGGTTTTTAAAGATTTGTGAGTTTTTTTTTTAACTTATAAATATAGTTTTTGTTAGATATTGCTTTAAGTTTATTTATTTTTAGGGTAACATATCACTTTTATTCAAAAATAAATATCTGTCGTCGTACTCTGCTAGTTGAGGTGACCTCCACATAGTATCACACCATCACCATACCCTATCTTAGTCCAAAATTTAACATGAGGACCAAAATACACATTTTGTAAGAGTTTAGGGTATTTTAATAAAAAAAATAGATTAGGGATCAAAATTCACATACTTAGAAATTCATGGGTACTTTTGCCAAATAAATCAAGTTTACGGACCAAACTCTCACTTATTTAAAAGGTTCAAGGACCAATCTAATAATTAACCCAATAAAAAATAATGATTGTAGATGCTGAGAATCTACCATTAAATATTAACCGGAGTTAGTAAAATGGAGTGAAATAAATAATCGATTAAGCCTTAGAAATCATTTATGAAAACCAAAAAGCATTATACTTATCAAATAATCAAGCAAGAAAAATGAAAAGAGAATCAACGACATCAAAACTTAGAGAGGTTCGCCAAATGTGTACTACGTCCTCTGTGAGTGTGGTTTCTTCATTGTATATGATTGTTCTTGAATAAAATGAGTTACGATTTTTGAGTGAATTTTGACAGCGTAATAATATGTCAAAATCAGAAAAAGAAGACCCCTGTCTGAAGGGTTCCTTTATTAATAGAGAAAAAAAAGTGGGTCTGAACCCGTAATTCATGGTGAACAGTTCTCGCTCACTATCTTTTGCGACACATGTCATGATATGAACTTTGCAGTTATTGAGTGAATATGATCAAGATCATGGGCTTGGCATTTATAAGATATGACATTGTCAATCATTGACTTGTCAATTATCATAATAGGTTTGATGTGTCATTGTCGATTGTGGGCTTGACGGTTATGAGGAGTATCCCTTATAATTCTCGTCAAACACGAGCGACGATCGATGATTAAGAAACAAGGCCTAGTCCTTGCAAATGTGCCATTTTGGCTTGTATTACATTCGATGTATATCCATCGTGTTTAAATTGATTGGTTCGACGTTCAAGTGCGAACAATCACAATTTATAATGGAACGAATTGAGATTGTAAATTGGGTCCGGCCCAAATATATGAAAATATTATAGATTTGAATCGAAGTTCATTGTTCGTTCATAAACAGTCGAAGTCTAACGACATAATGGGAAGACGAAGTGAACCCCAACAATGATTAATTATGTGTGGTAAGTCTTATACTTATATGATGCATCGTTTGATCTGAACCATCAAAAACCAATCTAACGGTCAAAAATTGTTACCTCATTAATGAGGTAAAAAAACCTTGCATCATTATAGAATTCCCCAAATATAAAATGGGTTAATTTCATTTTTATCATATTCCTAATTCTCATTTTTTATCTCCCAATTATAAGTCTGATGTTAGTTTTCATCATATTACTTCATTTCAGTCTAATCTTGTTTTAATTTTTGAATTTCAAAGCATCTCAAAACTAAGGATTGAACTATAATTTCTCCTATTATAGTAATGAAAATTGGGTTTAGTGACATTTTTTTAATTACCTAATCTAATATATGATCCAAAAAATTTTTTTATTTAGGAAAATGACAGTTTGTCTTTTTTCAAATTTAGTCAATTAGTTATTGACTAATGATTAATCAGTAATTGACTATAAAATTTAGTGATTTATGTTATGGTTAATCATCGTAATTGACCATAAGTCATTACTGATTAACTATTACGTAGTCAATCACATATTGAATATTTTTAAAAAATTGATTAACCATTAAAAAAAGACATTTTAACTAATTTAAAAAAACTTCGACTATTTATTAAAAAACTTTTAAAAAAGCTATTTAATTATAGATCCCTTATAGTTATTTCTTTTAAAAGTTAATAAAAATTGAAATGGGGGCAGATTCTTATGTGTTAAAATAATAGTTCCAGTATCCATGCTTGAATGTTTTAAAATTTAGAATTAAAACTGAATTTAAAAATTGAGGGAAAAAAATGAAATGAATCCAAAACAATTATTTTCACTAACTAAAAATTAAGCTTCTGTTGGATAAGTTAGTTGAAGTTGTTGATTTTTTAAAAACTAATTATAAATTTTACTGAATTTTTTAAAAAAGATAAAAATTTAAGATAAAAAATTACAATGTAATTTGAGTTAAACTTACTCGTGAAAAAGGAGCATAAGTTTCTTTGTTGAAATTGATGTGGTATTTCTTCCATGAGGGAAGACGTGCTGTCTCTTGTATTAAAGACAGATCTTTTGTTATCTCTCTTTCCACGTGAAAACGACATCTCGTCTATACCTGTGGATATTACATTGAGGGGCAAGCTGCTTTTCCTCCTCCTCCTCCCTTTTTTTTTTTAAATGACATGTCGTTTTCTCCAGCACTACAAAATATCTATCTTTTTCGGGAACGTTGTTTCCGCCGATGAAATTAGATGTGGTCATGTTCAGATGTCGTTTTGCCCATGAAAGGCAAAAGACGTGTCGTTTCTTTTTTCCCCATGAAAGGCAAAAGAAGTGAACAACGGATTCGTTCACTTCAAATAAAACAACAATAACAACGACAAATTTGTCGCGCGTGTTCATTTAATATGAGAAAAATAAATTTTTTTTCCCCTAAAACGACCTCTCGCTTTTTGCAAAAAAAAAAAAATATATATATATATATATCGTTTTCCTTAATGCAAATAGATAATAATAATAAAATTTTCAACCAAAAAAAAAATTATTAGTTCTGGATTATGCCTTATGATCACTGTAAGTTAGCTCATTATTCTTAACAGAAAAAATCCAATCGTCAATAAAAATTAAACCTCCATTTGTTACGTTAGTTAGTTGGATATAAAAATTTTAAATTAAATTTAATTAATTTTTAAAAATTAATTATAAATTTTATTTATTTTGTTTATAAAAAAATAAAAAAAATATAATTTATTTAAAGTTTAAACTTAAATATTAAAAAAAAAAAAAAAAAAAAAAAAGCTTAACCTGTGATTTACATGGGCAAGCACTGTGACTTAAGAAAAAAACGGACGAATAGGTTCCCATAAATTCTTAGAAACGACAACAAAAAAGCTTGCTAAACCGCCGTCTTCTTCTTCTTCTTGTTTCTGACTGGTCTTGATTTTCCCAACGGGAACTGAACCAAACCAATTGCCTCTCTCTATGTCGGTTTAGCCTCGAATCTTCAAACTCAACTCTACTACTTCTACAAACGCGCCAATATTCACTCTCTCGCGCGTGTCCTTCAGTCTCTCCTTCCCTCCGCCTCCAGAGTCTCCCATGGCCGCTCCTTAATTCTCAGGTTCCAATACAAAAAAAAAAAAAAAAAAAAAAAAAAAAAAAAAAAAAAAAAAAAAAACTTAGCTTATTTGTTTTGTTTTTATTTTGTTTTCCTTTTTCTGTTTAAAGGATGCATTTTTATCGTCCAATTCTTGTAAGCAAAACGAACCCAGATATTATTATTATTTTTTTCACTTGTAGAATGTGAATTCCATGTTAGAATTTGTTTTTTCGTGGGTTTTTGAATTTAATTCTAGTATTTAATTTAGATTCTTTTCTTTTTTAGTAATTAATGGGTAGGAGGAAGCAAAGCAGGCCTCACCGGTCCGGTGGGATAATTTCCGGTGGTAATGATTCCGCTGAGCAAGCGGAATTGGAAAATCAAAGATCTTTGAACCCTGAAGAAGCACAAAAGAATGAGTTTGATGAGATTGAACAACCTTATTTCGTGGAAGTTGATCGTTCCGGTTGGATTTCGGACCACCATTTTGATGTTTCCGAGGTTGTTTTAATGGATTTGAAGTTCGGAGAAGGATTTTCTGGACTTGAATTGAATCCCAATTTGTATGGAGATGATAAATATTTGTTTAGGTTTAGGTTGTGCAATGTGAGTGAGTGTATTGATAGAATTAAGTTAGGGCATTGGCCTGTTTTACCTTCATCAGATGTAATTATGGAGTTTGTCGAGAAGCCTTCTGCAGAGGAGGGCGTGGAGTCATGCACGGTGATTTTTTCGGGTAGCTTTGATGGCCCGGATGAGGGTATTTCTAGCCTTGTGCATTTGGCAAGTTTGAAGTTTATGACATTGAGGCCGGTTCTGGAGGTTGGACTCTCGAAGGACGTATCATTGACGTCCCTCAGGATTAGGGTGGAGATGCTTAGGAGCGCCTTTGATGCTTGCGAGTCGCTTCTGGAGAATACTAGGCAGCTGTGGAAGAAGAGTATGATGAATGTCATGATGTGGTTGAGACCGGAGGTGATGACTTCAGAGGCTCAGTATGGAGTTAGTGCATCAGTAGAAACTGATGCGGATTTGCATACGGAGGTGGCGGATGGTAATTCTTCTGGCCGAAGGAAAAGTGGGAGGTTAGATGTTGCCGGCTTTTATGAGGCCATTAAACCATCAAAGTGAGTAGTCAGGATGTTTCATTTATGCAACAGTACGGTTCATTGTTTAAATCCAGAATTTTAATTATATATTTTATTTTTTCAATTCTGGAGTGAAATCCCTGTGTGTATCTTCTGTATAGAACAGATGCAATGCTTGAAGAAGACTTGCCTGATTTGCTTCCTGAGTTGAGACCTTATCAGCGCCGGGCTGCTTACTGGATGGTGCAACGTGAGAAAGAAGGTGTAGAAAGCATGCCCAGAAGTGGAGAAAGTCGGTTTTCGCCATTATGTCTGTCTTTGGAATTTCTGGGTACCGATTCAAAAATGTTTTACAATCCTTTCAGGTATGAATTTATCATTTGGGCATGGTTGTTGAGGGGGAAAAAAGTAAAATGTTTTGTTGTATACGATAGTTGTATTCTACAGCGAGCCCTCTCCTCTCATACATACGTCTAATGTGTTGATGTATCATCTTCAGCGGAAATGTGTCCTTGCACCCAGAGCATCCTTCAGCAAACATTTTTGGTGGTATTCTTGCTGGTAATCCCACCGCTCTACTATCTCCGGCAGGTTTTCATGTTGTAAATATCTTGGTGATTTTTTTTTCATTTTTTAAGTGGATAGGATTTGAGGTTCTTAAATATATATATATTGTGAAACTTTCTGAAATTCACTGTATTCTATTGAATCAATAAGAGGATTGTACACGGTTTTATACACAAAGCTGTACACCTAATTATGCTAATTACAAGGAGGAAAAATAGAAACTAACAAAATAAGGAAACTAACTAGAAATTAGGAATCTAAATGAATGGGAATTTCTCTAACAGTTTCCCTATTAAGCCTCACAGATTTGTAGGATTCGGTTTCCAACACTCCCCCTCAAGCTGGTGAATATGCATCTTGCATTCCCAGCTTGGAGATAAGTTTGTGAAATTCCGTACTATTACGCCCCTTTGTGAGTACATCCGCAAGTTGATCATTGGTCGAAACATATGGTGTGCAAATCAATCCGCTGTCTAATTTCTCCTTTATGAAATGTCTGTCTATTTCAATGTGCCTAGTCCTGTCATGCTGAACAGGATTATGAGCAATGCTGATAGCAGACTTGTTGTCACAATACAATCTCATTGGTCCTTCCCAGCTGATCCGAAGGTCTTCTAGAATTATCTTGATCCATAACAGTTCACACACTCCTTGAGCCATTGCCCTGAATTCTGCTTCTGCACTTGATCTAGCTACCACATTCTGCTTTTTACTTCTCCAAGTAACAATATTGCCTCCAAGAAAAGTGCAATAACCTGTAGTGGACCGTCTATCACTAAGAGAACCTCCATAGTCTGAATCGGTATAAGCTTCAGGAACCACTCCTGTATTTCTTCTATATAAGATCCCCTTGCCAGGATTAGCCTTCAGATAATGTAGTATCCTGTAAACTGCTTGTAGGTGAACTTCTCTCGGACTGTGCATAAACTGGCTGACTAAACTCACAGCATACGCAATATCTGGCCTCGTATGAGCAAGGTATATGAGCTTTCCTACCAGTCGTTGATACATTTCTCTGTCTACTGCTGGATCGTCACTTGCTTCCCCGAGTCGATGATTTAAGTCAATTGGAGTAGGAGCCGGTTTACATGCTGATTTTCCAGTTTCTTTTAGGAGGTCGACCACGTACTTTTGTTGTGAAATGAATATCCCTTCTTTGGAATGAGCTACTTCAATTCCCAAAAAATACTTCAATCTCCCAAGTTCCTTTATCTCGAATTCTTTGACTAAGCATCTTCTCAAAGCCTCCTTCTCCTCCTCATCATTTCATGTCATTATTATATCATCCACATATACAAGAAGCGCTGTGACTCCCCCTGAAGCTGAATGCTTTATGAAAAGCGTGTGATCTCCTTGACTTTGTTTGTATCCTGCAGCAAGCATCACCTTGGCGAATCTTCCAAACCAGGCTCTTGGTGACTGTTTAAGCCCATAGAGAGCCTTCTTCAATCTGCACACCTTATTACCTTTCAATTCTCCTTTGAATCCTGGAGGAACATCCATGTATATCTCCTCCTCGAGATCACCGTGAAGAAACGCATTCTTTACATCAAACTGCTCCAAATACCAGTTGAAGTTAGCTGCAAGTGAAAGCAATATTCTTACAGTATTCATCTTGGCAACTGGGGCAAATGTCTCTTCATAATCAACACCATAGGTCTGAGTGTATCCCTTCGCTACGAGTCTGGCTTTGTACCTTTCCAGAGATCCATCTGACTTATACTTCACCGTAAACACCCACTTGCACCCTACTGCTTTCTTCCCAGATGGTAGATCAACAAGCTCCCATGTCTGATTCTTCTCTAGTGCCTGCATTTCCAGTCTCATAGCATTTCTCCAATTCTCATCAGATAATGCCTCAGATAAAGTATTTGGAATATGGATATTATTTAAATTGACAAGGAAACTTTTGTGTGATGATGAGAATCTTTTAAGCGACACAAATTTAGCTAAAGGGTACAGTGGACGTTTAGTACATTCTCTTGTACCTTTCCTAATGGCAATGGGAACATTATGATCACAAGACAACTCAGGGATAGGGTTTGAAACTGTATTTACCTCATTCTCAAGATTAGAAGTTGAGTTTCGAACCTGCATAGGATTAGGATTCCTCTTTCTTCTTGAATATACCTGCGAAAACATCATAGGATCAAGAGATTCATTATCCTCTGCCACTGGCTCTGGCTGGGTTGGTGGCTCTGGCTGGGTTGGTTCGGGCTGCAACTCAGAATGTGATGGCTCTGGCAGATAAGGTCGGCTTGGATAAAGGGCTGAAATGGGCAAATTTGGTAAGTCAAGTAAGAAAGAATCCTTGTCTTCAACTAAGGGCTCCCCCTGAAGACAAGGTTGGGTAAAGTACGGTTTCTGTTCTTCAAATGTAACATCAATAGAGACAAAGAGCCTTTTTGTAGGTGGGTGATAACATTTGTATCCTTTTTGGGTGGACGAATATCCTATGAAAATGCACTTAACAGCTCTTGGATCTAGTTTCCCTCGATTAGTATTGTGAATATGAACAAATGCAGTACACCCAAAGATTCTTGGAGTAAGATTATTAGTGGTTTTGACATCCGGATAAAACTGGGATAGTCTCTCGATTGGTGAAGTAAACCCCAACACCTTAGAAGGTAACCTGTTGATTATGTGTGTGGCTGTGAGTACGGCTTCCCCCCAATAGTGTTTTGGAACGTTTTGGTGAAAAAGAAAAGCTCGGGTTGTAGCTAATAAATGACCATTTTTCCTTTCAGCAACCCCGTTTTGTTGAGGAGTGTTGACACACGACGACTCATGAATAATCCCCTCCTTTTGAAAGTATGGAGATAAAATTTGGTTGAAATAATCCCTCGCATTATCCGATCGAAATCTTTTTATCTTAACCCCAAATTGGTTTTGAACCATGTTATGGAAATTTGGTAACACAATGCTCACATCCGATTTTTGTTTAAGAAGAAAAATCCAAGAGACTCTAGTGCAATCATCTATAAAGGAAACAAACCAACGTGAGCCAGACACATTTGGAATTTTGGAAGGCCCCCATATGTCACTATGTATCAAATAAAAGGGAGTGGAACTTCTTTCATTACTAACGGGAAAAGAAACACGTTTATGTTTTGCCAATTCACAAACATCACAATGAAACAATTCAACACTTATCCCTTTAAACAATGAAGGAAACATAGTTTTTAATACTCCAAAAGATGGGTGTCCTAATCTAAAGTGATGAAGCCAAATGGTGTCTTTATTGGAGGATGAGAGAAGTGACAGAGGCAACTTATTCTTGATAACGCTAGATGTTCTTGGTTCTTCAAGATAGTAGAGGCCGTCCTTTTCCTTAGCAAGTCCAATCCTCTTCCCCGAAACTTGGTCCTGAAATATACAGTGAGAGGGATGGAACAAAACGCTACAATTCATGTCATGGGTAAGTTTTTGGATAGAGATTAAATTTGTGGACAATTTCGGGACATGTAACACATTTTTTAAGGTAATGGATGGACTGATTTTTATGTTTCCAAGACCGGCAACAGTGATGAGAGAACCATCAGCCACTGTTATTTTCCGATTACTTGGACAAGGTGAATAGGTACAAAAATATGAGGAAGAATGAGTCATATGATCTGTGGCTCCGGAGTCAATTACCCATAATTCCTGAATTACCTTTTCTGAGACATGTAATCCTTGAGAAGTAGAGAACTTACCTGAGAATGCAAGAGAGCAAGCACCACCGGTCTTCTCCAGAGAATTGAGAAGCCCTCTCAGTTTTTCTATCTCATCCTTGTTGAATTCCAACTGGTTCGCATCCCCGGTTTCCTGACTAGGCTGTTCCGTGGGTTGTCCACTGAGATGAGCCCGACCTTGAGGCTTTGGCTGTCCACCTTTGTGTCCCCATTCACGGCTTGGTGGTTTTCCATGTAACTTCCAACATGTTTCTCGAGTATGCCTAGATTTTTTACAGTAGGTACACCAAAGACTATCCTTATGTTCTCGACCTTGTCCTTCAACTCGTCCAGTTCCCGGTACGGTTGGTGAGGGCTGATCCTTCGTCGTCATCATGGCAGATCCGTCCATAGTTTGGGTTTCAAGCATAACCCCCCTTCGACTTTCTTCTGCACGGATTAAGGAAATAGTTTCATTCAGAGATGGAACTTCTTCTTTTCCAAGAATCTGAATCCTCACTTGGTCGAACTCCACGTTTAGTCCTGCAAGAAAATCATAAATTCGATCTTTTTCAATAAAATCCTTCAAGATTGCTGCATCTGGAGCGCATCTGGTCTCAATACAGCGATAATGGTCCAGCTCCTGCCATAGATTCTGCAAAAGATTCGCATATTCGGTGACAGTTTTGCTGCCTTGTTTCGTCGCGCCCGCCTTGATCTTGATTTCATACACCTGTGCCGCATCACGCGCCTTCGAATAAGTTTGTCGAATTGCCTCCCAAATCTCCTTAGCCGTAGATAAAAACATGCAGGTGTCACTGATTTCGGGATTCATGGAATTCCATAACCATGACATGATCATGGAATCAGCTTCTTCCCATGCTTCGAACCGGGGGTCTCCTTCCTTCGGACCTGTTCCTACAAGGTGACTTAGCTTCCCTTTGCCCCGCAGATAGACTCGAACGAATTGGGACCATTTCAAATAATTTTTCCCATTCAAACGATAGGCGGCTTGAATATATTGGAGCTCACTCGTGGGTGGATTGGACAGAATTGTTTCGGAGGTGGTCTGTGAGGGGTTTTGGGATGAAGTTATTTCTGACATAGTGAATTGGAAGATGACTCTAGGGTTGGGAGAGACGTACAATATAATCGGGCAATGAAGGCCAGAAATTTTTTTATTTTTTTTTATTTTTTTTTATTTTTTTATTATTATTTTTTTTTTGGGAATGGGTTCTGTTTCCAGCAATGAAGGCCGAATAAAAAAAGGACAATTCTGGTCTCAGCGATGAAGGCTGAAGGGCTCTGATACCATGTGAAACTTTCTGAAATTCACTGTATTCTATTGAATCAATAAGAGGATTGTACACGGTTTTATACACAAAGCTGTACACCTAATTATGCTAATTACAAGGAGGAAAAATAGAAACTAACAAAATAAGGAAACTAACTAGAAATTAGGAATCTAAATGAATGGGAATTTCTCTAACAGTTTCCCTATTAAGCCTCACAGATTTGTAGGATTCGGTTTCCAACATATATATATATATATATATATACATATATATAGTGTTATTAGTTGCCATGGTTTTATGGCTCTTGTAAAATGAGAAAATATGATAATGAAGTTGGGAGTTGGAAAATGTTGTTTTCTGTTGACATTTTTTTTACCATCTCTATTTCTGACTATTGTAGACGAGATGGGCTTGGGAAAAACTGTGGAACTGCTTGCTTGTATCTTTGCCCATCGCAAGGCAGCATCTGAAGACAGCCTCTTTCCTGGTACTGAAACGCAAGCTACCAGGTGTCTTAGAAGATTGAAAAGGGAGCGTGTTGAGTGTGTTTGTGGAGCTGTGAGTGAAAACCGCAGATATAAAGGCCTTTGGGTGCAGTGTGACAATTGTGATGCATGGCAACATGCAGACTGTGTTGGTTATTCATCGAAAGGAAAAACTGTAAAATCGAGGATGCAAAACCACAGTAGAAAGCAGAACGCAACCACCATAGTTGAAAGAGATGGGGAATATATTTGCCAGCTGTGCTCAGAACTCATGCAAGCTACTGACTCTCCTATAGGTACTGGTGCCACTCTTATAGTCTGTCCAGCTCCTATATTGCCCCAGTGGCATGCTGAAATCATACGGTATATTTTCTGCTTATGCTATCCTATTCATTAAGTTAAGCATTATGGTTCAGAACAAACGTGTTGCTTAGTAATTTCTATTTCTGGGATAAAAATTGCAACCCTCTTGTTCTATATGCCTTGCTTATCAATTGCATGATTATGGTTCGTTTAATGGACAAGTGATTTTGTCAACACCAACTCAATTTAGCTGGAATTGTATCCTCGGAATGGTTTAGAAATTTTTTTACTACTATATATTTTTCCTAATGCAAGTGCTACCAAACTGACTAGGCTGTTATTATCTGTGTTACCTCAGCCATACACATCCAGGTTCCTTAAAAACGTACGTCTATGAAGGAGTGAGGGACACATCTCTATCAAATGAATCTGTAATTGACATAAGAGAACTCGTTAGTGCTGACGTTGTGCTAACAACCTATGATGTACTTAAGGAGGATCTATCGCATGATTCAGACAGACATGACGGTGATCGACGCCTCATGAGATTCCAAAAGAGGTTCTCTGAGAACTTGCGATGTCTTGTCTTTTTTGGTCGTTGCTCAAAATTGGCTTTAAAGCATGAGAAACTATTTTTTCACTTATTTTTTATCTGTGGGTTAAAGCTTGAAGAAACGTGAGGATGTTCTATAATGGAATCAGACAGCATAGTTTGGAACATTTTGCTATAAACAGTAAATTTTAGGTTATACAATATTTTTCTGAGTTGTGAAAAGTTTGCTTTTTTGTTGTTAGATTTTTTATTGAAACATTCATCGCATTGATCTAGATGCAGTCATGCAGAGATTTATGGATTCAATTTTGTTTGTGTGTGTGTGTGTTTCTTTACGGCCATTGAGAACTACTTGTTGTTGATTTATGTATTCGCTTTGGTAGTATAAACAAACTACAAAAATTCAAATTTTGTAATTTAGTAACTGATATTTGATATTCTAATTCTTTTATTTTGGTTTCATAAGATATTAAGATATATGGATTATGGAGTTTTATTGACACAGCCAATTTCTTTTGCAGGTACCCTGTTATTCCAACTTATTTGACTAGAATATTCTGGTGGAGGGTTTGTTTGGATGAGGCTCAAATGGTGGAGGGTAATGCTACTGCTGCCACGGAAATGGCTTTACGTCTGCATGCTAAGTATCGCTGGTGCATAACAGGAACTCCCATACAACGCAAACTAGATGACCTATATGGCCTTCTTCGATTTCTTAAAGCAAGCCCTTTCGATGTTTCTAGATGGTGGGTTGAAGTTATGCGAGATCCATACGAGGTAGGAGAATGATGATATTTTCAGGGTTCTGTTATTTCTTAGTATGACTATTAATTATTTGAAAATTGTTGATATTATTTCTGAAATTGAGCAATTTTGGGAATTTAACTTGTAATGGGATATATTTAAATCCTTTCTGTGGTTTTTTCGTTGGGCCTCTTTTTGGAATTTGGTAAACTGCATTTTACCAAGTTAATATTCCATAAATAAAAAATGCGAGTTAAAAGGAGGCTGTATCAGGCTTCATTTGTGCATTGGAAATCCATTGGATGGTTCTTACCCAAAACACACAGCCAATAGATAGCCTCCTTTTGTTTATCATTATTTCTTGCATTTTCTGTTTTGAGCTTTCTCGTGATGCCGGGCTTTCAGCTATTCTCTTTGGTCCTCGTTGAGCTCCAAGTTTTACACATCACATTAGTCTTTTTAAAGCTTACAATTAACTTTTGCAGAGGAGAGACACTGGGGCTATGGAGTTTACACACAAGTTTTTCAAACAAATAATGTGGCGTTCGTCGAAAGTGCATGTTGCAGACGAGTTGCAGCTTCCTGCTCAGGAGGAGTGCACCTCTTGGCTCACTTTCTCACCAGTTGAAGAGCACTTTTACCAGAGGCAACACGAGACTTGTGCAAGTTTTGCACGTGAAGTTATCGAAAGTTTGAAAGATGACATCCTCAAAAGAAAAGTCTCAGGTTGTTTACACCTTACAACTGGTGTTTCTTAATGTCCTTCAAGAGTTTGCTTCTAATTATACGAGTAGGAGAGGCAATTTTGAGGATTTAAAATAACTGTTGAAATATAAAACTATTGTGCCACCTCCTAAAAGCTTAAGCTTTTGGGAGAATTGGTAAACTAACATGGTATCAGAGCAGGAGTCCTGAGTTCGAACCCTGTAATAGCACTATTTAACCCCTTTATTATCATTACGCGTTGGGCCTTTAATATTTTCGGGTTTCTTATAATTTGTGTTGGACTTTCAAAATTAATATTTGTCCGCACGTTTGCCCATTGTTTGGCCTGCACGTGAGGGGAGTGTTGAAATATAAACTATTGTTGACCCACCTCCTAAAAGCTTAAGCTTTTGGAGAATTGGTAAACTAACAATAACTTTAACGTTCGCTTTCCCTATGTTCTGCAGCATCTGATGCTTCATCTGATCCTTTCATTACCCATGCGGAGGCTGGAAAACTTCTTAACACGCTTCTGAAGCTTCGTCAAGCCTGCTGCCATCCTCAAGTAGGAAGCTCCGGGCTGCGGTCTCTGCAACAGTCCCCAATGACTATGGAGGAAATATTAATGGTAGTTTACATATTTTGAAGTACTTTATTTCATTTCACAACATTTCTAGCTTGGTTTTTATTTTTATTTTATTTTATTTTTTAAATAAATTTCATTAAAGGATCCCCGTTTTGTAGGTTCTCATAAATAAGACCAAAATAGAAGGGGAGGAAGCTCTAGGAGGTTAGTTCTTGCCTTGAATGGGCTTGCTGGGATAGCTATGATCGAGGAAAAATCTACTGAAGCCGTATCACTATATAAGGAGGCGTTGGCTTTAGCTGAAGAGCACTCAGACGATTTTCGCTTGGACCCTTTGATGAATATCCATATTCTTCATAATCTTGCTGAAATTCTCCCAGTGGGAGCAAACACTGTGGGAGCAAACCCAGTGGGAGAATGCCCCTTGAACGGACAACACTTAACTGGAAGTCCTGGCAAAGAGGTGTCCAAGAAACATGGCATTGAAAAGTGTGAGCAACGTGTTTTTAAGAGGCGGAAAGTGAATAGGAAAGGAAAATTCACCACTGATACTGGAAACCCGCGAGATAATACTTCTGATATTGAAGAAAATATCCTAAAGATTAACCACGAGTGTGATGATGTGCCCCAGACATCATGCAGTTCTGTTGGAGATGAATCTTTGAGTACAGCCTGCGAGAATATGAAACAGAAGTTCTTATCTGCATTTAGTTCAAGGCTTTTCTCTGCTCAAGAAGATTTTAGAAAATCATATATGCAGGTATATACTCATTTTTATCTCGCATTTTGTGGCATGCAAATATGTTTTCCAGCTATATTGTGTGTTTTCTTTAGAAGACAGCTACTTTGAAAAGGTCATTTTTTATCCCCCCCCCCCCCCCCCCCCCCCACCTCTAACGTCTTTTTGCTATGTCAATAAGGTTTGTTCTGCAATTAATGAAAGAAAAAACCAACACATGGCGTGGTGGATGGAAGCTCTTCTTAATGCCGAGCAGAACAAAGATTTCTCAAGTGAGTTAATTAGAAAGATTGAAGAAGCCATAACAGGAAATCTTAATAATTCAAGGTCGTCGAGGATTCCCACTGGGTAAGTGATAATTGCATAAGTAATGCACATTAATTTTTCTACTGAGTACCACTTTATAGCATTTATTTTGGGCTCCAAGCTCCATTTTATGGACCACGAGTTACGATTCGAAATTTTCCTAAAAAATTAGAATTTTGAAACGAGAAGTCCTCTTTTCTAAAGCATAGATGATATCCCTTGGACAATGATTAACCTTTAATGATTTTGATCTAGTTTCCGAACCGTAAGTGGTCTCAAGTATCAAATCCAGAGTGGTTTGGACTTACTGGAAGCCTCTAGAGCAGTCTTACTTGATCAACTTTTGGAAATTGATCAGACGATGGAGAAGCCGAGGGAGGAGGATATTGAACGTGTGCGATACTGTCAAAACTGTCAGGTCAATGGTGATGGTCCTTCATGTGTTATGTGTGAACTGGACGAATTGTTTAAGGTTTGTTACCAAATATCTTTTAACCTTGATTCTTTTACTCGTTCAGTTTGTCTGTTTGTTAATCTTCCATATGATTCAACAATTTGATCCTTCACCAGCATTATGAAGCAAGACTTTTTCGTCTCAATAAAGCATACGGAGGGATAATTACATCTGCTGAAGAGGCTGTAGATTTGCAGAAGAAAAATTCTGCACTTAATCGATTCTATTGGAACTTATCACACTCTAACAAAACATCAAAATCATCTGCAAATGGAAATGAAGAATCGAAAAAAAGAGATGTTCGAGAAAAAGTGGTGGTCAGTTACCCTGTCCAAAGCTACTCTCTCTCTCTATATATTTTAAACATCAAATACTAGTTTTTGTTCATCTCTAATATGATAAATACGGAATCAGTAAACTTCACTCTTCTGCCCTGTTCTTGGATTTGTAGGTTTCAAAATCTCCATCTGAATTGGAGCTAGTTCTTGGAGTTATAAAGAACCATTGCAAGGCTCACTTAGGAAGGGAGGGTTTATCAGCAGCTACCAAGCACCTGCACATTCTTGAGGTATGGCATTACCGATCCTATTTTGTTGGTGGGAATTACTTAGTTGTGATGACGACTGCTATTCGGTTGAATGATTTGAGAAACTAGAACTTCATGACGTTTAAAAATGTTATCACTTTGTTGGAGTGATAGCTAACCGTATAGATAATTCAGATGCTTTAAGCTATGTTATTGCATCTGATCCGTCTTAAATCTTTTTTAATTATTATTTTACTTCTTTAAGGGGATGAGAAAGGAGTATGCTCATGCAAGGGCTTTAGCAATAGCTCAAGCTCAAGTTCTGCAAGCTCATGATGAGATCAAGATGGCAACTACACGGTTGCAATTGCAAGTTCATGAAGATGACAAATCTTTGAATGCTTTATCTAAAGAGGAATTACCATCAGCTAGTGTCCAGTACACTAGCGACAAGTTCGTGGCTTTGAACTTGTTGGCATGTATTAAAGGGAAACTTCGCTATTTAAAGGTACGAACACCGAGTTCTGTATTTTAGTTTCGTTCTATTATATGCTACTTTGAAATTGATTGTCTGGTAGTTAAAATGTAAATAGAGTTCAGGCTCTTTTTTTTTTTTTTTTTGGGGACAAAATTTCCTATTTCTTCTGCCGCTAATATTAACTGTCTTCGAATTATTTCAGGGTTTGGTGCAAGCTAAACAGAAATTGCCATTGGAAAGTCCGAATAGCTCTTCGTTGACTGAGGAGGCGGCGACAGCTACTGCTATGTCGGTGAACACCACACTAAAAAGCGAATCTGTACCTAAAGCAGATGACGAATCCTGTCCGGTTTGTCAAGAAACGTTGAGCAATAGAAAGATGGTTTTTCAATGTGGCCATGTTACGTGCTGTAAATGTAAGTTCTAGTAACCCCTCCGTCACTTGACTCGTTCCTAGAAACATAGTAGGCACTTGGCATTACCAGTCATCATTTAACAAGAGACAGTTTGAAAAATAAACAAGAAACAAGTTTAACTCTATATATGCAAGAAGTACAAAGTAGACTAAAAAATTGAGCTTCTATCTTCATTTCCGTGTATCCACAAGACATTGTAAAATTGAATGGGAGTTCTTACTTCGATCTGCCAGGTTTATTTGCGATGACCGAGCAGAAAATACTTCAAGACAACAAGATTCAGCATAAGTGGGTAAAGTGCCCTACATGTCGACAGCATACCGACGTCGGAAATATTGCCTATGTTGATGATAAACAAAGTGAATCTTGTGATTCTTCTCTGCTGCATGCAACTGATGGTCCTGAAAATTGGGGCTCGTCTATCGTGGTTCGGGGTTCATATGGAACTAAGGTATATTTCTTAAGTGCCACATAATTCCACCTTCTATTTATTTTTCTTTCTTTTGTTTGATGGTCACTTTCTGTGGGCTGGTTCGAAGATTGAAGCAGTGACAAGAAGAATATTATGGATCAAGTCCAAAGACTCGAAATCGAAAGTTCTTGTTTTCTCGAGTTGGAATGATGTCCTTGATGTGTTGGAACATGCCTTTAGCACTAATGACATCACCTATGTTCGAATGAAGGGAGGCAGGTAATGATAATTTCCACAGATCTCTCAATCTGAAATAGTCTGCTACATATGCACGATATGTTGATTGTAGCTGGCCAAACAGTTGCATTGACTTCGAATTGTAATGTTGTTTCTGTTCTTGTATACATTCAAATATTCTCAAGATTTGGTTCTCATTTGAACGTGCAGGAAATCACATGTGGCCATCAGTGAATTTAGAGGCCAAAAAAGCAGCATGAAAGTAAAATACAAGAAACGTGAAGAGCAACCAGAGGAACATTCTGTTCAAGTGTTGTTGCTCTTAATTCAACATGGAGCGAACGGTCTCAATCTTTTAGAAGCACAACATGTCGTCCTTGTAGAGCCGCTTCTCAACCCGGCAGCCGAAGCACAAGCAATCAGCCGCGTCCACCGAATTGGGCAGGAAAACAGGACACTTGTTCATCGATTCATCGTAAGTGTACACTTTTCAAAGCACTTTTCGATCCATTTAGCTTCGTTCTCTCCATGTTTACCGATGGCAAATCGTCAGTAAGCTAAATTATCAGGAACAAATTTAAATCAGACAACACGGTTTCCTGTCAACATACTTGAACTGGCGAATTGTTTTTTGTTTGGTATTATTAGGTGAAAGACACCGTTGAAGAGAGCATATATAAACTCAACAGAAGCAGGAGTACCACTGCATTCATTAGCGGGAACACGAAGAACCAAGATCAGCCCTTTTTGACGCTAAAAGACATCGAATCCCTATTCGCAACAGCGCCGTCGACTGTACCAGAAACTGATGAGAAGCTGGCTGCCGAAAGTCTAAGACATTTGCCACCTTCAATGGCTGCAGCTATAGCAGCTGAGAGAAGACTCAACAGCCGCACATCTACTTCTTCATAACTCGGTAAGGCAAAATCTTCTAACAATCCAGACGGCAGTTATAGTTGTTTCTAAAAGATGACATTGTTCTTCACAATCTTTGCAATTTTTGTAACCTTCATTTTTATTTTTTATTTTTAATATTCTTACATGTTTCCATCCATTTCATTCCTGTATATATCATTTTTATCCTAGTTATTATTCCACAAATCTGTATCCAAATTACTAGAGTATCCAAAATTCCCAACAATAATTAAAGAGAAAATTTAGGTAGGTAGCAATTCAGAATAGGAGCTGATGGAAATCAATTTGTACTCTCTCTCTCTAGAATACTACTCATTTTTCTTTTATACGTATATGTACATACTCTCTCTCTGTCTTTTCATAAGTTTCTAGAATACAACTCAATCTTCTTTTCTTTTACATTTATATAATGTGAGATTAAACCTGCGGCCTTATAAATTCAAGTTTCACTAAGTCCTATCTTATATAGTTTGACTCAGGAGTAATTGGTCCTGACATTATCCTAACATTGTTGAATCTCTCGGATGTCATAAAATAGGCCGAAAATACCATTTTGAATCTTAATTTTGAACTTGAAGACAATCTGATGTCATAAAATGCAACCAAAATTATGACCTTCGAAAATTAGAGAATATATGAGAGACCTTCTTTCGTAGAAGGTTTTAACACGCAAAAAAGACTGGGGAATTGGACCACTTTACCGTTGGAATTTTCAACAGCAGCCTCCATTTCCATCCTCTCATCCTCTCCCATGGTACACACTTCAAACACTCCCAACTTGTCAACTTTGGACAACAGGATTATGGCTGCTGAAAACGTAATCCAATCAGATGGACCCCACTTTACGCCACCAAAAATTTTAAATATATATATATATATATATATATATATATAAAGAGCTCTTGAAGTTGCTTTGCACTTTACTAGTAAGTTGTAACTACCACCAAGCACCAAACCTCTCTCTTTCAGGTGGTACCCGACAGACACTTTCTCTAACATTCTTTTTTTTTTTTTTTTTCTTTATTGAATTTGCTGGAAAATTCCTTAAACCATTACCTAGACGAAAAGGAAAACGAAATCTAAAGAAAATGACTCACGCCTAGAAGCTCGCGCCGGCCGTCTTCAAATCCTCTAAAATCCACACCACCACACGTGTCCTTCCACACAGGCACGTGTGGCCCTGTGAGACGAGATTTCGCCACGTGTACTTGCCTTGTTGGTCTCAACTCTCATCCTCGAAAGCCTATATATATATATATATATAAATATGTATATGTATATCTCAAACAACAATAATTCACCGAAGTCTTTTTATCCACAATGGCCATGAAAGTTTCTCTTTGTCAAAGCCTATGCTCCTCAGCCTCTCACCCTTCTTCATCTCCGCGCCAAACTCTTCCCCGCCGCCGGATTCGTCGATTGCGGTATCGGCGACACCGAGAGCAAGGCCGTGGTGGAGCCAGAGAGACGTTGCGACCGCCGCAGCGGCGGATGGGGAATAGCGGTTGAATGCGCGAATTTGGGGAGGGGACCGGTGGAGAGAGAGATGGAGGACGAGGCGGCGGAGTGGATGAAGGCGGCGAGGCTGAGCGAGAAGTGCGGCGAAAGCCGGGGAATGGTGGAGATTCTAGAGTGCTTGGAGCTGGAGGCGATAATGGGAGATGACCAAGGGAGAGAGCCTAATGACTATAACCGAAGGGCTCAGATCTTCGACCGGAGTGCTAGAGTTTTCCAGGCTCTCAAGGAACGTTCAAGTCCTACTACTTCTTCTTCTACAACTATTACTACTACTACTACTAATCACCATGAATCTTGACCATAGTTTGTTATAAGATGTCAAATTTGTTTGTAACTGAAGTGTTTGTGAAAAATGTTTGTTAGTCCTTTTTCACATGGTCACTTCCAAGTTTTTGTCGATGAAAACAGAGCAAAGAAAACCGAGTTTCTGCTGGAAGAGTTTCACCGGTTCACGTTTCCATGTAGATTTTATTCTATTTTTCACACCCTTTTTCTCAAATGATGAAACATGCAACACCTAGAAAATAATAATAATAATAATCATTATAATAATAAATAGTGGTGACAAAAACATGATATCTTCCAGACATTCGGGGATTAAAGAGATTTCGCTGCAGGGTAGGAGTTAAGGGGGGGAGTAGTCATCCAAAATAAATAGAAAATATACAATCTTTTTTAACACTTCAAAAATATTTTGAAGTATTAATTATATTAAATATCACAATTCATAAAACGTAAATCTCACCTACGGATTCTATATTAGAAAGTATATTAAATATCGCAATTGATAAAAGGAAAATCTCTATATTAGAAAATATTTTGAAGTATTAATAATATTAAATATCGCAATTAATAAAAGCTAAATCTCATCTACACATCTTTTGTAAGAAAGTTTACTTATTCAATATTATCACTGATGTTCTGTAACCTTATTTTCAACACCTTTGTCATCTATCCATCTCCATCTAATATGACATTATAACATAAAAGACTCGGATCAAAGAGTTTTCTACCAAACATTAGACATCATAACATAAAAGACTCGGAGCAAAGAGTTCTCTACCCAAAGAAAAATATGGTAAAAAAAAAAAAAAAAAAAACGAAACATACCTGGAAAAACTCGTGTTGAGAGAGGCATTCAACTAGTAAATAGCGTTCATACGGAAATTAGGGACCAAGTAAATATGAGGTTCTATTTAAAAAAAAAAAAAAAAAAAAAAAAAGAAAAGAGCGAATAAATTGATCCTAAGAAAAACATGCTAGAAAAAAATCTACGTGACATTTCTCCGGGAACGTCACATTGGGACAGGCAAAACAACTAAACTGGAAGCTCTGCTAAATGTTTATCTCAAGAGATAAATCAATTGACAATAATGGCCTGAAACTTCGTAAAAGGACTAACAGAACTTCCAACGGTTATTGCAGTTTACACACGTTACATATGTCGTCATGGGTTCATCTGCACTCCGCGTCTGCATTTGGTAGTACGTCGTCTTCCGCTGCCCGCATCGGCCGCACTTGAATTGATCGGTCGTGGCCTGTCTTGGACCTCCACGCTCGCAGTCGAACAGCATTTTCTCTTCGATCTTTTTGTTCTCTTGCCGCCTCTCGTTGCTTGCCATTTCTGCCGTGCTCATGTTCACGAGCCGCTCTGCCTCGACGTGTCCAAGCAGGACTTTTCTGCGGAAATCTGGGTTCTTTTGATCCTTGAGATTGAACATCAAAGACCTGTATTTGGCCTTTTGTGACCCGGCAGAACTGCCCCAATTCTCAAACAGCACTGATTCCACAGTCACGGCAACTCGAATAGGATCACAGGCATTAACTTCGTCCGTGATATCTTCATCAGCCTCGCTGGAAACCTTGGACAAAGCCTCGTGGAGAATTTCCCGTACTTTGTCTCGCGCGGCATCATTGGATTTGATCATAGATGTCAGCTTTGGAGTTGAAGAAGCGCTAGAAACTGGTCTCTTCACTTCTTTGGTTACTTTTTCAACCTTAACATTCCCCGCCAAAGAAGGTTTCTCAACTTGAACCTTTCTCTCCACTGCAACGCGCTCGAGTTTCTCAACCTTAACAGCCTCGGACTTGGAACTTTTCTCAACCTTCCCAGTAGATGTTTTCTGAATCTTCTCTGGCCTGGGACTCTCGGTTCTTGGAGACTCAACTCTAAGAGAAGCTTTGGTTTCCACTTTTCCATTTTTGATATCTTTGCTCGTCTCCTTAATAACAATGTCTTTCCATATCTCAATCAGGCTACTCGCGAAAGACTGTATTTTCTTCCTAGGATGCTTTGTGAGAGGCCGTAGACGCTTCCCCACCTGAAAGATCAAAATCGAAATATCAAAGTCACATTCTACAAAGCACAGAGTTAAACAAAAGAGACCGCAAAGGCCCGAAAATCTAAATACCACCCAAAAGAGTTGGGAAAGAAACACAAAAGCACAATTATGTAATAATCCAAGATTCAAAATTTGTCCAACTCGGTCAGTCCTTATAAAACATCATCCGAGTATGCTAACAAAAATGCCTAAATAACAACCATTTACACCATTTAGTATCTACATTGAAGGGAACAAATTTAAAAACTATTTACAGTGAATGTGAATTTTAGCCCAAAGATACTATTCAGAACCTTCTCCAAGGAGGAAAAATAAAAATTTGCCTCCTTTTTTCCCTACAGGGCAAAATTTATCATCTTAATCTTATAGTAGTTAAGAATGCAGTCTACAAATTGATTGAAAAAACAAGGATAAACTCGAACAAACAAGTAACAAGTAACAAGTAACAAGTAACAATCTTTCCCCAAAAATTTTAAAAAATATATATACACATATATATATATAGCTTCCCTCTTGTACCTAACACTAAAACAACCAAATTTTCCAAATTTTTAAATTTTTTTCAGAAAAAATGGATGCAGATCCCAATTCCGATTCAAATACAATTAAACAAGAATTGGTGTGAAATAGAAGACCTGGGTGGAGACAAGGAGTTGATAAGTGACGGGAAAACTCTTGAGCTGCCCTAACGCATCAAGGCAGCGGGTTTCCTCCGCACCTCCTTCAGCCGTCGCCGCCGCGTCGGCGGCTTTCTTCGCCGTCTCGAACAACTCCACCAGCTCTGTCTCCATTCTCTCTCCGCCCAAAAAAAACACTCCAAATTTCCCAAATCTCAGCAACCAAAACCAATCTGCACAAATACAGAAACATCAAACTGAATCCCTCAATGCAACAACAACAATAACAAAAACAAAAATCGCCATTCGACAGAATACGACGTTATCGATATCTGCAAGGCATCAAATTTCGTCAAAAAAAAGGAAAAAGGAAAAAGAAATTGAAAGAGAGAAACTTACGGAGATCGGAGGAAGCTCCTCCTCTTACGCCGGCTCAGCCTCCGTCGGAAACTCCGGCGGTGAAATTGATGAATGAAAAATCAAGAAGAAGAAAAAGAAAAAAGAGCAAAACGGGGTCGGGGTGAGCATATATTGATGAAGAAGAGGAGAGAGAGGGGAGAGTCGCGTGATCGGACGGCTGGTAGAAGTCGCACGTGTGAAGAAGAATGGATGAGATTTGAGAAAAGAGGAGGTGGGGTGTTGTTGAGGGGAATGGCTTGGGCTTGGAATTTGGAACCGGTCTTTAGGGTTTGGTTCATCCTGTTGTTTTTTCTGCCTCGTAAATTTGGCGCGTGCAGTAACAACTCCCCTTTTTCCTTTAAGAGAGAGAGAGAGAGAGAGAGAGAGAGGCCCTCTGATTTAACACTTGTCTGAACGCGTGTCGTGTAATGTTCTGTTCTGTTTCTTCTTTTATTTTTTACTTTTTCTAGGTTCCAGATTTTTCCTTCTTTTCCTCTTGTGCGAGGGATTCCCCCCCCCCCCCCCCCCCCCAATTCCTGAATTATTCTCCTAATTTAAAAGTGATCAAGAATTTTTCATTTTACATGTCATAATATCTTAAATTTTTATTATTACAAAAATGATCTTATATCCGTATTTTATTAAAAAAAATTAAAAAGATATTAAACATATTTAAATTACATGAGTTTTAATTAAAGCTAAGATCATAATTAAATATTCTTTAGAGAGAGAGTGTACTTTCAAAATAACTTTAGTGTATCGTACATCTTTTTGATAAAAATACAATATGCTTCAAATATATATAATTAAAGTATAATTTTTCTTTTAAAATATCTTTGATTAAGTTATAATTTCTTATAAATATAGTTAATTCAATAGGAAATTATGAATTTATTTATAACCAAAGCTCATCGTATTAAAACGTATTTAATTTCTATATAATTTACAGAATATTGATGAGGAGATCATTGACGTAAAAGTTAAAAAAGTTTTAAGTAAGTGTAATATGTAAAACCAAAGTCAGTGATCAAGAGACAGTGTATAATTCAAGATTCATTTATAAAATTTATTATTATTATTATTATTATTATAGATGTGCTTGGGATAACGAGTGGAATAGCATAGCATATTCTAATTTTCTAGTCAAAATTAAATGTCAACGTACTTTTAGTATCTTGACATATAGGATAATAAGGTTCAAAATTGCTGATATTTACTAATCGAATTAACTTCAAATATACGATATACCTATATAAATTTTATCTGTCTTTCAGAATATAACTGAATATAAAGATAAATACCCAGGAAAGATACAATAATGTAGTAGGTGCTTGGCAAGGAGAATGACTGATCTGCAAGCAGAGGCGAAGGGTCATGGCCATTTTCGACATCGGCAAGGATGTTTTACATCATGAATTTCATTTCAACAAATCGATTGCAAAGAAATATAAAAACATTAACATGAGATTAAAACAGTTGGTATGAATAATTCTGGTTAGGATTAGGGAACTGGAAAACCGATGTGAGGATGGACTGAGGGGTCATTTCTCTTATGATATTTGGCATGCATTTCCTCCAGTCCCTTCTTTTCTCTCTAACCAAATAATCATAATAAATGTCAAAATTTTTTTTACTAATCTCTCCACCCCTCTCCTTCCTCCCTCTTTTTCTCACCTACCAAACAGACTCCAAAGGGAACGTAAACATAGACTTCTAGCAAAACAAAAAAGGAAAATATCGACAACTTTCTTCATCAGTCTGATGATGATGGTCGCGATATGGACCGCAACCATAAGAATAATGCAAGAAAAGGCATCCAAACATGGCACTGAAACAAGAAAATGACACTACATCATCTTATTTAGATAATCTCTTCCAAAAATCTGTCTTGTGAATTCAAACACCTTCCAAGGTTTTGTTGTCAGCAAAACGCATAAACCAGGAAGTTAAAACAAAAAACATTAGAATCCGAATTCACTCCTCAGGCTTAGGCTTCTCCAAAAAGGTCTTCTTCAACCAATCAAATGGCTGCAAAATCAAATTATTCACCATAAATACAGAAACAAGTAAGACTTTCCCATAGTAACTTCAATTTACAGAACAAAGAACAAACAATAAAGCCAATGATTCGGCAAAAGAGTTTCCCAGGAAAAATAATGCCGGAAAGAAAAAAATGGTTCAAGCAACAGATTACAGAGAATCAGATATCATCTCTCTTGTAAGTCTTGCAATATAAAAGATGTAAATTAAGGAAAGAAAATGACAAGGAAAATATGTTGAAGGCTCATGACATGTACTCTTACTCCTTCAAAAGGAATTTGGATTGATCGAGAAAGCAATGCAACACCAACAATTCAATTTTTTGGCAACATAGTTTCATAAATCTCTAAAACTCGAGTTTTACAATTTCAATGCTGTAACCTTCTACTACATTCTGAGAAACAGGCTTTTCCATGCTTGAATTCATGACAATAAAGATTTTAGTAATATTTCATTTCCCTTACACAACGGGAAAAACGGAATCATTTTATATAAAAGTACCAAATTCGTATCAAGAGATTCATGGTTCATAAAGAACCAAACAGAAATCAAACCTAAAATTCAAGGCAAACATACTAGAAGATCGGTTGAAAAACCCCTTTTCTTTTTTTCACGTCTTTACCCCAAAAAAAAAAATATTTTTTTATGCATTTTCTCTTTGGCAAAATCAAATTCCCAATTCAAAAACACCCCCAAATCCAATATCATTGACGACAAAACAACCAGTAGCGCAAAATGGCAAAAAAAAAAAAAAAAAAAATCAACCATTACATTTTAATTGACATCTGAATCGAGCAAAAGAAAAGGATCCGTCGATTGAAAATCGAATTAAAATATTTTTTAAAAAAAGTTATTCCAGATCAAAAAGAAGCTCTAATTAAGGGAAGAGAAGGTGAAGAAGAAGAAGAAGAAGAAGAAGAAAACCTGGACGAGCCAGAGAGCGGTGGTGGTGGCAGCGAAACCCCAGAAGGCAGCGGCTTTGATGTCCTCGGGTTGGGGACGAAGCCTCGGATTCAAGAACTTGAACAACCCAGCTTCTCCTGCCATTTTTTGATCCACAAACAACAACAAACCCAAAAATAAAAATAAAATAAATAATTCCACCAAACTCTTTTGCCCTGATAAAAACCTACAAGCGATATCAATGAAACCAGAATCTTTGTTTCTTTTCTTTCTCTGAACTCGTCAACATCGAATAAAAGTGCCAGGTGCTGGAGATTTATTGCCGGTCAACTTAATGCAACGATCATCATTCCTCGATTAAATTTGATCGTCCGATCGTGTTGTGGGACCGACACGTTCGATCCTTTCGTATTGTTTTTTGTAACGCCGTGTCGTTACCCAGAATTTTTCTATTGTATTGTCCATAAAACGACATGTCGTTTAATATTAATATGGTTAGACAGAATTTTGCTTCCATAAAAACGACATGCCGTCGTATACAAATGTCTGTGCCATCCCATGTCGTTTGGAATGAAGAATTTTGCTGTCCCTGAAAACGACATGTCGTTAGTAATCCAGAATTTTTGCTATATTATTTTTCAAGGGCTCATCATATTAAAGGACAACGACCAACCACTCATGTCTTTAATCCGATTTTTTTTTTTTTTTTTTCTAATCACACAAAAATTCATCTTACCATTAAATTTAAGTAAAATTATTTGCATTAAAAACGCTATAATTTCATCTGGAAAATGATATTTGTTATTTGAAAGTAATCTAAAAGGTCATAAGTTCGCCATTAAGCATAGCTAAAACATCTCGTTCATCAACTTACTATATCAAATATATATATATATATATATATATCGCTCATTAATGTGGTACAAAACGTTAATTTAAGTCCTACCAAAGAGCAGAACTTGCTATGTCCACAAAGTGCAAAAAGAAACTAGGCAGACAAGGCAAGTTGCCTTCTTCCAAGATTTTAGATGCAGATTTCTAGCCGGAAAAAAATTCCAACGATACAAAAAAGGATCACCATTTATCCACCTTTAAGTAACCGAGAGAAGCAAAGTATTCCACAATGTCCATTCATAAAACTCGTTTTTAAGACGGCTCCTCTACAGAAACTTTTTTCTCTTGTGTCCACTCTCTAAACTGAACTTGACAGCCGGGTTGGATTCTTAAACACTATCTGTTTCAGATATTGGCCGGCGACCCTTGTGTGGACCACCAATGATACCCCAAGTCTCGAATTGTCTTTGTCGGGCTCTTGCCCTCTCCTTCTCTTCTTCAGATTTTGACGAGTAACAATATGGGCAAGTAACTCCATACTCCCATTTGGGGGACTCCATGTCCGCGTCACTCACTGGTTGCTTGCACCCATAGCAGAGCTTATAATTTCCTTGTACTAAGCCATGCTCCACAGAAACCCGCTTGTCAAACACAAAGCACTCTCCCTCCCATAGGCTCTCTGTCTTCGGAATATCTTCGAGATACTTTAGGATCCCACCTTCAAGATGATAAACCTGGATGGTATTAAAGGATGTAAAGAAAATCAAGTCAAACAAGAGTCTAACATAGAATTTTGGTCGAAGATCAGAAGACGATATCGTTCTTTTCGTCAATTCTCTCATAATTGTTAGGTTTAGTTGGTAGTACTTCAGGTCGGTTGGTACTTTAACAAACAATTATGTATCCCAAATAAACAGATAGATGAAAAAAAATTAAAATTAAAAAAAAAATAGAGTCCGTTACTGAGTGCATAAACCTGGAACTCATGGAAGAAATTATTTCACATCTACACTCCCCTAGAAGGTAACAACGAAG
Organism: Ficus hispida; assembly: GCA_025413025.1. Classification (NCBI taxonomy): domain Eukaryota; kingdom Viridiplantae; phylum Streptophyta; class Magnoliopsida; order Rosales; family Moraceae; genus Ficus; species Ficus hispida. The sequence continues at coordinate 14,440,950 of CM046364.1, read as the reverse complement.
ATTATTTGTGACTGAGTGGCATGAAAGAAATAGAGCTCAAATCCTTGCCTCTTTGAAACCGTTGTTGAGGAGAAAACTTGAGGCTTTCTCACATCGAATTCCTCCAGTGCAGTACATGGCAACCCGCTGAGGTATTTTCTTTTTCAGGCTCCCCATTTCATCAATGGTTCTTTCATTCGAACTGTTTTTCTCAGCCTCTGAATGCTCCTTCTCTGTTTCAGATAGTTCAAAATGATCATCTACCCAAGATGGGAACTCCCGAAATGCTGTTGTGCATGGGTCGACTGCTCCCCTGAACTTTCCAATTCTAGTTTCATAGTCATTCCGCACATCAATCACAACCTAAAAAATGCAGATTAATTGGAACTGAGAAGGGCACAGTTAAAGTAACTTTTAAGTGAACTCTTTAAGTAAACGCTTCAAAATAAGCAATGTTCAGTACATGTAGAGAAATTTTACATAATCATCTTGACATTGATGTTAATCTCAAAAAACTTCCACCATTCATCAAACGATAAAAATGGAAAGAGTTTCCGACCTCAGAACAGAACAACATTTCTAATCGCAACAAAAGGGTAAGGAAATTTCTTGCTCGAAAGGTAAAGAAATTACTCAACTGTATCTGGATCGCCTATCAATTGATTCCACTCCCTTGGGCTCACATACTTCCCAACCTTGTCAATTGGTGATATAGTAGGCATTCCAAGAGTAACAATCTGCTCCATAACAAATCACATCATGAAATTGAAAACACAGAGAAACTAAACAACCAAAAAAACAAGCAAACAACACCAAATACACCCTAAAAAAACTTTAAATTGTTTACTTAAAAACTACCTCTTTCTTCAACTTCACCCTCACATGATCCCACCGGAAAGGTGCATCTTCCCCGGCGGCAAGAGGAGAACTGCTAGTGTGTCCATGATGGATAGCTTCTTCCTCGGGACTCACGGGGGATTCTACTTGTCTCAACCCCTTTAAGCGGTCATCGCTTTGAATGAACCCGAGGACTCTCTCCACCGATTCACGGGTCCCACAAATGCTGCCATTGATCCCTTCTAGTGCAAGAATGATACCGCCTGAAACACGCTGAACAGGATCAGCTTAGTAAGGTGCAAATCAGAGAATAGACAACAAATCACACACCCATACACAAAAATGCTGAGAGACATACACCATCAAACATAATGCAGATTCAGAAAAATCCCCATTTACTGAAAAATTTAATCAATAACAAAATCTCGTGAATAAATTCTCTAATTTCTCCCAAATAGACCAAATCTTGCTCATCTTAGAAGTGCATTTCTTTGGAATTTTGGTACAATCTTAAAAAAGGAGTAAAGAATTCTCTTCGGAATCAAATAAAGAAAATGAAAAACAAATCATAAATTTCTCATTTCACAAACATAAAGCAATGGCTAAAGACTAAAAAGTCGTTTCCTTTACCACTATTTCCCTCTAAAACAGCTTAAAAAGACAGTTAATTTCTTAGTTACAGATTGATAACAACAGAAAGAAAAGTACCAATTCCTCGCAGAGCTCTTTCAATGGCTGTCGCAAACGGCCATGGTCAGGAAAATCGGCGAACTTGTAGAACGAGACCACCACAAGAGCTTTCGAATCCGAGCCGTCGCCGAATTCCAGCTCCGACGAGTTTCTTTCAGGCGAGCTCGAAACGGGAATGGGGGTGGTGGGCCCAGGGAAGCATCTAGAAGAAAGCGTCATGAGGCTCCGAGAGTCCGCGAGAGCTGTTTCACCTGCGTCGACGGCGAACGGAGGACGACGGGAGGGTTTGGGAGTGCGAGCGAAAGCTCTGGCGGCGGGGCTTAGTCTCGGGCTAGGGTTTGGGGAAAATGACGGCGACGGCGACGACGACGATGATAGCATCCTCATGGGAAGTAATGGAGGTGCTCTACACCTGAGCATTTGAGAGGCAGTGTTCGCATACGGCGCTCCCTATGGACTTGAAGCAGGACCCTCACATTATGATTATTCCTATGACTCTAAGGAAAGAGCCAATTTACAATTATACCCTTCGAGTAATTTATTCGCAAGACCGCTTTTTTTTTTTTTTTTTTTTTTTTTCCTTTTTTTTAAAGTGAAAATATATCCAAAAACATGAAATGTAAATAAAGTCATCGAGTCACACATATAACCCCACCAATTCTTTCAGTAAATTTTAATGAGATGTGTAAGGACAATTAAGACGTAACAAACTTCACAAATACAATATATCTAAAAATGTATGCTAAAAATAAACACATGCATGACTCTTTAATATTAAATCCTCTAAAGTAGATGAAAATGATACTTTAATTATATTCAAAGATATTTAACATATTTTTTCGATTTAATATTACTATGATCTTTTGCTGAAAAAAATAGTACAATGACCTTATTTCATTTATTAGAAATGACGTTTTTACTCATGGTCTCGGTACCCGTATCGTAAGTATCAACTCCATAAGAGTGGATATGTGGGATAATATATAAATATAAGGGTTAAGATTAACCATCATACGGGATAATATATATATTTATATTTATATATACATAATTTGTGCTTTTAGTGTTTTAATGTTTTAATTTTTTAATGAATTTATTTATAGTTTTATATATATTAGATTTGTTTTTAAGATTTTATTTTTATTTTCAATTATATTTATGATTATGTTGTCAATTTTTGTGAAAGCTTTTAATGATATTTGTTTTGAGTTTTTTTTTTTTTAATTCTTAATGGGTAAATAGGTAGTATATGAGTATAGCACTCTCAGTGGAGATTACCCGCACCCGTATTAAATTAGGCGAATATGAGGGTAAAAAAATGACGAATATGAGAATGAGGGAACAAGGAAGCATACCCACTCCCGTTCCCCATTGAAATGAATCTGCCTAATCATGGATGTTTTTGAAAATATCTAAAAAATATATAAAATGATCATGAAACTCCTCAAACATAGTACAATTAACACATTCATTTTATCCGGAGTTTATTTTTATGATCTTTTTTTTTTTTTTTTGGTTTTTTGTTCTATTCCGTCTGGCCGTGATCTTCTATGTACTGTTTGTTAGAAATTACTTAATGATCTAAACATGCTACCAACAATCCTTAATAGCAATTAGATCAAATGTGGAATAAAATTTGGATCGAAAACATACCTCTCGCCATTGCCGTTTCAATTCACAGAGTTATGGGTAAGTGTTTTTTTTGGGTTTATGGTTCTTCTAAACCCTCACTCTCTCTCGTTAGATGGTGTAATTCGATTCTAAATGAGAAAGCAGGCTTAGGGTACCAAAACCGAGTTGTTACGTCATTTTTTATAGATTCTTTTCATCAAAGAATCATTATCAGACGCATACGTTAATGGGCGAGAATCTAGGAACGGTTACGAATGTTCCTAAACAATTGAAATAATATGGACCACATAATGGATATGTTCCAATTGTTATCAAAATCTTTGAATTTCGAAAATCTGTTCGGAAAATCTGGAAACGGAAAAAATCCAACCGAAACTGAAAAAATCAACACTATTTTCTTTTAAATATCTTCCCTCTGGTATTTTGGCGTCCTTCATGTGTTTTTTTCTCCCTTCCTGTCTAAACTCAATTATTACAAAAAATAATAATAATAAATAAAGAAAAAGACAACCCAAATATTGAAAACAGACACGCGCACACAAAACATAGGAAGAAGACAGACCAAATTGCTAGAAGAGAATAAATGTCAAAAATATAAATATAGTTTTTGAATATAAAATCATCATTGTACATCTTAGCTTTAACTTTTTCTTTTTAACTGCTTCTGGGAATTTAAGTATTCACATTAGAAACCTAGAAAGTCCCGGGAACGTTACTGGAAGCAATCATAGTACTGTTAATTCAATTTGACTAAAAGACGTGTGTAACTTTTCCTTTGGTTCGGGTCTACTTATCTTATTATTTTAACTATATATATATAGATATACATGTCTACTTTTCCTCGAATGGTATATTCACTTTTCTTTTTAACTTTATTATTTACCTTTTGTTTAGTTGTTGGAAAAGTGGAACCATGTGTGATTTTTGTAGAGAAATTTTCAACTCTTTAGACAAATGTTGCGCAAGCATCTCTAGACAAAGTTTCAAAGGTTAAAAACTAGTTCATATTGAGAGGGAGAAAATAAATTGGCTTGATGTTTAAGGTTTAGCCCTTTGTTCTTTAAAATCTAAAGCATTTTCGAAAACTGAAATTTCATACGACGATCTCAAATTATATATATACTCGTGTTTTACTTTAAAATTTAAAATTTTATATCAATTGAACGCCATTTTGTAACATTTGATTAATTTTGAGAAAATTTCATTATAAAAAAAAAAAAAAAAAAAGTTTAGAAGACACCTTACCAATATTAGTAAAAATTCATATGGTAAAAACTAAAAACATCAGAAACTCTTTTATTTTTTAGTCATGAATTAATTATCGATATTACATAATTGTATGCAATTTGAAATAGATTAATAGAAGAATAATAGAATGATGTGATCACTTCCTAGTGTTAATGTCTGTAATTAATCTATCTATATTTCTGTACGAAACTCAGCTGGTGGTTAAATAATTAGCCATAAAATAGATTATTTTTTTTCTACTTTAATATAATAAATACAGTGAGGGTATGTGAAAGTTCAAACTTGGAAAGAAAGGTTGATATTCTTTATTACAACATGGTTGTATTTTTTTAGAAAAAGAAAAGTCAAATAATGTTAAAGTGATCTGTCTCGCCCATGGGGTTCACTAATTGCCGTTTTATCACTATTTCGACTGTCATGAAAAAGATAGCAAACATAATGATAAAGGATATGCAACTTTTCAAAAAGATTATACCAAGAAAACTTATCAAAAAGATTTCTAGAAGGAGAATAGGAGATATTAATACTAATAGCCATCTGGTTTTTTTAAACAAAAACAAATTAAAAAAAAAAAAAAAAAACCTTCTTTTTGTTAGAAACAGTATGTATCCGAATTCAAACATAATATTCCCTTTCTATTTGTTGAACGAGATAATAGCTATCTGGCCATTTTAAGGAGGCCAAAAAAAAAAAAAAAGAACATTTGTTTTTCTGTTGTTAGAAATGCTATTTATGTGAATTCAAACATAATATTCCCTTTCTATTTTATTCTGTTCCTGCTCTACGTTAATTTTTCAGAATTTATACATATTTTGTAATTCATTACTTTTTACAAATTTTTTTTTTTTTTTTTACTTAGAGATGGTGATTTGAATTTCAATCATTTATAATGGAGTCAAATATTAAATTACCGTAAGATTAGACTAGGTTATATTATGCTTGTAATTACAAAAATGTTTATGAATTTGGAAAAAAAAAATATGAGAGATCAAGAATTATTGAGAGCAACCTTAGAAGTAACATTATATGTCCGGGAATGAAATTCCAATTAAAAAATGTTTTGGGTGCCCTATAAGTGTGATATATAGTATCAAGAATAATAATAAAAAGTGAATTTACGTTTTCTTTACTTTTGTTTGTTTGTTTATTTATTTTTCTGATCCAAAGACGGCATGATTTGGCGTATTTATTATTTGACATCTATAAATTGAAATTTAAAAAACTTTCAATAAATTAAATAACTTCCTGAACCCCATAATTGTTAATCACACAATATAAATTATATACTCATAATTATCAAATATAACGTGTCCAACTTGAAATTTCTTTGCGGCCGTTGGCTGCAACTTACAAGTGAACAACAGGGACAACTTGAGCCGTTGATATATAATTTTCTTTATATATATATATATATATATATATATATATATATTTCTCAATTTTAATGGAGAGACTGTGGTAGAGTCTCTCCCAAATAACTCTACCGATAGAGTCATTTTTTAATCGTTAGATTTAATCGAACGGTTGACATATCAGGGGTGTACCATTTTATCATATACCTTACTTCACATAATCTTCTCACCAAAGTCTTCTTCATCGCCGGTGATCTTCCGGCCACCAACGACGGATGCCGGCACTCACCCTAATGCCGGCAACCCACTTCCGCCCCTCCAGCCCTGGACGCCCTCCGCCGGCCGCCGACTATTTTCTCTCTCTTCTCTTCTCTCTCTTCCCCCCTCTTTCTCTTCTCCTCTCTACCACTGCCTCCCACCCCGGGCCCCCCACACCGCCCCAGCCCGGCTGACTGACCGCTGGTGAACTCCCTCTCTCTCTTCCCCTTTCTTTCTCTTATCTCTCTCTCTCTTCCCCTTTATCTCTCTTCTCCTCTCTCCGCCACCCCCCACCCCCGGTCCCCAGCCAGCCCCCCGTGCGCCCCCCTCCCCCGACGGCCCCCTCTTTCTCTTCCCCCTTCTCTCTCCTTTCCTCTCTTCTCTCTCTCTTCCTCTTCTCTCTCTTCGGGGCCGACGCAATGATGAACCGGGGGGGTGCCGGAGGGGCGGGGGGGTGGGGGGAGGCGGGGGAGGGGGCGTACCGGGGGGCTGGCTGGGGACAGGGGTGGGGGGCGGCGGGAGAGAGGAGAAGAGAGAGAAAGGGGAAGAAAGAGGGGAAAAGAGAGAGAAGAGAGAGAAAGAGGAAGAAAGAGGGGAAAAGAGAGAGAAGAGAAGAGAGAGAGGGGGAGAGAGAGAGGGAGGTCCCGGCCCGGGGCTAGGGCTTATGGTGGGGACCCGGGGGTGGGGGGCGGGGGAGAGAGAGAGGAGGGAAAAGAGAGGAGAAGAGAAAGAAAATAGCCACCGGCCGACTGAGGGCGTCCGGGGGGCTGGAGGTGGATCACCGGTATTGGGGTGAGTCGCCAGCGTCCGTCGTCGGTGGCCGGAAAATCACCGGCGATGGAGAAGACTTTGGGTGGGAAGGATTATGTGAGATAAGTCTATGATAATAATGATACACCCCTAATATGTCAACCATTCGATTAAATCTCATGATTAAAAAAATGATTTATCGATAGAGTTATTTGAGAAAGGCTATCTGACAGTCTCTCCCGTATTAATATATATGTACAAGTATATATGTGTATATATTCATAAGGGCACATGTATGATGCACAAAAAACTGTGAAGCGAGGATTCCGGCTCAGATGGAAAATTAATTTCTATAGAAAATGTGGCCCACTGACAGCACTAAGTGACAAATAAGAATATGACATTTGGAACTTTGCCTTGAAATTTTCGATTAAATTGGCCCGTTGGCTGTTGCTTGTGTTATGTTCTATTTTATTATTTATAAAGGTCAAAATTGATTGCCCAATCATTTTCTTTATGGAAAAAATATGTATCTATTGTGGACCACTTTTAAATTATAGTTTTTATTAAGGATCAGCAGCTTTTATTACATGGAAAAAAAAAAAAAAAAAAGAGTACGAATGGGTTGGGTTCGATGTATGTGGAAGAATGGGTTTGCATTTATGATCTGCTTTTTGGTTGTTGTTGGAGTCTTTCAAGTTTTCCTGTTGGATTACACAAATATTAGGAGGTATGGGTCTGATGCGTCCACGTGGAGCGATCACGACAGTACGAATCCAAAATTTTCATATTCGTTTTGGATCCCTTATTACATCAAAAATGTTGATTCAAATGTAAATTTGAATGGTGTATTTGACTGAAATGTATGTTTAGATTTTTTTTTGTTAGATGTAATATTTAAATAGTATAAATTAAAAAAAAAGTGAGTGTGATAAGATTTTGAAAATGTGAAAATTTAATATTTGTATTTGAGTCTAATAATTGTGAAATAATATAACGTTTAAATATTTTTGGTCTAATAATGTGTAAGTAATTGCATATTAAAGTATAAATACTATAGTTAAATCAATACCAAATTGAAAATGTCATCCAAACCGAATGTTTAATGTTCACATTTTGAAAAACATTTTTAAGTTAAAAAAATTGTTAGTGTTTCGTTTGGAGACAACAATTTAATTTTATGGTTGTAATTTTCTTCTTTTCATTCTTTTTTACTCCATAATTTTTTTCTTAAAAAATATAGTTATGTGGTGTCCTCATACTCCATATTCACTGTCTATTTGGAATTGAAGGGAACAATATTAGACCTTGACTCATTCTCTCACGAAGCTCGACTTAAAGTAACCCAATCCATTACAAGTCCATAATTTTTATATACAATGCCACTATAAAGGCTAAACCTTAAAGTCAGAATATAGGCATTCGAACTTTAGTACTGAAACTATAGGAGATCTAAAAAAGACATCTACATGGTCGTTACGCTGTGTCGGTAATGGTTTTCTCAATAGTTTTTGATCCTATTATAGTTCAAAAATTTCAACGGAGTCTTTAATCAAAAGTGGAAAGACGGTGAATTGATCAATATGCTCTTTCATGCATTTTATTTTTTTCTTTTATCAGTTTCACTTGCGCCCTTTGAAGTATATAGTGTCATTTTTATTTTACCTCACAAAATTAAAAAGCTATCACTTTATGCTTAGATTTATAATTAGTAACACTTAATCTCCTTTATTAGAATTTCTCCAAAAACATATATAAAAAAAAAAAAAGAGAAGAGAAGAACAGTGTAGTAACATGGTCATTTTGTCAGAATTCTCATTAAAAACAAATAGAGAAATACAAATGTGATCGCGTTTAATCCTATATATTTTTTAAAATTTGTTTTCAACATGAATTCTAACCATGGGAATTACGTGAGGTTAATTCAAGATTTGAAAGGAACTATGATTTACTTGGAATCACCTTCTGTAGATTGTTTTCAGCTCATTGAATTCAAAAGAAAACTCTAATATAGCGCTTAATTATTAGAAAACTTGAACAACATTTTTGTTTCATTAAGCTCTTTATTTTATTCCTCAATAGTCTCAGTAAACACTTTAGTACAATTTTATTTTATTTTTTTTAAGGAAATTTAAGTACGATTTTAAACATTCATTGAAAAGGAATTTTTTAATATTTATCTTTTTTACTTCTCTTCTTCAATTATTGAAAAGCATGCACAAAAATAACGGGGCAAGAGTTGAGATACTTCAAATTACTTTATGAGTTTATACCTGAGAAGGGAAAGTGGCGTAAAGACCTTAAAATACAAACTTAAAAAAAAAAAAAAAAAAAAAAAAAGGTGGACAATAAGGGGATATGCATGAACCATGTTAATAAATAAACAAACATGTTTGAGCAACCTTCGTACACCAAAAGCCAATACAAAACAATATTCATTATTGTACTAAACAAGTTTACTTTGCCAGAAGGGATTACTTAAAAAAACAAAAAAATTAAAAATTAAAAATTAAAAAAAAATTAAAAAATAAAACAAAAAAACACACGTAAGGCTTGCGTCACCACAAAACGTCATCCCAAGCGATGTGTGAATTTAAGTGGAATTTTCCTTTCCAACCTTTTAAATCACGCCCTCTCCTTCCTTACATCTTCCATTGAGTTGCTTCTCTCTTTCCTCTAAGCCCTGACCAAAGAAAATATATTTCATGACCGCCTAGAAACCCTATCCTTTTTCAATCTCATCCCTTTCTCTTTCTCACCCACCATATTTGTGCACCTGTCCACCCATTATATATAAGTACTATATATACACACACACTACAAATTCTATATCCAAATCAGCAAATATAACTTCTCTTTTTAAATACATAGAAATGGGTACAAGTAGTATTACTTGGCCTGATCAGAATCTATCAAAAAAACTGATCAGCGGGTTGGTTCAGGGCCAGGATTGGGCGGCCCAGCTTCAGGGTCTTCTACACAAGCCCGTCGGAGAACATGGGTGGTCGGTGTCGGTCGCCGGAGAACTCGCCGGCAAGATCTTGAACTCCTTCACCGAGATTCTCTCTGTGCTCATGAGCAGTACTACTACTGCCACGAATTCTAATCATGTTCTTCAGTGCAGCAACGGCTCCGATGTACTTAATCTAGGCGAGGCGGCTTCTGATCAGATCAACGGCCCTGATGAGCCGGCCTCCCATGTAGACCTCCACTCACAATGCGGCGATCGGAGCTCGGAAGACTCCGGCGAGATCAGTACTAAGAAGAGGTCGGCTTTGAAAGATCGGAGAGGGTGTTACAAGAGAAGGTATACTCATTTATATATATATATATATATGTAAATACTTTTTTTTTTCCTGATCCACACCATATGTTTGTTTTGGATGAGATTTTTTTTTTTCTCGTTGTCAATTATTGCAACACCAAAATGCTTTTGTCATTTATTATGGTGTATAGTGCGGTTATTGTCATTTCATGAAAATAGAAAATAGAAAAAAAAAAAAAAAAAAAAGAGTCCAAAAACCCCACTTATCTTGCGAGTATATATGAATTAAACCACGTGGATAATGTGTATTTGTGATATAATTTGCACAGAAACTGATGGAACAAAAAAAATGGTGTCCCATTTATTTATTTATTTATTTATTTTTGGGGTTGAGCAGAAAGAGCTCCCAATCGTGGACTAAAGTGACACACAAAATAGAAGATGGCCAGGCCTGGAGAAAGTACGGCCAAAAGGAAATCCTCAATGCTAAATACCCAAGGTTAATATTTTTTATTTACCTCCTAATTATTATTATTATTTGTTTCTTTACTAATATTTTAACTGTTCATTAATTTGATTCTGAATATGAAACCGCTGAAATTAAAAAGCTAAAAACACATGACATAGGAAAAAGATGGGAATCTTTTGCATATTCACTCTAGCAACTTGTGTTTAAATTAAATTTTTGATCTATTTAGCTGCAAAAAAAATATGATCAGAAGAACACAAACACATGGGTAAAGTTAGAAGAAGGAATTGAGGTCCCATACTCCAAAAGTGGAGATAATATATATATATATATATATATATATATTTATTTATGTCTCTCTCTCTCTCTATATATATATATATGTATATATCGTACAACAATTATTATAAAATGGGGGAAGAATAATGAATTGGGAAGAACAAGAAAACTCGTGGTCTGACCATGGATATCAAGAAATGGCAAATGAATTTGCTTTTGGTACTGATTAACAAAAAGTTTTTTTGATTCATTATTTTGTGATTGATTGGCAACAGGGCTTACTTTAGATGCACCCGGAAGCACGACCAAGGTTGCCGGGCAATCAAACAAGTCCAACAGATCCAAGACAACCCAAAACTGTACCAGACAACCTATATTGGCCACCACACGTGCAAGAACATTCTCAAAGCACCCCAAATGATCATTTCTGACTACGAACATCCTTGGAATTCTGCTAATAATTACAACGTTGTTGCTGGTTCTCATGATCACCTCAATATCAGCCCAGACAACTCAAAATCTGCAGCCAAAGAAGATCAGATAGTCAAGGAAGAAGCGCCAAGTGATCATGATCAAGACAACGCTTCATTCGACACTACTCGTGACGAGAACAGTGATTCTCTGTGGCCTAACGAGTTTAAGGATCTCGAGCTATCCGATCCTTCGATAGGTTTGCTGTCGCTGACGAAGAACGTCGCGGCGTCCGACAATGATCACAACGATGTTGTTTCCGTCATGTTCTCGTTTCAGGTCGATCAGAGAACAAGTTATACTTCTGATGATCATGATTTGGAAATGGACGACTTTGTGGTGAATTCTACAAATTTTCGTGACATACCGTTTGATGAAATTGAGTTTTCTGTATGAAATTGGTGTGGAGATTGTTATTGAAGATCGAGTACTTGCTAGAGTAGCTAGCGTAACTTACTTTGTGTAATTTTTGACATCGTCTTTGTCATTGTAAACTTTTTCCGCAACTTGTGATATAATGTCCCGATGAGAATAATAACATGAGATGTTGATTTCTCACACACACTTTCAATTTGCTACTTCTAATATGGTTATGGTGTTAACACGACCTCGATTGACTATAAATTGTAAGAGGAAAGTGTCTCTAAATCGGGAATCATAGTTAAAATTCAAAACGGAAATACATTCACATACATCATATTAGTTCATTTGAAGATTAGAGCTTGATATTTAATATTGGATTCAGTTAAAATTCAGGAAGCGTTATAGTCTATATTGAAGTCACGTTAATGTTTGGGAAGAAACTTGGGGATATTTTCAGTTTTACACCTTATCTTGTGCAAAGAGCCTAGTAAAAGTAGCATGGCTTAAGTTGAAGTACAAGATAAGATTAGAGCTTAGTACAAGATAAGATTACAGCACGATATTTAATATTAGATTTAATTAAAATTGAGGAAACGCGCCAATATTGAAGTCACATTAATTTTGGGGTAGCAACTTGGGGATATTTTCAGTTTTGCACCTTATCTTGTCCAAAGAGCTTAGTGCAAGTAGCATTCAATTTCCACAACTACATGTGACAGGGGCTATCAATAATCTTGATATATATATATAATTGGTCCTCGTTTTGCATGTAAAACACATGCTTTTTTTCTTTTTTTTTTTTTAGTTGTACCCTAAACTTGGCCAAAAACTTCAATAATTTCACACACAAAAACTAATCTTTATAACTATACACTAACCTTAATATTAATAGATGATGATCACTTGAATGCGGCTAATTAGTGAGCATTTAGTGGGACAGTTGTGCGTCGGTCAAGAAGTCCTTTGGGACAAGTACAGTAAAACGAGATCTGAGTACTACTGGAGATATTGGAGAGAACATATATTGACGTCTCTGCAACAATATGTACACATGACTTCATCTCTCATGAACACAAATCTAAAACGGCTAAGTAGGCCCAACCAATGAGTTCTTTTGTTGTTTAGGATATATATATACGGGATGAGTTGCTATCTATCACCTTTATAAAACGCTGATTTTTTTTTTTTTTTTTGTGAGATATTATGATAACTAGATATTTTTAATATAACATTTTTCAATAATATTATTAATATCTAAATCATATTATATAATAAGTTTTTAAATAAAAAATTATATATAAATATACTAATTGTTATAAATTTTTAAATAAAAAGTTATACTGAATACAAGATATTTTCTATAAATGTATATATATATATATATATATATATATTTATAAGAAGTGTTATTTAGATATTGTTGTGGTTACAAATATTATGATCTTCAACTTGCGACTCCAAGGAATTCATATATCCATCATTCTCTAGTCATAAGGAAAAAACATCACTCTCATGTCTGATTTTGAGGTATCAACTAACGACTAGTTATTTGTAATATATTTGCCTCGTTGTTTAAAAAATTTGGAGATATTTTTACTTGAATTTATTATACTTTAACATTTGAGTTCATTATTAATTAGATACTACTTGAATATCAAAAACTGAATTAAGGAATCTCACAGCAATTGGGAAAGCTCTAAACCACATCTTACGACATAATGAGAAACTGAAGAAATTATAAAATCAACATTACAGCTGTATATTTTCAGTATTAAATATAAAAGCCAACTTCTCACAGGGCCGGCAAAACAGTGCTTCTACACAGCAACCAGAACGTGCAAATATAAATATATATGTATATGTATGTATGTGTATGATGTCAAAAGAGACCACTCCATGCATATGATACCAAAAAAAAAAAAAAAAAAGGTTAAATAATTGAGTTACAGATATCCTAAAAAAACATCGATGTTAATTAATCCTACTAGCTAGCTACAAAATATACCAACCAAATTAAAACCACAATAAATGTACCTGCACAAGAAACAGTACTCTAGTTACCCCTATACATTTCCTCCACAAAAGATGTCTTACATTTTCATGTACTATTTTTCTGAACATTTTTATTTATTTATTTTTCTTTTGGGATCAATCAATATTAAAGAAAAAAGAAAGAAATAAAATAAAATAAATCACAGCTTATTATTCCATGAGAAGATCAGTTAACTTAACTACAACATTAATGACTAACACAATCTTAATTAATCAGCCATTTTTTTTGGTTCCCTTAATGTCATGCTTATCTTCGACTGAATTAGGGAACAAAAAATCCATGCTGTTGCTAGTACTGCAGCTGCCACAATTAAACATTGCATCCGCCAGATCGACCACGGGGAATTCGTGAACCGCCTGATCTTTATTGTACCGCACCGCACTCGATGTGCCTGCACCGGAACTAGTACCGGTACCGTGGCCAATCGGCGGGCTGAATTCCATAGAAAGCCAACTCCGTAGAGGAACAGATGAAGTAGTAGTGATATTGGACATTAGGGGCTCAGCAGAAGTTGTAGTGCTGGTGATGGTACTCACGGCCAAAGTTTGTGTCATGCCTTGTGATAAAATTACCGCCTGTGACGGTAGCATGGACGGAGCCGTGGCCGACATGTGACACGTGTGGTGGCCCCGGTACATGACTTCGAAGGTGTAGGGATCGTGATCGAGCCGCTGGACTTGTTTCTTGGCGGCGCAATTGTAGAGCTTCTGGTGGGTGCACCTGTAGTAACCCCTGGAAAAACCATGCCCAATATGATAAAATTTAGGGCGCAATTTGTGTTTGTTGTAGAAATATTATTATCAAGTGGACTTTGACGTTGGAATAGTCGAAGTTTCTCTCAAGTCAATGCCATGTTATTGCGGTGCGGAGAAAATTCGATTAGAATGTACACCATAAATATTCAATTTGACTTTAATAATAATAATAATATATCACATCAATTAAAATATTTTAATTAATATAAATCTTTAAATTATTAATATTGATATTTTTTATTGATATAACAAAATATCATCAGAGATACATAAAAGAGAATAATGAGAAACCAAGGGAGTCAGGTCCACAAATTTTCTAGTTCTTAACACTATATTATTGCCATCTATTTCTCAATACTTGCTTTCAATTTTGGGATGTGATTTGGACTTGGTCAAATGATGGTCGCCGGTCTAGTCTTACACTTTATAACGTAAAAAAAGCTTCTATGAAAACGAAGAAGATATACACATATATATATATACTATATAACATATATATGTGCGTGTGTGTGAACGTGTTATTTATAAATGAGCAATTTAATATCTTCGACAACTACATGTGCACTAATTAGCGTAAAGCTAGATTGAAATGAAATTATGGCCCAATTTACACTTTGCACTCGTTGAATTGATCAATTATGTTTTCATTTTTTCCAAGGAACCATTTATATTTTCTATTCTGACTGTTGATTTAAATTTTTTTTTTTTTTTGGCTAGCAGGAAATTTCCTTGTGGAATAAAAAGTGAATAATGTTATAATTATAGTCAAATATTCAATGGTATGTATACCTAGGGAACTTTTTTTCTTTTTTTTTTTTTGGGATAAGATATACCTAGGGAACCTTGAGCCCATGATCTCCTTCTGGCCATATTTTCGCCAGGTGTAACCATCTTCCGGTGGGATTTCAGTATTTCCAATCTGTGGAGCAGCCATCTTCACTATTCGAGTCTCACCATCGTCCTTCCTGTTTATATTTATATATAACATTTATATATATATATATTTCAATATTATCACTAATAATAAATAATAAATATAATAATAGATAACAAATAAAATAATAAATAATAAATAAGCAATAAGCAATATATATTTGAATCAAAGGGTCAGAGTAGTGCCAAATCTAGTGGACTGAAAGTTACGTTTACATCGATTTGTGGAATACTTTTTTCTAACAAGAAGGTTTCTCGTTATTGCTTTCTTCTTTCCATACATTTTCCAATTTCCTTTTTGTACTTTATTATTACAGGTTGACATCAACAGTATTACCATGTCCCACATCCCTTTAAAGACCAATTCCAAACAAAATTTAATCTCATCACAAGAATGTTTTCTAGCTAATTAACTAGGTTTGACAGAACATAATTCAAAGAACAATAAGCAAAAAATATAGATCATGGTACTATAAGCAGGGCACTATTAATGAAAACTCTCTGGTTCAAAAGAACAAAAATTAAATTGTTGATATTTCTGTTGTTTGTTAAATTCGAAATCTAATTTTAAGCGTGACTAATTTTGAACAAAGCTATTTTGAATTCCGGATTCATACCTTTTTCGCGGTCTTTGTGATGAAGAAGATGATGAACTAGGGGCATTGCCAAGAACTGAAACATCCATTGCCAAGTGTCCAATACTTGAGGCCAGAAGCTGAGCACTGCCCATCTTATTTTCGGACATGTCTTGATGAGTCATGGCGATTGCCTGGTCAGCGTAACAATTATTGGACCTCAGCCATTCATGCAAACTGGCATCATTGACAACATTCCGAGGCTGCCTCATTTCCTGCATGATCTGATCATGATCACCACGCAGCCTGTCCCTCGCGTCACCGAAGGCCTTAATGATCTCGTCGCAGCAGCTCGAGAGCACGCTAGACTCCCTCGCCAATTTCTCGAGGTTCGACTCTAGCTCCTTAGCTAACTTACATCCATGGCGGATTAAAGGTATTGCATCACCATAATCCTCCATGGTTTCGGGGTGTTTTTGCTTGTTTGTCTTGGGTTTGAACATGGTACGCAAAGAGAGAATTCAAAAGGGGTTTGCGTGAAAACTTATAAAAAGGGTATATTAGCGTTTTAATTTCTATGATATATATATATATATATATATGTAAATGTATATGTACCTGTGTGGTTATGTTTAATGTTGTGTTAGATCAAGACAAGAAAAGGGAAAATTGTTGAAGGGTATTATATATAACTAAAAGGTTTAAGGTTTTACACGGTAAAATCAAGGAAGAAGAGGGAAAATGGAGGAAAAGGGGACTAAGTCACGGTCCACTTAGGATTTCAACATTCCTCATTTTTTTTTTTTTTAAAGTCTAGAAGAAGACCTCCCCCCGTGGAAATGAAAACTATTTAGTTGGACCCCTCAATGAGAATTCCTGAGCTTTGAAAATATGACCAATATATATAGAAAGAGATTATTTTAACATGCTTCTTCCTCGTTCTGTTGAATTAGATTCTCATATTTTGAACTTCTCATTTTGTTTTTTATCATTTTTTTTCTTTACGTTAAAAATTATACTTTTACCGTATCAATTAATACCATTAATTTTTTATACGATTGGATATGAATCTATATCATACGTTATAAATTTTTAATATGGATATATATTCACATATTAAAACGTTAAAATGTTAATTTAAGGATTAAAATAATAGTATTTAACGATAAAACAAAAATACGAGGGTTTTTTTACTCGAATTTTTTAAGATGTTAAAAGCTAGCCCTAACCCGACGTCGTGAAATTATGAACTGTGACCATCCTGGTCATCACTTGTGTGACAAGAATTGGACGCAGCCAATCGCAGCATGGTCAAGATTTTGTTGGTCCAATTGAAAGTATTTGGTCACTCCCTAATGTGTTTTTGCCTCTTTACCCAAAAAATAATAATAATAATAATAATAATAATAAAAACAATAATAATCAAAAGGGTTTTTTCCTCCGTCTTTGTATGGTGATTTATAAGATTATCTCTCAAAAAACACATATTTATACTTAATCCCATATATAATAGCTTTACTGTTTTTGATCTCCAATTATATAAGTATAGAAGATCAAAAGTCTTATCAAATTAAAAAATAAAAAATAAAAATAAAAACTGTAAACATGTCATTGAGAAGTTGTTTTAACAATTTTCACGTTGTTATATTTGGTCATGAAAATATTTTGGGCTACAATTGTCTGTAAGTAGGGAGGGGGGGAAAAGTACAGGTTACGTCACACTTTATACTTCCTGGAAATTCATGGAACTCATAAGAAGACAAAGAAAAGTGCTCTTTTTTGGTAATATTTCTCACATAAGTAATCAGAGACTAACATTATATTATTTTCATCGCTATTTGTGAGGTTGAGAATGAATTTTCAAGTAGTTAACAAGAGCAATAGAAATATTAAAGCTTTAAAGATCCCTATTTTCTGTTCAGTGTTATACTTATACTTGTTTATGCTTATGACTCTATTTAATTAATTTTCTGAATAACTTGTGAGGTATATATAGCAAAGGAATGAAAAGGAACTTGCGTACAAAATGGGATGATTGTTTTCGGTTTATTGGGATCGGTTTCTAAGAGTGTTTAAATAATTTTTTTCGCTAAATAAAAAAATGCTTAAATGAATGTCAAAAAATAACTTTGATTTTTGATAAAAGCTTCCAATTAAAATCACAAACCGTCTATATGACATGATTTCTCAGAATTTGTTTCGGTCAAAAATTACTTCTGAAAGTGTTTTGATGGTTTATGAAATGAGTTTTGATTCTACTTAAGAACTTTCCATTAAAATCACAAAATGTGACTTCTTAAAAAAACTTTTCAAAATCAATTTTGAAACTTGTATCGGAAGTACAATAACATATTCATCATAATATTTTTATTGCTTATTGAAAATTTTAAAACATTATTTTATCCATTAAGTTCTTTTTAAAATACGGTTCTAAATACTTATTAAAAAACCACAACTTTTACTTTTCTATCTTCTACTATCTAAAAAATCAAATGCTCTTCTAATTGGGTCCAAAATGTGACTTCTCAAAGAATATAGCCCTTTAAAATAATTACACAAGAAGTCTATTTTTAAGACTCCATTTTAAAATATGTTCATTTTTTGATAATATTACATAAATGTCCATTTTTTTTTTCAAAAAACAACCATTTATAGTACTCATTTTGCCCATTTACTATATTTAACATCATCTCATCATAATTAATGTTTCTTTTTCCTTATTTGTTCATCATTGTTGTATCTTTATGTTAATGATTAATTCTTAATATAATGATTTTTGTTAGTAAGATTTAGGTTTCTTAAAAACATTTTTTTTTGTGTGTGTATGATTTACGTTTTTATAATAATTATAATATTATTATGATAAATTATTTATTTATTATTATTAGAATTGTTTTAATAGTTTTAAATATCATATGAAATTGCTTATTTCTTTATGATAATTATCATATCATTATGATATATTTTTTAAATGTCATATGTTTTTTTTTTCTCTTTATGATTACTATATCAATATGATAGTTTTTCCTTATAATAATAATTATATCATTATAGTGTCTTTTTTTTTTTGTATTTTAAAGTGTTTAATATTCATGTTCCGTATAATATCCTTTTGATTTTCCTTATATATTCGTTGTGAATTTTATCTTAATGACCAATTATTATGATTGCTTTTCATTTACAATACAACTAATATGTGTTATGATCCTTTTTTCTTTATAATGAATCAAGTAAAATGATTTTTTTTTTTTCCTTTTATAAAAGATTTGCTTAGTTTGACATTTTGTTAGAGATTTTTTCTTTCCTTTTTTTTAAATCAATTTTTTGTTTGTTTATATTCAATTGTTGATGAAAATGTCAAAGGGTAATGTGGTCTTTATAAATATCAAATTAGACATTTCTATAAATGAAAGAAAAATTGGACATATTTTAAATCATAGTCTTTATTTTAGACATTCATGTAAATAACCTTATATATTTTTTAATAGACTTTAAAACTTCCGATCAAAATTTCAATAAGATTATAAATCAATTCTAACATTTCTAATACTCAGAAAAGATATAAAAACCTTTTACCTGTTAAGTTCTTTTAAAGTATGGTTCTAAATGCTTACTGAGGAACGCAATTTTTACCATTTTTTTAACTTACTAAAAACGAAAACAAAAATTATGCCAAATGTTATCTTGAAATTTAAAGCACTAATTTTCGGAGGAAATGCATATTTTTGGAGAAGAAAGAGCACATTTTTGTGTACAAAGGAAAAAAGAAATGGAGGTTTTATGATAGGACCTTCTATTATATGTTATAAATAGGAATTGCTATTCTTATCGTTGAATTAATATTGTAACAGTCTGATATATAATTTGACTAGTTATGTAAATTTTTAATATGCACACTAATTAGATTATTAAAAAAATTAATTTGATGGCTAACAAACAATTTATATCGATTGTGCAAAATAGGTGGCTCAAAAATAAAGTTTCACAGGAGATCAAGGGACCAAGGTGTGTTTGTGTATGTGTGTGTCTGTCTCTATATATATATACATAGACATGAAAAGTGTTAATTTTAATTTTAATTTTTGAGTATTAACCTATCTAATATATAAATTGTTATTTTTTTTTATTGATAAATGTTTAAAATATTATCATATTAATTGATTATATTTATTAATAAATAAATAATAAATATATATATATATGGCACGTGGTTGGCAACTCCGCATGTAGATGGGCGCAGATATTTCATCGGATTTGTTGAACTGGAGTTAATACAACCTCACTAGTCGTTCGTTCAAAGCCCAATCTGAATCTGGTCAGGCTTATTTGTTGAAGCCCATTTCTGTTTGCAGAAGGTTGAATGAACCGAAACTAGTCGTTTGAACGTCTTTCATTTTGTAGGAAAATGGATTTTTTTTTTGTTGGCAAGAATTTTCTGGAACAATCTCTGCATCATCTTGTAAACAATAGCACACACATTACTCATTTTGTTAATATATGGCGTTCCAAACACGCACCAAATGTCTCAAAAAATTTCAATTACCGTAAATGAAGTATTTTGGTATAAATATCCTTGTGATAACTCGCTTTAGATTGAGCTCAGACAAGATGTCACAAATGGTTACCGTCAGTAATTATTGATGGGGTTAATTTCAATTTGTAATCTCTCAACAATAGTTGAATTATATTTTGATTACTAATTATTCAATTTATCAAGTTGTCTTAAATTAATCTTCAACTCATTTTACTATTAGAATCTCAATGACAAAAGACAAATGAGCACCATGTGTAATATAGTTGGAGCATTTTCAATAATAAATTTTGATATTTAGATTAAAAAAAGAAAAATCTCTAATGAAATATTATCTTTAATGTCAAGTTATTATATGTTACCACAAGGTCGAATTTAACAATTGAGTCTTATTGATTGGTGTATTATCATTACAGTATGTTAATTTTTAAATTATCTGAATGCTGAAAGTTCACTTTTATAAGTTCCAAACCATAAAAATAATAATAAGAAAAAGTGGATATAATATTAAAATAATAGTACATATTGAAGTATAAAGTAGAAGGATGTGAATTTTTTTTTTTTGTAACAAATAAAACATGGTCGTAGACAAATGCATTAGGGATAGTCTAAGAGTTCAACTTATTATTTTAGATACCAGATTGCTAAGAAGGAAATCATGAATTTAATTGAATATATATATATATATATATATATAAATAAGGTTGGTCTCCTATTCGGTATCGTAGTATCTGATAATGTAAACTTTAATTATTATGAATGTAAACTTCAGTTACTAGTAATGTGAATTCAAGCAAAAGGATTTAGTAATTGCATTACCGGATATCATACGGTACCGAATCCAAGACTTTATATGTATATATATAATGACTAACAACATGTTTGGTGCATGGGTTGGACTGTAATGTAATTCACTATTCACAGTTATTATCATAATTTTATAACTCAAATGTTAAATGTCCATAACTTTACATATGAAAGTCCAAATTGGCTTTTTTTTTTTAATAAATTATATAGAATTTCAAGACGAATGTAACAAGCTCCATTTTGATATTTTTTTCTAAACACATTTTTAAATCTTTACACTTTTTAATTCTAAACAATTTATTTTAAACCAAATCTACAATTTTAAAATTCAATTTAACTCTAATCAAAATAATTTAAAAATTCTAACTTACGCGAACCAATCAAACGATAACGACCGCTAGAGAAGTGGAAATGTGGTTGGCTTCATAAGCTACCAACTCCCACCTACGTACCGTCAAAATCCCACACCTACTCCCTCCCCCGAACACATTGCTCGTGCACCTAACATCTCCCCCATCAAATCACCACCCAACCATTGCCTCTTTGTTATTCTAGAGTCTTCTTCGGAACTACACCTTAACGTGTGTATAGTATACTTGTATATCTGCAATTTTTTTTCATTCAATTGGTATTTTTGCTTCCCTATATTGGAATTAATGAGTGTAATTTAACTCATTTTTTTTTCAGAATTGGGACAATCTTCGGAAATGAGAGCAAGGATCAAGACAAAGTCTTGTCCTCGAATTGTGGGCAAGACAGGGTTGGGAAAAACACACCACGTTTCGCCTCCATCTCGATATGTATATTTGTAATATTAAAATTAAAAATATATATATATGTGCTACAAATATTGTAAACACAATTAGTTCTTTTTGGAATTGTTACTCCGTTGTTAAGATTCGATTTATATATATATATATATATATATTCAGAACTTGGTTTGATTTGTGTAATTTTTGATTTTTGACTAAATTTATTATAACCATTATCGTTCTTGTATCAAGTTAATTTGAGATATTCGTGTGAATAACGTGTGAAAGTTGTTGTTTACTAACTATTACTAATTGATGAGAAACAGCAAATCCTTTAATTCAAGGATTCATCCGTGAAATTTTTATATAACTAAAAAAAAAAATGTATTTCTTATTACGACGATATTCACACCAAGACCATCGTGGTTCAACATTGAGGAGCTCTGCTAAAGAGACTCGTAAAAATAAGTAGACGAACGCAACATAGTCATACATATTAGTGGGACCGAGGTTTGTGTTTTGCGAGTCGGCTATCTTTGTGGAGCTCAAAAACCTTTTCAACCTCCAAGTCAATAATTTTAAGAAATTATCATAAATTAACGTGAATATTCAAAGTCCAAAAATTAATTTAACAATTAAAACTATAATTTCTTATAAAAATTAAAAAAAAATAAAAAAAATAATTCATATATCACATATCAAATAAATATAATTTTTTCAATACTTGGATATATAAATATTAATGTTTAAAAACAAATGACACCATACAGTATCAAAATCAAGGAGTGTAACTCTAGCACGGGGCACACAACTTTTAAAAAATATCCGCGTTAAAAAATTAAGTGGAAAATGTGTTCTAAATTTCTCTCCTTAAAAAATTAAAATAAAATTCAACATGCTAAAAGCATTATTTTAATAAAAAAAAAAAAAAAAAAGAAGAAGAGGTGAAACAGGCTCTAGTTTCCCTCCTATTAATTGCTTCTTAAACTCCTTCACAAACACCAAAACACAAACACGAGCAACAAACACAAACACCATGGACCTCCTCTTCCTAGAGAAGCTCCTCCTCTCCCTCTTCTTCTCCTTCCTTCTCGCCATCCTCATCTCGAGGCTACGCGGGAAGCGCTTCAAGCTCCCACCGGGCCCGTTCCCCGTCCCGGTCTTCGGCAACTGGCTGCAGGTCGGCGACGACCTCAACCACCGCAACCTCTCCGACCTCGCCCGGAAGTTCGGCGACGTCTTCCTCCTCCGCATGGGGCAGCGCAACCTGGTCGTCGTCTCCTCGCCGGAACTAGCCAAAGAAGTCCTCCACACGCAGGGCGTCGAGTTCGGCTCCCGCACGAGGAACGTCGTCTTCGACATCTTCACAGGGAAGGGACAGGACATGGTGTTCACCGTCTACGGCGAGCACTGGCGCAAGATGCGGCGGATCATGACCGTCCCTTTCTTCACCAACAAGGTGGTCCAGCAGTACCGCCTCGGGTGGGAGGACGAGGCCGCGAGGGTCGTGGACGAAGTCAGGAACATTCCGGAAGCTTCCACGTCCGGAATTGTCCTCAGGAGGAGGCTGCAGCTCATGATGTACAACAACATGTACCGGATCATGTTCGACCGGCGGTTCGAGAGCGAGCAGGACCCGCTTTTCGTCAAGCTGAGGGCGCTCAACGGCGAGCGGAGCCGCCTCGCGCAGAGCTTCGAGTACAACTACGGCGACTTCATCCCGATTCTGAGGCCATTCTTGAGGGGGTACTTGAAATTATGCAAGGAGGTTAAGGAGAAGAGGTTGAAGCTCTTCAAGGACTATTTTGTTGATGAGAGGAAGTAAGGATTTATTTAATTTAATCTAACTCAATTTAATTAATTTGTGTTTTAATTTTTTAGTATTTGAAAATGATTAAATTATTGTTGGTTAATATTTGATTTCAGGAAGTTGGCGGGCACGGGAAGAGCTGATAACAATGCGTTGAAGTGTGCTATTGATCACATACTTGATGCTCAGCAGAAAGGAGAGATTCATGAGGACAATATTCTTTACATAGTCGAGAACATTAACGTTGCTGGTATGAAAATTAGCTTATTTTCCTTTTTTTTTCTTTTTTTTCTTTTTTTTTTTTAAGGTCACTTAAATCTTTAATCTTCACGTGTGGTTGAATTTTTGTCTTTATGGAATGTATGATTTTCGTAAATTGAGTTTGGTGAAAAAGAAAAAAGGACAGAAAAATAATGGTAATTGGACATCAAAGTTGGTGGCTGGAATTTTTCAATAGAATGGTCATAAAAATCGGCTTTGTTGGAACATTGTGCTTCCCAAAAACAGTATCAGTAGAGATTCTCAATTGGGTTGGCGTTACTTGAGAAGAATACTCAGTGGAATGTTAGCTAAATCATTACATTTTTAAAATGACCAAAGACAAAATTAAAAATAAAAAACAAATGTTTGATGTGAAACAGAACTTATCAAACACTTCCACAAGCACTTTTAACTTGTGTAAATTTACAGCAATTGAGACGACACTGTGGTCGATCGAGTGGGGGATTGCAGAGCTAGTGAACCATCCAGAGATCCAACAAAAGCTTCGTGACGAGCTCGACACGGTGCTAGGCCGCGGCGTGCAGATCACAGAGCCAGACACGCACAAGCTGCCCTACCTGCAGGCGGTGATCAAGGAGACTCTGAGGCTGCGGATGGCCATCCCTCTGCTGGTGCCCCACATGAACCTCCACGACGCCAAGCTCGGCGGCTACGACATCCCCGCGGAGAGCAAGATCCTCGTCAACGCCTGGTGGCTGGCCAACAACCCGGCACAGTGGAAGAACCCGGAGGAGTTCAGGCCAGAGAGGTTCTTGGAAGAGGAGGCAAAGGTTGAGGCCAATGGGAATGACTTTAGGTACCTTCCTTTCGGCGTCGGACGGAGGAGCTGCCCCGGGATCATATTGGCTCTGCCCATATTGGGGATTGTTTTGGGGCGTTTGGTTCAGAACTTTGAGCTCTTGCCTCCTCCTGGACAGGACAAGCTTGACACCTCTGAGAAAGGTGGCCAGTTTAGCTTGCACATTTTGAACCATTCCACCATTATTGCCAAGCCAAGAGTGTTCTGATCTTCCTTATATATATATATATATATATTATAATGGTTGAAAGTTGGGTTTGGGAGTTTAATTCCTAGAATTGGTGATCTCTCAAAATCCAAGTTATGCAATGTGCAAATGAATGATTCAATATCTCAGAATTTTCTGTTATATAGCTTGTATTATTTATTCAAATGGTTTAATTAAGCTAATTATTGCTTAGTTTATTAGTTTCAAACTTCCAATAAAATCAATGAAGTCCATGTGACTTGGAATCGTCAGATTGTGAAACAAATTGGAGAAAACCCAAACTTATATTTACTTCTTTTCTTAATGGTTTATGTTCAAAATTGGCCAACCCCCAATAAAATATATATGTATGTATAGATTGACGAGAAAGTGGATCAGAACAAGTGGCAGAACCAATGGGAAAATTTACCCGTTACTATAATTATTTCTTCAGACAAAACTTTTTTTGAAATGTTTTACTCAACATTATTAAAAGAAAGAAAGTGGATTAGAACAGATGGGTGTATATGCATTCATTGTCATTATTATTTCTTAGAGAACAAATTTTTTTTTTTTTTTGGGAAATGTTTTAGACAAAATTGTTAGGAGAAAATAGGAATAATAATATGAAGAGTTTTATGTTAAGAGGACAAAATTATCATATCGGTATAACATATTTGCAACTTGTTAGATCATACAATTTTGAAAATAGTTTATAATTATGCTAATTCGTAAAGTATTTTTCATACTAATTTATTACAAAATGTTCTCTTCAGATGAAAACAAGATAAACGCAAACACTCTTTAATCTATATCCCACAAAAAATGGGAAAACATTACGTAGAGATTTTTTTTTAAAGGAAAATTACTTCTAGATTTTGGAGTTTTCTATAATACTGAATCCCCATTAATAGTGTGCACTAATGAATACTACATTAGCTGGGGTTAAAATCACATTTAATAAAGGAGGTGTACTTTTATCTTCTGATTAAGCAAGTTTTTTATACAGTGGAATTAAATTTTAATGATCGGATTATGAATGATTTTTATATCTTATAATATATTAGTTTAATATTAACACTCATAAATCAGATAATTAAAAATTAGACAGTTGGAAAAACTTAGGTTCAAATAAAGTAAAGTATAGCTTTTAGCATAAACATTTTTCACATTAAAATAAGAATTATAAAACTAACAAGATTTAAACAGATCTAGTTAAAAAGATTATATACTTGGTAAGCCATTTTTTCCCCCTATACCCTATTAGAAACTTTTATTGGTGAAAACAAAAAAGAATTCTTCTCTTTTTTTTTTTTTTTTCTCCTTTTTCATTATACCGTATTCTTTCAATAATTTTATAACATATCAGGACGCTAACAAAATCTTTTAAATAATGTGACATTACTTTAAATTAATTTAATATTTAAATTTAATGTATCATGACATTACAAGTGGACACAAAAATTGGATCCAAAATTCTGACTTCTTTTTAAGGATAACACGTGTCATTGACTAGATGAAATGATTAAAAAAAATCCTGAATTAAAGAGAGAGAGAATTTTCACTCATTCGCAATGGACCAGTCACATTACAAAGGAAAAAGAAGGAGATGAGAATGTGTCGTTTTTCACCATCCCAAACGGCTAATACTCGTCCTGTAGCGGAAAGCTAATCATTTGTCAGAAAGACAAAAAAACAAACCCAGAAAGAGACAAACACAGCAACCAAAGCCGAATGACGGGTCAGAGAGAGATCCTTCTTCACGATCTCCTCTCCTTGTTCAGCTTCATTTTCCTCACTTTCTCCTCAATCCCTCAAGTGGGTGCCTCGATCCACGAGTACCGCAACGAGCCCTTCATTCGTCTCTCCAATTCCTTCTTCTTCCATGGCGGCAGTGAGGGTCTCTACGCCTCCAAACTCCACTCTGGAAATGACAAGCTCGCTTCTGAAGACAAGCCCCTCAATGGCAAGTCCTTCATCAGGTAAAAAAAAAGGATAAAAAAAAAAAAACCCCAGAGTTGTTTTGTTAAACTTGGATTTGGACCAAACACAAATGGGCATGTTTGATCTGTATGTCTTTCCGTTGAATAGCAAATGGGTTGTTTGTTGTTTGCATTTTCTGTCGTGGGATTCTAAGAAAGTTGACTTTTTCAACTGCCAATTAGTACCCTTGGTTCTCCGTGTTTGTACACCTTTTCGGCTGGGTAAATGCATAATGTAGGATCTTGTGATTAGATTTATTGCTTATAGATTGGTGATTTAGATTATCAACAAGTAGTCAAGTAATAGTTCTCAATAAAAACATGAAAGGATCGGCTACAACTAAAGTATGATCAGCCTTTATTTTTTGTTGGTCGTAACGTACAAGTAATTTTATCAGGTATCGGATGATAGAAAGATTGATTTGGATGGTTAAAATTTGAGTTGCTTTTGTCATGTAGGACTCTTAACAATAAAAATTTCAACAGTCCACCGTTAATGTCTTTTTTGACTATCATCTAATGCTTGAAAACGCATTGCAAGGTACTGATCATTTCAAGGGATTCAAAACGCATTGTGTATGTTCTATGGAAAATTCCTTAATATTTTGTGGTTTCGTAGGTTTGTAGTGTAAATGAGAACAGATAGAACCATTAGAAGATTTTGTTCCTTCTATGACATATGTGAATTCAGGTTTGAATCGGTCACTTTCCGGAGGACGAAAAAGTCTGCTCAGCAGAAGAATGCAATGCAGCAGAGGACTGGCTTGGTTGAGGCTATAGTACTTGATGTCAGAGACAGGGATAAGATTGGGGGTTCTTATTTAAACTCTATTGCAATTTGCTGCACCCCAGAACTTGCAAAGGATAGTTCCTGCAAGGTTGGAGAGGTTATCATCCACCAAGTTCTTGATAAACCGAATGGGCCGAAAAGAATCCCGACTTTCTTTGAAGGGAATAATGAAGAGGCTAACATGGTTATCAACACTATTGAGATCAACAGTACTGGAATGTACTATCTATATTTCATGTTTTGTGATCCGGAACTTGTAGGCACGGTGATCAGCGGGAGAACAGTTTGGAGGAACCCAGATGGTTACCTGCCGGGAAAGATGGCGCCTCTTATGACATTTTCCGGCTTAATGTCTTTAGCTTACCTTGTTCTAGGCCTTGTTTGGTTCCTCCGCTTTGTGAAGTATTGGAAAGAAATAATGCAATTGCACTATCACATAACTGCTGTAATTGCTCTCGGCATGTGTGAGATGGCCCTCTGGTATTTTGAGTATGTAAATTTCAATTCCACCGGAAGCAGACCAATGGGAATCACCACATGGGCAGTAACCCTCACTTCTGTTAAAAAGACCATCTCCCGGCTTCTTCTTCTGGTGGTTTCTATGGGTTATGGAGTTGTGCGACCAACTCTTGGCAGCGTAACCTCGAAAATACTCCTCCTTGGTGTGATGTACTTTGTGGCTTCAGAAGCACTTGAACTTGTTGAACATTTGGGTAATATCAACGATTTTTCCGGTAAAGTGAGGATTTTTCTGGTGCTGCCGGTAGCTCTGCTGGATGCTTGTTTTATTCTGTGGATCTTCTCGTCCTTGTCTAGAACTTTGGAGAAACTTCAGGTATTTCTATTTGTGGCAGTTGGAGGAAGTAATTATTTCGTTCCAAAAGAATTGAATAGATGGTTTATATGCCTAAGACAGTGCTTTTTGAATCTCCATGTGTAAATATAGAAGGACTAAATCTGTTCAGCAAAAAACTCTAATCTGCAGCATGAAGTCCTTTCTAACTCTGAGCTTGGTCGAGTTTTATTTGGTAACAGCGGTTTACCCTCGTATCCTAAGAAGCTTGTTGCATTAAAAATTCAACTGATATCGATTCATTTATCTTATGAATTAGTATAACTGCATGATTTCTTATGAAAAAGGTCTTCACTTGAGCATATCCCAGGATGTATAAAATTTGCTGGATAAATGTCGAGCTGTTGATTCCAATTGTATTTGTTTCTTGTCGAGTTGTTTCTTTTTGTTCTTCAATCATGTAAATCATCACGTCCCTCGTCTCTTTGTTGGACAGATTCGAAGAAGCATGGCCAAACTAGAGCTTTACAGGAAGTTTACTAATTGCCTTGCAGTGTCAGTTCTACTCTCAGTTGTTTGGATTGGTTCTGAGGTTATCATTTTATTTTCTTCTTCCCAACTGACTACTTTTGTATAGCTAGCAGCAATAGATGTAGACGACTTCTTGAACGATCTCGCATGAATGATAAAACTGCTTGTTTCTGGCTGTTTGACACAGTGGCCCATGTGTGTTCTTGAATATGAAAACTCATGTTTCTTTTGCTGTCTCTAAACCCCTATTTTGTTGGTTCAGTTGTACTTCAACGCAACTGACCCGTTGAGCGAACTGTGGCAAAGAGCCTGGATCATCCCAGCTTTCTGGACGTTGCTCGCTTATATAATCTTGGTAGTGATATGTGTTCTCTGGGCTCCATCTAATAACCCAACTGGGTACGCCCTCAACTCTTGCCTCATTGGTGATGCTATATTTTAAGGATGTTTTCAAAGTTAACATTTGCTTCTTTTGTGGCCATTTAAAGACGTGGGACCTTATGTAGGATCATAAAGTCTCCACGGTTATCAGTTTTGTTGCTAATTACACATTTTATCCGTAATGTCATCTCTAAACTGTGCATATCGAGAAGATGAAGTGGTTGATTTGTTGCCACTTAAAGAACAACAGTAACAGGTTTCATGAGGAATTGTAGAAATGGTTGAAATGTCAACTAGCTAGTACTTACTTTGTCAACTAGAGCTTAATGTGTTTTTATCTCCATTATCCAAGATTCCAAGGGACTTGGATGAAATTTGATATGATCTGGTTTCTGGTGCAGCTATGCATACTCGGAGGAGATCGGGGATGAGTTTGACGAAGAGGGTATCTCGCTTACCGGAAGCGGGGTTAAGGTGACCGGAGATATGGCAATCGTTGTTGAAAGGAAAGAGAGGAAGGCATTAGCTGCAGGAGAGCACCATGTGTTTGGACTTGGTGAAGATATTGAAGAGGACAAGAGAGAATAAAGAGC
Source organism: Ficus hispida (assembly GCA_025413025.1). Taxonomy (NCBI): domain Eukaryota; kingdom Viridiplantae; phylum Streptophyta; class Magnoliopsida; order Rosales; family Moraceae; genus Ficus; species Ficus hispida. The sequence goes on along the minus strand of CM046364.1, from coordinate 14,410,803 downwards.
CCCTCTAAATTCTAATTCCTTGGGAATATCTTATTCACAATGCTACACTTCCTCACGTCTCTTCTAAAGAGACCCTATAAAAGAAAAGAAAAGAAACATAGAAAGTTACCGCCCATTGTTTTAACCGCGAGGTTGCTTCTTTTGGGTTTTGGGATAACTTCACGAGTCAAAAAGTCAAAAACCTAAAACCAAAGCTATTTCTTTAATCCAAGAATCTAGGCACAAATCAGGACTAATTATCAGGGGAAAAGTTGAATCTGCTCTTTGAAACTTTGTAGTTTGCTAAATTCTGTATCTGCTAACCTTGGGAATTTAAAAAGGGGCACGGGGTGGGTGAGATTTGAAGTCCCGGCTGTTAAGAAAAGGAAACAATCTTGTCTTTTTATCATTGTCTACCGGCAACTTGGACTAAACAAACAATGGTGATCGGACCATTCTTCATTTATTAACTTGAGAAGTGCTAATTACACTTGCGAGTGGCGTGAATGTAAAATCTAGACGGTTCATTATGTTGGGACCTACCATCATCTATGCGAGGTCAAATTAAAAATGGTTCAGATCTTGCACATTATGCATTTCTCTTATTACAACTACCAAAAGCTCAAATGGAGTAGTTGGCGTGAAAAGAGGGGCAAAACGTTTTAAGTGAAACCCTTGATATAAAAATAATTTAAGGTTTCACTTTGCTAATGGACAGGTAACCCCACAAAAGAAAACCAGGGTTTTATTTGACACATTAGTTTAATTCCATCTAAACTGTATTTTTCTTGTTATAATTTTATTTTTTCTGAAAAATCAATAAAAATTATAATTTATTTTTAAAAATCAATCAACTCCAATTTAAAAATTTTAATTGCAATTACGATCCAAACGGACGCTAGATTTGATTCGTTGCGTCTCCTAGGAGCCACCATTTTCCTTCTCAATAATTTATTTTGACAAAAGAGCAAGTGAAAAAGGAGCCAACATAACAAGTTGAGGCAAAGCCAAAGAGAAAAAGGCAAAAGCATTAAAGAGTTTGGAAGTTGAATGGAAGGTGGGAATTCACGTGAAAAAAGCAAAAAGCCCTTATTCTTACCTATAATCATATTGTCCAGGGGAACGTATTTTTGTCCCCACCGATGGACTTAAATTTCTCACCCTTGGATTTGAATCCATCGGTAGAAAATAGTGAAGAAATACCAAATAAAATAAGACGTGACACATATGATTAACATTTAAAAAATCAAAATTCCGCAGTAAAAAACCTTTAAAAAAAAAAAGGACAGCTTCTTCGCCGCTGCCGTTCGTGAGATTCGTCGAGGGCGGAGGAGCTCGCGCCGCCGTGGGGAGCGGAAGCTGGATCAGCGTCGCTCGTGCTGCAACAGATCTTGCTCGCCGGCGGCTGTGGTGGCGCGACGGGGGACGATGTTGCTGTGGAAGATTTCTCTCGCTCGCCAGCGGTTGTGATCTGGCCACCGTTGCGGTGACTGTGGTTTCCGGTCGGCCAGGCTCACGAGTTGTAGGCGTGTTGGGCAGCGAACCCCTTCCCCTCCTTTGGATCTATTCAACCCCAGCCCCGGCCTCACAACCTCCGACAACCCATCGGCCCGTGATCGCAACTGGTGGCTCGACGATCGGAGAAGAGTTTCGAGGCCATCTCCGTCTCGATCCACGGCTGCCAGTTGTCCATTTTCACCCCATCGGTGGGCTTCATCGCAACCCAAGGCGGAAGGCGATTCGGAGAGCGACGGCATCCTCGTTGTGCTATCGCCGGCGTTCGATTTGAAGATCCAGCACACCGCCATCCACAAGATCTCGAGCTCACCGGCGACCCACCTCTGGGCAACGGCAGAGCTCGCGACGCCGGTGATTTTGAGGGCTCTTTGTTCTTTTTTTTTTTTTCCGGTTTTTTCTTTTCTTTTCTTTTCTTTTTTCACAGATAATCTAATGTGAAAACCCTCAGATGTTCTCATGCACCCTTTTAATCTCAGCTGTTCAAAAGTGATCGTTGGGGTAAAAAAATTTTACCCTATTGAGGTAAAACAACTTTATCTCAATGTAGAATTTCCTATTGTCCAACCTATATATACACATATACACTCCATTTTCTGTATGGCATTCATTAGCAATAAAAAAACTTAAAACGACACAAAACACAACGTTTGTGAACCACATGTCTTCTCATGACGTTGCCACGGCGAACACCGAGAGCCAGCCAGCCAGCCGCCCAAGTGGATTAGAAAATTAAAAAAGATTAGAATAACGATAAGGAGGAGGAAGAGAGAAGAAAAAATAAAAAACCTTACTTTATTTTCCCCCAATTTCCTCCGAGAAACCCTAATAATGGAGTTTCCGGAGGATATCTTGGTGGAGATTCTGAAACGGCTGCCGGCGAAGTCGCTGGTTCGATTCCGGTGCGTGTCGAAGGTATGGCAGCGTCTGCTGACTAGTCCCAACTTCGTGAGAGCCCATCTGAGGAGGATTCGGTCTGAATCTCACCTCGGCGTGGCTTCGAGGATAATCCTGGCTCGCTATGGCGATTCTCTTCTGTCGGTGGACCCACACAAGGAAGTTTCTCAGCAAGCTTTGGAGCTCGATTTCCCCATGCTTCCGTACTTCCCGTACTACGTCAAAGGCCACTGCGACGGCCTCCTCTGCGTCGTCATCAACGACGGCGCTCAGGGCTTCCTCCTCCTCTACAATCCCTCCATCAACGAGTACCGGAAAATGCCTCTCCCTCCCAATTTCCGCAGCACCAGGGAGGTCTTCGGCCTAGGGTTTGATTCATCGTCTCAGGACTACAAGATCGTCCGATTCCCTTCCATGTATTGCCGATTGAAGGTCCCTGGATTCGTTCCCAAAATCGAGGTTTTCAGCCTCAAGTCCAATTGCTGGAGGAAGCTTCCCGACCAGGACACTCCGCCTTACTTCGTCGAGCATGTCTTCCAGGCCACCCACGCCAATGGCGGCCTCTACTGGCTCGCCGAGGAGGGCGACACGCTCCGCTGCGTGATCCTCCGCTTCGATCTGGCCTCCGAGAAGTTCAGCATCGTCCCGCCGCCGCCCGACGAGAACAACCGGAATATCTCCTGGATTGGGTGTCTGAAAGACCAGCTCTGCATGCTCCACAGCCAGAGACTCAGCGTCGTCGACGTCTGGGCCACGAGCGACGACAAGACGTGGAAGAAGATGATCAGTGTTCCTCGATCGCAGGAGCCGAGCCAGTCGGTGTACAGCTCGCGGTACACGCCTCTCTGCTTCACCGGCAGCGGCAAATTGCTCATGAGCGTTGGAGGAGAAGGGTTTCTTGTGTATGATCCGGTGGAGAATTGCTTCAAAAACCTTGAGGTCCGAGGGGCCGAGCATTATTTGCAGGAGACGGCGATTTGTGACAGCTTGGTCTCGCCGTATTTTGGCGTTCGCAACCACAGTCGGAGTAATCGGTCCGCCTTCGATGACGAAGAAGGATGGCTGGCGGATCCCGCCTCCAATAACAGCATCAGGCAGCTGATTATGGGATTAAGACGTGGATTTGCTTTCAAGAGTAACCGGAGTAAGCAAAAATGACGGCAAAAAAAAAAAAAAGTGTTCTTTTTACCTCTTTAGCACGTGTTTGTGATTTGAAAACCTATACATACATATACAATGTGTATTTCTAAGCTTTGCTTGTTGCTTTAATACATGCCCTCTTAGAAGACAATTTTTTTTGGTTGTTGGACTAACCGATTCGACTGAGAGAAACATTAAGTGTTGTTGTATATAATGTTTGCTTTCGTTTCGACTTGTGCAAATCTATGCTAAAATTATAAATACTTGTACTATCCTGTTGTATTTTTGTGGTGTTGTTGATCTTGAATTATTTGATTTTAGGTTCACTCACTCTGGAAAGAATACTAGAAACACAGAATTTATAGATATGCTCTGATGTTTTATGATATTTTTGGTGACCTTATACTTGGTAAAAGAATAGTCCCTGAGTTGCAAAATTGTTCTCCTGCTCGTGTATTCGGAGAAGGGTACATGAAAGAATAGAGAATGAATATGCAAAACATGTATGAAATATGTGCTATTTGAGATCTGACCCAAGTTCTCGCCGGAGTCCGAGAGTAGTCATACTTCTTCAACCTACAATTTTGTGTGACACAAACCGTTGAAAGCCATATACAATACAAATAAAAAACTTCAAGAACCATAAAGCAGTTATCAAAACTAGTTTGATTGAATTTAACAGGGTTAAGAATGACCTGAGGGAGGCTCATCAGTTCAAAAACAGCTTTTTTTGGTGTCAGTTCATTGTCGATAATCCGAGCAACTGCCGTTAGAACCGGAATCTTCACGTTATATTTCTGAGCCAGAGCGACCACGGCTCCTGCTGTTGATACACCTTCTGCCACCTACGTAAACAAGTTAATGATGGTTTAAGTTGATGCTTAAAAATTAGGACAATCTCAACGTTCTCAAACTCTTGAGAGGCACCTGACTCATGGAACTCAAGATGTCATCCAATTTCTCCCCGGATCCGAGACGGACACCTACTGTTCTGTTTCTTGAGAGATTCACGAAACATGTAAGCATGATGTCTCCCGTTCCGGATAAGCCGGTTATCGTTGTTGGCTTTGCTCCCATCTGCAAGAAATGAGTTCGAGAAGAAATTTGTGAACATCAACTAGGAAGATATGCTACTATAAAAATTTTTAAACATAGAACATAGCCAAGGATCAGAAAATACTTGGAGGAAAAATTGTGTTCTTTAGTTTTGCTGTTTGCTTTGGGGAAGCCGAAAAAAAAAAATGCAAGCGACCAAGTGAAGAGTGAAACTGAATACCTTTGTTGCCAACCATCGGATCTCAGAACAACCTTGTGCAACAAGAGCTGCCATGGAATTATTGCCAAGATTCATGCCCTCCACAATCCCTGCAGCTATTGCAAGCACATTTTTAAGAGCACCTGCAATTTCTACCCCCGTGACATCACTGGAGTTATCAGGGGTTACGAGCTGGACCAGTCTAGTTCGAGATATATATATATATATATATATATATGTACATATACACGCTAATTTTGGCATTTTAATAATACACACACACAATTGTAATTTGCACTACCAAGTTATAGGATCAATACCTTGAAGTGCTGATTCTTAGATAATCAGAAGCTAGGAGCTGCTGAACTGCGTTCGCCAATTTCTTGTCTTTTGATGCCACCACCATTGCTGCAACGACACCCAAAAATAATAATAATACAGGCGAGTTAGAGAGACTTGTTTAGTATCCGGAATGACGAATCGCTTGGAGGTATTGTAGAAACAGAAAACCTTATGCAACAAAGCCGAAAATCACCTGTTGGTAATTTGTTCATCAGTTCCAGAGCAAAAGAAGGCCCTGATAATGCAATGAAAGGCTGACGCTGATTCTTCAATGCATGGGGAATAATCTGAGACATCATTCTCAACGTATTTAGCTCCAAGCCTTTGCTGAGGGATATGAATGGCAAGCCTGGATCGACGTGATCTGCAATTCCAGCAAGAAAAGACGAGCTGAACTGCAATAACATAGACGGATTCAGGTATCCGCCTCTCATCTATGCAAAATGTTGCATCACGGAGAACAAACTAGACTAATATTTCTGCAACTTAAAACCCTTTTAAAAAAAGAGGATTTCGATCGGCAATTGACTGACGCAAACAGATTCAAAATTTCAAGGCCAACCTGCACGGGAACGGCATGGAGGCAATAGTCAGCACCAAGCAAAGCGGCTTTAGCATCATTTGTTGCAACTACGTTCTCCGGTAGCTTGTGTTTCGGGAAATACTTACTGAGAAAGAAAAAGATAGAACAACGTATAGACTTTAGAGGCATTATTCGAATGCTCTATGTAGTGATGAGATTAAGGTGCTTGCGTGTACCAATTACAATGGCTCTCATTGATAGATTGACAAACTTGAGGATCACGTACAAGCATGTGGACTTCCAATTCCGTCTTTCGGCCTGCAACATGGGCAGCCATTGCCGTACCAAAAGATCCACCTCCAAGCACCACAATCTAAACAACCAAATTATGTATAAAAACTTGGTATGTTAATTTATTTAGCACTCATTTAATAAGACTATCATCAACATTTTTCCTTGAAAAAAGAAAAGTTTTATGTGGCCAATGAGAACACGAATTCAATAGCAAGGATAAACTATCAATTTCTTATCATGAAAATTGTCTAAAACGAATATACTTGAACTCCTCACACACCCCTAAATGCTTTCTTTTCTAGTTTTAGCTACAACAGGAAGAAACCCAATTTGATATACATATACATATATGAAAAAGAAAGCCGAAAAGAAAAAGGGAAAAGGGTATTGATTTAACCTTGTTAGTTCTCTCAAGAACGTCGGTTTTGGCCTTGGAGCGCCAGGACCTGGACCAGCGGACGAGCTTCTCCCAGGCCAGGCGGACGGCCCTCCGGCGATCTCGGGTCCTGTCTGGGGAGGAATCCGGCGGCGGAGACTCTTCGTCCCCGGGAAGCGGCGGCGGTGTCGTAGAAGGAGGAGAAGCGGTGCAGCAAGGTGGGTCCGCCGTGGAGGCCGGAGAGTGGAGGCGAAGAAGAAGGGTCGGCGGTTTCTTCGAAACTCTGAGATGACGACGATACGGGTTGGAATTGGAAGGGAAGATTGGGTTTAGTAAGGATGGCGAGGATTCCAACAGAGCCACCATTGCTGGGAAGAGAGAGAGAGAGAGAGAGAGTTAGCGTCGGAGCTTTGTTTATCTTCACATTCTTCAGAGTCTTCAGCTACTTTTTCCCCATGTGCGTAATTCGCGTCCTTTTTCTCTCTTATCTCTCTCTTTGTAATCTCTCCCCCTCGTCTTCCACAGTGGCCCATTGGGCCGTTTTACTTTTCTCGGCTTTAAGATGCCATCTGAATAACATAAATTTCATTCCACCCATACGACATAAAAAATTAATATTATATCAATATATTATAAAATTAAAAATAATTAATTAAAACTTATATCATATGGATCAAATATATGAAATTAGATGAAAAAAATATGATTATTTAACTAATTTTCTCCTTTTTTAATAACATATTTGTTTGTAGCAAATAATGGATTTTATAATAAATAATATATTTTATAGACACTTTTGAAATTTATAATAGTTTTTTAAAAAAATTTATAAATTGTAAGATATATTTTCTGATAATTCTTTTGATTTTTGGAAAAATCTTTAAATTTTCTGATAAATCCTTGGATTTCCTAGGATTTTCTAGAAAATAATGGATTGATAATTAATTCTTAATAACAAATTTATATGTCTAGTTTCATGTTAGACAGAGAGAGAGGAGGCAAAAGGAGAAGTTTTTTTGGTATTGTATGATCATGAATCTGAATATATTATGTATCATTATATTTAAAATTTTGTGCTATAGTTTCATATTCTTCTCTTCAAAAATACTATTTTTTTGTTTCTCCCTTTTAAGTATTCTGAAGTGTTTGCTTGAAAATTTATTGATTTGTAAATTCTGAATTTTTTATTATTTTTATGGAATTCTGGTGATTTTTAGTTGAATTTATTATTGAAATCTGATGTTTGCTTTATTAACATTCCGGTTACAAAACTTAAAAAATCTGACAATGGCTACAGTTTCTGGTCGGTAACTAGGTGGTTATCATTGATAACTCGATAGTTACCGTTCGATAACCAATCACCAGCTGGTTACTGATTGGCAACAATTTAGTTACCAACTAGTAACCAGCTGACGATTAGTTACCAAGCGGTTAGTAACTGGCCGGCAACCAATTGGTGTCAATGTGGATACTAATTGATACTAGTTAGTAACTTAAGGGTATAATTGGTATATTAAAATAAATTATTAATTAACTAATACTATATGATATCATCTTTTGGTATTTTTTGTCCTTTTTTTTTTTTGGGCAAAAATCAATCCAATACATAACTTTGCGACGTTTCTCTAAAGTTCTCATTCTTTCGAGAAATAAATAAATAACATTTTTATATAAAATAATATATTTTAAAAACATTTAGAGTAAATAGTAAAATTTAGAAGATAAATTATTATAAATATATTATTTATCTATTACATAAAGGTTAATTTTTGAAATAGCATCTGTAGGAAAAATATTATTAAAACTAACATCACATTTGTTTTCTTTCATTGTTAGCATTTTCATATCATCACCATCAATTGAAGTGGATGTAAAAAGTCAGAAATGCCCTGAGTCAACCGTAAACCTTACATTTTTGCTCTTCACCATGGTTGAAGATCTGAACTAAGTTATTTCGTTCTAAATCCAACAAATCTCTCCCCGTCCTTGTTCACTTTATTCACCTCACTCTTTTTATCCTCACCATAATTGAAAAAGGTTGCAGTTCATCTTCTAGTCCACTTTGAACTCTTCTCATTCTACATCAACCTTGTTTTAGCTTAAAACAAGCACATATCTGAGGTAATGCTACTTGTTCTTTGGGTTTATTTGTTTCTATATACTTCTAAATGAGTTTATGTTTTGAATTATAATATAAAAAATGGCTATATTAAACTTTTTAGAGTAAGATTTTGCAATATCTGTTGTCTCTTATCGCACTTGTGGGTAGTAAGATAGATTTCCTATGTTTTTTTTTTCTCTTATTATAATATTTCCCATTCTGAAAAATTTTCAACAGTACTAATGGTAAACAACATAATGAGCTTTTGGTCATCATTATGATAACCAAACCGGTCAATAATATTTTGAATAAACAGAAATTATGATATTGACTCTAATGAAAAAAAAAACAAAGATTTACATAACATTTGACAGTTTAACCTAAAGGATCATTTTCAAAATAATCAACAGGTCAATTTTATTATGACATTCTCATTGTTAATGGTATGATACATAAATTTTAATATTGACATAAAAATAGAGGTTTTAAAGCACAAATGAGAGTTGTCATATGTTATCTATAATAGAAAAATAATTAGATTTGCATAATATTTGACAGTTTAAGACAAATGGTCATTTTCAGAATGATCAACAGGTCAATTTCATTATGATCTTCTAAGTGCTAATGATGTGATATATATATATATATATATATATGTTGACATTGACATAATAACAAGGGTTTTAAAACACAAATAAGAGTTGTCATACGTTGTCTATAATGAAAAAATAATTAAATTTACATAACATTTGATAGTTTAACACAATAGTCATTTTCATAATGACCAACAGGTTAATTTCATTATGATCTTCTTAGTGCTAATGGCGTGATACATACATATTGACATTGACATAACAATAGGGATTTTAAAACACAAATAGAAGTTATCATACGTTGTCTATAATGGTAAAATAATTAGATTTGTATAATATTTAATAGTTTAACTTAAATGATCATTTTCATAATGACCAACAGGTCAACCCAAACCCTAACGACAGCGCCGGCGAGAGCAAATTCAAACCCAACCGCAAAACTCTTTCGTTCTCTCTTTCTTATTTCAAATCTTGAAATGGATTTTGGGAAAATGGAGAAGAAAAGAGGCGCAGTAAAGAAAAATGGGAAGTGATGGAAGAAAATTAGTTTAGAGGATATTTTTGACAATCTAATTATGTGAGAACCATAAAAATTGATGTGGAAATACAACAAATGAAAAGAATAAAAAGTAGTATTAAATTTAAAATTAAAATATTCACAGGTGCTATTATTGAAATTAACCCATTATATAATCAAATTTTACATTTTTAATAATAAACACGGATAAACTTTTACTTAATTTGATCAATAGCGGCAAGATTATGTCAAATATTGAAGATAATGTCACTGGCAAGATTGTGTAGTGTAGAAAAAGTTACATATTTGCCTTAACTCTTACTTCATACAAAGCCACTCGTTTTATTGATTTGTCCATCATTATAAACTTGTAAGATAAGGTTGCGGCGTTTAATAAATATATAACTTTTTCTACACTACACAATCTTTGTCCCTCGTCCTTCACAATGAGCAGCACACCGGGTCCAGCATATTGTAACCTCCAATTTTCCTCGAACCCAAACGACAAAAGCCATTACCAATTGTACATTTTTTTTAATTAACATATCCTATCAAAATCACATAAAAAAAATCTAAAATAATAGACATTTTTAAGGAGAAAATTACTTAAATAATCATATTTTTTCAATCTATTTATCAACATGATACAAATTCTATATTCTTGACTAACATGACATAAAGTTTAGTTAATTTAGTTTATTTTTTGTATTATATTAATCTAGTGTTAGTCTTTTGTATCATATTAGTGTAATAGTATTTAAATTTATATCATTTAAGTATTTTTTTATTTTTTAAGGAAAAAAAATGGTGGTGGCCCTATCATTTTTAAGTTTTTCAGTCTCACATATAGAAACACCTCTCTAGATATGATAGAGTTAGGTTCTTGTGTCATTTTCTTTCAGTTGTCCACTCAGGACCTACCATGCCCTCACGTATCCATACATCGGCAACCGAAATTGGAACAGGGACCTAAACGGGAGGCAATGAGACTCGAATTTGTAAAGATGAATGGGAGATATCCAACAAAGGATCATGATCATTTGTCATCTTGTCTATCTCTGTGGATGTTCTAAAAATAAATAGGTATTTTTTATTTTTAAAAGTATAAAATAAATAGACATTGATACATACTTAATGACCAACAAAAAAAAAAACTTTATTGGTAGTAATTTTATCAAACCCTGTAGAAACTTTAAAAAAAAATTAAAAAAAAAAAACGAAAACGACAACAATAACAATAACAATAACAAGGTCATCATTCATTTGGTGTTGCTTATAAAGCAAAAGACAAGGGTGTCTCTTACTTGGGGCGATTGGCTGAGTTCAAACTCGAACAACCTTCCTCAGATCACAACCTTTGCTTCTTCTCCCAGAAAAAAGAGGCAGAAAAAGCCTCCCCAAAACGAATATTCTTTCTCTGCCTAACAGTTTTCCTCCACCATTTTATACATATTAAAAAAGAAAAAATTGTACCAAGATTCCGAAATTCCCCAATGTCCAAAACTCTTATATTCTTCCCCGCATAAACCTAAACTTTAATGCCACAATAATCTCTCTCATCACTCTAAGGTAAGAACTCTCAAAATTTTGAATTATGAATGTGTTTTTTCTCTGAATAAATTCGTCTGGGTATTTCTAATTTTGGCATGTGAATTCTGGGTTTGAGTTAGTTTTGGTGATTGTGTAGCGGAAGAGACTGTTTATACATGGGCAAGCAACATCAAAATGGTCGCAAGAGACAGAACAAGAACAACCTTACTGGAAAAACCAGGTTGGGTTGTTGTTGCTGTCCTTGTTTTGTGGTGTCGTTAATGGTGAGAGGGATCGGAAGATGCATGTTTGTAACATGTTACCCTGTTATTCAGTGCTTTCGATTGGATGACCACAGGCATCGTCACCATCATCATCATCACAAGCATTTCTTTTGAATTTTTTTTTCCCCTCTCTCTCTCTTTTTTCTTTTATAAAAAAAGGGATCTTTGTGGGGGTTTTTTTCTTACTACTTGCTTTGAATTATTGGGTCCTTGATATGTGTATAGTTGATATTTGGAGTTTGCTTCAATTGGAGAATTGATTTGTCTTTTGAAATTGGACCCAAAAGGGCAAAAAGAACATGCTTGTCGGCGGAGATTATAGTGTAGAAGATCACGTTAGCTTGACCTTTTATTTTAGTTCTTGTTTTTGTACCCTATTTAATTGTTGTTTTTCGTTCTTATCACCACTGAAGGAGATGGGAATAAGAACAAAACATTAGGAGAGAGAAGGGAAAAAAAAAAAAACCATGTCTTTGTATCTTCGATTTATTTTGCACCACCAATTTGCTAGTGCTAAAATTCTCTCTTTCTTTTTTTCCAAAAATTTAAAAGTTGGTCAAAAGAATTTAAGAGTTTTTTATTCTTGTGGGAGTTTTGATTCAAGTGTTTGTGACTTGTACGCTAGGATTTACATTTAATTCAAAATGTTCCGTTATTTGCATGTAAATCAACAATATGAAACTAGCTGTGATGTATAACCACAAAGCAAAATAAGCAAAAAATCAAAATTGAAAAGAATCGGTATCATTAATTGAAACTGGATATTGATAATATAATTTGCTTGCTACATTACATGTAAGACTGTAAAGTTAGAGAGACTAACTGTAACTGACATCCAACAGGGAACAGAATTAGCAGCTGAAGCAAATTTCTATGTCATGACAAAATGTTAAAAAAGCATTTAAAAAAAAAAAGGGTTTCTCCAAAAGAGTGTAGCATTCTTTTTTCGTTTTTTTTTTTCTCAGACAATTCCCAGTTAAAGCTTGGAAAAAAAAAAAAAAAAGTTTCTTCTAATTTAGGTTCTGGAGTTCATCAAATGGCATCTCAACCTCTTAATGTCAGATTGCTTTAGAGGCTTTATCATGAACATCTGAGCTCCTTCCTCTAAACACCTGTTCAAAAGTTAAGACAAACCTTAGATTTATGACCATTCTAACAACATTTTCTATCAAAAAGCACCAGAACTTTTTTTTTTTTTTTTTCTCTTTTGACGGCAAGACCTTATGCCTGTGGTGCACCTTTTTTTTTTAAATTAAAATCACGCCAAATATATAAAAATCTCCAATTTTTCGTGTTAAAAAAGAAAGAGTGGGTCATAAAATTAAAAAAGAAAAAAAAGAGTATTTACTTGTTAATACGGGTTGGGACGTTTTCTGATGACATAATCACCACGGGAACCTCCTTCATAACTGATGATTCCTGCTTGCAAAGAGACAAATAATTTTGTTCAGCATTCTCTTTTTTTTTTTTTTTTTTTAATAATCAAACAAACAACACCTTTCAGCTCTAGATAATGATAAACGAAAAAGAAAAAAGAAAAGAAAAAAAGAAAAGAAAAGAAAAAGGTATGATAAAAAATAATATAAATACCTTGATTTTCTTAAGCAAGTCATAGCCTGTCATTCCTGGCATACAGTAATCCGTAATTATCAAGTTAACCTTTGACACCTGCATAATTAAATCCAAACAAAAACGGGTTATATTTATTTTTCAAAATTTTATTTGTATTGTAAAATTATAATAAATCTTTATATATATATATTTTTTTTAAATAATTTTTTTACTTACATTGCCTTCTAAGGAATTGTGTCTATGATCCCCCAAGCCCAAAAACTCCAACGCCCTTGTTCCATTCTCTGCAGTAGTCACTGCACCAAACAAAACAAAAATTTTCTCAAATGATCACAACAAACTATATACATATATGCGTATCCATATATACATATGCATATACATACATATACAGGCATATATTATATATATATATATATATATTTACCTTTGCAGGAGGAATTCTTGAGAAGTTTTTCAACAAGTTTCCGATCAATGACATTGTCATCGACAGCCAAAACGTGAGGCTGGTCAACAATATTCTCCATTAAAGCCTTTGAAGAAGAAGAACCAGAACCAGACGCCATATCCAAGTATTTGAAAAAACGAACCAACTTCCTCTGGTTTTTATATTAAAAAAACAAAGAAGAGAGAGAGACAATAAAAGCTCTAATAAACGTTAAAAAGAAGAGAAAGACCCTCAAACGACAGTAACAAAACGGCCCTTTTGCCTCACTACTTGCAATAAATCAAAGAGTTACTGCACACGAATTTATTACACAAAAACTTGTGTAGAAGAACAACCACAAAGAAAACCAAGAGCAAAGGCCCTTGTTTTTTTGTTGTTGTTCTGACAAGAAATTTAAGCGAAACACAAAAGAAAACCACACAAACAGAGCTCACATGAGACGTATGAGCCTTGTAATGTGGTCGTTTTTGTAGAGAGGTGTAAATGCCAAAGAAGAGGAGGAGGAGGAGAAGAAGGAGGAGAGAGAAAGTGTTTGGTGGACAGGAAATTCTGAGAAAATTAGATAGAGAGAGAAAGAGAGACAGAGAATCAGAAAGATAATAAATATCAGAGTCACAGATATTTCGTGATCCTTTTTGGGTTTCCCTTTGGATTTGATTCAGTCCCTTTCGTCTTTTCCTACTATGTCATATATAAATTTCATTCATAATGTTGTCATATTTATGTATCTTTACACATATTATATTATATATGTGTATAAATATATATATGTATTATACATTTGTAAATTATCTGGTTTCTTGTTTGGCGTTCTGTAGAGAATCAGTATCAGTATCTGCATTGCCGCATCTGGCAATATTTTCTGCAAGATCCTCTACTTTTAGAAACCTCGTGACGCATTTAAACTCTTGCCAAAAATCTAAATATACCACGATTTTTTTTTTTTTTTTTGTTTTTTATAGGACGAGGAAAACCATTATGATTTTCCCTTCTTTTTTTTTAGTCAAAGATAAAAGATAAATGATTTTCTCATGTTTAATATTTTTCAACATAAACCATATCTTTTTTTTTTTCTTTTCTTTTCTTGGGTTTGTGAAATTTTCATTAGCCCCACCGGAAGAAATTAGCCTTCTATGAACTTTCAAAGTTGATATGCAGAACTTTCAAAGTTGATATGCAGAATATCACGTAAAGTTTTAATACTAGAAGTAGCAAACAAAAATTTTGTATTTATCAAATTTTTTTAGTAGATAGTAATGACAAATAATTTGGCAAACTATTGGTGAATATCGTTATGAATTACTTCCTATTTTACTACAAATATGTATATATTTTTTATAAATGATACAATCTTTAGAAATGAATAAAAGAAAATTTGATCTCATATATGCCACCGAATTTTAAGATCATTTTCGTTTCTTGACCTTTGATTTTAAATTAGTCCCACGTAATCTTCTATTAGAATTTTAGTTAAGAAGAAGCTGCAAAAAAGGGATGCAATATTTTATACTCTTTTATTATAAAAATGGCCTTTTTGCATTGATGTTCCTTAAGCCTAAACTTATTGCACAATTATAATTTACCACATGAACTTTCACACATTTACAATTTACCCCAAACTTAAGAATGTGTAACAAAACACTCCCAATTTATATGTTAATTTTCCAATCTATGACTTACATATAAGTCATTAATTTCCAGCATAAAAGGTTTTTTGTAATAATGTTAGATTTATACTTAAAAATAAGCTTAATTCAAAAATTTCAGTTCTGATAAAAATTAATTAAATACCTAAACCTAATAAATTTAGGTTAACCTTCAAAAAAATTAGGTTAAATCTAGGTTAACCTTAAAAATAGTTATATTAAAGTAGATAAAAATGACTACTATTGTCATTAATTAATGACCCATATGCAAGTATGTGTCAATATCGTAAAAAATTAACATAATTATCAAGTAGATGTATTTTAACATATAGTTTTAATTTCATAGGAAAAATTATTACAATTAAACTTCAGAATGCCAAATGCAATTTATGATAAGTGTAGGAGGTAATATTAAAAAAAGACAACAAAAATATGAAGAAGTAAGGTTTTTTTTTTTTTTTAATTTAGAAATAGAAAGATACGAAATAACTGATAAGATTTTTAATGAAGCATGGTTACCCTTTCTTTTTAAATATCCTGATCGTGAAAACAAGTAATATGAAAGGAAAAAATAAAAAAAAGAAACATCATGCAGATTACATGTAATTTGTAAAGACTCCTTCTTCGTCTTTGTGTTTGAGTTTGATCTGCTCTGATGTGGTTATGGAAAGTAGGCATCAAATCAGGGCCCCCCAAAAAAAAAAAAAAATCTGAATAAGTCGGCGATTAAAAGAATAAATAAAGATTTTATTGAGAAATACAAATAATATAATGGATTATAAGCCCCTATTTGTTTTTTATCTTTAACTTAAATATTTAATCTCAATTTTTATTATTTTTTTAAATTAATAAAAATTATAATTAATTTTTTAAAAATTAATTAATTTTAACTTAAAAATTTTATCTTCTAACCGAACTAAAGCATCCTAAAAATGTATAACTTGTTATCCACCCTAGTTCCAACGTTTGGCTCAGTCAAACTAACCCAAAAAAAAAAAACCAAAAAAACCAAAAAAAAAAAAAACATTTTATTTCTAGTGAGGTTCAGAATCTGACAAATTTTTTTTTGACAATAATCTCTTGGTCCAACTGTAAATAGAATCTAGTGATATGCCATCGTCATTATATTATAAGGGGCTTTCATCTGGGAGACAAAGTCCATATTTGGGACTTTCTTATATCAATTAAAAAAAAAAAAAAGAAAGAAAGAAAGAAAGAAAACAAGGACCATGTTTCTGAAACACAAAATCTGATTTATTGGCTTTTTTTTTTTTTTTTTTTTTGGCTTGATTGGTTTTGGGAATATACGGATATGGAAGATTGAAGAGAATCAGGGGATGATGCCTTTTTATTGGTATTATTTATTCATTCTCTATTTCCCAATAATATTATCAACATCATCAACTTTGGGAATCGAGAAATTATAGATTTGTTGCAAAACTTCGGTCGGTTGGTTTCTTAGCAAAAAAAAAATTTTAGTAATAGACAAAGGAGAGAAAAGAGATGAGAATCCAAAACTGCAAGATGTGGGAGACGATTGACAGATTTGATAAGTCTCTGCTGTGGCTGTGAAATTTTTTATTTTTATTTTTATCTTTGCCAAAATTAGCACGTCTATTCATTTTGGGGTTTGAGTGTCAAACTCAAAGTCAACGTTTGATTTCAGATTTTTTTTTTGTTTTTGTTTCCCTTTTTTTTTCAGATAGATTTCCGGGTATTGAAAATCTTTGACTTAACTTTCGAATGAAGATTTGAAATACTATTTTCATATTAGAATTGATTGAATTTAACAAATTAATTATAATTTTTATTTATTTTTTTAAATAAAAATTAAAATGAAAAACTTACTTTCAATCTAAGTTTCAAACAATTAATTAAAATGCACTACCAAAACAAAAAAATAAAATAAAATAAATCTGTAAAATGATGATAATTCTTGAGTATATTATTTAGGTGCAATATGTGTTTTGTCTATAATAATGTCAAAATCATACTAAGCCTCCATTTGATTTGTCGATTAAAGATAAAATTTTTAAATTGGAGTTACTAACTTTTTAAAAAAAGATAAAATCAAGATGAAAATTTTAAATTAGAGATGACAAATCAAGCACACACTAAAATTAAAAAGGAATACAAAACGGACTAAAGATAAAAATTTTAAAGTGACTCTTTGCTTACGTTTGATTCACCGATTAGAGATGAAATTTTTAAGTTGGAGTTGGTTGACTTTTTAAAAACTAGTTATAATTTTTATTGACTTTTTAAAAAAAGATAAAAACTGATATGAAAAAATATAATTTTATTGGAGTTGAATTGAAATTTCAAACGAATAATTCAAGGATTTTTCTCTTCCATACGTCCTCTTTTCACCTCTTTCCTCCTGGTCTTTATGAAAGAATAATATCATATATCTCTAATTATCTATCGAAATTTCAAGATCAAAACAAATAACTTATCCTACTATGAAGGTATTACCATTTCTACATAGAAAACATTGGAAAAAACTATGTACTTTGATCCATTCGTTTGATAGATGATTCCTTGTGGGAAAAACTAATAGGCAATAATCATAAGCCAAAGCTTTGTTTTAGTTGTTTTTCTTTTATTCTATAGCAAACCAAAAAAAAAAAAAAAAATCTTCTTCTTTGTTTTTCCCTTTTAAGGAGATTTTACAATATGACTAGGACTTTAAAAAATAATAATAATAAAATCCTATCAAATGGTTCTTTTTTTTAGCTGTTAAATGTACATTAAAATTGCACTTAATCAGATACATGTACTATATCAATACATACGATGTCTTCCTAAAAAAAACTCATTATTGAGAGGAAGCAAAATTTTAAGGAGATTTTTCCACTAGGACCTAAAAGAAGTATAGTATTATTATCGTTCTATTTTCAACTATTAAATTTATATTAAAAACTGTTTATTTTATATTTTGATGTGATTCTATATAATCAAACGATAAATTAAAAGAAGAAGAAGAAGAAGAAGAAGTTCACAAGTGATGCTAAAGAACTGTGAAATTAATGACATGGCATTTTTCATTATAAAATTGTTTATATCTAATCTGGCTTTACTATTCAACTAAATTTAATGTTTAAACTAAGACAACTATCTAGATAATTCATGAACTAACTGCAAGCCTAAATTTAATAATCACATAAATAAATTAAATTGTTTACTTTTTCCTACATGTCCTTATAAGATGGAGCCACCAGAAGAATCCAATCTTGAGCTCGAGATTGAGAAATCGCTCTCGAGTAAGAGATTTGAGGAGGGCATCCGCATAATTCGGTTTTGCCTAAACGTGTAAGGTTTTAAAATGGTAAACCGGCGAAGCAAAATTTTTAGTTAGGCTATCCAATATCCTTGAACTATGATCCAGACAACACGCAAGTTCATTAGTTAACATTTCCTTTTTTTTTTTTTTTTTTTTTTTTTAACAGAACGACTTGGTAGGGCAGTCTGTGCACCACTGAATCGTCTGCAGCAAGTTTGGCCAAATCCAAATGAATTAAACTTCAAACGTGGCCCCACTGAACTCTATACACTTTTAGAAAGCACCAAAGTCGATGCAGCTAATAAGAAATAAACCAAGTCCGAACTCTTCCATATTATTAACACCAAGTAATAAGGCGAGATAACAAGACGCTTGCTCTCTGGAATAGAAATATATACCACACAGAGAACTCTCTTCCTCCTAGAATTATCTAAGTACGCCATCCTCTATCTTTAAAATCCTCTCATATTATTTTTTTATAAAAAAGGGGCCTAACTCTTCATAGTAGTCCGTCGAAATCAAATTAAAACAGTTTAGATTTTTGTTCTTTAGCATCATTTGGTCCCACATTAATGCATACTCTTAAAATAAAATAAAATAAAATAAAAACTGTTAAAATAACAGCAACATTAATGCATTTTTTGAACCGTCAAAAGAAAAAGAAACAGCAATTTGATGGTTTATGTTGTGATGAATAGTCAAACAGTAAGTCATAGAGTGATGCAGATGGATTAGATCATTTCATTTAATGGAGGCGTTGGGAACGGAGGAAGTGCATGGCCCAGCAGATGTCATGAAAGGTATTCCATTGAAGGTGGCAATGCCCTTCTCGTCGGTAAATAGTTGCTGCACCAATTCAAACACCAACCCACATTACACTTTCACGCATCCCGATAATAATTATAAATCATAGCTTGAATAATGCCAAGAAAAATGATATCAGAATGTATTTTGTGTATGTATATATGTATATATACACATACAGGTGTTATCTTGTCCAACTGTTTCTTTTTTGGATTAAGGACATCCTCTGGCTTCCCATCAATCCTATATGAACAACAAGTACCATGTGAGATTCAGAGCAATTGGAATTTTATAAAAATCTACTCATACATGTGTTGTCAAACGGATGACTACGACATACACGAGAGCTCCAAATACCGGAAATAAACTCCATAAGGGTGATAAAATGTTTTTAATAGCTCTACTAGGGGTAGTTTTTATAAGCTTACCCCGCAAATGAAACACGCTCCCCTGGTTTGGCCCCTTCCGGAGGTAGCAAAGGCTCGACAACGGTGTGATCTTCATTAGAGGCACATAAAACCTAAATGGACGCATTGAGACCAAACTCATTAACTTCATATTTACTCGCAACTGCTAGTTTTTACATTTACTCCATGCAGGTAAAATATTAAAATGTACCAAAAAGTAGGACTTATAAGACAACAAGAAAACGACTACTTCAATGAGAATGCTGAGGAACATATACCAGTCCTTCTGACATCACATCGCGTAGCTTCCCAGGTTTTACGTTTGTGATAAGGACAACATGACGGTTCTACAAAGTACCAGAACCAACAGTCACAAAGTAAGAATTCAGCTAAAAGGAGAACTTTATGTAACAAAATTTTCCGAATAAGAGCAAGAAGTCACAAAGATGACATACCGTTAACTGCTCTGGGCTGCAATACTTTGCCAAACCGCTAACCACCTGCCGCAACTTAGCCTCTCCAACATCTATCTCCTCCACAAGTAAACTACAAAATACATGGATAGTATGAGTTATGATTCACGACCAATTTTGCTTCCCTCGGTCATATTAATAAATCCAGACAATTCAGTTCTTCGAATAATCATGATCTTCTCATAATTAGTTTAAGTTTTCCATAAGTATAGGCTTAAGGGAAAGAAAGACGCAAGTTTGTCGTAATACCTATCAGCAGATGGATGTTTCCATGCTTTGCGAATTAACCCCACCTGTATATTCAACAAACTGACACTAACTTCTTTGTCTTTCTCGGCATTTTCCACTTCAGCTGTTTTTTTCTTTTCCTGAGTAACTTCCTTATTTGTTGCCGCCTTTTCTTTTTAGTTTAAATCATAACAACAAAAAATAGTCGTCAATTACCAAAAGTCGGATGGAAATCCTAACCAACCAGAAAGAATCATAAATATTCAAATTATAAGGAGAATTTAAGTAATAACCTTACCAATTAACATTCTAGGCTACTACATGTTTGGGAACTTTTATAATATTTGTATTGCAACTTTTGCCATATATACAAGTGAGAAAAAAGATTTTATTCGGTATGAAACAAGTTTTAAAAACAAAAATCAAACTCTACAACTACAAGATATTTACCGCAGTGTCACTTTTCTTTGTCTCAGCTCTGCTTCTGGCTTATCTGCAGCTTTTGGCTTGCACAAGTTTTTTTGCATCTGATTCTACTTCAACCGATCAGCAGCTAGCTCCCTGCAACTAAAATTGAGGGGGGGAAGTATCGAAAATCCATCACTAGGTATCGGGACACACAATTAATCCTTGACTTTTCTAGGACATAAATCCAGAGATAGGTCATCTTTGTAAAAAATAGTACCATTTTATTGCATTGTCGTTTTGACAGAATTTAACTCAAGTTTTAAAATTTCAAGCCCCGTCATATTTTATTCTTATGACTTCTTGTTCACACGTTCTAATATGTGCAAAAGCCACAATATTCTGACTTGTATAACGCAATATCAAATATGTAAAAACCCTGAGTTAAAATACAAAACAATATCAAAGCTTACACACTTGAGGCTCAAATTTAGCCTTCTCTATCAATATCTTCTCAAACAGATCCCCGAAATCCACCTTGTTCTGTGAAGTGGAAAACAAAAAAATTAAAATAAAACATATGTTATAAACAAATATTACTTGATAAGATCTCACTAGAAATAAAGGTTGTAACATGAAAAGCTACGTCTGCTTAGAAGCACACAGATCAAGCAAGCGAACCAGAGCAGATGCAAAAGATCTAGTTAAATCTAATGGGGTATATAGATTATTAAAGAGATTTTTTTTCCCTCTTCAGAACGCTATAAATAAGTAAAAGTTAATTATTCATTTCAATCTTAAAAGGTATTAAAAATGCGGACCTACCTGGATGTAATCAATCCATCTCATAACATGTGCAACTTTTCCTTGTCTGAATTTGAAAGGCCAATCTGTCAAAAAGTAACACTCAAAGTCAAAGGTTTCCAGATGCGTTCAAGGGCATCCTCGTATACTATCGTTGTTAAAACGAAGGCAAAATGATGAACTCTTGCAACTTAAAACTATTACATCATGCTCATCCAAAAGACTTATATATACAATATGAGAGTATAGCTCTGAGAATGAAGTTATTGATGATCAGGTTTCTATTCCTTGACATATATATAAATATATATATATTTATGGATGTGTAAGAAACTACTAAATTTAAGTGAAAATATTACCACAATTAAACTCGATATTCTTGACAAAAAAGAATTAGTACCACTTTCAGCTTACCACAACTGAATGTATTGCCGCAAACACGATAACATCAGCTTCAGATGGTTTGAACCCATCTCCCTTTAGCACAGATATCGTAGTAAGCTCCGTGTTTAATTCTTTAAGAGCTTCAAAGCAGGAGCCAGGATCTGTTGGAAACCTCTCCACAAATACTACCCACTTCGCCATCAAAAACCAGAAAAACTGATGATTAATGAAAAAGTTCAAAAACTAAATTCACTAACGACACAACTTATCAGAAGACATTAACATTCAGCCAAACTCATCTTGTTTATTACCTCTATGTTCTTCACAGCCCGGCCAGTCTAGTCAATTCAATTACATATTCACAGTTCATAAAGAGTAAAGACATTTTGAAATCGAACATTACTCAATTTAGTACCATTAACCAAAGCAGTTTACTTTGTAATATATATAAATACACACACACACTAGTAATTAAAGGGTTTGGTCTAAACATACCTGATCGTCAAATTTTAACAAGCTCTTGATATCATTCTCCTTAGCCTCACCAGAGAATTTATTCTGCAGAAACGTACTGAAACTGAGCAACATGATGAAATGTAAAGCTTAATCGGTACATTTCTTGGTGTATTAGTCATTATATGGAGAAATATATATGTCAACATTAGACAATAAAGTTTGCATGGAGAGAAATCTACACTGAAACGGCAAAAACAAAAACCTTTACACGATCGAATTGAGAACAATATCTCATAAAATGACTTGCCCATTTCATTTAAACACAAGCATCTTTAAAATACTTGATGAAAGCTGATTTTACAAGCAAATTTAAACAGACCCAGTTGATGAAATGGAAAGTAATAGCCGATAAGCTGAAGCTCTTGTAAAGAAAAATTAAAGAAAGATAAAAAAAACTGAAAAGACCAACAGTTCAAAGAAAGGACCAAACTTACAGAATCCAAGGAAAAGAATTTCAAGACAGCTGTAAATATCAATTTGGTTCTGGTGCGACTGATTTCTTCTTTTGAAGCCATTTCCAGTCACCAAATTTTTTGCTTCGGATTTCTGTTTTTCCTCTTCTTCTTCTTCTGAGTTCCAGTCACGAGAACGCGCGTGTAGGGCATTTGAGCGTCTCGGGTCTGTTGATTGGGCTTCCTTAAAAAGACCATAATTCAATATTGGGCCAATCGAGCCTCCTTCGGTCTTCAAGAGAGATTTAGGCCCATTAAAATGAACTTTTTTTTTTTTTTTTTTTTAACAAAATGGGTATGTGTATATTATAAATTTGACACCTTCTTATATTTATGCCCACCAAATATTAAAATTGATAATTTTATTATTTCATAACACTAAAACTATCGATTTAATATTATAATGGGTAAAATTATAAATAGATATTCAGAACATGACTCTTCATCTAATTTTCTCTTTATCCAAAAGATAGAAAAATTAAACCATGACTCTAATTAAAATCATGACTTTCTTTTGGGGGCTGAATATAAACTTAGAAGTTAGGAGTGAATTTACATAGGGGAGAAAATAAGCTGGTATACCACAACTTTTAATATTTTAAATTCAGGTCACTGTTTATTTTGATTCATATTCCTATTACATTGATCAAGTCCATTTGTGTGGCGGAAAAGTTTAAGTTTTAAAATCCATAACAGAAATCTAAATGAAGTATTTTTGTGACATTCCTAAAATTTTACTCTTAAGTATGATACTTTTTGAAGTTTTGTTTTCATTTGTTACCACTATGATGTGAAAAAAAATAGGCTTAGTTTTCATAAAAGTAAAATATTTGAATTGCAAATCTCTGATTCCTCTAATTCACCCGAACCTAGTATCTATTTTCGTCACAAAAAAATTCAATCAATATCATGTTTTTTGATAGGGGCGCGATTGTGTAGAAAATTATACTCAAATGCAGGCGTCGACGCCGCAACAAGCATAGAGTGTGCAAGCCATGGAAGCTGCTAACCGAAGCCGTGGCAAGGCTCCTTAGTGCGCGGTGGTGTTGCGATACGCTTTGCCGTTGCTTTGACATTTCTTTGTGAAAAATGTCCAAACCATGTCATAATTGGTTAAATCTAAAGACAAACAAAAGGTAACAAAAAGTATCATCCGTGATAATAACATTATAATAAAAAAAAGTTCTTATTTAGAAACTTCTAACTTATTTGGTAAAACGGTTCAATTCAAACTAAACTGTATTTTTTATCAATCAATTCAAATTTAAAAATTTCAATTCAAATTGTTTCACCAAACGAACATTTCATTTGTATCAATAACAGGTTCGAATCGTGATAAACAGCTGTACGCATAAAACCTGGGACTATCAACTGTTGAAAATCTAAGAGCATGATATATTTTTTTTTTATCAAGTATTGTATTATTAAAAAGAAAATTTTTAATACGGACGCGATAAGTAAACCCCAATGAGTAGAACGAGTAAACGACCCATCTGAAGGTGTTACGAACCTTCCTCTATTATATTATTAAATATTGTTTTGATTTTTTTGCCTTTTTTTTTTTTTTTTTTCGAGAGGAGGGATAAAAGAAGATATAGCTGAAAAAAGCTGGGAACAAAGACTGGTCCCAGAGTTGAAAGTAATTGGCTCATTATTTAATTCGGTTCATCTGTATCTATGTTTGCCCATCTGTACAGAATGGGAATTTACTTGGATAAATACTTGTGAACACTGGGGATAACAACAAACAACCCTGGTAAATTACAAGCCACGCATGGACGACTGCTTTTGTCCTTTTACTGTCTGTCTCCATTTACGTATAGCTTAAATTTCTATATTTATATATATATTTATTTAATTTATTTTCTCTCTGATCTTGGGACTAGAGAATTTAACTTTTTTCTTTTATCTCTTTTATTTTTTCTCTTTTTCTTTTCCCCTCCCTTAAAGTATTAAAAGAAGATAAGAGGAAAAAAAATAACAATCACCATAGTCTGAAAGTCAGAGGACTGAGTCAGAAAAGAATTTACGCACTATCGTTCTCTAACTTTATTTTATTCTTATTTTATTTTAATCTCAACGGCTGTTGCCTGCTGGGACATTGGCTTCTTTTACTTTTTTTTTTTTTTTTTGCTTTAATCAGTAACTGAAGTTGAAGGTAAAATACCATCTCTTCTGTAGAACTCATTTCTGTTTATCTTTTATAATAAAAAAAAAAATCTCATTTCTATTTATCATAAGTGTGTAATCTAGTGATAAACATTATCTAGTGGATCAGTGGCCAAAATTTTAAGCATAAAGTGGCCATTTTGGAGTCTTAATTGTGATCACATTTGACGAAGTGACATGTTTTTCATTGAGGAATAAGTCTCGTCCATAAGACATTAGTGAATATTTTTCAGTATCTGAAAAACTATTTGATAATATCCAAAGATATATATTAATACTAGTCGCTCCCTTTTTAATTTTATTTAATTTTTTAGCAAAAAAGGACATTTATTTTTATTTACGACATTCTATTTAAATGAATAATTTGAAATGATGTTTGATATTCACAATTTGAGTGGACGGTTTAAATAATGCAAATGTTTATATTTGGTCATTTGGTTTAAAATGATAAGTGAATATTTAGACTTATGCTCATTTGACGTTTGAGTTATCTCAAACTAAACTATACTTTTTCATATCAATTTTTTATTTTTTAAAAAGTCAATAAAATTTATAACTAGTTTTGAAAAGTCAACAACTCCAACTTAAAAATTTCATATACAATAACTTACTAAACGAATGCTTAGATTTGAGTTGAATTTGAAATTTTGGATCCAAAATAGTTATCGAAACACACTATTAGGGGGTCTTTTTACAACGTTTTCTGATATAATTTTGCAGCTCATCTCTAAAACTCTCAAATTTAATCTCATTCTCTTCTCTTCCATTTTCAAAAACTTAAACTTCAAAAGTTTATAATTTCTTATTTCAAGTCGAAATAAATGATTTTATTTAAAAAACACATAAATGATGATAGTAACAAAAAATATCCATTTTATTTTTTGAAACACATTTTAAATTTTATATTATCTTCTATATCACAATATACTTTTAGCTCACACTTCAACTAAATACACATTTCAATTCTAACTACAGAACTTTAAATTCAACCATTATTCCAAACAGATCTTAGAGTATATATTGTATTTTTGTTTTTATCTTACTGTCATTTTAATCATTCAATTAGTTTTTTTTTTAAACATGATTTATAATTATAACATGAGATGCGTCATTAATAACTTCCAAAAACTCTCTAATGAAGCTCAGAAACCCTTTCACAAACTAAGTAATTTTTTGTTTTTGATTTTTTTTATTTTTGCTATTTTCACCAAATCACCAGTCTTACAAGTCTAGAAGTCTGGGGAAATATCTATTGAAACATGTTTTGGAAACATGTATATTTATTGTATTTGCATGATGTTTTGGTGCTTAAAATATGAAACTCATATATAAACATAAAGTAAAGTATGTGGGCTGGTTAAGGTAAAAATATATATCTGTTGTTTTGTTATTTTTGGTGCCTCAACAATGAAAACACACTATAAAAGTGCATTTTTTTAAAATTTTTTAAAAATATGCATTTTTGCACTTGTAAATGTACATAGGAATACTCCCCAAAAGAAAAAAAAAAAAGACTAACCTAATTTTATTATTATTATTTTAATTTAAGAATAAGAAATTTGAATTTTATATTTTATGATAAAGTCATGTATGAAATTATATATTATAGATATTCCTATCCCCACAGTTCTAATGTTTTCAAAATGACAAAAATGATAACAAAATCTTAGCTCAAAGGGCCACAAAACCCCTCGAAATTGCTTAGATTATAGTCACATGTAATATAATGTTATACACGAAAAAAGCCAGCTAGACAAGAAACTTTACAGTCTAGAAAGTAAAAATCTCAGTGGTGGGGTGGATTATTATACAATTTCTAGTGGTTGGTATTTTCCAAGAGAGGAGGTCAAATATGTACATCCATGCATAAAGACAACCACCAAATGCTGCTTTAAGCTTTCACCATCTCAGCCCCTCTCAAGAAGGATTTAGTGCGCATGAGGATGTGCATGGTTCAATACGATTTTGATTGGTCCTTATGAATTGCTAGTCCAACTACATTTACTTTTCGCTTTTCATGTGTACATAGTTTAATGATAATTTTACTTGTGATTCTATGATAAAATGTAGAGTTTGAATATTTTCATTTAAAAATTAAAAAAAAATCAGTTTTTTTTTGTTGAATTTTACAGCGGAGGATTTGAACTCTACATCTTTAGATAGAGTCAGGTGTAATGTTATCACTAGACTATACCAGCAACCACAAAACCAGTGCTTTATGGTAGTTATCCACATGTATTTTTAAATATTAAATATGATTAAAATTACATCAACATAAATAATTATATAAAAATGATACAATCTGGTACAAATAGACAATTTAAATAGAGTCCTATTAACATTATATATATTTAAATTTAAAAAATAGAAAGATTCGAACTCTATATTATGTGATGAAATTAGATAAAAAATTACCATAATATGATACATAACTTGCCATAAAATTCCCTTTCCAAGTCATATGTTTTATCCATAAGGTCGATGAAATTGATAGAGAAGCCAGAAAAATGTTATTTGCCTTAAACTCCATCAACATTATTTCCACAAAAATAAGAAAAGAAAAATAATATGGACACCAACTCTAATCTATATTTTTAAATACAATTAATGTGATATCTGAGCTGTCGTATTTTTATTAATAAGTGTTTAAAATACTGCATATTAATTGATTGTATCTATTAATAAAAATATGACACGTGAGTTGATACTTAAAAAATTAATATTAGAGTTGATATTTTTAATACTATTCATAAGAAAACATGACATCACACATTCTCTTCATTGAATCAGAAAACCATCATGAATTGATGAGATAATTAAACAACACATCAAATTCAATTATTTATAATTCTTGACAAAAAAAAAATATAAATAAATGACAAAGATCATTTTCCATATTTCCAATCACTTATTTTTATGGTAGGTGCATCACAATTAATGTTTGATTACAAAAACATGACTTTGCTTTGGTTCAATTTCAACATAATAATTTGACATGAATGATTGTGAAGAAAATATGTGCAAATGTACAGGAAAAAAGGGGGCAAAAAGAGGAGGGTCCCAAAATTCAAAGCATTCTAGGAGGAAGCAAAGCCTGCCAAGGGAGGGTAAATGAGATGGGTAGGGAGGAGCATTTATGAGAGGGAGAAGTAGTATCGGTTTAACAAGTATCCGTTTGTTAAGTTAATTAAATGAAAATTTTAAGTTAAAATTGATTAAATTTTTAAAAAATAATTATAAATTTTATTAATGTTTAAGAAAAAAATAAAAATTAAGATAAAAAAAATAATTTAATTTGAATTAATCTTGAATACTAAATCAAAGATCAAAATCAGAGATAGCATTAGAAGAAGGGGAATTAGGTGGGGTAGCTTTCATATTGGATGGAATTTGATAAAAGCTTTAAAAGGTCAAGTTCAGTCCCTCTCACAACCCCTGCCTTCTGCCACCACAACACCACTTCCCCAACAGTACAGATATATACATACATATATATATATTGAATAATTTACTCGTTTAGTCCTCAAATATATACATTCTGTTATTTTAGTATCTAAACTTTTAATTTTGATAAAATAGTTTATGAACTTTTGATTTTTGACGGTTTTCATACCTGACATAGAAATTGATTGAAGGTTTTTCTAATTTATTGTATATAATCATGTTTCAATTCTATACTAACATTAAATTGCATAACAATAACTACATTTGAGTATAAAGTTTTCATTTTTATTCTTATTAAAAACACTTAAAAACTATAATGTTTTGCCCTTAATGTATTAGTTTTTTTTTTTAAATTTAGTTATTATATGATAGGATATTATTATCTATGATAAACTTAAGAAATCATTCGTCAATTTTAGTGTCAAGGATTAAAAGTATTTAAAAAAAAATTCAGAAACTAATTTATCAAAATTAAAAATTCAAAAACTAAAATGACAAAATGTTTATAATTCATGAATTAAACATATAAATTACCCTATATATATCTCTTTATCCTCACTTCTCTCTCTATCTCTTCTTTTATCTCTTTATTTCTCCTTGCCTTTTCTTTTATTAGGGCTTTTGGCGCTTTTGCCCATGACTTATTTTCTAAAATGACAAGTCTTCTTAAATTAAACAAGTGTAGCAAAATGTCTCCAGATTAATAAAATTTGAATAGAAATACACTTGTAAGCACATGCTAATTTGAAAGGTAAATATTCAAATTTCGGAGAAACGAGTGCATTTTAATATAAATTTTAACAGCATTCATTGATTTACCGTGCAATACTCGTTAAAATTTAGGACATGGTTTG
This sequence comes from Ficus hispida, assembly GCA_025413025.1. Classification (NCBI taxonomy): domain Eukaryota; kingdom Viridiplantae; phylum Streptophyta; class Magnoliopsida; order Rosales; family Moraceae; genus Ficus; species Ficus hispida. The sequence continues at coordinate 14,381,568 of CM046364.1, read as the reverse complement.
TTAAAATTGAAAAATTAGAAGACAAGTGACCAATTTGCAAAAAGTTGGAGGAGGAAGAGTGCAAAAATATCCTGTCTTTTATTACACAACCCACCTTCACTACCTACTGGCCTTTGCATTTATTTATTGCTTTTCCCACCCATTTTCTCTCCTTATAAGGGGATCCAACCACCACCCTTCCACTCACTTTGGCATGCCCTTCTCTCTTTCCTCTATTTACTCATTCTGCCATTTTGTCTATTCCCATGCCCCATTTTCCATCCATACGGTTTTTTTATTTTATTTATTTATTTATTATTTTTTTAATCCATACACTCGTTTCCTTTCTAAAAGATATATCAAAAATAGCCTTTCGTAAATTAGAAGTGTCTTTTGCATGTAATTCACGTGAAATTCATATAATCCAGCACAAAAAATGTGAAATACATACAAAGCAACAAAAAATTTGAAATACATAGAAGTGTCTTTTTTGCCTCTTTAGCCCCCCTCCCAAAAAAAAAAAAAAAAAAAAAAAAAGCTTTTGCCACGTGAAGAATTCTGTTAACTTTATGACAGAAACAAATAGAGGGGCATCTTGAGTTGTTTTGCGTGTTTAAGAAGGCAGTTTTAAAAATTCAGACGGCAAAATGGACAAAGGTGCATAATTTATAGGAGATTTATAATAGTTCATAAAATTTGAATATGTGATCTCTCTTTTTACTTACTCTTTTAGGGGGGAAAAAAAACCATTATCGTAAAAAAAAGTCCCCAAGCCCCAAATTTTTTTAAAAAAAATTTGTAAATGTGTGGATTCAAACTTGTACATTTTGTTGCAAAATCGAGAATAAGTCTCCGTTAAATAAGTTAGTTGGAGATGAAATTTTTATGTTGGAGTTGATTGATTTTTTAAAAATTAAATATAAATTTTATTAATTTAAAAAAAAATAAATAAAAATTAAGATAAAAAAATATAATTTAATTTGAGATAAACTCAAATGTCAGACAGAACATAAAACCCATTTGAGAAGTTTGAGTTTATAGTGACCTTCATTAACAAAATAAAAGAATCGGAGGGTGTAAAATAAAAAAAGCTCAAATTATCTTTCATTTCATCTTTTTTCCTTTTCTTTTTAAGCTAAAATATCAAGTCATTTGCTGATCTTCGAACCATTGGCTCGTATTTTGGTCTCGGACCTCGGTAAACACAAACGGGGTCAAACTCCTGACCCTACGTAATCTCGATTATGTCCCATGTCAAAACCGTAATTTCGTTGAATCCCAGGGGCGATTCCGAAATCCGCTCCCCAGTCGCAATCCAAAAGCCCGGGGGTCTAAATACCGCCACTTGTGACGTCCACGTCAGAAAGCATCTCTGACACGGGCCCATAACTTGCCACGTTGGAGCTCGTTTCCGTAACGATCACGCCACGTGTCCTACCTCCATTAAATGGTGTCCCATCTAACCCAACCTGGTCCCTCTTTGCCGTTAATAAGGCGCTTTTAATTTAATTTTCTTCCGAACCAAACACTACGCAGACACACTGAGAGAGACTGTTAGAGAGAGAGAGAGAGTTAGAGAGAGAAACAGTGAGAGGAGAGGGAGAGAGAGAGAAACAGTGAGAGGAGAGGGAGAGAGAGAGTGAGATAGGCTGTTTTGTACTAGTACGGCGTTCTAATTCTTCCGGCGAGTTCTCCGATGAGCATTCTCGTGGCACTAGTCTAGCTCTTCTTCTCCGGCGCGAAGTTCATTTTGCTCTGTACAGTCAGTTGGAGCTCCGGCGACGAACAGTACTTCTCCGGCGATACTCTACGCTTCGGCATTTTTCCGATTCGAGCGTTTCGGAGTTTCTCCTGTTTCCGTTTTGGAGCGGCGGAGCTCTCCGGCGAAAAGTCTTCCGCTTCGGGAGAGAGATTTCTAGGGTTTTGCAGTGTGCACACTTTATTCTAACTTCTGAAAAAAGAAGTTGCCGTTTCTCAAAGTTTCGCGTGTCTCATTTTGGCTTAGGCGGTTTTTTTTTTTTTTTGGGCCTATTTTCTTGTTTATTGTATACTCTATTTGGCTCGTCTTGTGTTTTTTTAGCAATTCCTAATCTAGCCGTTGGAGAAAGTTGGCCCTTTTCTTCCGAGTCTGTAGCTTTTCTTTCGTAAGTTTGGGTTTGGTTTCGATTTCTTATGGCTTTGCAGTGTTTTTGAGAGACCTCTTTAACAATGCGAGTGCTTCTGAACATGAAAAGGCTTCTGGGATTGTTCACTCTCGTCGTCGTTTTAGCTCCGATTTGCGTTAGATCTCTGAACCCGTCTCTGAACGACGACGTTTTGGGGCTGATTGTGTTCAAGGCCGATGTTCAAGATCCGAAGGGAAAGCTCGCGTCTTGGAACGAAGACGACAACAGCCCCTGCGGGTGGGCGGGCGTGAGATGCAACCCCAGATCCAAGAGAGTCACTGAGCTCAACCTCGACGGCTTCTCGCTTTCGGGTCGATTAGGCAGAGGGCTTCTTCAGCTGCAGTTCCTCAGGAAGCTCTCCTTGGCCAGGAACAGTCTCAATGGAAGCATAAGCCCCAACATTGCTCGAGTCGACAACCTCCGAGTTCTTGATTTGAGCGAGAACAGCTTCTCTGGAGACATACCGGAGGATTTCTTTCGACAATGCGGGTCACTGAGAGTACTCTCCTTGGCCAAGAACAAGTTTTCGGGTAAAATCCCGGATAGTTTGAGGTCGTGCTCGACTATTGCTTCAATTGATTTGTCGTCGAACCGGTTTTCGGGTTCGTTGCCTTCTGGGATTTGGTCTTTAAATGGGATTCGTTCGTTGGATTTGTCTGGTAATTTGTTGGAGGGTGAAGTTCCTAAGGGCATTGAAGGGCTGAACAATCTGCGAGCTATTAGTCTTGCGAGGAATCGGCTTTCTGGGAAAGTTCCTGATGGCATTGGAAGTTGTTTGCTTTTGCGGTCCATCGATCTCAGCGAGAATTCTTTCTCCGGTAGCTTACCGGAGCCAATGCAGAGGCTTTCACTTTGCAATTATCTGAATCTGCACGGGAACTCGTTCGCTGGTGAAGTTCCTCAGTGGATTGGAGAAATGAAGGGCCTTGAGACCTTAGACCTTTCGGCCAATAAGTTTTCAGGTCAAGTTCCGAACTCTCTAGGCAATCTTCAATCCCTAAAGGTGTTGAATTTTTATGCCAATGGCCTAACTGGAAGCTTGCCCAAGTCTCTAGCTTCTTGCACAAATCTTCTAACTATGGATTTCAGTCAGAATTTGATGACAGGTGATTTTCCTTCGTGGGTTTTTGACTCGGGCTTACAGGAAGTTTCGCTTTCGAGGGGAAAACATGGTGGAAAAATGGATTATCCCTTGAAGTTAACAGCGGAGAATGGGCTTCAAAAACTTCAAGTCCTGGATTTGTCCCACAATTCATTTTCAGGTGAAATTTCATCGAGCCTTGGGATTTTGAGTAGCTTGATATTCTTGAACTTGTCCAGGAACTCTCTTGTGGGTCCTATTCCCGTGACTCTGGGAGAGTTGAAGTTCTTGGTTAATCTCGATTTGAGTCGGAATCAGCTAAATGGAAGCATCCCTGAAGAAATTGGAGGGGCTGTTTCTTTGAAGGAGCTTAGACTAGAGGAAAACAAGCTTGAAGGCAAAATTCCAACTTCTATTGAGAACTGTTCTTTATTATCAACTTTGTAAGTGGTCTTTCCTCTATTTTATGTTTTCTGCTAAATTCTTTACTTCTTTATTTTGGTGAGCAACCCATTGCAAAGAATCCGGTTTCCGTATATCTACCGTTTTTATTGCTCCCCTTTTTACTCACATTACAAGAATAATTGGTCAACAAATGGTTCTAGATCTAGCAACCAAATGATGTTAGAAATATGGTTTCAAAATGCTTGTGGACTTGAACAACTAATTATTTTTATTTTCTGTTGTATTCCTTTCTTGTTGTTATCATTTTGGTGTATAACGCGAATTTCCACCAACTGCAATTTGACAGGTTGCTTTCCCTTTAGCGGAAGCGTAAAGAAATTGCTATAAAAGTTTGTCCTCTTTTTATTATTATTATTATTATTTTATTTTGGTGGTTTTTCGATCTCACTAAATTGCATACTGCTTTTTAGAAAGGCATGGACATGAAGTCCGCAATCTCTGCCATTGATGCCTGATATAGACTCTTTATATCGGCCTTAGTCAATAGCTTTTCCTATTTTTGGGCTCGGTTCACCGGCCAGTATCCTGAAGTTTCTTTCTGCTGATTTTCTCGTTATTTGTGGGGTTTTTTGATATTTCGTTCTGGTTGAACTTTGCAGGGTACTGTCACAGAATAAACTGAGTGGCCCAATACCTGCAGCAATAGCTACACTCGTCAACCTGCAAAATGTGGACTTGTCCTTTAACAACCTTGCCGGAGCCCTACCAAAACAGTTGGCCAATCTTCCCAATCTGGTGTCCTTCAACATTTCTCACAACAACCTCCAAGGTGAACTACCTGCCGGTGGCTTTTTCAACACCATCTCTCCCTTCTCTGTGTCCGGCAACCCATCTCTTTGTGGCTCCGCGGTCAGTAAGTCTTGTCCTGCAGTTCTTCCCAAACCAATAGTCCTGAATCCCAACTCGTCTGCTGATGCCAATCCTGGTTCATTACCTTCAAATGTTGGCCACAAGAGAATCATCCTCAGCATTTCTGCCCTCATTGCCATCGGGGCAGCTGCTGTAATAGTCATAGGTGTGATTGCCATTACCGTGCTTAATCTCCGTGTCCGGACATCCACATCTCAGTCGGCTGCTGCCCTCACCTTCTCCGGAGGGGATGACTTCAGCCATTCCCCCACTACAGACACCAATTCTGGCAAGCTTGTGATGTTTTCAGGCGACCCTGATTTCAGCACAGGTGCTCATGCTCTGCTCAACAAGGATTGCGAGCTTGGTCGTGGTGGGTTTGGAGCGGTGTATAGAACAGTTCTTCGAGATGGCCATCCTGTTGCAATCAAGAAGCTCACTGTTTCAAGCCTCGTCAAGTCCCAAGGAGAATTTGAAAGGGAAGTGAAGAAATTGGGCAAAGTTAGGCACCACAATCTTGTAGCACTTGAAGGCTACTATTGGACACCATCGTTGCAGCTCCTCATATACGAATTCGTCACGGGTGGTAGTTTGTATAAGCATCTCCATGAAGGATCAGGTGGAAACTTCCTTACGTGGAATGAGAGGTTCAATATAATTCTTGGGACGGCAAAAAGTTTGGCTCACTTGCACCAGCATAACATAATCCACTACAACATAAAATCAAGCAATGTCCTGATTGACAGTTCAGGTGAAGCCCAAGTAGGTGATTACGGCCTAGCAAGATTGTTGCCAATGCTGGACCGCTATGTTTTGAGCAGCAAGATTCAGAGTGCACTCGGCTACATGGCACCAGAGTTCGCTTGCAAAACAGTGAAGATAACCGAGAAATGTGATGTCTATGGATTTGGGGTTTTGGTTTTGGAGGTGGTCACCGGGAAAAGGCCCGTTGAGTACATGGAAGACGATGTCGTGGTGCTCTGCGACATGGTTAGAGGAGCATTAGAAGAGGGCAGGGTTGAAGAATGTGTCGATGGAAGGCTCCAAGGAAAGTTCCCTGCTGAAGAGGCAATCCCAGTAATGAAATTAGGCTTGATCTGCACATCTCAAGTGCCCTCAAATCGGCCAGACATGGGGGAGGTAGTCAACATACTAGAGCTGATCAGATGCCCTTCGGAAGACCAAGAGGAGTTGGGATCAACTTAGTCAATCGCATCACTGATTGAGAGAAAGGGATTTACAACCGGGTTATCCGGCGAAGAAGAATCCGGTTTTATTTATTAGATTAGAGAAGAGAAGAGAAGATCCTCATCCTACCATTTTTCCTTTTTCCTATTCTTGTGTTCTCTTGTATTTTTTGTTATGTTTTTCGTATTTTCTTCTCTGTTATTACAATTAGGCCCCACCGGATTCCCCTTCACCAGTTTCCATTTTGTGTCCCTGTTGGATTCAATTTGCTACTAATCTTTTGTACTCTTTACTAATTTGTATCCTGCTTGTGTTATTCTCTAAACTGATTCTACTTGCAAACGGTCTACAACTTCTCATTGGCACATAAAGTTTTTGGATATCTGACAAATTTGGTTTATTTGGGCATATTTAGTTCATTTTATCTTGAATTGTTCGCTTCTCGCCGTTAAGGATGTCGTAGATTGCACGAGGAAGGTTAGCTGCATGGTCTGCAAAAAAATGTCTTTTCTTCGTCAATCACTCGTACAATTAATGGATTAATGTAACGGTAAGGATGCAATTCCTTTTCTCTTCTTCGGATGCATTCAGAATTATACATTTTTATGTCCCGCTTTATGACCCCTATCAGGTTAATGTGCTAATGTGCTTTAGGGTTTAGTCGTTTCTGTTTCATTGATGAGTTCCGAGATTTTCAAATCATTAAGCGGGATGATATCGATCTCCTTTTTTCATTAAGCCAAAAAAAAAAAAAAAAGAAAGACATCAGTTGTGCTTGTGAAGAGGGGCCTCTAAATGACTTTCCAACAGCTGTTCACGGAAGTTGTCCCATATGCTCAAAATCATGTGTTGGTAATAATAGCAGTGGCGAGGGCAAATAAAATAAAGCATTTTGCAAAGTCAAAAGTGGCTCAAGAGCCAGTGGAGACCCTGAGAATCTTTGCACCCACTTTGAAGCAAAATAGTCTGTGAAGCTCGAGTAAAATAATGAAAAGTGAATTGAGCCAAAAAAAAAAAAAAATTAATTAATTAATAAAAGAAAAGTGAGAACACTCACAACTGGAAAACGGTGAAAAGAAATACAAAAAGGCGAGTGCTTTGAAGATAATGAATATGATATAGAAGGGAAGGCATGGAAATAGAATATCACACACTGATTCTGTCGGAATAGAAGCACTCTTTCTCTTTTTCTTTTTCTTTTTCTTTTTCTTTTTCTTTTATTTTTTTTAATAAAAAAATATTTTAAGCTCCAATCTTTGGACATTCTTTAAACACATCTTTCTTTCATAGCGGTGACTATTGCATAGGGGCAGGTTCTTGTGGAAAATTTGTTACTAATTCGTTGATTAAATAAATGATTATTGAAAACGAAATAACCCTTTATTGTTTTTATTTTGTAAGCCCCTTTTTCCGAAACAGAAAGAAGAATAGAAACGGAGAAATTTTTTTAAAAAAATATATTATTTTTCTATATGTTTTCTTATTCCAACGAAAATGAATAGGAGTGACCATACTTTCACACCTTTTCACTCAAACTAAGGGTGGATTTTAAAAAGAAGAAGAAAACCCATTAAGGAGTGGAAGAATATGGTTTTCATGTGCATGGAATGTGAGCAGTTGGGGCTGTCCTCAGAGCAAGCCAGACACTGGTTAAAACATTTTTTGTTTGGGGCCCAAGAAAGCCTATTAGTAGTAGGTTATTGACATTGTTATCATCACCTTGGCACATGGATCTTTCATAAAATAAAAGTTCTTATTTTTTTGGGAAAGAAAAGGAGAATATCTAGCCCTCTTGATCACTAGATTGCCAGAAGGGAAAATTACCTACTTTGTGATTGATTATAGCTATATATATGTGTGTGCTATAATATAATCTTCTATGTCATACCATTTGTCTGGTCTATTTGTCTCTTTACTATTTCCTTCTTTGTTGAGCATCGCCTTTTCTTATCACCTGAGAATTGCATAGGAAAAATTAGGTTGGAGTATCTTTTTTATGATTATTTACATAAATGTTTAAATTAAAGATTATAACTTAAAAAATATTTTTTTTATTTACATTAATGTCAAAATACGATACTTATAAAAATCATATTACTCTTTTATTAAGAATTGAAACTAAACAAAGAAACAATTGATTAAAAAATGAAAGATAATATCTCTAAAAAAATGTAAAACCAAATAAATCTTTTATAAAAGGAAAAAAGATCATTTTACTTGCTTTACTATAAATAAAAAAAGGACCAAAACTGATATTAGTTGTATGATACATGAAAAACAATCATTATAATAAATAATTGATCATTAAAATAAAATTCACAACGAACATATAAAAAAAATTAATTAGATATTGTAAAGAAATATGAAACACTTTGAAATCTTAAAAAAAACATCATAATGATATAATAATTATTATATAGAAAAATACATCATAATGATATAGTAATACCATAAAAAAAAAAGCATAACACATTTTTAAAAAAATATCAGATTGATATAGTAATTATCATAAATAAATAAACAATTTCATCACACATTTAAACTTTAGAAACTAACTAATATCAATAATAAATAAATAAATAAATTATCACAATAACGTTACAATTATCATAAAGAATCTAAATCATACTAAAATATAGGATTCTTATAAATTTAAATTATACTTAAGAAATATGTTTATAAAAAACCTGAATTATACTAATAAACTATCACTGCAATAAGGAATTAGTCAATAAGATAGAGATACAATAATGATGAACAAATAAGGAAAAAAATATGAATCATAATGAAGAAAAATGATGTTAAACATAGCAAAAGGGCAAAATAAGTACTAAAAATAGTTTTTTTTTAATGAACATTTACATAATCTTATAAAAAAAAAAAACAGACATATTTTAGAATTATACTCTAAAAATAGACTTTTTGTGTAATTATTTATTTTTTAATCACCCAATATAATAAATGACCAAACTTTTTTTTATTTCAAAAAATGACCGTTTGTCATTTTTCAGATTTGGTTAATGAGTGATTGACTATAAAATCTAGTGATTTATGTTATGATTAATCAATAATTGACCATAAATTAATCACCGATTAACTATTATGTGGTCAATTACTGATCGGCCATTTAAGAAAATTGATTTAATTATTTTAGAAAAAAAAAGAGCATTTTAACTAATTTTAAAAACTTCGGTTTTATTAAAAAAACTTTTTAAAAAATGCTATTTAACTAGAAATCCCAATTGAAAATACAGTGTGAAAAGAACCGATAAGACATGCTTTCTAAGAACTACAGAAAATGACATGCAATGCATTATTAGAACAGATAAGTAAGGCTGGTAAGGAATTTGGATAGGAGCTAATAGGTTCAAAATCGGTAAGTGTTTTCAATTATTATTTTTGTTTAATAAATGAGTCACAATCATATAGTTAAAAAAATAGACTGTTTTCATTCATCTCCCCTCAATTTTAAGACCACTCTTATTTTACCTTATGAACTTTAAGAACTCTCTTTTTATCTCTTAAAATTTGAATTTAACTTTATTTTATTCCATCAATCAGAGTTTCAGTTAAAAATAGACGGAAAAAGTGAGTTTTTTATTTGTTTTTAACTGAAATTCTGATAGAAGATACAAAGTAGGGTTAAATTCAAAGTTTATGAGGTTAAAATAAGAGTTTTTAAACTTTAGAGATAAAGTGAAAGTAATCCTAAAATTCACAAGAATAGTTGAGAATAATTATTAAAAAAAAAAAAAGGGCAAAAACAGTTAGTAGAGCATCAAACAAAAAGAGTTAATGATATGATATATTCTCCTTTTTGGTATTGGGCTTTTATTTTAATTTCAAAGGGACAAAATGATACCCACTAAAACTTTGATCAAACGCAATAAGGCAGTTGAATATTTGGTGGGGGGATAAGGTGTCGGATTGGTGGATGTCTGGGAGGGCCATGCACCACTTCACCACTTTTAACAAATTTCTCCCTCCCAAATTGATTTGGTAATTGATTATTTGTGAATCAAGCAAATTTAGATGTCGTTTTGAGGTTTTTTGTTTTTGTTTTTCTTTTTTTGGCATCTTTATTTCAAGGAAACCGCAAAAAAGTTGGCGACTTTTCTACGTGGAAAACCAGTACGTGTATATATATATATATATATATATATATATATAGTAGTGGAACCTGCGGCTTAACCTCAAAAAGATGCTTTAAAAAGTACGTACTGATTTCTCAAGATTTCATTTCATATGCAACTTTTTCAACCGTTGTAGAACATTTTCGTACCTTTAATGTTGATCTGGGTTCGGCATTTTTTGCTCGGAGCAATCAGAAAAGAAAACTATTCTTAAAGTCAAATAATCAGTTGCAAAACTATACTAAGTGGTTTCTACAATTTTTTTTTTAATAAAAATTTAAATTTACTATTCAAATTTAGAGTTTAAACCTAAAATGGACCATTAAGATTAACATTTTTGCTGTAGCATATTTCCTAGCTTCTATTAGCAAATAATAAATGAAATCCTTACTTCGTCATAATAGTGGCAAACGGCACTATTCACTTCTGCTAAATACTCATTTACTGTAACAAATCTAAAAGTCTAATTCGAAGATTTCCAAAAGTTTGTCTCTTGAAGAAAACAGCTATATTTTTTTTGTAGGAGAAAGTACAAGCAAAGTAAAAATTAGTCTGTAAGTTTCATATGGCGCAAGAAAAAAAAATAGAGAGAAAAAAAAAAAGAGAAGGAAAGATGAACTAGTTCTACAGACCAAAATTGTTTTGTAATTCCCTGTTGAGGACAAGTATAACATGATGAAAACTCGTCTTTTCATTCCCATTCTGAAAATTTTTTGCGACTCTTTATGCGTATACAAGTTTCTAGCTTTGATTTTCTTGTCATTTGCTTTATACCCCTCTGTCCAATCTTATTCGGGAGGCAACACGAGAGGTTTCATCCTAATCATCTCGAATTTTTGACCTGGAAGCAATGCCATTCGTCGATACATTTCCGTTTCGACGTGGCCTCGGGGACCTAACTTCCTTTATTTCATCCCAACCATCGTCCCAGCCTTGATCCCAAGGCTCTGCTGTTTCCACGCGGTCACCTCTGGGCGATTCTGGATGCCCCATTTCCAGTTCTTGATATGGGACTCCATCATTATGCCGTCCCTTTTTCCCCGACATGCAACAAGCACATGCTCCAAAGATCAGGACACTCAAAACCAGCAAATAGGCCCCATTTCGTGGTGTTACATTGGAAGGGAAGAGATTAAGGAAGCCCTTGTCAGTTGTATGTGACTTGAAGTGATCAATTATACAAGTCCCATTTTCAGCATTAAGTACAATTGATGAACTAGTTCCATCCGAAACATTGACCTGAAATACATATAGGAGTTTTACTGATCAAAAGCTGCAGTTAGACCTCAGACCAAGTTCTTCATATAGAATGGGATGAAAGTAAATATCGGGTTCCTATTAGAGTATCTTTAGCCATAATTTACTTCTCTGGAAAGATCAATATAAAACATGGGACAAACCTTTATGATTCGATGGTCGAGTAATTGTATCTTTTTTGGTGTGTCTTTGTTGGTTGTAACATTTACTTCAATAGGACTCTCTCCGTTATTTTGTACAAGAAGAAACAACTCCTTGTTGGCTGCAAATAAAGGGAAAAGAACGTCGAAAAACGATTTTGACGTATACAAACAGCCATGAAAGAAAAGAAGGAAGCAAGATCACATGATAGAATTGATTTCACGGCTTGCTTCTGATTTAAGAATTGCTGAGTTACACAACAACATGAGATTTAAGAGTCCAAAATAACAAATTTCTCCGTCCTATAGAGCTCTACCTTTAGTTCGTATGTCTAATTCCACCTTACTTGCTAGATAGTTTGGAGTTACAACAATCAATCAAACAGACAAACTTATGAACTTGCGCTGTCTCCAATCAACTAAGAATGCACTACTATAGATTTCGGATGAGCCATTGAAGAAAAGATGGTTCACACAGAGTATTTCAAACGTTTTGTATTGAATTATCGACTGAAAATCAAGCTATGAGCTATTTATCTTGAGAAGCAAATTAGAACTTAAAAAAAAAAAAAAAAAACCCGTGTTACGGCATGTGAAAACTGAAAACCAAGGGTAAATGATTTGCATTATGGCCTCAAATTATAGCATAAGTCGATGATGTTTGCCATACAAAAGAAACGTCGGTCAAAACAGAGAAGACCTTAACCAACCTAAAGCCAATCACATATAAACCACAGACGATATAATATTTCAAAAATAAGGAAAGAGATTCGCACAATTGGAAACAGACCACATTCTCAACTTCAACCTTTCCTAAAGAACCACCACAAAACATATCTGCTAATAAAATAAATGATGAATGGAGAAGCATTCTATCGATTACTCGAGTGAGCATGAACAAGCGCAAATTCACTTTGTTTCTTGGTCATTGCATGGACACTCTAAACTCTTTTCTTTCTTCAACTAACTTAAATCAAAGGATCATATTCGTTATCATCTCCAGCAAGTTAACGCTCAAAGCTGAGTCACACATCACATTGGCCTTTAAAGGCCCTAAGATGTGGTAACCACATAAATATTCATGGATTGAAAAGGAGAAAAACAACAAAAAGGCTCAACAAAGCAGTTTAAAACATAATGCATAATGATCCTAAAAGTCAAAAATCAACTTTTGGACCTTGAAAGTTGAAAGTTGAAATAAAACAAAAAGGGGAAATAAAAAAGAGAAAAAAGGAAACATAAAAAAAAGAGAACAGGTACATTGACCAACAAGAGTGAGAAGGTGTGTCCAATTCCATTAATCCCATACTAGTTCTTTCAAGCATAATTCAAAAAAGTGCCAGCAAAAACATTAAAGAACCAGATTTTTGCATAAAACCAGAATTTAAGGTACTAAAAATGAACAGGGTCAAACTCAATAATACCGTCTGATGAGGAAATCAGGCAGGCCGTGATTTTAATCTTGGTTTCGTTCTGGCACGTCTTTTGTAAGCTCGTACACCTCCCAAAGCTCAGGTCGTCGGTACCTGGGCCCGGAGCAGGAGAAGGAGAAGGAGAAGGAAGGAGAACTCTGAATCACAAACACCCAAAAGAGAAGACACCAAAATCCAATCATAACAAAACCAAACTCAAATCTCAAAATTCCAAAAAAAATATATATATATATATTTTTACCTGGGAGAACCAGAAAGCTGCTTCTTGTTTTGGCGAAGAACTATTGCCAGCTTCCGAAACTTGGGGAGCAAGGAAGCATCGCAATCATGGGCAACCGTGAAAAACACCAAAACAGGAAAACCAACGACGACCCAGTTCGATTCGGACCCATGATTCTCTTCTCGTTTTTTGATCTAACAACAAAGGTGTAAACTTTGTTGGGATCGTAATTACGAGGTTGTTGTTGTTATCAAGGAAATGAAGCGAAACCAGACAAGAGGAAAACGTTGAATTATCGTTTTCTCCGATGAAAAATACAATGCCCATTTCCATTCCATGTCTAACCCTATTCCTTCGTCAAAGTCAATGCGACTAGACTCTATCTCTCTCTCTCTCTCTACTCTCTAATCTCTACATCTCTGTCTGTTCTTCCTTCTTCTTCTTCGTAACTTCCGCTAAAGCCTCGAAAACTTCTCTAAATTCTATTTTCACCCCCAACTCTTTGTCATGTCCTTCGTAGTGCCCCTATATGCCTTTTCTTTTCCATTTTCACTGCAACCATTCGGCGCCGTTTTAGGAACTCTGATTTTTTAAAAAAAGAATTATAAGAACAGATTTTTGTTTTGGAATAGAACTCTAAATTCTTTTTTTAAAGAATAAAAACTCTAAATTATTGATTAGTACTTTTTCTAAAGAATATTGTACTTTTTTAAAGAATCATATTTTAGTTTTCCTAGTACTTTTTTCTCACCAAAAAAAAATCTTAGTACTTTTTCTGAAAAAAAATCTTAAGTACTATTTCTATATAAAAAAAAAAAGAATCTTAACTACTTTTAGCACTTTTTCAGATTGAATTTGCTAGCATTTTTATTAAGTAAATAATACTAATCATATAATCAATCAGCACTTTTATTTTTTTGTAAGGAAATTATAGTTTGTATTTAAAAAAATATATATTAACAGTATTTTTTACGAAAAGTGATTAGTATTTTACTTTTATTTTTTAAAGGAAATTATAGTTTGTATTTTTTGAAGAAAATATCAATAACACTTTTTTAAGAAAAATGATTAGTATTTTACTATTTTTTTAAAGATTAATTAGTTTATTTTCTAAAAAAGAATAGCAAAAATAAAAATTTAATGAAAAGACGGCGTTTTCTAGTTGGTCCATCTGAGTCAGAAAAAATTTTCATCAAACCCCTCCGAAATTTGGGAATCTAAATTCCGCCCCACTCTCTGCGTTATCTTTTTCGTCAAAAAGGAAATGGGTATTCTAAACCCTAACTCCACTTCCCCAAACCCATTACACCCTTCTTCAAAGCTCGATTTTCCCCAATTCTCAATCACCAATCCCTAAAACCATGTTCGATTTCCTCAATTAGGTCTTTTCCCTTTTCAATTTTGGAATTCTTTGGTCCCAAAAATGTCGTCGGAGGACATAGGTCTGGTCCCGTCGCAGAACGGCCTGAACTCGCACCTGGTCTTCCAAGACGATGCCTTGCGCTTCAACTGCGGCGCACCGGCTCAACGCCGAGTCGTGGGTGGCGGCGACTCGGGACCGAAGACTAGGGATCTCAGCGGCTTCATCGACGAGCGATTCTATGCGCCTCAAGGCCCGGACTTTCGCCGGAGTATTTACGGCGATTCGCAGGACCGACGGGACCCGCCGGAGGTGAGGAATTGGAACGGTAACGGCGCGGCGGCGACGTCGAGCGTCGACGGATCGGAGGATGACGACGACGACGACGACGAAGATGACGTCGATGATGACGACGACGAGGTTGATGAAGGGCTTGTGGGTGGGGACGACAACGGCAGCAAGGGCAATAACTGTAATAATGCCGGTAATGGTGAGGACAAAATGGGAAATGGGAAAGCCAAGCACCAGAACCAGAACCAGAACCAGCATCATTCTTCTTTTGGTAAGAAATTCTGTTTTTTGTATTTGTAGATAAAAGGAAGAAAATTTTTGTGATTTTTGTTTTGAGTTCTTTTTTTTTTTTTTTTTTTTGGGTTGATAAATAAGTGGGTTTATACTAGGTGTGAAAATGATGATAGGATCAAGTAGAGATGTCTTAGTGAAAGAGGGTGGCATTGTGCAGCAAACTGTGAGTGGCAATGCGAAAGCGAGTCCGGGCGAGAATCATCATCATCATCATCATCAAAAGCATCACCATCATCATGATCAGCAAGGGAGGCTCGGGAGTAATTATCAGAATGCCGTTACCGTGGCGGAAACCAACGGTGACGGCTATTATTCGCAGTATTTTCAAGGGCCCGAGGGCTCTGCTGCAGGGCTGAAGGATTTGGATGTCGAAAATTGTTGTGGGTTCAGTGGTAGAAAGGATGTTTCCTACTCGAACGAGTCGGGAGAGTCTTTGAGGATGATTCTTTCCGATCCTGTAACGTAAGTTTGCTTGATTGTGCAGCAATGTTTTATAAGAAATTAGCGAACTAGATGCAAAGTTTTTGTTTTTTTAATTAGTGGGGTTTTGATTTTGTGTATCTCGTTGTGGAAATTTAGGGGAGCTCTTATGGATGATGCGGTGATATTGCCTTGTGGACATTCTTTTGGAGGTGGGGGAATACAGCATGTTATTCGAATGGTGAGATCCTAAGAAATTCTTTTGTCTGTTTGAGGCTTGATCGATTCTGTTCAGCGTTGCTTTCTGTTTGAATGTTATTTGATATCTCCATGTTACTAATTTTGGTTTGTGGTGAACTTTAAATTCTATCAGTTTTCGTGGTAATGGTTATTAAACTAAAGTTTCAATTTATTTATTTATTATTTTTTTTTTTTAACAATTATCTTTCAGAAAGCTTGCTACACTTGTTCTCAGTCAATTTCAGAAGACTCTATTGCTCCAAATCTCTGTAAGTAGATTTTTTTTTTTTTTTTCACTTTATAGAATTGATTTACAATCGCAATTGTTGAACATATGGTATGTGATATTTCAAATGTGGATCATTTCTGCAAGCGGCATGGATGATAACCTATGAATGTCTGAGATTGTAACCCGTGCAATGATACTTATGTTTCCAGACTGGCTTGTTTTTTAACAAATCTCATTAATGTTTGGAGGTCTTAGAAGATTCATGTTCAGGAAACAATAATGTTTAGACTACTTGGAATGATCTTTGTAGTTAAATGCGTCTGAAGGTCTTTAAGTTAAAAAAGGAACTCATAATTTAAAATCTTCCTTTGACATGGATAGTTAGTATATCAAATTTGTAGTGCTAAAAAGAACATGGTTAAACCAAGTGTTGGAGTTGGGCTGCCAAATTTCAAGGCAGAGTCTTAGACATCACTTTAGAAGCTGGCAAAAAACTATATAATTGAGGATTTGGCTACTCATTCTAAAAACATCGAGTGTTAGACATCTCTTTAGAAGCTGGCAAAAGACTGCATAGTTGAGGATTTGGTGACTCATTTTAAAACATTGACATGCAAATGGGGGGGGGGGGGGGGGTGGAAAATTTAAGGTCAAAGTCAAATTAAATTATTCCATGTCCTTGTATGGTATAGAACCCACTCTCATTTTGGGTTTTGGCCTTAAACTTGCAGCTCTTAGAGCTGCCCTGCAGGCATTCCGCCGGGAAGAAGAATTACAGTTTAATCGCTCATCCAAGAGGAAAAGGGAAAGATTTGATCAGGTATGTCATTTTCGTGTTTTGGAATTAGCTATTCCTAAAGTTAGGATTATAGCATTAGAAGCCTGCTAAAGGTCAAAATTAAGAAGTTTAGGATAAGTATCAGACTTAGCTGCAAACTAGAGGTCAAGACATGGTCGTACTGTTTCTTTTTTTCTTCAATCCTCATAGGAAAGTGGAAGAGGGTGATAGTATTTGGTGAGTTTTGAGTTGCAAAATTTGTATGGTCTATCCTTCCTACCAACCATACCAATTATTCAACTATACTTGTGTAGGACAAGGGTGTTTATGGCGACTCGACTCTTATGGAATTACCAAGAGGCAGAGGTGTGCAGTTTCCATTTGCTGTGACAGACCGAGTCATCATAAAGGTTGGAATAGCTCGAGGCTTGGTTTCTAATTCTTATTCAATAGCTTGTTATAGCTGATAACTGGAGTGAAAATGGTTCCAGGGGAACAAAAGGACACCACCGCGCTTTGTCGGGCGTGAGGCTGTTGTAACTACACAATGCTTAAATGGATGGTTAGTCATTTCTAATTCTCAGTTGTGCTCGCTTGTGATTTATAGCATTCTATTCGAAGCTGCTCTGTGGTCACAATTCTGATTTGGTATCCATCTTATTTAACTTGAAACTCTGGATCTTACCTCTAGTCCGACAGTAGAAACTATCCCCACTTAGAAGCTATATTTTTGGTTGACAGTTCTCTGTCCTAAAAGGCAACAAAAATCTAGTGGAATTATAGAAATTCAAGAGATTATGCTGCAAAAAAAGAAATCGTTATAGATATATACATACGTTTGTAATACAAATTGTTTCTCTTTTAGCTAATGATACAAACTGCATATACAGGTATGTGGTAAAGACATTGGACAATGCAGAGAGTGTCAAATTACAGTATCGATCACTAGCGAAGGTACCGGATGACTCCTTATCAAAGCCGATGTCGAGCAAGATGGCACCAAACTGGCTCTCGTGACCTCTGCAGCTGACAAACATGAGAAAAGATTAGGCCTTTCATCCTCAGCTGCAGATATGCCACGTTTGAGTTCTTTTTAAACTAACTATATTTCTAATAGGTTCTTATTCTTTACTGTTATATTTCTTACAAAGCAAACACGGTGAGGAAGTACAGGGCCTTGTAAATTATAGAAGCCTTGTAATAGCTGCTTTGAGAAAACCTAGAATGAGAATTAGGTAGGAACAAAAGTCTGTAATCTACATCCGAGCAGCATTGTATTTTGAGTATAGCTCGTGTAAACATTCTATATGTAGGAATCATTTTTGGTTTATATATGATCGAGCAGCTGTTGATGTTTTTGCTGAGTTAATTTTCTTCTAATCGTTCTTCATCTGTGCTTATGGAGGTTGAAACTTGGAGCATTAGGCTTTGACAGTTTGCCATCAATGATCAACTCGGTTCTGAGTTCCACGACAACTTAAAAAATGGGTTCAAAACATTTCTGGTTTTGGATCTAATTTCACCAGCAATCATTATGGTAGGGGCTGGATTTTTACTTGGTACTATTGTTTTAGTTGTTGGATTAACTTTTTATAAATAAGACTTTGCAACATAGAATTTTGGGTGTATATTCTCGTTTCTTAAACCTAGGCACCAACGTTTGAAACAGAAGGAATTACAGACTAACGTTAGTTCAAAACTTGGAAGTCAAACCCAAGAACAATAAATAACACAAAAAGAAGAAATTAAAATTGGTAATTGGAGAGCTGAGAAATGGTAAAACCGATTCTTCATTCCAATATAGTGAAAAAAAAATGTGAAGAAAAAAAAAATCAACATTAGTTCAGAACATCTAGAACAGTCAGATAAGCCAGTGCAGGCTGGCAAATAAAATTGAAAATTTTACAACTTCTAATGTTACAGACATGGACAGGAATCAGCAATGCCTTGTCCATTTGAGAAACCTGATCAGAAATTTGCTCTCACTGCTAGTTAGCAGGGGAGGGAAAAAAAGACCCTCAATTAGACAGATTGTCGAGGAAGGTGAGTTAATGGCATCAGAAACAGGATATATTTTCTGTTAAAAGGAAGTTGCATGTTGAGTAAATGGAAGCTGCAGCGGCCCTGACGGACAATTCTCTTTCCGAGCTGTCCGGTTTCTGTGATCTGCAAGACGAGATCATATATTTAGTCTTGAATGTAGCATACGAGAAATTTCTTCAATTGCGTGAAAATTTTGTCCTAGAAGTGAATCTTTAACAAGCACCATTACTAGCGTAACTCGAGTGTATGAATGTCACTATCACAGGAGTGAATGTCATGCCGGAAAGGTTTAAAAGTTTGTATAATAGCAATAGTAACTACAAGGACTAGCTTTTACCTGAAGTCACCATCAGATGTTCCCAACGCTTGTACACCAAACGGCGTGTTCCAATGGATGTGTTGCAAACCTTGCTCACAGTGCAATTGCATCTCCTTCACTTGGTTCAACCAGCTTTCCTGAAAATCAAAGCCCATCAATTCCATCATCGACAAAAAATTTCTAGTAATAAAAGAAAAGAAAGTAACAAAACACGCACGAGAAATCCTTCCAGACAGACCGGGTTGTGAATTTAGTAATCCCTTAAGGTTTCAGCGATACTCACCAGATGTTTCTCTTCTTCAGAAAGTGCCTTTTCCATCTGATCGAAAAGTCTGCTCCATCTTGCTCGATGCATGTCCGCAGTTGCACAATTAGTAAACCCGTCTGCTGAAGTTCTAGTTGCATAAGGATTATTCTCTTGATCATATGCAAACTCCTTTGCTAACAAGAAAGGCAACTCAGTACTGATTACTGCCCGAACTCTCTTCTTACTGCGTCGCAGTGCTGCAGTTACAGAATATGGCAAATTCCATTAAAAAGATGAGATTATGTTCCTCCCCGAATAATAGGATTATAGATCAGAAAATAAACTTTACCTGAAAGACGTCCTTTAATATCTTGCTGAAGAAGTTCCAACCATTGAGAAGCAACGGTAGCAGCTGAGAAACATACAAGCATTCATATCAAGCTCTAATATAATCTTTTTTTCATAACTAAAATCCAATGTATCAGATTTCAAACATTGCCTTAATAACTTTTCCAGTCTCTAAGTTTTGTACGTCACAAATGAGTTGAGACTGGGAGAAATAAATATATAAAAGAACAGGAACTATGAACGCTGACCCTTGACAGAAAGATACGATGCTGAATCCTCATTAGACAGAGAGCTCTCGTTCTCAGAGGTCTTAGTTGATGATGACAACTTCAATGCTAATGCATCTTCGTCACTTACAAGGGTGGATTGCAAAGCGCCGGTTTTAAGCAACAACCTTTCTGCTGTGGCTTCGTCACTTTCTATGCCTTTCCCCTCTAGAGCCGTGGGACACTTAATTAGAGACATAGGGTACCCTCCTACTTGCCTTACCCATGAGAATGTGGTTTCGTGAGATGAACTAACTCCCTGTATGGCTGCATCATTCAAGTTCTCGAGGTCCTTCCGACTGCCAATTTCTGTAGTTCCACTTTTTGTATGGCTTGTTTGTTTGTTTCCCACATGGCTGCTTTCATGTTTTTCAGACCTTACAAGGGCCTCTATTATGGAATGTACCTGTTTTCTGTTCCTCACATGGTTGATAATCCCTGGATTCAACTCATTGAGCAGTCCACTTGGAGCAGCAATCTTTGTGAACCTGTCAACCTGCTCTCTCTTTGCAATCTCCATCTTTTTCTTGAGGACATCAGTTTTACTTTTCCTCCCACGTTGCTTCGGAATCGGTATGCCACCATGAGCAGATGAGAGGAAACCATTTTGCTTCATTTCCTTCCAAACTCTCAGCGGATCGTTCTCTTCCAACGGGCCTGTCGAGCTCGCACACTCAGAGATATCTCTCGGCTTCAACTGATTGTGACTTTTGTACGGGAAAAATGGGTCTTGGTTCATTGAACTGGAAACGTCTTCTGAATTGAGATCCAGCCCAATACCTCTTGAAGTTGCAAAATCAGTATTGGGTTCCCTTTTGTCAGAACTCTTAGGACACTCCTGGCAATCATCGTGATAAGCCTTGTCTTTGGGAATGCACATTTCTGCGTTGAGATCCAGCAGTCTAGGGGCATGGTCAGTCAATGGTGGAACCGTGTCCCTCCGAGTCCTTTCGGCTTGCAAAGTATCTAAATCCAATCTTGTACAGACTTCAGTAACTTGAGACTTGTCCTTTAGATCAAACTTATGTTCAGCACCACCTTCTTTGATTTTCAAAGATTTGGGGTAACGGAAGTTGGTTCCTATGGCACATAAGTGAAAACAAAGCAATAATCTCAAAACCAATTGTCTGTTTGAGAGCTAAAGAAGCTAACTTTACAAACTGAAGTTACATACAGTAACATAAATTTCTTTGGAGTGATTAGCACGCCGTAATTACTCAAAATCCAAACTAATTGAGACTACAATGAAACTGATAAAGGGCACTCATTAGATTGAAAATGGGAAGTTACCCAAATTGTAAATTTGATTCTACACATATCCACTTCGTTGTATTAGGCAAAATCTGAAAAAAAAATCTCACTTATCCATTCGAACCATGGAGCAAAACCAAACTAAGAAAGTCAGAGACTTGAAAAGAAATACCATCTGACCGACACACGGATTCAAGATCTCGCATTTTGACTCGCTTCCAAGGACTCCGCTGCTGTTCATATCCAGATTCTGCGCTGCCCCGCTTCTCGCCCGCCATCTACAACAAACGCAAAACAAAAAAAGAAAAGGCTTCTTTAGCACAAAATTGAATCAGAAATTCAATAAATTCTCTCAAAAACACCCCCAAGAACACGAATTGGCCACCTTCGGATCCGATTTATGCATCTCCGCCTCACGTAGATTCTCCATCACGTAAAATCCCTCGGGCCCGAATCGAAAGACGAGAACTTTTCAACTCCGACCCCTTTCCAAGAACTAACGAACCTTGGTCATGGGCAGAACAAAACGAGGAACGAAAATTGCGAAATGGGTTTGAAACAGAATACGAGAAAGGAAGAATCTTTGAACATGATTTGGGGGAAGGAACGAGAATGGAAGTAAGATCGAGAGGATTTGGGAAACTAGGGTTTGGAGGGGGTGAGCAGATCTGTGTGGATTTTTTATTAAGAAATTGATAATGATTTTGAATTTTGGGGGGACATGGCAAGAAATGGAGAAAGGCGCGCTTGTAAACGTTTTGTCTGCTAACGTTTTTGGCTCTAAACAATGTAATTAGATGTAGATGAATAACAACGTGGGACTTTTTCAAATTCAAATGATTTGGAGGGACTTATTGGGCCATTTTTCCCACAACTCATTTGTCCCCCCAAGTTTTCCCACGGGCCAGGCCCATGTCTTCATTTCCCCTCAATTTAGGTGAATAATCCTTAAAATAAATGAATAAATAAATAATTGAAGACAACCCCTAAAATGTACAAACTCTTGATTTTTACTTGAAATTTTGATCCTTAATTTTCTGTTTTCCTTCGACTATCATTTAAAAGACTAAATTACACACATTAACTCGTCAATCCTCAATCACTCGTCTCCTCCTCCTCCTTCAGCCTTCCCCCGCCCCAAAATCCCTCCCTCACTGTTCCTCTTTATCCACCCCTTTGGTGGCTACTCCTCAACTTCAAACTTAGGGGAAAGCACTTGAATGACAAAAAAAATTTAGAAATAATTACATCAATATGATACAAAAAATTAATACTAGACTAATATATATAAAATTAAATTAAAGTTAACTATAGGATGCTTGATTGTAGGGTTCAAACCTATAATTACAATCCATTTTTTGTCTTTTTTCCTCAGCTTTACTATTCATATAGTTTGTAATTCAAACTTTAAAAGTCCATAACTTTGCATAGATAAGTCCAAATAATATGATTTTTTTGGTAAATTACTAGGTTGGTCCCTAAACTTTTAACTTTTTACAACTTTGGTTCCTGAACTTTTTTTCGTAGCTGGAATACCCCTAAATTTTAAAATTTTTTACAATAGTCTTTACGTCAATTTTTTGACAAAATATGTTAATCAGCATCACTTTTTGAATAAAGTACTAACAGATTTTAGCAATATGTTAATAGTTTAGTGACATTCCCTATTCTTTTTTTCGCATTGGGAATAATTATAAATTATTGAAAATTTATTACAATAATCATTTCTGTTAATTTTTAAACGGAATCCTTAGTTAGTACCACTTTTGACCAAATTATTAATGATTCCATCCAAAAATTAATAAAAATGACTATTGTAGTAACATTTTAAAAGTTTAGAGACATTCCAGTTATAAAAAAAATTTAAGGACAAAGTTGCACAAGATTAAAAATTTAGGGACTAAATGAGCAATTTATCCCTTTTTTTTTTAATAAGTTACGTAGAATTTCGAGACATATAAAACAAACTCTATATTGATTTTTTTTTTCCAAACACATTTCAAGTTTTACAGTTTTTAATTTTAGTTATTTAAACACCTTAATAAACGTATAATCAATTCAAACACATGCTAAAATTTATGTAATGTTGGTTAAAAGTAGAAAATTTATGTTATATTAATTAACATATGAAAAAAGATTGATATTTAGATAATTTTCAACCGAACTTATACCACAGATCCAAATATTTTGTCTCGTCGTTGTTTCCCTCTCCGACCATCGTGCTAAGAGTTGTACAAATTTGGATATTATACTTAAATTCTTTTTGTGAATTTTTGGTTTTTTATTGATGATAATATGTAAATTCTGTTATCTAGAAATTTTGCTCGAGGTTTTTTTTTTTTTTTTTGGGTCAATGATAAGCTGTAATTTTTTACAAGATTACAATAAAACGCTGCCTATTTAAAAAAAAAAAAAAAAAATTGGTAGATTATGAATTAACGAAATATAAAAAATAATATGATAAAATAAAAGAAATAATCTAATAATACATTAAAAACAATTTCAGATTACTAATAGGAGATTGTAGTTCGAGAAGACCTACCATTTTGTATTATAAATAAATGTAATCCGGTAGGGTATAATCTACCAGAATATTCTCTTATAATCGAAGAATGGTGCCAACGATTAGAAATTATTGATAATCCATTTTGATTTCTGTGATATCTGGTACATTATACTACTAGATTACCTTTTTGATTGGCCTGGACAACTTTTAGAAAGAGGTATTATTGTTGATATTTGACTTATTTTATGAAAGGTCAAAAATCCTAAAGATTTGAGCAACAATCTAAAGTAGTCCTTAAATCACCCATGAACCTATTTACTAAAAAGTAATATATCATTTGCTTAATAATTTTTCAACATATTTATTAAATTAGTAAAATAATTATTTACTCCTAACAAAAAAACTTTTTCTTTAGATAACTTGTAATAAAAAAAACTTGCTACTTGCTTTTTTAGCTTGCGTTTGGTTCGTCGGTTGAAGATTAAATTTTTAAGTTGAAGTTAGTTGACTTTTTAAAAACTAGTTATAATTTTTATTGACTTTTCAGAAAAAGAAAAAAACTGATATGAAAAAGTACAGTTTAGTTGGAGTTAAGTTGAAATGTCAAACAAAACATTAGTCTCTATAATTATGTTTTTTACATGTCTCTTCCCTTTATTAATTCGTCATCAAAAAATTATCATGAGTAACTTTTTTACGAAGCTAAAGAGTATAATTAAAAAAAAAACATGATTTTAAAAAATTTTAAATAAAATAATAACTAGGTAAAAAAACATATATTGCCCTGCAAGCACAAACATAAATTTTTTTTTTTTGTATAATACTAGGGACACTAACTCTAATTTCAGTTTTTTGAATATCAACTTTCGTATCATATTTTTATTGGTATATACAATGAATTGATGAACATATACTACAAACACTTACTAATATAAATAACGACCACTCACATGTGACATGAGTTGATAATAAAAAATTGATATTATAGTTGGTGTCGTAATATTTTTCTTATTTTTTTAACTGAATTATTCGATGTTTGAAAAAAAGGGAGAATTTTGAGATTACCAAAAAGGGAATGACGTTAGTGTATCAAACAACAAAACTATCATAGCATAGCTTTAATTATTTATCAATACACGAAAAGGACTATACATAAATTCGACTTGGAAGTTGGCCAATATTTAAAAATATATATATATTATTATTATTAAGAAATAAAAAGTTTAGAAGTTTAAATTATGGATTACACACTCACACATTCATACACCCAATCCCTTGAGCTAGACCGAAATGGCATGGAAATAGGCAAACGTCTCTATTAGAAAAAAAAGGGTTAATTTCACTTTTAGCACCTCTGAAAAAAATAATGGTAAAAACAGCAGTATTTTTTATTCCATTCAATTTCAGCACTTAATGTGGGGCCCAGTAGCATTTAATGTATATCAAATTACAGGTTTACCCTCATCTCCTACCCACTAAAGAATCTCTCTCCCTCACATGGCCTAAAAAAGTTTTTCAAACCACCATGTACAGTGGTTTAGAGAGATAAAACTGAAATCTAGAGAGAGAAAGAGTCACCACCCAACGGAAACTTATTTCTTATTTCACTTTTCCGCCTAGCCCCTTCCACTCATTTTGAAACCCAAATCTTCATATAATAGAGAGATATTTTCACCTAAAACCAGAAACTTCCATTTACAGAGAGAAACTTCCATTTAGAGAGAGAAACTTTCATCGAAAGTTTTTTTTTTTTTTTTAAATCTAACATTTTTGGCTATTTTTGAGTAAAGGTCATAACTATTATGACCACCCGGTCATAACCGTTATGACCTATGTTTAAAAATGGCCAAAAATGTTATCTTAAAAAAAAAAAAAAACTTTCGATGATTTATAAAAAAAAAAAAAATGGTCATAACCATTATGACCGGATGGTCATAATGGTTATGACCTTTACTATTTATATAGGCCAAAAATGTTATCTTAAAAAAAAAAAAAAAACTTTCGATGATTTATAAAAAAAAAAAAAATTAAAAATTGGTCATAACCATTATGACCGGATGGTCATAATGGTTATGACCATTACTATTTAATAGGCCAAAAAAAAGTTATCTTAAAAAAAAAAAACTTTCGATGATTTATAATAAAAAAAAACGCTGGTCATAACGGTTATTACCGGGTGGTCATAATGGTTGTGACCGGGCTTTCTTTTTTAGAATTAGATTTTTTTTTTGTCGATCTATTTTTATTATTTTTTAGCGATGGTCATAACCATTATGACCACCCGATCATAACCGTTATGACCATTTTTTTTTAGAATTACTTTTTTTTCGCGAACTTTTTTTTTTGTCGAACTTTTTTATTATTTTTTAGCAATGGTCATAACCATTATGACCACTCGGTCATAACCGTTATGACCATTTTTTTTGTCGAATTAATTTTTTTTTTGTCGATCTATTTTTATTATTTTTTAGCGATGGTCATAACCATTATGACCACCCGGTCATAACCGTTATGACCAGTTTTTTTTTTTTTTAGAATTAATTTTTTGTCGCGAACTTTTTTTTTTTGTCGAACTTTTTTTATTATTTTTTAGCGATAGTCATAACCATTATGACCACCCGGTCATAACCGTTATGACCAGTTTTTTTTTATCGAATTAAATTTTTTTTTTGTCGATCTATTTTTATTATTTTTTAGCAATGGTCATAACCATTATGACCACCCGGTCACAACCGTTATGACCAGTTTTTTTTTTTTTAGAATTTTTTTTTTGTCGATCTATTTTTATTATTTTTTAGCGATGGTCATAACCGTTATGACCACCCGGTCATAACCGTTATGACCAGTTTTTTTTTTTTGAATTAATTTTTTTCCGAACCTTTTTTTTTGTCGAACTTGTTTTATTATTTTTTAGCGATGGTCATAACCATTATGACCACCCGGTCATAACCGTTATGATCAGTTTTTTTTTTTAGTCAAATTAATTTTTTTTTGTCGATCTATTTTTATTATTTTTTAACGATGGTCATAACCATTATGACCACCCGGTCATAACCGTTATGACCATTTTTTTTTTAGAATTAATTTTCTTTCGTGAATTTTTTTTTTGTCGATCTATTTTTATTATTTTTTAGCGATGGTCATAACCATTATGACCACCCGGTCATAACCGTTATGACCAGTTTTTTTTTTTTTTTAGAATTAATTTTTTGTCGCGAACTTTTTTTTTTTGTCGAACTTTTTTTATTATTTTTTTAGCGATGGTCATAACCATTATGATCACCCGGTCATAACCGTTATGACCAGTTTTTTTTTTGTCGAATTAAATTTTTTTTTTGTCGATCTATTTTTATTATTTTTTAGCGATGGTCATAACCATTATGACCACCCGGTCATAACCGTTATGACCAGTTTTTTTTTTTAGAATTAATTTTTTTTGTCGATCTATTTTTATTATTTTTTAGCGATGGTCATAACCATTATGACCACCCGGTCATAACCGTTATGACCAGTTTTTTTTTTTGAATTAATTTTTTTCTGAACCTTTTTTTTTTTGTCGAACTTGTTTTATTATTTTTGTCTGCTGACGTGGCGGGGAAAAAAACTGGTCATAACGGTTATGACCGGGTGGTCATAATGGTTATGACCCTCGCTAAAAAATAATAAAAAAAAGTATGAAAAAAAAATAATACTTCACAGAAGGAAAAAATGGTCATAATGGTTATGACCGGGTGGTCATAATGGTTATGACCATCGCTAAAAAATAATAAAAATAGATCGACAAAAAAAATAATTCTAAAAAAAAAAAAACTGGTAACCAAAAAAAAAAAAAACTGGTCATAACGGTTATGACCGGGTGGTCATAATGGTTATGACCATCCCTAAAAAATAATAAAAATATATCGACAAAAAAAAAAACTGGTCATAACGGTTATGACCGGGTGGTCATAATGGTTATGACCATCGCTAAAAAATAATAAAAATAGATCGACAAAAAAAAATTAATTTAATTCTAAAAAAAAAAAGCCCGGTCACAGCCATTATGACCACCCGGTAATAACCGTTATTACCAGTTTTTTTTTTTATTTATAAATCATCGAAAGTTTTTTTTTTTTTAAAGATAACTTTTTTTTGGCCTATTAAATAGTAATGGTCATAACCATTATGACCATCCGGTCATAATGGTTATGACCATTTTTTTTTTTTAAATCCATCGAAAGAATTATTTTTTTTTTAAGATAATATTTTTAGCCATTTTTAAACGTAGATCATAACGGTTATGACCGGGTGGTCATAATAGTTATGACCTTTACTCAAAAATGGCCAAAAATGTTAGATTTAAAAAAAAAAAAACTTTCGATGAAAGTTTCTCTCTCTAAATGGAAGTTTCTCTCTGTAAATGGAAGTTTCTGGTTTTAGATGAAAATATCTCTCTATTATATGAAGATTTGGGTTTTAAAATGGGTGGAAGGGGCTAGGCGGAAAAGTGAAACAAGAAATAAGTTTCCGTTGGGTGGTAACTCTTTCTCTCTCTAGATTTCAGTTTTCTCTCTCTAAACCACTGTACATGGTGGTTTGAAAAACTTTTTTGGGCCATGCGAGGGAGAGAGATTCTTTAGTGTGTAGGAGATGAGGGTAAACCTGTAATTTGATATACATTAAATGCTACTGGGTCCCACTTTAAGTGCTGAAATTGAATTGAATAAAAAGTACTGCTGTTTTTACCATTATTTTTTTTAGAGGTGCTAAAAGTGAAATTAACCCTAGAAAAAAATTAGAGTTTCCAAGAACTTATTATTTCTTCGATTATAAATTTGTAATTGCTATCTTATTATAAACCTCCTCCGTCAAGGACCGATTTGTACTAATTAGGGCTAATGAAGACACGTATCTCGTTGAAATCTGAACATGAACTATTTTAAGATACATTATTTGGTATTACCTAAGAAGCTGATTTCTATGTGGTAGTTCCTCAACAAATCCTCCATGTGCCCTCACACTTGTCTTTATATATTAGAGAGAAAATTCAACAAAAAAAACATGTCTTTGTTGTGTGAGAGGGAGATAAAAAAATAAAAAAAAATAATTAAAAAAAAAAGGCTTTCTTTGTTGTATTAGAGATCACAATCTTAGAATATCCACAACTTCTCAGAGCAAACAATCTTAAATGTCTTCAACGAAAACAAATTAAAAGACAGAGAAAAAGAAGGAAAGAAATTAGACAAATTTTTGCTAAAACATCAAGGGTTCAAACCAAATTGGAAATCGACTAGACATTGTACTTAGAATAGCTGAATCTATAGTGTAATGCAATTTGAAGTTCTTGGTCTTAACTTCGTATACGCCCAAATCACAAATATACGGACCATGTGCCTTAGTAAAACTATATTCAGCATGTGTGAAATATATGCGATTCGGTTAACATCTTAAGAAATTTGAAGTCAAGGCCGATATGGAAGTATTGTCAGTACCTAAGAACAAGGTAACCTCACCAAGGTTTCTTATCAAGACTGGCCACTTTCTTGTATCAATGTCTAATCTGAAATTTTTGAACATTATCATCACACAAGATCTATCGTCACAAATATGTAAATTTCTGTTGACATGCAAAAGTTCACCGCATGATTCTACAAGATATCTCTTACTATATGTACATTATAAGTCTGGATGTACTAGATTCTTCACAGTCGAATCTATCGAGTCTATAACATCAAAAGATAGGAGTGCGCCGAATCAACTCGGAGCATAAACTAATTATCGTAATATAAAACAACATTTGGATTGTGTATCTTTAGGGTATCTAATGTTAGAAAATAATGAAGCATAAACAACGGATAAGTATGACACAAGAAAAATTAGTATAACTGAAATACAACCTTAACTATAATGAAACAACACAAGAATGAAGAACGTTGAGGTACGTAAAACACGTTTTCTTTAAAATAGATTTGCCCCCTATGGTAAGTGCACGAGGTTTCAATGGATATCTGTCTCCCAAAATACAATGACAAGTAATGGTAATCTAGCACGATCAAGAACTGCTTTCGGTGAACTTGAAACTAAAGTCTTTCCTCTAAGAAATAAGAGAGAAAAGAACTAGTGATGTGTGTTCTATGTGTGTCCATCACGCTTATAGAGGCTTCAAGCGGAGGTATTATAAAACCAAAATTAAGAGATTTTAATCCGGATTTATGAGAACCTGCAATCCATTCATATTCTGCAACCATTCATTTTCAGAATTAATCAAGAAATTAATTTTGTGGTTAAAATAATGCTCACATTAAGCCCAAGAATATCAACAACACCCAAACACAAACAACACCCAACTGTAAATAATCTATCGAGGCCCAATCTGAAAAAAACAAATAGAACAAAAAAAAAAAAAAAGATTTGTAAATACTGATAATTATGAATCGGGTAGATATAAATATGTATTCGATCTATGCATATGGATAGATCTATATCCTTCCACTTTTTATAATTAAGAGGAATACTGCCACACATTCCAATTTTCGTACCAATTTTCATCAATATATTTACTACAACAAATACGAAATAGAAGTTTTACCGTTATAATTCATTAGACACATTGAAAGCAAAAATCAAGCAGTTGGAACATATAAGCGAGTGTTTTCAAACATGCAAAGGTGCTAAAACAAATATACGCCCTAATAAAATCCTCCTGCTAGGGTTTCAGCTTGATATTATATGTCACATACAATACAAATTATCAAACATTTAACTTTAAAGAAATATATATATATATATATATATATGCCAAAGAATATATAGGCGCCGTTTGGAACCATTTTTGGAATTGTTTTCAGAATTATGGTCTTAGTTGAGATCATTTTTTAAATCGTATTTTTTTTATACCATTAATGAAAACAAAAATTGAAAATAAAAAATTGTTTTCATCTTTTGTCAAGGAAATGAAAAAAATGCTCTGGTATTACGTTTGGTTTAAAAAAAAAAAAGAAAAAAGAAAAAAAAGTTACATACCTGTGCGCATCATTATTGCGCAAAATCATGACCTCGAACAAGAAAGCTTTACGAGTTTATTTCGCCTCTCTTAATAGAAAAACCATTTGATGAATGGGTTTGAGTTGGAAATTTTGAGTTTCAATAGTAAATTTATGTTGACTTTTTAGAAAAGATAAAAATTTTTTAAAAAAGATAAAAAACTTTTTCAAAAAAAGACAAACTGATATGAAAATTTTAGTTTAAAATGATTATCCAAACGAGGCATTAGATCTCCTACCATAAATAAGGAGAATTCAAGTTAGGATATTTAAATTCAAAAATATATGGATAGTTATTAAAATATTTTTATCTTTGCACATTTAATTTAAATATCGTTTAAAGTGAATCTAATTTAATTAGGTAATCTCTTAAGATCATTTAAAATTTAATTAGGTTTATCTTTTTATTAGTTTAAATGTTTATAAGTAGTCGAGTAATTGAAATTGTATTGAAAAGGAGTTGATAATTAAAAAGAAAAAGAAAAAAAAAAAAAAGAGTTGATTGATTAATATTGAGCTTCCTAGTTTTTTTTATTCTAAGTTATTCCGTCTCTGGTATCTAGATTTTATATTTTTTAAACCCGTCCTACAATAGAGAGAGTACTACTACTTCTTCCAAGCGTGTACGAATTTGAATTGAAAATTACTATAAAAAAACATGCTTAAGTTCAAATACGACTCTATAAGATTTTTTTAATATATAAGAAGTAAAGAATTGCAACTCGATCACTGGCAAAGAGTCCTGACGGCTATCAAATAGTACTCCCCTACTAAGAAATGATAAATTCTTTGCAGATTCTAGGTTTTAAAATAAATAAATAAAAAAAATAAAATAAAATAAAAAAGCAACTATTGGTGCACCACAGATGGTTTTTGACATTCAAGGAAATTCACCATTATCAAGCATTGAAGGTAGTCCCCACATTGCTCCACATGTGTGTCTGTGCGTGTGTGTGTATATATATATATATATATATATATATTCCCCCCCCCCCCCCCCCTCCTCTGTGGCTCTGGAGCTCCACATGTATTGTTGTATATGGTGAGTTTGCATACTTTATGTCTCCTCTCTGGTAAATGTTTTACAAAATTGTTTTGTTGTCGCTATCAATAACGGGGTAATAAATAATTGACTCTGTTACATGTTTAATGATTTTTTTTTAATCAAAATATTGCACTCGTTGATGGTGTACTAATCATGGGGTAGATGTCACACATATAAATGTATATAAAATAAGGGAAAAAAAAAGTGAGAGAAAAAAAATATTAAAAAAAACTGAAAGAAATTAGTTTGGGCGTGATAAACTTTGTGCCATGATTCTATTGAAGATTGATAAAAGAAAAATATGCAAATTTAAACCAAAAAACCAATTATATCTTCAATTAATATTTGGGGGGGGGGGGGGGGGGGGGGGGGTTGTTAATAATCTTATTTACATCTTCAAACTGCGATCATTGAAACGAATCAATGGAGTAATGAAATGAATAATCCACAGTTCAATCATGGGCCGTGGGCTTAATAACGGGCCTGGGCCTGCAACAGCCAACAATTCTTAAGCTGCGACTCGGCCGTCTCCCAGAACCCGTTGACCCGGACCATACAAAAATGGGTACAGCCCAACCCGAACCCACACCCTAACCCGGCCATGGCGGTGCTGGTTTTCAACAAATAACACGCCGGCGGGCATTCCGCGCCCTTCCCCTGTATCACCACCCCCCACGCCCTCGTCACTCCGTCCGCTTCTCCGACGACGTCGTCGTCGTCGTCGTTTTCCTCCTTTTGATGTAGTTCCTCGAGCTCCTCCACGAATATCAGCCCCTCCGGCGACGGGGCCTCACCGGCCTCCCACTTCCCCCTCACCGCCTCCCAATCCTCCTCGGCCACCGCCTTCTCCATCACCATCCTCGTCGACGCGCCGTCGCTTCTCCCCCCGTTTTCCTCCCCCCTGTACAAGTGGACCATCAGCGGCGCCTTGCGGAGGTTCTTGACGATATCCACCACCGACTCTCTCATCCACTCGTCAAGCTTCTCGTACACCACCGCCTCGGTTCCTCCGCCGTCACCGCTCTCGATCTCTCTCGAATCCAGCCGAATCAACGGCGCCACCGGAGCGTTCCTCTCCGTATTCATCACGGCCGAGATTGTTCTCGCTCTTCTGCACCGGGACGAATCGGAGCCGTTGCTTCTGATCATCAGCAGACACGACCGAGGGCTCTGATTGGACGTGGTCTGGATGTTTCCGATCCGACGATCCAGGAGATTGCAATTGCCTCCGTAGCGAATGCCCGCCGTCAAAGCCATAGGAGCGTCAGAGGCTTTTCTTGTTAATTCTGAAAACGGTTTTCAATGGAATTCTTGTTGCTATATATATATACACGGAGCTATGGAGTAGAAGAAAAGAAAGAGAGGAATTTTGGACGGTTGAGATTTCGGATGAGTGAAGCGTGTTTCTTCTACACACCATAACCGAAGAGGTCTCTCTCTCCGTTCCCTGCATAAAAGTGATATATATATATATATATGTATAATGTATACGTAATATCGTTATTGAAAAAGATATTAGATGCTCCAAAAAGCACGAAATTTCTGGTTTTAAAGAAGTAAACAGAAATCCCAACTCGATTTGACTCTCTGCGGTTGAGAGGAAATAAGACTTGTTGCAACCGCCACGTCAGCTGGTCTTCTCAAATCTACACTCTGTAATTATCCTTTTTCAGCAAATTTTTTGTTGTTCTTTTTTGTATAAAACTTAAAAAAAAAAAAAAGTTTCCTTCAAAAAAAAAAAAGAAAAAAAAAGAGATTTTTTTTAATTGTTTAGAGTCTAGACTTTTTTTCGTTTGAAATATTTAGAGTCTAGACTTTAGATAATTAAAATTAGTAAAAGTCAGTAAAAAAATCTTTCAAAGTTATTAAGTAAAAAATTAGTAAATATTTCAAAATTTCAAAAATATAATATTCTCCAAAAAAAGGAGATTATTCTCAAGTAAGAAATTAAAGAATATATAATTTGGAGTTTCTACCCATCCGTACCTTTTGAATTCAAAACACGTTCAAAGATTATTTATTAAAAAAAATGTTATTTACAAATTACCTCAAAAAAAAAAAAAAAAGAACGGGGAGGCTAAAAGGGAGCCACGTTAGTGGGTGAGAGGTGGATTTTTCACTGCTCTCGGATGCAGACGATAACACTCCCTCTTAAGCAAAGAGGCACGAGGTCCATGCCACACAGCACGTGCCCCAGGGAGTTTTACCACGAGCTTCACACGCGAGCTGGTCAGCCGCGTACTACTAAACCACACTTTTAATCTCAACCGTAGATTCTGATGACCTGACCAGACCAACGGCCCCAAAATTTTCTAATAACAACTGTGGTCAACGACAAATAGCGCGTACTTTTGGTAAGTAAGGTGTGACGGTTAGGGTCGGTCCCATTTGGCGACGCGAAAGACGAAGCGCGTGTCAACACGTGGAAAGTGTATGCAGTTCGGAGGCGAGCACGGCCTAGGCCTCCGCTTTGCGCGAGGCCTGGCCAAATGAATTGATGGTTTGGTAACCCGTCAGCTAATAGAACTGCCACGTAAGCATTAAGCTTATAAAATAATAATAAAATCTGTGACGTGTACGGAGCTGTAAAGCTTAGAATGTCGTAAAAGCAACTGCCACGTGAGCAAGTGTTGGTAATGTCGGCGGTGGGTTTAAGCGGTTTCGTTAATGATTGGATTAGTGTCAATTCAGTAATGATTGGAGGAAACTTTAAAGATCAAAAGTTATGATTAGAGGAAGGATAATTGGGCTGTTCAGTTGCAAATTTATTTTGATAGCGAAACAATTTTTCATTTACTTCCCAAAAAAAAAAAAAAAACAATTTTCACTCTTTTTTTTTTTTTGAAAAATCATTTTAATGAAAAGTTATTTAAATTCAGTTATATATTGTGACCACGCTTACCTAAGACCCAAGTTTAATCTTACGAGATAAACAAAGTAAAAAAAACAAACAAAAAATTAATTTTTAAAATTTTTTAATTTAAAAAAATTAATTTTTTATTTAAAATTATCACATAGCAGGTTATGATCTGCAACAAACAAAAAATATTAATTTTTAATTTTTTTAATTTTTAAAAATTAATTTTTTATTTAAAAATATCATGTGGTAGGCTTAGGAGTCCTTACCTGACAAGAATTTAACAATATATAGATAAGAGTGTATGATAAAAGGGGAAGATAAGATAAGAGGCAAAAAAAAAAAAAAAAAAAAAAAAAAAAGAAGTTAAGGCAAGATTAAAAAAAAAAAGAGAGAGAGAGTGAAGTAAAGACAAAATAGATAGACTAAGTTTTTGAATAATAAAAAGTGCAAGATCTATTTATTTTTGAAGTGAAACTTTCCTTATTTATTTTCAAAAATGAAAACATAATAATTTGATACTTTTTTGGAAAAAAAAAAAAACAACGAAATCAATATTAAAAAAAAATTAGAGAGAGCATCTTCTTAAGAAGGATTTAAAAAAAAAAAAAGACGAACGAATTCAATTAAGCAAATATAGTATGAACGACAAGAAAATTAGAAACGACAATTACATTAAAACGAAAAAAATACAAACAACGACAACAAAATGAAAATCGACATGAAAAAAAATGCCATGTTTTAAAATAATGACAATAAAATAAGCAACATAAGTATAAAACGACAATAAATATAGGAACGACAACAAAGCAACATAAGTAAAACGACAATAAATGCAGGAATTACAACAGCTTTGAAAATAATGATAGGTAGACCTCTTAAAGCGACAACAGAAGAAAACGACAACAAAGCAATACAAAGTAAAAAACGACAAATGCAGGAACTTCAAAAAGCTTTGAAAACAATGAAATATAAGTATAAGACGACATAAATGCAGGAACGACAACAGCTTTAAAACAATGACAGGTAGGCTTCTTAAAGCAACAATTGAAGAATAAACTAGAAAACGACAACAAATAAACGACAGGAAACACAAACTACAATCAGCAAAAGGGACAGACGTTTAAAATCAACGACAATACAAAGAAACGGCACTAATCTAGATTACAACTATCATAAGAAACGACAAAGAACGTAGAAAAGACATGTAGCGTTTGAAAACTTTCTTTGGAAAACAACGACAGTTGTTTTTAAATGGACATCAACGTTAACGGTACTAAAACCTAAGATTTGGTTTGGATCGCTAGTTGGAGTTGAAATTTTTAAATTAGAATTAGTTGACTTTTAAAAAACTAATTATAATTTTTATTGACTTAAAAAAAAAAGAGACAAAAATCAAGGTGAAAAAGTATAGTTTAATTGGAGTTGAACCTAAGTTTTGTTTATCTTTGAGTCCTATCTCAAATACTTGTGCATGCTATTCAATATTTAGGTTGTTTGTTTGAAAGGTTTGAACCGGTTTTGGATATCTAAATGCAAATTCCTCTACAACTTAAAGATAAAAATAGAAAACGCTACAATTAAAACTTTTGCTCCTAAACAATTAAAAGAAACACCACAATTGTTTCATTTCATCAAACCATGTAACACTCATTTAGCGGGGAAGAGAGAGAGAGAGAGAGAGAGAGAGAGAGAGCTTCTGCTATGTTCAAAAATGATACGTCAAGAAACAAATAAACAATTTCAACCTTTTGTCTTCTCTGTTCCTGGTTAACACAAATCTTTTAAGCTAAGTTTTGTTGTAAGGTTTGAAAAACATAGACTGTTAAGAAATATTTTTAAACTGTTGAATCATTATTTATTTCTTTTCTTGAAAAACACAAATCTTTTAAGCTAAGTTTTGTTTTCTTGAAAATCTGTTAAATCTTTGTTGAGTTCCATTAAAATGGTTGTACTTTTTTTCAGTGTAATATAATTAAGATATAAGCAAATCCAACGGTGAAAAAATGTCTTATTGATAAAACATACATCTTTCTTTTCATATTACATCGCAGAATTCTTCATTAAAAAAAAAAGAAAAACATGATCGTGATGCTAAAAAAATATACACCTCTAATGGTTGGCAGGTTGGAGAATGATGGGTAGGCCCTTGGCCGGGAGTGGAACAGGCTGACGAGTGATCGGCTCGTTAGGAACCATCTGCGTCCATTGAAACTTTGTCACCATGTAATGAATCACCAGAAGAATCTCAACCCGAGTAAAGTCGGCACCGGGGCAAACTCTTGGACCTGCTCCGAATGGAATGTAGGTGTAGGGAGGGTACGATCTTGTCGGATTCTCGAACCGAGAAGGATCAAACTTGAATGCATCTTCAAAGATGTTGTTGTCCATGTGTGTCCCAGATGTTGCCCAAAATACCTTTTTGTCCCCATTTTAAAGGTGTCAAAAACAAAACAAAACAACATATTTTTGGGAAGAGTATTTTGTGTTTGTTATTTAACAAGTGTTAAAAAGTATCTAGTAAGTATACATTACCTGCCAGCCTTTGGGAATATCATAGCCATCAAAATTAATGTCCCTTTCAGCAAGTCTAAAGTTGCCAAAAACTGGTGGATCAATCCTCATGAGCTCTTGAGCCACTTTCCATGTGTACTTCATCATCTGGATTTCATGCCAACTTAGCTTTTCTCCTTCTCTTCCTCTCTTGGCTTTCTCAACTTCCTTGTGCTCTGTCTCAACCATCACCAACATGCCAACGTTACCGGTTACGAAGTCAGAAATTTTGGTGAGGGGGCTAAAGGTACAAGTTTTTAAGTATTGGAGGAATAAAATGATTTTTTTTTTTTCAGAGAAACTTATTTGTAAATTTTGCTCAAATACATATACAAAAACACAATTAAGAACAAATCGAGGGGACCCTTGGGCCTTAGTGTCTACGTCCCTGCTCATGTACATCACAAACTTACCATGTAAGATGTAACCTAATTCTAACTATCCAATTTTACTATAATCAAGTTCAAGCACACATACAACGTAACAACATGTATGACAGAGTTTCTTAGGGGTTGCTTTTGACTTTTTAAATCTAAAATCCTTTTTTTTTTTTTTCCCCTTATGAACTATGAGAAGAGTTTTAGTTTAATAGAAGAAAAGGCCATGGATAAAAAGCTTATCCTAAATTGACTTTAAAACTTATATCAAAGTTTCGATAAGACATTATAAACTTCATTTTAACATTTGTATTACTTAATAAAAAGATTTAAAATCATTTTAACCTATTAAACTGTTTTGAAAACGTTGTTCCAAACAGACAGACATAGAAGAGAAGATAACTGTTACCTTCAAGAACCTTTTGGAAGAGTTCAGGATCCTTAGCGAGCTGTCGTATGAAGAGGCTGAGGACAACAGTGACAGTGTCGTGGCTAGCCACGATCAAGGACAGGGAAAGGTCAAGAATCTCGTCTTCTAACAAAGGTTCGTCGTTTCCGTCTCTGAGAATCAGAAAGTTTGTGACCACATCGTCATTAGGTGTGCCTTCTTCAATTTCCTTCCTCCTTTTGTCGATCAGATTCGACAGCTTCTTACATAGTCTTTCTCGTGCTCTTAATGCTCTATGAAACACTGTCCCTGGAAAATCCAGTGGATATGCCCATGCCCCTTTTACGGTCATTGAGAAATCTTTCAAAAGTTCGTCTCTCTCGTCGTCATCGTCTGGTAATCCAAAGAACACAGTGCAGATGACATTAAACGCGATCTTCTTCATCAATGGCACGGCATATACCATGTCCTTACCTTCAAGCTCCTGTAAACATGGACATATTTTTCCATTTAGAATGTACAAACCTTTGTTTTTTCAATAAAAAAAATGACCAATGAGACGGTCCCCAAGTCTTATTAGTCGAAAAGTCTGAATTTAGCTCTTTCTAGTGAGACTCCCAACTTAGCTAGTGTTTGGTATACCAATTTGAGTTGAAAAAACTTCACTTCTTATTTGTCTTTTTTCTAAAAAATCAACGAGTTTTATTGTTTATTCTTTCCAACTATAATTTAAAAACTCAAAATTTAAAGGTCTATTATTTTACATATTCAAATTCAAATGATATTTTTTATAAAATTTACCTAGAATTTCTAAACGAACGAAATAATATCCATATTAATATTTTTTTTTCCAAAAATATTTTAAGTTTTTGTGCTTTTGAACTCGAATCAGTCAAACACAGAACTCTACTTCAGCTCAAAATTTTCAACTCAAACGAGCCAATCAAATGCATGCTTAGAGTTCTCAGGTTTGACACTAGGCTATACCAAATGCCAAAAACCAATTTTAACATGCTTTTGGGATATAAAAATTTGTTGTTGTGAAGAAAATACAAGAATAGTTAAGTACCTTGAAGAGTCTTTTCTGGATAAGAGATTCCATTTCTCCCAAGTATCTTTGAATGCTTTCGGGTGTTACAAAGGCAGCTATGGCGCTGCGAATGAGTTTGTGCCTTGGCCCTGTGATCTCAAACAGGCTGTACTTTCCAAGTATCTTGGTAACAGATTTAGGCTGCTTTAGCGAAAGAGCACCATCGCCGCCGTTGAACACAAACCGGTTACCTGCTTGGCCGGTCACAATCGCCACTTTCGAGCCCAAAATCGAGGTTTTGAAGACCGGTCCGTGCTTGTTGACACGGTCCTGAATCCATTGCACAGTCTTGTTCTGCGTCTGAGCCCTCACAAAGCTTATGGTCTCTCCTATCAGTGGAAGACCGTAGGAACCCGGCGGAAGATTCTTGCCCCGAAAAGGCGATGACCGTTTGAATTTATAGTTGAAGTATGTAAAGACAAGGGCAATTAGAGTCACTAGAAGAACAGTACTTGGATCAGAGAAGATCTCCATTCTCAGCTCAAGCTAGAGGAGGTTTGACAATATATATGGACGAAGAGGCATAAGATTTTCAACCTTTCAAATCCAAGTCTTTTAAAACATAAGAATAAATCCAATATCATTATTATTTATTTTATTTTATTTTTTTATGTCTATTGACTTTTTTTTTTTGGGGGGGGGGGGGGGGGGGTTTGTCACGTAAATCCAGCAAGTAGAAACAAAAATCTATGTTCCAGTGTTGAATTTATAATCACTTAATGTTAACTGTCATGAGAGTTGTTCAGTTGTTTATGTTCTAAATTTTGAATTAGTATCTTCTGACAAATTAAGAATAGATATTGTCGGGTGACGCGTAATGAGAAGGAATTTCAGTTTTGTCTTGAAAGTGAGTACCTCTGGCTCTTTCACAAGGAGTTATTCAAAGCAATAGAAGTATATGATAGTTAATTATTAAGTTAAAACTATGTTGGTTTTTATGTCATGGGTACTAATATGTGAAACTTAAACCATGTTTGGATTCCTATCTCGTGATTGTTTTTGGATATTATTTGAAAAAAAAAATTTCATAGCGTTTTCAAACCCATAACCGAAACAGACCATTGAAGTTAACAAATTAATTTCTAAGTAAAAATTAGTGGTGATATAAACTAATACTTATTTCTAACTAATTATTCTTGACCTTTTACCTAAACCATTAATTTTTAACCTTTTCTTGTTGCCGGCGGGCTATAGTTGTTATTATTATTATTTTTTTTCTTTCTTTTTATTTTTGTATTGTATTTTTTTTTTTTTGGGGGATAAAATAAGTGTGGCAAGGCTTTTGTTTAGGCTTTTATACGACTCCTTCGAGAAAGTACGAGTACATAGAAGCCAAATTAGTGAATCTACCCTCTCTGACTTTTCACTTAAATTCATGCCTCCTTTTTTTATACTCATTATAATTATGCCCATTTCTCATTAAAAATTTGTAACGTTATGAGCAGTATACCCCTAATTTTCAAAGATTTTAAGAAAATTCCTAGTAATCTCTCTCTCTATCCCACTCTTCTCTCTTCAACTCTTTCTCCCCCACCCGCGAAGATTGGGCATGGTGTGTGCGAGTGAGCCATGTCGATTGTCGGCTTGCCCATCAAGCAAGGCATGCACTACTGGCGCGGTGGCCTCATGATACTCAAATTTGTGAATATCTACGTTTCTGTTGTTGTCTACGACCGCTGATACTGTTGTTTGCTGCTGACTCCAACACAAGTCTTCAGAATTTGTGCCTATTCCTATTCACCTCCGCAACAAACATTAGTCTTTGGATGGTCACCAATCATTAGGTGAATAGTCACACATTGCGTGATCTCCGAATTCTGATAACGGGCATCAATGAGGGGTGGTCATTTACTAAGTAACGGTTATCAACCGACTCGGGGTGTGACAATATCACTCGTCGACTCCGATGACTGACACCAACAGTTGACCAAT
Organism: Ficus hispida; assembly: GCA_025413025.1. Classification (NCBI taxonomy): domain Eukaryota; kingdom Viridiplantae; phylum Streptophyta; class Magnoliopsida; order Rosales; family Moraceae; genus Ficus; species Ficus hispida. The sequence continues at coordinate 14,340,802 of CM046364.1, read as the reverse complement.
GGTAATCCACTGAGTGATACCGGCCACCAACAATGAGCTCCAGCCATTAGTGCTCGTGGTAATAAGAGAAGGGAACTTCTTAAGTAGTAAGTATATATACAACATAAATTTTATTGAAAAATAAAGAGAAAAAGAAGCATAGAATGTTAAACTTGGACACAAAAAATTATTTTTTTGGATGTCAAAGTATTGGAGTAGTCATGTAAAATTTCCCTTTTTTTGGGAAAAAGAATTTGAAACATCATGCCTTGAATTGTTGCCGTAGCCCACAACTTGGTACAACCCACACGTTGAGACCCCAAGGAACTTTCGTTTCTGAATTACAAAACTATTAAAAATGAAATAAACAAATTAAAAAAGATTAAGCAAAATGAGAAACACTCAATTTTGTCCTGTTTTGTTGGCTTTAAAATAAGAATGGAAATTAAGTAGATACATCCTACTAACCTTAACAACCGGGGTAGGTAGGTAAAACCAGTGGCTGCTATACAATAATCAGAAATGTGGGTGGAATTGGATGAAGTTCATTTAAAGTTCAAACTTAGTGATTACCCCAATTGCCCCGCCAAAATAATTTGTTTGCCACTATTGCCCTTAAAACTAATACCAAGTAGATCGACGCTTGGTTAATTGCAATCATGTAGTTTTTTTTCTGTTTATTTTAAGTAAATTTTCTAACAAATGAATTTAGTAATACTAATTTACCTATTTTCCCATTAGTTTTTAAGGATAAAAGTGGTAAAAAAAAAAAAGTTTAAGTTCAAAGTTTATGATGCAAAATGAGAGATTTTAAAAATTCAGTGGACAAAATAAGAATGATATTAAAATTCAGAAATTAAATATGAAAATTAAGAGAGTATTTCTTGTTTTTGTAAAAGGAAATATATATCTATGTGGTTTGAAAAAACTAAATTGAGGACACTTGATTTGACTGACACGTCATCAAGGGAAGGAAGATGAGAAAAACGACCATCCATCTTGGTGTGAAATGCATGTTTATATGGCAAACGAAAAGCTTCCACTTAGAAAGAGCGTGAGCAGTTTGGAGGGTTGAGAATTTAGGACCCAAAACAGGAGAGTTGAAGGACGGTTGGGGGGGTTGTTTTCGGTATTTCATCGTTGGAGAGTCGTCGATAATTTGAAGAAAATGAGATGAACCCAACACAAGTACGCATATATATATATATATATATACAAATTTAGGTCAAATGTCACCTACCCCCACGCCCAGACTGGAAGATAAGATTTTTATTAATAGCAGCCCTCTAAATAGACACTTAAATATCAGCTCAAACCCTTCATTTTCAATCAAACTTCCTCAATTCTCTGCTCTGTTCTGTTCTTGCTGAATCTCTCTCTTTTTTTTTTTTTTTTTATCAAAAGATTTAATCAAGTCGTCGCCGGCCGCATAAACAATCAGTAAGGGCTCTTTTCATGAATGATTTTTTTTTTTTTTTCTGTTGTCTTTCTTTCTTTCTTTCTTTTGTTTTCTTTCTTTTTTTTGTTTTTTGTTTTATTTATTTTTGTTTTTCGAATGTTTGTTTATGCATCCACAGTGGGTTCTGAAGTTGTGTTGGTTGATGAAATCCCCTTCCCTCGTGAGATCACGACCACCAAGCCATTAGCTTTATTGGGTCATGGTAAGCCAGTTATATTAAGAGCACCTCTCCGTCGGATGAACGGGATTCTTCACAAGTTTGGAGAGAACCCGACTCAACCTCGGTTTTTTTTGTAGTTAGTTATAATATATTGAGATGTTAATTATATCAATTATAATTTCTTGCTTGGCTAGGACTTTTAATTGGGAAAGAAAATGAATGAATTAGGATTAAACAAAAAAAAGAAAAAAAAAAAGAAAAATCTCTTTTGTTACTTGCTAAAACTAGGGGGAATTTCATGTCAAACAGGTATTACAGACATTGAAATCCACTTTCTCCAAATCAAGTTCACCGCCATCGGAGTCTACTTAGACACCGAGGTTGTGAAACATTTAGAGCAATGGAAGGGGAAGAAGGGAAGTGACCTGGCGGAAGACGATGACTTCTTTGCTGCTCTTATTGCAGGTAAAATATAACCTGTATATTTCAAAAATATGGCATAAATACAAGTTCTTCAATATGTTTTTAGAAAAAGCTGCATATGTTTTGACCCCTGCTGATACACTTGGGACATAAAATTATAAAATGATAAAATGATATATTTGATTCAGCCCCGGTGGAGAAGTTCGTGAGAATTGTGGTGATAAAGGAGCTCAAAGGAGCCCAATACGGGGTTCAGATCGAGAGTGCCTTGAGGGACCGATTGGCGGCGGATGACAAGTATGAGGAAGAGGAAGAAGAGGCTTTGGAGAAAATCGTTGAATTTTTCCAGTCAAAATATCTCAAGAAACACTCCGTCATCACCTACCATTTCCCTGCAGCTTCTCCCACTACTGCTGAGGTAAACAACGTCTAAGAATTATTTAGTTTTTAGTCCATGATTTATTCATAGAATTTCTTAAAAATTAATCCCCATTATGGTTGAGAAATGAAATAAAAATCACGTTACTTTCAAAAAAAAATTTTTCCCAACTTTTTAAGTCCAAAATGTTGAAACTTTTGTGTATGAGTTACAGTATGTGAACTTTTTTGAATTTGTGTTGGACAGATTGTGTTCTCGACTGAAGGGAAGGAAGAGGCCAAGCACAAAGTCGACAATGTGAATGTGGCGGAGACGATCAAGAAGTGGTTTCTTGGTGGGACTTCAGCTCTGTCTGACAGAACCATTTCCTGCTTAGCTGATACCCTCTCTGCCAAGTTAGCTTAATATGCTTCTTTTTTTGTTTTTGTTTTGTTTTTGTTTTTGTTTTTTTTTTATGCTTCTGGAATTTGTTTCTTGAGATCTTCTCGTTCTGTATTGGTTTTTTTTTTTTTTTTTTTTTTAAGAATTGGCTATAGAGGAGCCAAAAAAAAAAAAAAGGTCTTGTAGCTCCTTGTTATATTTGCCTACATATAATAAAGTGTATGAGATGCTATGATATTTCTCTCTTTTATACTTCCCCCTTTTTGTTTTTGGTTTCTTCTTGTGAAAAACTATATACAACATTGGGGAATGCCTTATGAACTGTGTCGTTTTTATAAACGACATGTAGTTTATGACCATAGTTCGGTCAAAGGAGCAGGCATGTATAGGCCTTGAGGGATGCCATCTGAATTGTGTCGTTTAATCGAAAACGACATGTAGTTAGTGACCATAGTGGTCAAGACTCAATAGAGCAGATTGTTTAACTGAAAAGGATGTCGTTTATAAGTTATAACAACACAAATTTAACGATGGAAACGTTATGGCGTGAATGTCAACAAACTTAACATGATCAACGACATGTAGTTTTTCAAACTGTTAAAGAATCAAACAGTAGCAAAATTTTCAAAGACAAATATTTATCGTTTTTTTAAATATAAAATATTACCGGAACATATCCAAGGTACACAATGATGTCTACAAATCAAAGTAATAGAAAAAAAAAAAAAAAAAAAATTGGAGAAGCATGTAGTGATGGAGCCGGACTTTAAACTCAGTGATGGCATAAATAGTAAAGATAAAATTTACGAACTAACGTAAAGTGCTAAGGATACCAATACTAAACTTAATTTTTAAGTACCAATTCATGTTAATATTTTAATTGATAAAGGTTATTAATTGATTTGACAATATTTATAAATAAAAAACAACAATTCATATGCCATATATGTTAATACTTAAAAATTAGGATTAAAGTTGCTATCCTTAGAATTTTTCAACTAGCATAATATTAACTTTGCAAGAGGTTTTAGACTCAAATTTACTTTTTATTTGATAATAGTTTAACATAGAATAAAAAAAAAAATTGAAAGGGAATCAAAATCAAAATTTACTTTATTTATTATGGCAAATTATGTTATCATAGATATTAAAATTAAAGATTCTCCTAAAAAAGTGAAAAATAAAAAATAACGTTTGGCTCCGAAGAGTTATCTATTGAAAATGAGATTCTAAAATAGGAAACAATGAAAATGGTAGTGAGAGAAAGAAATCATGTGCCACAGTGCAAGCAAATTAAAGATAAAAAGGAGAAGATTAACTTTAGAAAGTTGAAATGAAAAGCATTTATAGAGGTAACTATTATATAATTTTTAGAGAGAACTCTAATAATTTAGAGGAAATCAAATCATAAAAATTAGCATTTATATATAGAAAGTTGAATGGCAGATATTGAGAGCACAAAAGCTAATAAAATAAGAAGTTTTTGAAAAAATCGCTCCCATCATAACATTTTTTTACCTTTCCATGCCCCCACTGGCCCTAGTGTGCCTCCGTGGCACGAAGCATGTCTTTTACAATAAGAACAGCAATTAAAGTCTGCTAGCTTTGAGATAGAAACGGCATGTCATTCTACTGTCTTAAGGAAATCATAAAATTTTCTTGAAACGACATGTCGTCTTTATCACAGAAAGAAATTACATTGCGTTTGCCTAGAACAATAGTAAAGTTTAAATGGAAAAACGACATAGGTTCGAATTTCGAAATGCAAAACTCTCTTTTACAACATTTTCTACTGATTTCTAGCGTTTGATTTGATTTGATTTTTTTTTTTTTTTTTGGGTCTCTCAGTTGTAAATTATATGACCATCAAATCATGGGACATTAACTAAAAAATTAGGACAGAAAAACAGTTGCATACAAAATTAGGACAGAAAAACAAACTTCATTTGCAATTTTCCTCTGTTGCATGCTACTATAAAGAGTTTCGTTGATGATATCTGTGTGTTTGACATTGCATCAAAAGTCTGCCTACTTTCCTCATAACCATTTTGTTAAACGTGTGAACCCCTCCATGCTAAAGTAACACATAGCGGGGTTCGAAGGGAAACATTACACGAGTTTCCGCCAATAAAAAAGTTTACGCTCTTGTCAATGATAACCATCATAGCTGGTGGGACAGCCACGCCAATAACCAGACTTTTAAAAATGTTGTAGAGAGTGATGAAGTCAGCATATTATTTCAGTGGGACATACATTAAAGGATAAAGTTTTTAGCAGAGTTTATATAAGAGTAATCAATTTTTAGTGAGGTATCTAATATTGATCCATATTATTCATTTCGAAATCCATTTCAAACCGGAGAACTAGGGATATAAACTATCTACCAAATTAGACACAGATTTAAGTTGTTGTATTAGATAGCATGCACAATAAAAAAAAGCCACCAAAAGTGTAAGTTTGAAAAACTGGGAATGACACTATCTTAAGAAAAATGGAAATGACAGCAATTACTAAAAAAAATCAACTAAAGAATGAATAATCAAGTCAAATAATCAATCGAAAACTTATAGTTGAAAAGCTTGGGCCATGAGTTTCTTTTGCACTAATCCAAGCATCGTGAAAGGCAATGAAAACACATTGTGAAAGAAGAGCATTGTTGAGAGTTGAGACTTGAGAACTTCCGTGTAAGTGAAATATAAGATGAAATCTTAAAGGTACTCATTTGTGTTCTCAATAACCAAGCTTGGACACGTAAATTTATCAAGTAAACGTTACTATCTAGTAAATTTGTTGTCTACCTAGTGAGTTTATAATTTTTATTTTAAATATTTTAAATGTTGTTATTTATTTTAATTATTTTTATATAAATGTTATTTACTATAATTTCTTCTTTTTGAACCTAGCAATTCATTTGTATTACTTTGAAATGAAAATTGAACTTTAATTTTCATGTTTACTAACAAGTAATCCAATTCGGAAAAAATGAAAAAAAAAAAATTAAATTCATGATTTTGAATTCAGTGTTTATTTTTGTATTTGGAAATTAAATGATGTGAGCCCCACCTAGAAATATAGAATTAATTTTCTTGAGAAGGAGAACTTATCTCTCACTTACTATATACGAAAATAAATTCATTGCCCTAAAAAATAGGAAGTAACAAACTCTATACCAAATATACACTTATTCTTATTTAATTATTTTCATTTAAGAATAATTTCATAACTACAGTAAATATATTCACAATTCTTCTAACTTTTAGAAAGTAAACACCATAATCTGAATTTAATTCCTCAATAAATAGATTTTTTGATAGAATAGTAAATAATTTTATCTAATTCTAGAATTTAATTATGTATAATTTAGAATTAATTTTCTATTTTTAGAATTCTCCATTAATAAACGTGATACATGACCTTTCAACAAAAATAATGATACATTTGAGTTCCAAACATTAAAAGTGGATTATTGAAAAATCACCCCCAAAAATATTCGTTAACTTTTTAAATTTAGAGTGTGAATTCGAATTTTACACCTTATACTAGAGTAAAAAAAGATTTGATAATTCACATCCAACTATCCTAGTATTTCTTTAAATAAATAAATTAGAGAATTTCTTCTTATTAATAAGACATAAAGATTTATGTCTTTTTTTTAAATACCATAAAAAATTTTCTTTTTTACTTTCCTTCATTATATTTGAACTTAAAATTGACAAAATTCTAAAACGTCCAAGGTATTTATTAGATTTAAGTGAGTTAAGGAGGTAGGTTCCGTAATTTACTTTAATAAAAAAAAGTCCAAGGTATTTATTAGATTTATTTTCTTAGGAGAAAAAGCAAATAATCTTTCCTCTTTTTTTTTTTTTTCATTAAAAACAAAAGTGGTCCAACTACTTATACCCTTTTTTTTTTTTTTTTGGGGGAAAAGCATCTCAATTAAACCCTTCTTGGCTAACCAACATCGGGCTCCATCCCGGAGATGGAAATTAAAGTGTGTAATATACGTAATTAATATTGTTGATGCCAAAAATTTGACTCAATATTCAATGGGATTGCTTGATGTGGTTAGCCTTACACCGTCGTTATCTGTCTAATCGCCTACAAAAGAGAAGCATCTCAGAGTAAGGAGGACACTAGTAAGGTATCTACTAAGGACATTCAGATACTTAAATCAGCAAATGACACTGATGAGCAAGCGGAAAAACAGAGTTTTGGTAAGGAAAATAGTTCATACCTAAGTAAGTGAGACACTCCTCTACTTATAGGTATTTTCCATGGGTCCGCTATTCAGATAACTATGATAGGTCGTATTCCGAGTGGTCTCGATGGGTAGACATTCTCCGGGTGTACGAATACTTTACCTCCACTAGATAGATGCCACGTGCCCCATTAGTCAGGTGATAGGGGGACACAAGTGCAGGTTAGTACCTGCGTAGATGGCAAGTACTGTGTTAGTTCAATAAGGTGGCAGAGGTTGGCACCGGAGCAGGAACAAGGATAAGTACAATGATAAGTACTGGACGTCAGGTGTCAAGTGCTGCAGGGTAGTGGGTGTGACAGGCCCTGCTATAGTACGGTCATTAGCCGATACAAAATGGAGTGGCAAGGGCAGCATGGGCCGACCAACCCAAAGGGAGCTCGGTCGTGGTTAGGGAAATGTCGCTCGAGCCAGTACCTTGGATCCTGATGGTGGTCTGCTCGAGGCTTCCAGAAGAGAGCTAATTCTAGGGATCAGCAGCCCGATGGAGGTGATGGTAGGTCAACTTGGTAATCCGAGAAGGTATTGACTTATCTAGTCGGATTTCTTGGGTAATTGAATTTCTCTCCTCTGAACCTGTAAATGAGTTACTTATTCTCGCACACATTTCCACTGGTGGCAAAGTGGTCCCTAGTAACGGAAATATTACCCCATCAATAAATACTGAAACAACAATTTCTCTTTTTGTTATCAAAAGCAATCATGTAGCTATTCACTTCATTGAGAACCACAAGTTGAGTAACATAAAATTATAGCCACACACATGTATTCGTGTATATAGACATATGTCTATGTCAAGATTAATAAATAAGAGAAACCCACTAAACAATATTCGACTAGATTTTGGTGATCTTAACCAAAAGTCTTTCCAAATTCAATAATCCTTATAAACGGAGGTACTGTTCCACAACCCGTACATGCATTGTCCTTGTACAAATATTGGATATGTTGGTAAGCTAGTAGCACACAACAAAATTGTTGGCTTATGGTATGTTTTATGGTGCTTAAAAGAGGATTCCTACTATTTAGTATAGTGTTGATAACATTTTCATCCTATAGTTCATCTCCACATGTCACCACTTATTAATTTGTTTATTTATTTTTTTTTTTTTCACAACTAGAAAGAAAAACTTTGCATATGGCTGATGATCGGAAAAGAGGCGTGGTCCAATTGTGCAATATGCAGTTACGAAATCAAGAATTTCGGTGAGGGGGTTAATAAGTATGACAAATATTTTATCAAAATAAATAATTTATTTATTTTAAATGAAAGAGAAAAACAAATAGACGTACTTAATAAATGTATTGAAAGTTCTTTTTTTTTTTTTTGCAAACCTTAATAAATATTACAAGTTATTAAAGAGAAAATGTCCTGTTACGTGTTTAGGGGATATTAGTTGGACTATGATATAAAAATATGATTTTTTTTTTTTTTTTTCAGGGGAAATAAATAAGGTAGCATGAAACCCCAATGACTCACAATTATGAGACCCTTTCCGCAAAGAGGACCATAAGAAAACTATCATTGTCAATAACAGGTACCCTCATTACACAGACAATGACCTGAGGCACTACATGAATGATTTTTATTTTTTATTTTTATTTTTTCTCGAGTAGGTCCACAAAAGTGATAAGAGGAGAAGAAAAATGGGAGCAATGGAGTTCTTAGATTCCATTCTGTGAGCAACAACTTGATGATTCCTTATGCTTCATGTGCCTTTTTTCTTCTCCTAATAATGTCTATCAAATCAAACAGGGAAAAAGAGTGAGTCTATCATTATTTCTAATTAATTAAGCTTTCATTGCACAAATGGGTTTCCAACTTTTTTTATTTTTTTTTATTTATTTTATTTTTAAAGGGTTCCTTCAATTTTCCATTACAATTATCCTTAATCTTTAGCAGACCAAAAGTGCCGATATTTTGTGTGTTTTGGAGTGAATAAAGTTCCCATGGCATGAGGAAGCAAAAGAAGGAAAAAAGAACTTGGGACTTTTGTGAGTGGAAGCTAGAACAACTTTGTTGCTTGTGAATTGTGACAGGCTTATTTACTTCCTTCCTCTGACTTGGTAAAAATATGGCATTGGACCATCCGGAAAATTTGATGCTCCAGAACCATAATCTGATTCCTCCATCTTCCTTGCTCTTAATTTTGACCCCTTTTAGCAAGGTTGGTTCCAAAAAGTTAAAAAATAAATAAATAAAATCAACAATAAAAAAAAAAGAAAAAAAAAAAAGAGATATATGCAAATCACACTTCAGCAATTGAACTTTTTCTTGAAAGTTTATTGGATGCCTCTGTTTTTGGAAGTTTAATACAGATTAAGATTATCAAGCTCAAGTTTTTTCTCCATCTAGGAATGTACATCACAGAATTGCCTTATAACCCATCTCATAAACCCACACCAACTACTAAATAAACTAACTGTAACAAATTCCAAAATATTAAAATTAAAAAAAAAAAAAAAAAAAAAAAACAACAACAACAACACAACACAACAAGTAGTTTTGTTTTTCATCCATCATATAATTTAGCTAGCATCATCCACACTAATTGCCACCTCACCTTGTGCTGCAGAAGCAGCAGCAGTCCCGCCGCCGCCGTGATGCCGAGCCCCGAAGGCATCGGGCTCGGCGGGGGCGGAGTCGGAGTCGGAGGCGGAGGCGCCTTGCTGCTCAAGCAAGGACTGCCTGCAAGTCGGGCAGGAGGAGTGGGAGACAAGCCACGGGTCAATGCACCTGACGTGGAACCCGTGGTTACATTTGGGCAGAACTCTGACTCGCTCGCCTTCCTCGAACTCACCGAGGCAGATGGTGCAGTCCGTGTCGAGGATCTTGATCGCGGAGGCCGATCCGTAGGCCGCGACGGGGATCTTCCGCAATGCGCTCTTCTTCAGCCCCGTGGCGGCCAGCCTCGCCGCGGCCTCGTTCGGCGTCTCGAACGCAAACCTCCGCGTGCACCGCAGCGCGCACCGCACGATCGAGTTCAGCCCCAGCGCGCATATCAGCGCGCACAGCAGCGCCGCCAGGATTATCACCATGTTCGTGTCGAAGTTCGCCTCGCTCGCCAATGTCCCGCCCGAGCTGCTACTACTCGTGTTTACACCACTACTTTCATTACTAGTACTATTACTACTACTACTTCCATTAACGGGTTGAGGAATTGTTGGAACCATTTTTGGAGGAATTCTCGAACTGGTTTTTTTTTTTTTTTTTTTGGTGAAGATCAGAAGAAGAGACAGAGTAAGGATTTACGAAAATTGGCTAGAGAGTTCGTTGTTCCAGGGCTTCTCAGCACCGAATCGGACGACGAAGGAGATGGAGAGGAGGGAATTCATTCTCAGCGGTTGAAATTTTGTGGTCTGAATCTGATCCACTCTTGTTTTGTGATGTTTTGAATTTGCGTTTAGAGTTGGGAACTGAAACCATACAGATTTGTAATATGGTTTTAGTGGCCAGGGTAGAGTAGTAGTAGCTTCAATTTATTTTTAATTTTTAAAAGCTTTGGGTTTTCTTTGTTGATGAGATGTGGTAAAGAAAGTGTGATATGGGCCCTTTTTTTTTTTTTTCCAACTAGATAATGACTTTAGAAAGAAAGAAGAAGCATCCTGATGGCTGGTGGCTTTGGGATAGGGGAAAGGGGTGATAAATAGTTTGTATATATTATATAGTACATATATATTATATCATATATGTTTAGCTCTCTGAGTTCACTTCACATACATCAATGCCTTCAAAAATCTCAGCTGGTCCTCCTTTATTAATCCAAAAAAAAAAAAAAAAAAAAAACCTTAATTTATTTTCTCTACAAATCAAGTTAAAAAAAAAATGTTGACAAGATTAAAGATGTTAAAAAAAAAAAAAAAAAAAAAAAAAAAGGCCTTTGTAGCAGCTAGCTTAGCCTTACCCATGTACTGCGATTGATGCAGTTAAAATCTAGCTGCTCTGCTGAGCACAATGGTTCTCTCCATTATGTTTCAGTCATGAAAGAAGAGAGAGAAAGAGAGGAAAGAGAGAGAGAGAGAGTGTGTGTTGATAATTGGATGTAATCAAGGGAAGTGGTGGGGATATAACGAAGGCGAGAAGTAATTTGTTGGGTGTCTTTTCGATTCATGAATCAATGTGTCTTTTCGATTCATGAATCAATATTTATCTTTGACAGAAATGATAATAAGATGTTCGGATGAAAACATTTTAAAATGAAAAATTTTGAGTAAAAAATATTACTCCTAATTTTTAAAATTTTGTCCAAAAAATTAATAAAAGACAACATTTTTATAAAATTTCATAACATTTTAAATGCTATTTAAAATGTGGGAAAATAATTCTCTATCAAATAGAGGGTTAAGAATCAAGTTCCACTGATCCTCTTGATTAAGGTACCTGATCCTAAGTAATCGTAGTTAGATTTATTTGTTTTTTGTTAAATGCTTATTCGCAGCACCGAATCCTTTTTTCTCCCCCCGCACCCACTAACTCAACTGTTTCTGCACTAAAAGCCCAAAGTTATCAATTAGTCACATACAGTCGTTTCCAGTCATTGGATCCCTAAGTATTTTCTTTCAACCAACTCTGTTTCTCCGTAGCCTTTAATTAATAATTAACCACGGTTTTATGACACCCCTCACTACCCACCGTAACAAAAGCCGAGAAACTTTTTACTGGCTTTTGAGCTAAAAAAAAAAAAAAAAAAAAAAAACACAGAGAATCAACCAGAAAAGAAGAGCAAACTAAAAAGCAAAAGTTCATAATACTTATCCAAAGATTTTCTCTCGCTAATCTAACTTTTCGCCTCCAAAGAAGGCAAAGAAAAGTGAATCATAATTTTTTTTTTTTTCTCCTTTTCCCCTCGTGAGAAATCTTTTATTATTTTATTATGGTGCGGACTGATATTTTAATCCTTTTATGTTACGTGTTATATGTTTTGCACATTTATATTTAAAAAATAGTTTTTTGTACGACATGAGATATATAATTACTTTATGTGATAATGAGACGGTTGAAGAATTAACGTAAAAATTAAAACAACAATATAAATGTGTAGAATATAAATCAACTTTTCTTACCATAAAATGATTAAAATATTCAAACATATTGGTAAGAAAAAAAAAATTTCATTCCTTACTCCAAGTCCCCCCCCCCGCCCCCCTTTTTTTTTCGATCCAAATCATGTTAAGTTTTTTCTCTCTCTTTCTTTTTCTTAATAAAGGAGAATATTGATGTCATAATATTCCGGAGTCATACTTTATTAATGAAACAGAAGAAAGATCTCGTTTATATTTATTCATCTAATAATTAGAGAGTATAAAATTATTAAAGTCTAGTTTAATTTAACATACTATTAAAGGTATAATTACAGTCTCATATCTAATAATGAACTTTATTCTCGAAAACTAATTTTTTTTTTAAAAAATTGTAGATAAATCATCTTTTAATCGTCCACCCCCTCCCCACCGATGGTATATTCAAGTTAAACTTGATTAATACTTTAGTTAAACTTGATTAATACTTTAGCTGTATTAAATGAGTTTAGTTAGCCCTCCTGTGTAGCGTGTGAAGAAAAGACGTGTAGGCATGTGGCTTGAGGCGGCTGGCCCCCACCCAAAACCCCATATATACATATATAGATATATACACATATGTACCTATATGTAGGCTCCACATATGTCTATTCTAGTTTTCATTTCATTTCATTGCTGGTGGAGGCTCCTCAAAAATTCTAATAGCCTAACACCTGTCTGGTTTTCTGCCTGGATTTGTTCCAACTCCATAAAACTCGACACTTGTTAATTGTTCTCTCACCGACTTTGCTTAACTCCCCTTAATTATTTTAACAACTTTGATTTAAGTAAACAAATTCAAATATAAATATATTTTATATTAAGATTTGGATTATTTATTCATATATTTATAAAGATATTTGATTATTTAGTTAAAAAATATAAAAATTTGAACTGTAATTGAAAAAATATATAATATGAAATTTATTTCGTTTGTCTTGAAATTTTATATAATTATAAAAAATATCTTATTTAACTTGTCTATATAAAGTTATGAATTTTAAATTTGAGTTATAAAATGTGTGAATAGTGACGTGAGAAAAAAATAAAATTTGGATTTGATTACAAGGTTTAGATTATGCGTCAAATCATATATTAAGTTTTTCATCTTAATCAATTTTAAGTTTTAAACTCGTATTCCAAACCATCTCTAAATAATAAATAAATAAATAAATAATAAATAAACTCAACTTGTTATAATTTCTGAATTGGAATTCCTTTTCTTAAGCCAGTGGGACGATGTTCAATTTTTTTCTTCTGTAATTAGGGTAAAGACGGCTGAAGAGTGTTGTCCCAAAGCTGTCAAGTTTTCTTCCATACGCTTCACAAAGATTCTTCAATCCACTTAACCAAGAATCAAGCTCAAAGCTAATACATCCTTTTTTTTTTTTATTTAGTTTGTTATGACGTCTGACATGTCTAAATAATTTGTGAAATTGACGTGATTTGAAAACTTTATTAAGAAATAACGAACATCTAACCATATTATCAAAGATGAATAAGAATATAAACCGAGTCAATAAAGATTAAGAGGAACTCAAGCTACCTTCAACTTTCTATTTTAAAACTGTTGTACAAATTTAAGTTCCCTCAACTAATTTCCCCCCCCCTTTCTTTTTAGCTTATATATAAATATTTACACAAATTTACATGTCTCTCGCAATATTTTCTGACTTCGTCATCATTAAGTGTAATCGAGAAATGACAGGCTCGGGTACATAATGTAATTCTTGTGTGATATAGGGGTGTTTGGTAGAGTAGTTTGAGTTGGGATTTTTAAGTTCAAATAGTAAATTTTTTTGAATTTTCAGAAAAGACAAAAAAATTTTGGGAAAAAGACAAAAACTTTTTAAGAAAAAGACAAAAAAAAGTTTAAATTGTGGAGTTTGGATGGTTATGCCAAACGCCCCCTAATAAAACTTGAGGAACCCACGGTGCCGAGTGGCCGGTGGGTCGGCAATTGCACTTACAAATGTGACAGACACAAAAATAAATGAAAATGTTACTGCCACGGATCTTCCCTACATCTAAGACCCCAAAAATAACCGCAATATGGGCGATTATCAGCCACGGAAAATGGCTTTCTAGCAATCACATGATTTGTGTTTTCTCGTGCCTACGTGATGAAAATATCATAAAGACTTCAACTTCAGAACTATATATATTGGCTGGTCTCGCTTTCTTGCTGAGCTTCTTGATCTCTTTTCGACTGCAAGTGACGATCTTATTTGTTCATCTGCTTACTCCGAAAGGTGGCTTTTCTCATTTTTGTGCTTCTACACGATTGCTATATAGAGCATGCAATAGCTACATCATTTTCAATCACGTCGCTCAAATGTTTTTCTGTCGTGTTTTCTCATATAGAATTTTGAATTTTAGTTTGAAAAGTGAATTTAAAACGGAGATTCGTACAAACATTTTTATAGGGTGTTTGGTGTGTAAGTTTGAGTTAAGATTTTTAAGTTTAAATAGAAAATTATGTTGACTTTTCAGAAAAGATAAAAAACTTTTTGGGAAAAAGACAAAAACTTTTGGGGAAAAAGACAAAAAAAAGTTTGAAATGATTAGTTTAAAATGCTGAACCAAACAAAGCTCATCTTTTTTGTAAATAAATTATATTGTTCTCATTATTATTATTTAGGTAAAACATGATTGAAGGCTTATGATGAGCTCACTCTCTACCTTCCTAACAATTTTGTGAAACCCGTGCAATTGTGTAGAACATGTCTTTTTTGTTTTTTGTTTTTCTCTCTCTCTTGCTTACAAACCAGTAAATGTATATATCTCACGAGACACGAGACATATTGATCATAAAAATTTTCGAAAGGGGATATATAATGTAGAACATGCGTCTGCAATCTTGATACTTTATTTGGTTAACGACTTTTCTACCCAAAAAGGGGATATATAATGTAGAACATGCGTCTTCAATCTTGATACTTTATTTGGTTAACGACTTTTCTACCCAAAAGGTTAAATCAATTAAAAAGAAGAAAATTGAACCTTTTGTTTGTTTGTTTGTTTTGTTTGTTTGTTTGTTTTTCCTTCATTTTTCTTTTGCGTAAACAAATAAGCTTCCAGACTACTTTTTTGGCTCGCAGCTTGTAAGAGAAAAATTTCTTTCGTTTTCTGCTGATGAGGACAATATAGACAGCCAATCATGCTACTAGAGATACATGTGAGTCTTTATCATGTGTTACATTTCTGTTAATGAGCACTTCTATGTGCCCTATGAGAATTTAATCCCATTTTTGTCTGATAAATTTCGATAAGATTAAACAATTGTTTTTCTTCTTTTTTTTTTTTTTTTTTAAGTGAGATTCACAAATACATATCAATTTAATAAAAGTGAGTTTGAATAAAAACGAGGTTATGTAATGCCAGAACTTATAGTAGGAGTTATATTTTTATCTATTGTTAAATAATATTGAATGCTGGATTATTTTTTTATGGTCTGATTAATGATTAGAATCAATTTTACGTTAGACGTTATTTTAATATAAATATTTACATATTTGACTGTGAAAAGATTAATTTAACAATTAATAAAGGAGAAATACTGGTTCTAATTTATTCACCAAAAAAAAAAAATACCTCTCTTATTTACAACAAAAGAAAAAGGGGAAAAAAAAGTTATGTTAACAGATACGGAACTAACATAAGCTCAGTGAAGGCCTCAGGCTTAAGCCCCCATCAAAAAAAAAATTTTATTTGTAAAATTTATGTGTTTTTTTTTTAATATTAATCCATAACTATTTTATAAATTGGAGTTACAATTTTTACTATTAAAAAAAGGGAGAGGCTGTGGTAGAGCCTCTCCCATTTATCCTATCGGTAGAGCTCTTTTTTTAACCGTTCGATTTTAATCAAACGGTTGATATTTCATTGTTATCATAGACCTTACCTCATACAAACTTTCTCACTCCAAGTCTTCTCCGTCGCCGGCGACCTGTCCACCACCGGCGACAGACGCCGGCAAACCACCCCGACTCCGGCGACCCACTTCCTGCATTTTTTCCGGCCACCGGCGACCCCATTTTCTCTCTCTTCCCCTCCCTCCAGCCGGCCCCCACTCCCGGCCGCCACCCTCCCCTGGCACCCCCCCCCGACAATCCCCCTCTCTCTTCCCCTTTCTCTCTCTTCTCTTCTCTCTCTCTCTTCCCCTCTCTCTCTTCCCCTCCCTCCCGCCGGCCCCCACCCCCGGCCCCCAGCCAGCCCCCCTCCCCCGGCCTCCCCCCACCCCCGACGACCCCCACCCCAGGCCGCCACCCTCCCCTCGCCCCCGCCCTCGCCAATCGCTAAATCGTGATTTCGCGATTGGCGAGGGACGGGGGCTCGAGGAGGGTGGCGGCCGGGGTGGGGGGTCGTCGGTGGAGGGGGCGGGGCCGGGGGCTGGCTGGGGGCCGGGGGTGTCGGCTGGCGGGAGGGAGGGGAAGAGAGAGAGGGGAAGATAGAGAGAGAAGAGAAGAGAGAGAAAGGGGAAGAGAGAGGGGGGTCGTGGGGGGGGGGTTGCCGGGGGAGGGTGACGGCCGGGGGTGGGGGAGGCCGGGGGTGGGGGTGGGGGCCGGCGGGAGGGAGGGGAAGAGAGAGATAGAAGAGAAGAGAGAGAAAGGGAAAGAGAGAGAAAATGTGGTCGCCGGCGGTGATGGCCGGCGTCCTGGGCTGGTGGCCGGAGGGGGCCGGAGTTGGTCGCCGGCGGCAGGAAGATCACCGGCGACGGAGAAGAGTTTAGGTAGGAATGATTATGTGAGGTTAGGTGTATGATAAATATCGTACACCATCAATATTTGAACCGTTCGATTAAATCATAACGGTCCAAAAAAGGGTTCTACCGGTAGTGACCCTCAGAGGGTCTCTACCACAGATTTCTCCGTAAAGTTATTTTATCTTCCTCATTTGTTTTTTTGTTTTGTTTTTTTCTTTCTATCCTTCTTTTGGCTTTTGCTTTTCCTGTTGCCGTAGACGTTAGCAAGGATGTCCGCCTTTGTACTTTTCTTTAGACACTTTAATTTTCCTCCCACTTTTCCTAATTCCCTAAAATTATTATATACATAATTAAAAAGGGGAGGGCTGCGGTAGAGACCTTCTGAGGGGCTCTACCGGTAAAGCCTCTTTTTCGACCGTTAAGATTTAATCGAACGGTTCAAATGTTGATGGTGTACGATATTTATCATACACCTAACCTCACATAATCATTCCCACCTAAAATCTTCTCCATCGCCGGCGATCTTTCCGCCGCCGGTGACTGACGCCTGCGGCTTATCCCCGACACCAGCAACCCAACTCCGGCCACCTCCGGCCCCCAGCCCTGGACGCCGGCCATCGCCGCCGGCACCCCATTTTCTATCTCTTCCCCTTTCTCTCTCTTCTCTTCTCTCTCTATTCCCCTTTCTCTCTCTTCCCATCCCTCCCGCCGGCCCCCACCCCCGACCTCCCCCCACCCCCGGCCGCCACCCTCTCTCTTCCCCTTTCTCTCTCTCTTTCCCTTTCTCTCTCTTCCCATCCCTCCCGCCGGCCCCCACCCCCGACCTCCCCTCACCCCCGGCCGTCACCCTCCCCCGGCCGCCACCCTCTCTCTTCCCCTTTCTCTCTCTTCCCCTCCCTCCCCCGGCCTCCCCCCACCCCCGACGACCCCCCTCCCCCCGGCCGCCACCTTCCCCTGCCGCCCCCATCCCCCGGTGATTTCACGAGAATCGCGATTCTGGAATCGCGATTCTCGCGAAATCGCCTGGGGATGGGGGCGCCGGGAGCCGGGGCGGCTGGGGAGGGTGGTCTTCGGGGTGGGGGAGGTCGGGGGTGGGGGCCGGCGGGAGCGAGGGAAAGAGAAAGAAAGGGGAAGAGAGAGGGGAAGAGAGAGAGAGAAGAGAAGATAGAGAAAGGGGAAGAGAAAGGGGGGGTCGTCGGGGGGGTGCTGGGGGAGGGTGGCGGCCGGGGGTGGGGGAGGCCGGGGGTGGGGGCCGGTGGGAGGGAGGGGAAGAGAGAGAAAGGGGAAGAGAAAGAAAATTTTGAATTGTACATTCTTTTTTTTTTTTTTTTCATAAATCACATTCTTATTTACATATGTGAAAATACTTTTTTTTTTTCAAAATATGACATGACTTAATATTTGTACTTTGAATTCTAAAATAGTATTTTCAAATACATTGTTCATAATTTTTTTCCCTAATTACTCTATAAATGTGCTTAACTATTCTAAGGCTATATAACAATAACTCAAAGTATATATTATATTTTTTTAATTTAAAACCGAGAAATTTAAATTATATATCTTAAAATAATATAAAATATAAAATAATTATTAAATTATGTCTATAATCAATATGACGCATGCACAAAACGACTTTAATTATTAATTTTCATTACTAAAAATTTATGGGTTTGTGTCTGTTGTTAATTGCTTGTTGTTTGTGAAACAAACCGGCGTGGGTTGGACAGACTCTTCGGCCACCGAGTAGGCAGTACACGTGTCAATCTAGTACTCCCAATAATTATTACCATAATGGGGGCCACCTACAAGCAAGAATAACTTCCACGTGTTAACAGTGGTGACTTAACGGATAACTTAGTACAAGTTCATCGGAACCCGCGGTCTTTTTGTCCGTTTCGATGAAAACAAGGTATGTGTTTAAGACGAACGCAGACCTTGACTCCAGCCAATGACTGACACGTGTTTGTTTGAATCAATGGATTTCTTCTTCTTCTACTACTTAGGAATTGGGTTTGAAGCCCGCACTTTGTGTTCCAAGGCTGACTCAAGGCTCGGCCTTTTAAGAGTTTGGGTTTGGGTATTCATCCATGTACAGTCGAATCCGTATCTTCTGTTCAATTTTAATGATCAAATAATACTAATCAATTATATTTTTAATAAATTTTTAAAAATAAAAAAATATAAAATATGTTAAACTTTTAAATTTGGCATAGTATTATTAATTATATATATCATTTAAAATATAAAAAATTAGATAGAGGATAAAACTCCGATTCACTAACTACATCGAATCAATTTTGGTTCTTGGGCCTAATCTTGATTCTTCTCATTTGGTGATTTAGGAGGGGAGAAAGAGGAGAGAAAATTATCTAAATAATTACTTTTTTATTTATTGATTAAAATGATATAAATTCATCATTTTTTATGAATATGATACAAATTTTAATTAATTAAAATAGCATTAATTTTTTTATATCATATTAATATAATAATATCTGAATTTATTTTATCAGATGCTTTCCTTTTTGGAGGAATGTAACTCTTAGATTATGTTTTGATAGATTAGAAAAAGAGAGGGGGTAAAAAAAAAAAAGAAGTCGAAAGAGAGATTTTAGAGAGAGAAAAAGAATCTCATTGTCTCGGTTCTCATATGTTTTGTATGTTCGTTTCATTTCAATTCATTCTCATGTCTTAAATCGTGTTTGACTGTTTAACTTAGTTGTCAATTCTCATTTCACTCCGGTTTGAGAATGAAAATTTTGGCCTATTTCTAAAATAACAGCCCCTCGTTTTCATACTTTTTTTCTGCACCTGCTTTGCAAGTAACATATCAATATGCAAAAGTTTTTATTTTCTTTTACTTAAATTTTAAATTACCATAATTTTCATTTCATCTCCGATTGAGATGATTTCTTTTTCAATGTGCTGATAATGAAAAGAAGAACAAATCCCATCCTATTTTACATGCAGATATAGTCTAACAATAAGATTATATTTGATTTTATTTAAATGTGAAAGAGTTTGAATCCCTTATTTTTAAGTTTAAAAAAGAAAAAAATAACATATATTTGAAATACAGATTTAAGAATTAATTATTACGTTAAAATTGATTAATTTTTAAAAAATTAATTATAATATTTATTGACTTAAAAAAATAAAAATATTAGGTTTGCAATGAGAACCAAAAAAATCATAACAGTTTTTAAATTTTACGCGACAAAAAAATGAGAATTATCTTCAAATTCCGGATGCGCGTGAGATTTCATCAAATGTGTCAAAGAAACGACATCGTTTTTGGTGGCGTTGATGAAAGGTGACCCCGACAAAAGAAAGAGCC
Organism: Ficus hispida; assembly: GCA_025413025.1. NCBI lineage: Eukaryota > Viridiplantae > Streptophyta > Magnoliopsida > Rosales > Moraceae > Ficus > Ficus hispida. The sequence continues at coordinate 14,320,660 of CM046364.1, read as the reverse complement.
GAGTCTGAAGACAAGTACGGAGGCGAGAGATAGGAGAGGACCGGAAATAGTACTCCCAAAAAAAAAAAAAAAGAAGGCGTCAGACAGACAATGGAGATGCGAGATCCGACGAAACCGGATCGCGGTCCAAACCCGAACTACGAGAACCAGGCCTCTCGCTCCCCCTCTCGGTTTCCCCACGCCATGACGGCGAGGACAACGACGACATCGTTTCCGGGTCCAAGCCCGGGCTTCCCGGCCCGCGGATATTACCACCGGAGGACCCAATCGGAGGTCCAATTCCGTATTCCCGACGACGTCGATCTGCTTTCCGATCCCTTCGACGGCCCTTCCGGAAGCTTCGAAGAGCTCGGATCCGAGGACGACCTCTTCTGCACCTACATGGACATCGAGAAGTTCGGATCCAAGCTCGACGACGGAGGAACCGCGGCGCCGAAACCGGACAATGCCGGTGGAAATATCGGCGGCGGCGGAGGAGGAGGAGGCGATGCCGGAGGAGAAGAAAATAATTCAAGGCCGAGGCACCGGCATAGCAATTCGGTGGACGGTTCCTCGATTTTAGAGACGATTGAGGCTAAGAAAGCCATGGCTCCTGATAAGCTCGCTGAATTGTGGACCATTGATCCCAAGCGAGCTAAGAGGTATGAATGTATGTAATTACAGTTTGTTTTGTGTATATCTGCAATTCTGATTCGTCGATTTGGTTCTTTGTAGTAAATTTCTTGATTAATTTCTAAATCACATCACAATTTGGATAATTCATACTTAATTACTGAACTTGACAGAGAAAATTAGACATTTCTGTTTGTTTGATCTCGGAGTTGTATTTCCTTTTGGCTTTTCATTGCTTAAGCAAATTTCAAAGTAAATCTTAGATCTTGTTACAGATCTCACATAAGGACATGGTGATAGACTGATAGGGGAACCTTTTTTATTTTATTTTTAAAGAGAAATTTTCTGTTTGTGTTGTTTACTCCAGCCAATCTAGGTTGAGACTGAATTAGATTTAGTCCTCTGAATAAAGTTTGCTGCATTTTCAAAGCTGTCCAATTGGGTGGGTATATCAAACGAGAATAATTTGAAACTGACATGAAGCACGTATTAAATATGCCAATGATTTGAGACATTGAGACCTAGTTGCCTGATGCAGTGAACACATTGATGCACGCCGTCTATACCCGTTTGGCACCCAATTTTTCAACCACGTTTTGAACTTTTTTTTAATAGCGTTTTCTCTCTTTAAAATTTAATTTACTGTTGAATTGTGGGTTTGACCCAATGATCCAAACGAGATCCTATTCTTTGCGTTCTGGCTGCTAAGTTCTTGAACGTATTGATTTGAATCATGTGATCCATCACTTTGATGAAAGTTCGTGTATTGCCTCATTAGAGCTTCTGAATGTAACGCATCACCTTTTATTTTTCCTCAAAGAAGAGTTGATATAAGATTTTAAGAAAGTTTGTGTAGTTATTTATCTGTAACATTGGATTCTTTTTTTGTTTACTTTCACAAGTTCAAAATTGAGGTTTTTGGGTACTAATTTTCATAAAACTTTTATTTACTTGTTCATACAGGATCTTGGCAAACAGGCAGTCTGCCGCTCGTTCTAAAGAGAGGAAGGCCCGTTACATGACAGAACTTGAGAGAAAAGTTCAAACCCTTCAAACAGAAGCCACTACTCTTTCTGCACAACTAACCCTTTTCCAGGTTCTTGCAGAAACTCTCTTTGGACTTACTTCATATACATATTAGTTACGCAGTTAAAAAAGGATGCGGTTAACCTTACTTAGATATGGTTGCCCTATTCTCTTTGCTCTACTCGGCTGAACACCAACGTGAATGTCTAAGTAGTTCCCTCATATCTTGCACGAGTTTTCGTACATTTATGTTGGCTTCTCCATTATTCGACTGTTTTAAGTTAGTTTCCTTTTAACTTCACCAACTATTACACTGTTAACTGATATGTTTGTTTGTTTGTCTGTGTTGTTTTGTAGAGAGATACAACTGGTCTTACTAGTGAAAACACAGAGCTTAAGCTTCGACTGCAAGCTATGGAACAACATGCTCATTTGCGTGATGGTATGTATGATATTTTAGTATCTTTTCTTAAAATACATTCCTGTTTTTATTGCAAGTGAAAAAGGCATTATTATCTCCCTTGTTGGCATAAACGGTTTATTCTAACCCTTTAACATTCAAATGAAGCACTGTTGAGGTCTCCAAAGTAGTATCAATTTTTTATTGTTCTGTGTCGTCATTAACCAAGCACTTTAATCAACTTCAAAAATTGGTCTGCGTTCACTTCTGTTTGAGCTACCTTTCCTTTCTAACTGGCAGTCCTATCCTATGAATGGTCCATTTTACAGCTCTTAATGAAGCGCTGAGGAAAGAAGTTGAGAGGCTCAAGATTGCCACAGGAGAAATGACACACACCGATACTTACAATATGGGAATGCATCATATTCCCTACTCTTCCCAATCTCCCTTCTTTTCAAATCAGCTGCAATCCGGTAGAGGTGATACCCATAACATTCAAATGCCGCAGTTTAATCCACTCCAGCCAAATATATCTGCCATGCATCAGCCTATGCTCTCTGCCGCCCACTCTCATGCCTCCTCAGAAATGTTGCAGCTGGATCCTATTGGCCGGCTGCAGGGGCTTGATATCAGCAACAGAGGTTCAAATCTAATGAAGCCAGAAGGGCCGTCCATTTCCGCCAGCGAAGGCAGCAGCAATAGATTTTGATGCTAATGCCACTCCTCCTCGCATGGTCGCAAGCCATATATGTTGGATTGTTCATAGACTGACCTTATTGTTAGCCAAAGGTACAGTTTAGGGTTTCATCTGAATTTGATTCTTTCAATTTGTTTGGTTTTAGAATTTTTTGTCTAGCTTGTTAGGTTTTAAGTTATTCATGGAATTGTTTCTATTCAATTGAAAATATTTTTTTATTTTTTTCTTCTTCTTCTTTTGGGGTTTCTCTTGTGGGACGAGAGGGTTGTTCTCAGTGATAGAGAGACGCAGCTTTTTCAATCCCAGGCGTCATCTGTGTTTTGATTATTTGTGACTTAGATCTAATTTGCTGTGAAAAACTCTTTCTCGTTCTGTGTTTTGGTCTATCAGCAAAGAAAATTTTGAATTGTAGCTTACTGTTTACTTACAAGTTAGAACAATTAGCCTTTAAACTTAAAAAAAAAAAAAGAAAAAAAAGAGAGAGATAGAGAGAGAGAGAATTTGCCATCCTAATTCTATGCACCGCGAGCAATAAAAGTTGTAGAAGAAAATAAACAATCACAAACACGTAGAATTTAGGTAGGTTCACCTCAAATGAGATTACATCATGTTTTATTTATTGTAGTAATTCACTATAATGATAAAGAAATTCTCACACCCTCATACTCTTGTGTTTATTTCTCTACTGTCTCTTATAATTAACCCCAATGACGGTGCAAATTAGGACAACCAAAATTATAAATATGATGTATAAGGTATTAATTAGACTTCAAAATTAAAAATTTTTTTAGTTCTGTTTAATAGAGTGATAAAGGTGGACATGATATTCTCCATTGGAAAAATGGTCCCAAGACTTTGCACCAACTTTAATTTGACCAGTTATAATTGTTAACATTTGCATGATCCACGAGTCGAATAAAATTACCTAAATTTTAACATATTTCAAAAGAAGATGGATGGAATAATATCCAAGGCTGTTTACCAACCATGAAATCAAATCAACTCTGTAACAACCTAGGAAGCCTCTGTCTGTCAAGTACGAGCCATTTTAGTCCAAGATGCCAACTGCTTTTCAAGTTTAATCAACCACCTAGAAAAATACCCAATTTTTTATTTTTATATATATTTTTAGTACTAGTAAAAAGCAAGCACGTGTCATGCATGTGCATATTCAGCTTGTTAAATATTTAAGTAGTCGCATATACTGATAAAAGTGGATAAATTATATGTTGTCACATGGTATGTGGAGGGAGGTGTACTAAAGATGTTCTTGGCTCTTTTTTGTACATTAAGATTAAGATTAAGATAAGATATGTAAATAATTTTCATCCAAGATATAATGTTTCCTTTCCCTAGACCTCAATCCATGTTTATGTAGAAGTTTAGAGTATTATTATTATTATTATTATTATTCAAATAGATCATTTGCATTCCTCTCTGTTGAGTGTGAAAATTGATAAATAGAATGAGTTTGAACCTATAAAATATAAGAAATAGTTGAAGAGACCTTCTATGTCTCCGACGCCCTAGTAAGTGTTAAAAAAGAAAAAAAGAAAAAGAAAAACAAACATCAAACCATCCATGGGGAAGTAGGGTCACTCGCTTGCTATCACCATCATTTGTACCTAAGGAGGCTTGAAATTTGAATGTGAACCCTTTGATTTGGATAGATCCTTTGGCTTGCCGATCTCGGAGGTGGCCTTATCTATAGTTTGAATTTGAATTAGAGGGCTATCTAGACATGTATTCCGTGATTTTAGCGATTTAATCTTTATTTTCAAGCTAGTCTGATGATGTCCAATTTGTATTTGATATCGCTTAAGAGAGTTTCTTGAAGCAGAGATGATATAGACATGATTGGCTCGGTGGAAATCAAAACTCTCTAGCCTCCTTGATTAGTATGCCTCGTGCATGATAGTAAAAATGATAAACTAAAGAAGCTCTTCAAAATGGTAAAAATTTTAGAAACGTAAACACAAGATTCCCCTCCATGAGCACGAGAAAATTGATGGAACTCTATTACATCATATCCTTTTCACGAAATAAATAGAAAAGAAAAACTAAAAGTAAAGGGTCTGAAACAGAACCAATATGTCCCCCTTACAAGGGGAGACAAGTGGCCAACTTCTACAAAGATTATCCACTTAAAAGGCACATGGGTTAGGGATAGGAAGTTGATGATCTGAAACAAAGCCTAACAAACCCAAGTGGGGCTGTTTGGAGGTTGCAATATGTGACCAATGCTGTTAACTACCCATTTGAAAGTGACCATTCGAGACCGTCTTACCATTTGTCTATTTCCATGTTCCGGTGTCGTTTTGAGTCCCCTGTTGGGCTAACAGACAGCCCTTGTGAGGGGACTTTTTCATTGGTCCCCAACACACAACATTTGGATAATAAAATTCCAAAAACATAAAATATAAAAAATAAAAAATTAAACAAGAAAAAAACAGTCCACTTGCCCTTTTTGTGGATCTAAATTCAGATCAGAACGAACTTGTCCCTTAAAAAAAAAAAAAAAAGAAAGAAAGGTTGTTCAAACCTTAGGATCACAAAATTTGTTGATGCCAATGGGCAAAAAAAAAAAAAAAAAAAAAAAAAAAAAAAAAAAAAACAGAACTCCTAATAATAATAAATGAAAAGAAACAAATGTCGTGCACTCCCTTTTCCTTCTCGGCAGTGAAAGGGAATTCTCATGCTCGTAATGCCAAATCGAAACATAAGATTTAATGAGCTGACGTTCCTGTTCACAATTTGCTCCACACTTTTTTTTTTCTTTTTTGTTTTTGGGGTCCACCTATCATAAAAATATGTATGTGGTACTAGTATTCATGCATAGAACTTTTGAGCCTCTAATTCCACATTAATTAGGCGTGTTTGGTGTTTGAATTTGAGTTAATATTTTTAAGTTTTAATAGTAATTTTTATTGACTTTTTTAGAAAAGACAAAATTTTTTTTTTTTTTTAAAGATTGAATTAAAAAATTTAGGTTTAATTTAAAAGGTCAAACTCCCTCTAAAGGTGTTATTGCAAAAGTCATGTCCTAAAAAGAAGACACAGCAGGAAAATTTGTCAAAAATGATAATGTTCTTAAGCGAAATTGGCAAAACGAGCTTTCCTTATTTTTGCACTGAGCGTCCTACAAAACGCACGATGTCAAATAAAGCACTTTGAAATCATTTCATAAATTAAATTTCTGATAATTATTTTTGTAAATAAGACAATATATTTAAATGATTTTATCAATGAATTGATGAAATAAAATGTGTGTATTAAATACAGAGTGCTACTCTATTGTTTGGGGGCATTCACGTTCGGCAAGAGAGAGAAAGAGAGAGAAAGATCAGCCGTCCACTTTCATGTCATTTGTGTCGGTTTGCTAATTACTTTTTTTTTTTTTTTACTATATATATTATCACTTACCAGTTACAAACTACTTGTTTTGGTTGCTACTGCAACGTCCATCGCGAGGGGGGGGGGAAAAAAAAGTTAATATTTTTTAGTTATTAAACAGTCAAGCCGTAAAATTTGACTTTGAAGTCAAATTCCGTGTAGGCAAATCTCACATTTGGTTCATCACCGTTTATTGTACTCCATCATGAAGGGTTTAAAAAAAAAAAAAAAAAAAAAAAGAACCACCCCTCTTTCCTCATAAATCTTGAAGACTAAAAATGAAAAAAAAGCCTGTCTCTCCACAAATCAAAGATATTCTGATTCTTCAAATCCAACAAACAATTCTCTCACATCTAGAAGAGACAAATTTGTAGATCTGAAATTCCACTATCGAATATGAAGAAAATGATGCTCTCTTTTGTTACCGCTCAAGAGAATGGTATAAATGCAATATATACATGTATATATACAAAATATACAATTCGATGCTTATGTATCAGTGATAAAGTCAGAAAATTTTATTAAGTGAATTAATTAGTATATAGATAAATTTTGAGTGATGTGAATTAGATTTTTTATTTCTTATACAATTGTATATATATATATATATATATTTTGTATATAGACATAGATAAATAGGAGGGAAACAAAGATTGAGGGGTCCTAAGCCTTAATTCCCTATGTCCCTCGAATACATATAAAATAATACTAAGATCTCAGTTCTAATTTTTAAATATTAATCTATATGATATAAAGTTATTATTTTTTTAATTATAAATATATATAAATATTATCATATCAATTAAAAATAAACGATTGATTTAATAATAAAAAGATAATACTTCATCACACATGATTGATATTTAAAAATTAATATTAGAGTAATATCTTAAAATTATTCGTGTATATATGTGTGTGTATATATATATATATATAGACATATGAAAGGGAAAATGGTAGCCATTTATACATGAAACTTGAAAGGTACTTCTTTATTAATATATGTGTGTGTATATTTATATATATATATATATATATACATGTATATATGATTTTTCAGCTGACGAATGAAAGCAGCCATAAATTTCGTTGATATTGATGCATGACTAATATAATGGACCGCCAAGGCCGGGACTTGCATGTGCAGGTAACATGGGTAGGCCCATCACTCAAAGCTCCCAACCCTTTCAATCACATTTCCAATCCCCCAAAGCTTTCAACTTATTAATTATAATTATAATTTATTTTATAATTTATGTGGATTAGTATATACCAACAAATGTAAACACAATTATAATAAGATTCTTGATTAAAGAAATTAATCTTCCACGTACGATAGTAAACCCAATCATGGGTTTGTGGCATTTGCTAACCCACACGCTCATTATCATCTTCAAGTTCATATATATATATATATATATTTTAGTTGGAAAAAAAAAAAAAAACTATCTGGTTTTGTGCATTTCTTGGCTTTTCCACTCAAGTTTCTCTTTTTTTAATATAAAAAATTTTGACTATTTTATTTTTTCTTTTTAAATAGTAACCGACATTTGATTCTGCATATCTCTCTAGCAGTATTTTGCTAAATCTGACAATGACTCATTTTGTAATTATCAAATTATGACTTGTTGGATTTGAATCACATAAAGACATAACTTGTGTCAGGGGAAAAAAAAAAGGAAAAGTAAAAGTAAAGAGAGGCCTTTTTTAACAGATCCTTTCTTTCATGTAACAAACTAAGGTGTTGTGGTGCTGTGATAATAAATGAAGAAGGTAAACGAGTCTACTAATTTCCACCCAAAAAATAATAATAATTTAAGAATTTGCTAAATGGGTTTATTATTATCTCAAAGCTTAATCATGCAAGCTGAGGGTAACATAGCTTGGTTCAAATAGAAAACAATAAATAAAAACGCTCGAGATTATTTTCAGATGTCTAAATTCTAAAATGTTCATTACCAATTAAAATAGAGCAAAGGCGACACACTTTATTGCATGGCCAGCTCAAGTATCCATAGATGTGATGCTATTTCAATCACGTCCAAAGAAATAGTTACAACCACTTTTCGTGTCATATTTATACACATATATGCATATAGCATTCATCAAATATATATATATAATATATAAGTAAGCTAGTATATAGATAATTTTTAAAAAAGTATTTCCAAATATGCTATTATTCCAGCAAGATGCTTACTAAAATGTTTGAGGAAAGTTTGAATGAGTTCAAGTATAGGACACCTACAAGTCTTCGACCGGTATGATTCTTCTCCACATGTGTAGTTAGGTACATATACTAATCCCCTCCAATCAAGGCCTTAATTTTTTAGCTAATTTTGCGGAATCTCGGGCAAACAGAGAAAAATAATAATAATAAAAATTTCCACATTTCAATTTCAACTTAGAAAATAATAAACAATACATCTATATATATATATATATACATATATATTATATATATATGAATATGTATAAATGAGGTAGAAGAAGACGAAGAAAACGGTTGCGACGTGCATGTGCGAGTGGGGTCAATTGGGGGATAGGCAGTTGGTGAGTCGAGGTCTCGAACACTTCCATGTGCAACATTGATACTTGCAAACGACCTGAAAAAATATATACGCAAAATCTGTTTTTGTGGTTTTCCCTCTCCTCTCTCTCTCTCTCTCTCTCTCTCCTCTCTCTCTCTCTAGGACTCTTAACACACCACTAATAACTTGTCACTTTGTAGTTTCTCTAGTACACCTCTTCTTCTCTTTCTCTCTATAAATAAGCCTCCCTTTACACCATTTTTCCACCACCCCAACACTCATCTCTAGGCACCTCCTCTCTTTCTCTCCCTCCCTCCTTTTTTCACTTCCACATAACCTAAACACAAAAAATTTTCACAATGGCTATTGCTTCACTCTCTGCCCTCTCTCTTCTCTTCTTGGCCCTTAGCCTTTGCCTTAGAGGCACTTATGGTGACTATGGAGGATGGCAATCCGGCCATGCCACATTCTATGGTGGCGGGGATGCTTCTGGCACAATGGGTTAGTTACGCTACTTTCTATTTTTAGTGTTATAGTATTAATGCACAAGTTGCAACAAAAGCAGAATGAGTATTAATACGTGATAATGTAACATAAATGTCATATGATAAAATATAGGACCGGTTAGATCTCATTTTATGAAATGATGTGTTTTTATATGAATAATGTTGTTTATAGTTACTAATAGTGATATTGACTACATTTTTTTTTCAACTCGGGGTAAAAACTTATAAAAAAAAATGTTAATTAGGACATAGATTTTGTTTTTGTTCAATTTAATCTAGCCTAATTCTTGTTAATACCATTGTTACTATAGGAGGTGCTTGTGGATATGGTAACTTGTACAGCCAAGGCTATGGAACAAACACTGCAGCACTAAGCACTGCCCTGTTCAACAATGGCTTGAGCTGTGGGTCATGCTACGAGATGCGATGCGACAACGACCCGAAATGGTGCCTCCCCGGCACCATCACCGTCACAGCCACAAACTTCTGCCCTCCAAACTTGGCCTTGTCGAACGACAACGGCGGCTGGTGCAACCCTCCTCTCCAACACTTTGACTTGGCCGAGCCTGCTTTCCTCCAGATTGCTCAATACCGAGCTGGAATCGTCCCGGTCTCCTTCAGAAGGTATAATAACCAAGAACTAAGCCTCAAAATTCGGTTCTCCGTCGAAATAGTTAGTAAAAAATTTCCGTAATCTAATTGGTAATTGTGATTTTTGTAGGGTGCCATGTGTGAAGAAAGGAGGGGTTAGGTTCACCGTTAATGGTCACTCTTACTTCAACTTGGTTTTGATCACGAATGTTGGAGGCGCCGGAGACGTTCACTCGGTGTCGATCAAGGGGTCGAAGACGGGGTGGCAATCCATGTCGCGGAATTGGGGTCAGAATTGGCAGAGCAACTCATACCTCAATGGCCAAAGCCTCTCCTTCCAAGTCACCCTCAGTGATGGAAGGACCATCACTTGCAATGATGTTGCACCAGCCGGTTGGCAATTTGGGCAAACTTTTACCGGAGGTCAATTCTAAGAAGATTTTTCAACACCCTTTTTCAAACAAAAAAAAAATTGTATGTGACAGTTTGTATTATATATATGTTATACCATGGCATTCTGTTTATGGGGGGGGGGGGGGGGGTTGTGGTTGGGGTAGATTAGGGAAAAGGAAAGGGATTTGAGGCTGTTTATGGCAGAGGTGACTGATTGAGCACCCGCTAGGGCCTTCTTTTTTTTTTTTTGGAACTTGTGACGGACGGATTTGATTTCTTCACTTCATGATGCAGTGAGGTGTGGAACTATCGCTAAGTTATGCCTGCAACCATTATTAGGATTTGTTTTTTGTGACAAGGGTTGTGACTTGTGAGTCCTAATAGTGAAGTTAGGGGACAGGAAATGACTCAATTTGAGTGCCTTTAGTTTAGATCAAAGGCCACTTTGGTATGTTGAAGGAGCATGTAAAACTCCCTAGTTGGTGTCAAAAGTATCTGACCTAGCTTAGGGAGGCTTTTCTATACTAAAAATAATAATACTTTTGTTTTTTATTATTCTATGTGTCTAAGTCGGTACAAATCCCATCCATTTGGGGCAAGTTTATATTATTCTGATCCACAAGTGAAGATCTATTTAATTCAAGACTTGGCAAATATGCAAAGCCCACAGAATCCCGTACATAGCTTTTAGCCAAAACAAAAACAAATACAAACAAACAAAAAATAACAATAATATGAATTTAGGAGAAAAGAAAAAGATCTCTCATACAAGATTTTACCATGTGACATTCACCTCTTATATCTACTAATAAAGCATCAAGATGAAACTCTGTGGGATCATGAGCGTCCCAATCAAAGAATAATATTGCCAAGTGTTGCTAGCAAATTTATGCAAAAATTGTACGTTAGATTTGTGCAATCAACTTTCATCTTGAGCTAAGTTGGTTAGTGCAACCACTCTTTGGCAACCCCATTTTGCACAAACTCGTTTATCCACTGATTAAGAAGCTCGTAGGGCAGTGGTGTTCACCGAATCCGTAAATCTGTATAGTCCAAACCAATATGTTTAATTAGATTGGATTTGTGTAGATATTAAATTTGGACCCATGAAACCCAATCCATAGCGCCCCCACTTAAGGCCGTAGTATAGTAACTACACAAGATTGTGACTTGCGATGTTAACAGTTTTTCCCATCCAAACGTATCAAGGACCTATTCCAAAATCAACGTAGAGTTTACAAAAATGTAAGACTTATTTGTACAGAGATCCTTGAACTTTTCATATTTGATAATTTAGTCTCTAAAACTTTTTTTTGTTGGCAATCAGTTTCTGAATTTCTAATTTTTGACAATTCAGTTTTTTTTACTCAAATTCATTAAAATTTAAATAAATTTTTATATATAACTTGCACATTATAATCCAAGAAGAGTATTATTGATAATTTTTTGTTTAACTTTAATACAATTTTTATTTTGAAAATTGAACCTAATTAAACTATACTCCAACTTGAACCTAAATTTTAAAAGAAAATTATATTTAAATTAAGTAAAAATTATCAGCGTGTACCTTTTAAGCTACAATATGTAAGTATTATGTAAAACTTTGTCTTAATTATAATGAATTTAAGTAAAAATGACTAAATTGTCAAAAATTAGAAATTTACGGAGTTGATTGACAGGAAAAAAAGTTTACCAGACTAAATTGTCAAATTTGAAAAGTTCAGGGGACATTCATACAAATAAGCTAAACTTAATGTTACATCAATATGAAAGCTCTTCAAGGATACACACACCAATAAATTTAAAGCCAACTTTTCAGGGTTCCTTTCTCTCTACCCCTTGTTCTCTAAAATTTTTCATATTTAGAGTTTCCCTATATGTGGGACTTTCACTGCTGCTACCGTCGTAGCTGACGAGGCTGATCGCCAATTCGATGATTTGGATAGGAATGGAGTCGGGAGGTTCTAGATGAGAGTTTCTCAATCAGATCTAGTAAATAAGCTTCCGACGGTTTGGAATCCAGCAGTGCCTTGGTGGTTCGATGATTGGTGCGGTGATCTCTTACCTTGGGTCGATTGTTTTCCTCTAAGTTGTGGTGTGCGGCGGAGTGGTTGTTTCACGTGGGACAAGGATTTTGTAATTGATGTTTTTTTTTTTAATATTAATAGTTTGTTCTTTTATATTAATGGATTGTTTAGGTGTTTTAGTTTTAATTTTATAATAAAGAAGATAATTTACTCACCCGGTTTGTTTTTGTATGTGTTCCATTTGAGTTATTTTTTAACGGAATATGTCTATTGGTTCTGCTAATGTTATGTCTTAGCGGAGTTTGTTACAGTCTTTGTGTTGCAAGTGACTATCTTTTGATCGATCGGAATATTCATCGATTGTAGATTTTTTTAAAAATAACTTTGTACATGCTCGATTTAAGAATTGTCAAGAATTTGATGAATTTTCCCGTCACCGGATCTCAGCTTATGTCTTTTCACTGAGTTTTATCAGATTTTACTAATGGAATTGATTTTAATTGAGGATTATATCTCTTATACCACATGACTGCTTTATATTTGTTATTCGTGTTTACATTCCATTTATCTTGAATGATAATTTCCATTTCGAAAAAATATGAAAGCTCTTCTAAGTTATAGCTGAGAAGTTTGTTTAACCGTTTTGGAGAAACAGTGGTGGTCAAGTGAAAAGGCTTAACTGGAATGATTAAATCTTTTGTTTGGTGGAACAATATTGAATGATGTCATACAGAGAGAAATCTAGTGTTGATACAGAGAGTTAATAATACATTTGCAACAAGAGGAAAAAGGAGGGGGAAAAACAAAAGAGAACTTCTCGACCAAATCCGATCATCAGTCTTGGGCTAGAATTTACACATCTGTAACAAAATCACCATCAGTTGGGAATTTTTCACTGGAGCCTCTCTCTTCGTAGCCTCTCGAGCTCTTTAACCATCTGCCAGTGTTCTAAAGATAGGGATGTTTCACCATAACTCATGCACATTAGACGTCCCATTGTCAGCAATCTGTAAGCAACAAAAAGCAATTACAGATTTTGAATTTCAAAGTATAAATTGATACTAAATTGGCATAAAGAAAACGTGTCAATTCTAACCTGCTAAAATCTTCAGTGCCAAGGTTCCTATCTGCTCGCCTTGCTTCAACCAGGTCATTTTCAATCACCTGAAAATTTCAAATTAATCGTGCACACCAACATTAATTTTCTCTTGTAGTTTGTTTAGCCTCGTGAAGTACAATTGTGTGATTGCGAAAGAAAAAGTGTTCATCGTGAACGAAGACAGGCTTACGTTCTGAATTTCTGCATCAATAGAATGAGGCAATGATCTAAGCGTAGCCAAGTACCATCTCCATGCGTTCAATGCCTCTGCAGAAACTTCGGAAGAACCCACTGAAGTAGGTTGGAAAGGTAAAACTAAATCTGCAGGACAAAAACATGATTTCCCCTCTGACAATACAAGCAACTGGATATCAGCCGCCATCTCCATTTTGTAGTACTTGAAGTCATACTCCATCTAATAGAAAAAATATAGGCTCGTATCAGTTTCTTGAGGGCGGAGGAAGCAGTATTATATGAGCATGTAACTTTTTCTTCTCCTTTTTTTTTTTTTGGGGCCCAAAGCCCTAGTCTGTTAACATTCAAGCAAGCAAAAATCTTGTGAAACAAGTTCAAGTGAAACTCTATGTTAAACAGACGAACACGTTTCACTAATGGATGCAAATACACGCACACAGCCAACAGTTTATGGACACTGATCGAAATCACCTTTTGCAACTGGGTCAAATTTTTAAGCAATCTTGTATTGTCAACCCCAACAGAGAAGAGGTTCCCTTCTCCCATTGTGGTCTCGTCAATGATCAAGTGTGTGCCCTCGGCCAGCTGCAGACGACCGGTTATGAGCCTGAAGCAAAAATGTAGACTTGTTGAATTTATGAAGAAAATGGATATCTTAACTTGGAGTTACAGTTTAGCCAAATAAAAAAAAAAATATATATATATATATATATATATATATAAACAACTTGGAAGTGAACTTGATTTGCAGCTACAGAAAGGAGATGAATTCACCTATTTGTCTCATAATCCTTTTTTGGGGAAAAAGGAGCGGCGTTGAGATACCCAACAGTTAGAGGTAAATAATCAGAGAAAGGTAAAAGATTCCTGATTGCAAGGCTAAGCTGAGCTCCAAATACAGACACAGTTTCTTTGCTTAAACCAGTGAGATTCATAGAAAGCTTCCCCACAGCAAGTGTATCAACTCTCGAATGCACCTGTCAAGAAAAAAATTTTAATACATAACCATGGCCATGTGTTGGAGAGACAGCAGGGAACTTCTCATGATAACAAATTAAGATTGAGATTAAAAAAAAAAAAAAAAAAAAAACGAAACAAGGAAGTATGGAAGTCACTATCATGCAGGAAAATGATATTATGGTTGCGCAAGAGAGTATTTACTTTGGACAGGAGATGCAATAACACGAAATGCGCAGCGAGACCATCATTGCCTAGAACATCTGTGAGATGCCTCAACAGAGTTTCCCTTATCTCTTTGACCATATGGGGCTTGGGCTGTGAGATAAAACAACAATACGAACACACACAGGGCAACGTTAGTGTAAAATACATTCCATGATTATTGTAAGTACAACAGAGGTCATGGTCCATCCATTATCATTCATTATCAGGATAACAAAATTAAAAGTGGGTATAAAATCACCTCCAACATGGGGGAACTCTGGAGGAAGTCATGAATTGCAAGTTTCCGATGAATGAAACAGTGGAGGTGTGGTACCTGCAACTAAGAGAATAAAACGTAAGGTACACAAAAATGCAAGAGATGCATTGACAACCAAACACAGGTAGAAACGGAAGCCAGTTCAGTTTTTACTGTCTTCTCTGGTTAGAGTTAAGTCACTTATGTGCAATACAAAAACTAAATATACAAGATCCAATCTCAAGATTGCGGAATGCACATTGAAGACTGAAACAGATCGAATGATTTTAATAAATAGCCATATTTACCAGTGTGAAATAAGCTCTTAGAGAAGCGTAAATAAATGCAAATATAATGATGATGATAGTGATTATTTACTATCCGCAACATGTACAAGAATACATAAAAGAGACTTGATTTGTACGAAGACAATAAACTAAGTACAGAAAGGAAGAGCCAATACCTCAGTGCTGGGAGGTAAAGGGGTCAGTGCATCTCCCATGAAGCCATTCTCAAAATCATCAAATTCATCTTTACCCAATTGAGGTTGTGAATCAAAAGTGAGGACACCAATAAACTCAAAAATCTCGTTTAGCTTCAAGTCGGACTCAGGAGTATCATATATCTGACCATTTGAATTAACTTTTTTTTATTAGATATGATAAAACAAGAAAGAAACAGATAAAATCATCACCTTAAGCCATACATCTAATCAGCTCGGGAGATTAATATAAAAACCGCACAACGCACCTTGACAAGACAAGGAAGAGAATCCCTGTCAACATTAGGCTGAAAACTTGCACTAGAGCTGGCACCCTGAGAAATTGACTCCTGAGACTGAGCAGAGTCGGAAGGATGTCCATCCTCTCTCTGAAAAAAAAAAAAAAAAAAAAAAAAGATCAGGAATAAAAATGATCTTCATCAGAAATGTAACAAAAAGTAATAAAAAAATAACAATAATAATGGATCAAGAACCTATAACAAGACAAAGCACAATATAAACTTTAAATGGAATCACTAGTTGAATTCCTCATGTGATCACACAAAATATTGTGCGTAGATAAAATAAGAAAGAGCGATTTATGCATTCATTGGTTTCTACCTACCATCTTTTTGGCACTAGGAGAGCCTTCAAGCGCATCATTCGAGACCTGTCATTGCAAGTAATGCATCAAACATTTAATCAAGAACGGAGTACTCGAACTAAAATCTGACCCTCAAAAACTAAAAGACGATGAAAATTTAAACTGAATATGATGAGCACGTTTAACATGTCATATAATGAGAACCAGGAAAGCTTCCTAAATAATTTTTTTTGCTAAAATTCCCAGACTTGCACAGATATTTTCAGCTACTTTTTCCACTTATTTGCTTCATTGTTCATTGCCCTCTCTAAGTTAAGTTAGTACAATTACAACTAAATCCATGTCATCAGCAGCTTCATCATCCCCTCTCCGACGCTTTTCTCTTTGTTGAGATATCAACTCCATACTTCTCTTTATCGTCGCTTCAGAAGAAGATTCTGCCCACGAATTCAGTCCCGGGACCTAGAACAGCATCAAGACAACAACATTTATTTAAGAAAATGCTTGTGGGCTACATCAAAATTCATGGGATTACATAGCATGATAAGATTAAAGAAAGGAAATTCCAGAATGTAGAGAACTTACTGGGACACAATACAGCAAGCGGCGCTCCCAAATTCGCATATCCGCCGAAGAATCCATCGGAGCTTGAGAAAAATCCAAATACTTGTTGGTTCTCCAAACCGTGCCATCCTTCGAAAATCACAAGAATTATAAATGGCACTGGTCTCAGAATCTCAAATGGGAAAAACCCAGAAAAACACTGGGAAAGCAACAAATACCTTGTAAGCACCGACATAGACTTCGTTTCCCAACATGTCCTGAATCATGCCCCGGAATCGAACCAGAGTGTAGGGCTGAATCCATTTTACAGTTTTGTGATCCAGAGTCGGAACCTAAATGACCCAAAAAACAAAAAAGATTATAACTTTCCAAATGATCTTAATCAAAATGATGAGAAATCAACGGATTCCAACGAGATAGTAACAACTTGAGAAACCCTAGGGAACAGTAAATTTCAAAAAAATGGAGTTGAGATCGAACCTGAGAGAGGCCGTCCTGGTCGAAGAGAAAGTTGCGGAAGACATCGAGGACTCCCCAGTCGCCGCCGCTGAAGGAGGCCGGGTCGGCGCCGGAGGACATGGACTTCTCGAACGTCGATCGGACGGCTCCCAGAGGGTTCCCCAGGCAGTCGTACGCTAAGCCCACCATATCTGATTCTCTCTCTCTCTCTCTCTCTCTCTCTCTCTGAGTCTCTCTGAGTGTGTGTGTGGTGAAGTTTGTGGCGCCGAAAGGGGTTATTAGACGGGGAATCTTCCCGCCAAATCTTCCCGCCAATTAGCTCACTGTTGCTGACTTGTTGTCGTCGTGGGCCGGCTTAATTGGGCCGTCAGCCTCAGTATTGGATGGGCTGACATTGAACATTGGCCCAAAACTAGAAGATTGCGACTGAGGGCATTCATGTCATTCAAAATTGCTTAAAAAAAAAAAGAAGTAAGAAGAAGAAGAAGAAAAGGTAAACATGATTAGATATTTATTTATGCTTTTTTCTCTTTTTAAAATTAAATAATGGGGAATACAGATCTAAGATAAAATAAAACATAAAAAAGTGCAAAAATTAAAAAGAGAGTTGACAGTGACATATTCCTTAATTCTCTTATATTTTGTCATCATTTAATTTTTTTTTTTTTTGTAAAAGCTTTTGGAATTTCTTTTTTTTTTTTGTTCCTTTAACTTGATTATCACGTGCAAGTTTGGGAGATTTTGTTTTGGACAATTTTGAATTGATTTTGAATAAACGTGGAGCTGAGAGAAAACATCAAAAGCATTTGAGGGAAACTGATTTTTGTTTTTTAAAATTAAAAATTAAAAAAAAAAGAGAGAAAAGATTTGATCATGCATTTGCAATCCCTATTGGAATCGTAGCACCATTTGATTTTTAATTTATTTTCGTGACATTTTAGTTTGTGATAATTTTTTTTTTTTGAAAATGTTTTGTGATATTATTATGTTTACTTCTTTTTCTTTTCTTTTCTTTTCTTTTTTTTTTTTTTGGCATTACATTATACTTGCCTTTTTGACTCTTAAGATTTTTTTTTTTTGAAGAAAAAAAGGTAAGATAATTAAGATATTTAAACTTCAAAAATTATATATATAAAGTGCCTCAAATTCCTTCCAATAGGACCAATCAATAATCTTATTTTCACTAGCAAATAATAATAAGCTAGTCTAGTGCCATGGAGCGCAAAACCACCTTATTAGTACTCTTCACCATCTTTTTCTCTTTAGCTTTCAGGCCAACTTCTTCTCGCCCAACTCCACCCAATCATGACTCTCCCTCATTCCCCGCCATCTTCGCCTTCGGGGACTCCACCATCGACTCCGGCAACAACAACGGCCTCGTGACGTTCTTCCGTGGGGACCACCCTCCCTACGGCCGTGACTTCCCTGGCCAAACTCCCACAGGCAGGTTCTCCAACGGAAAGCTCGCAACCGACTACTTGGTCGCCAGCCTCGGCATCAAGGACGCCTTGCCGGCCTACCTAAGCCCGACACTGACCGAGCAGGACTTCGCCACCGGCGTCAGCTTCGCCTCGGGGGGTTCGGGATTGGACGACGCCACCACGGCTCTCACGGGGGTCATAGACATGGGGAGGCAGTTGAGATACTTCGATCAAGGCATGCAGAAACTGGAGAGTGATATTGGAACAAACGCAACGCAGCAATTAGTGATGAATTCGATATTTGTGATAAGTGTTGGAACTAATGATGTGGTCTTCAATCTCTATAGAACTCTCAACTTTCAGTACACCCCTTCTTCCTACCATGATTTCCTTCTCCAAAGACTTCAAGCTTTCATTCAGGTATATATATATATATATATACACACACACACACATAATTCTTAATTTTTATCCCTATATAATGAGTAATCTTATGTAGTGAAAATCTGCAATGCCTAACTTAACTTTCATATTATAAAATTATGTGTATATCTTTCGTGTTTCTTTGCTTTATAATTGCTCTTGCACACTGGTTATTTAGGAATTAGGGTTTACATTGATATATTGGCTAATTATTTGTTAAATTTTTAATTTTTTAATTTTTTTTTTCTGGCAAGAATCTATACGAGCGGGGAGCTCGCAAGTTTGGTGTGGCTGGTTTGCCGCCGGTAGGATGCCTGCCGCTGCAAGTGACGGTAGGCAGCATAATGCCAAGCCCACACATGTTGCAACGTCTCTGCGTCGAGCAACAAAACGACGACGCTCAAATCTACAACTCCAAGCTTCAAAACCTTCTCTCTAACCTCCAATCTTCCTTCCCTGATTCCGGAATCGTCTACTTTGACATCTACGGTTCCATCATGGACATGATCGTAAACCCACCTAAATATGGTAACAATTTATACGATATTATAAAAAGTTTTTCTACTTAATTTTCTTTTGATTCGAATTTATAGTATTCCGCTAACAATGGTTTTTTTTTTTTTTTTTTTTTTTTTTTTTGAAGGCTTTGAAAGCACTCTTCAAGGATGTTGTGGGACGGGTCTGTTGGAGATGGGTCCTCTTTGTGTTGCGGGTTTGCCAATGTGTTCCGATGCATCTCAATTCATCTTTTGGGATGCCATGCACCCTACACAAGCTGCCTACAGGGCCATTGCTGATCAGTTTTTGCAAACTGTGCGCCAACTTCAATAGGTCACATTCCGTTTACACCAGTTAAATCTTTAGGGTTTTGATTTTTTTTTATGTACAAATTAATGTTTTTATTGTGGACATGAATATTTTATTCAATTTTTTAAAAAATATAGTTTTATTTATTTAATTTACGTATACCTTCCTTTATTGTTATTGTTGTTAAATGTTGTTATTTTTTTCATTTAAATATCCGTGGTAATCGAGTTTAAAACCTTTTTTTTTTTCCTTGTTTCAACATTTGAATAATTATATAACTAAGTGTAATCGGTCAATATCAACTAGCAGAAAATCAAAATCCAAAATGGTAACATTTGTAGCTTTGAATAGGAAAGCCATCGTTGTTTAAATTAAAACTTATCTCATTTATCTTTCAAAAGTTTTTATGTGTCACATTCAACAATAAAAGGTAAAATAAGTTTTTATGTGTCACATTCAACAATAAAAGGTAAAATACACATAGATATACCATGTAGTATAAACTTAGTTATAAAAAAAAAAAAAAAAAAAAAAAGTACGCTTTGGACTTGTTTTAGAAGAAACATTGATTTTGGACTTCTTTAGTTGTATATCAAACTAACCTACAGTCAATTTTGACCAAGTGAATGTCCAAAATGTCATATTGAAGAAAGGAAAACAAAGAAGAAAAATTAGAACAAAGGAGATGTTCTTCCACTTAAAGGGTTCCCTCCCTAGTTTTCAAAAATGACATACTTTATAAGAAAGGAAACAACACATATAGTTCACATATATTTACAGGAGTTACATTTTATTGACTAATCATTGAAAAAAATTAAAATGCCCATATTAACATTAACTCTAATCCTAATTTTTTGGTTACTAACTCACGTATCATATTTTTATCAGTAGATATAGTTAATTGATGTGTTAATTTTTTAAATGCTTACTAATAAAATAATGACAACTTATATGTCACATAAATTAGTATTAAAAAGTTAGAATTATAATAGGTATCCTTACCATCTTTCTACCCATTAACAAACTTGCATTAACTTTTTTTTTTGGCTAATGGTTGCATTAACTAATTTGGTTCATAGAATAATCACCACTCAAATTGAAAGGAAACAAAAGTTGGCATATGTAAGCCAAATCAAGTACTATATTCAACAATGAGAATATGAAGGCTTTACAATTACATCCCTATATAGATGATGATATAATAATAAAATTCAAAACTTTCAACTATCCATTACACCGAGTTTGCGTGCTTGAAACTCAAGTGGAAATCCCCGTTTCAGCTAGAGAAGAGTCTGGTGAAAAAGTTGCCTGATTTTGACTTTTCCAAACAGGCCACATGCACATATCTGCCAAACTTGTCGACTTGCCTTTCCTCACCCCTCGTGTCCTTCTTGCACACTTTGCATGTCTTGTCCACCCACCCTTCTTCCACATATTGCCCGTCCACTGATTTCAATTCAACAACAAACTTAAAAAAATTAGCATGTTTATCTTGCCATCTAGAAGATTCCTACACTGCTAAAAACTTGTCATCATTTTTTAAACGCGTAGTGGCCCCGGTAGAGAATGGGGATGGAGAACGGGATGACAAAAAAACGTATTTCTTTCTCGATTTCTAAACCAGTCTTACCAATAAATGCCTTTTATGTTGTATATGACAAAAGTTAGTTAGCAAAGAGCATAAAATCAATCGTCTTAAGACAACACACACACACACACACACACACACACACATATATATATATGATGTGTATATACCATCAACATAGGATTTGAAGAAATCTTTGTATGTTCCTCCAATTTTCCTTCTGAGAGCCCCATACTGCACAAAATGAGAAAACCCCACTTGGTCAGAAAACCAAAATACTCAAATTTACCATTACACAAAAAAAAAAAAAAAGAGTAAATTTGAGAGCATATATATATATATATATATACCTGTTGTCTGGTCATCCTTTCTCCTGACCCGGTGGTTTGTCGAGCCTCTTCAAGAAGCTGAGCATCCTCTGCAG
Organism: Ficus hispida; assembly: GCA_025413025.1. Taxonomy (NCBI): domain Eukaryota; kingdom Viridiplantae; phylum Streptophyta; class Magnoliopsida; order Rosales; family Moraceae; genus Ficus; species Ficus hispida. The sequence continues at coordinate 14,298,999 of CM046364.1, read as the reverse complement.
ACCTAACTTGAGAGAAATCGAGTGCTTCTGTGACACTACTAAATAGAGATTGCTTTTTCTTCTGGCTCTCTTCTTCCTTCTTGGCCAACACTCTAAACTTCTTGGAGCTCTTGTTGTTAGCTACTACATGGTCAGACTTGATTTGGGTAATGCCTAAATTTGGAAGAAAATTGGTTCTTGGAGTTGTCAAAGGCAGAGCTCTCAGTCCCATTGTTTTGTTTTTTGTTTTTTTTTTTTTTTGCTTTGATTTTCAGGGCATCTCTGGAAGTTGAGGTTAACTTCTTTTTATTATGGTGTTTGGGGGAGGCTTTTTTTTTTTTTTTTTTTCAGTTGGACCTCTATATTATGCCACGTGGAAGCAGAATATTGGCATGGCTGTCATTGGCTTGGAATATCTGGTGGTCGGGAGGAGACTACGTGTCTCGTTACCCATCTAATGAATCTTTAGAGAGTGTCTGGTTTGCAGTTTATAAATTCCAAAATGGAACAAAAATATCCCAATAGAATCACAAGTTTTCAATGGTTAGTGAAAAACCCCATATTTTTAATTTGGATTATTGTATCATTCTAAGACCATTGCTTGTACTGTCAAACACTTTCTCTCTTTTATTCCCAAATCAAAGATAATAATAAAAAAAAGAGAAGGTGATATCATATCATTTCTTAGAATTTTTTTAAAAGAAAATTGAGATTTAAAGACAAATATCAATTTAAAACGAGTTAGGTTTTAAATAGAAATAAGGTTAAATAATAATTTTCTTCTTTCGCTTTTCTGGATTTTTAATGTCGTGTCGAGCACATGACGTCAAACACACGTTTAGCTAAAAATAAAATAAAATAAAATAGAAGTCTAGAAGTATTATAGATCTACAAAAAAAAAATAACAAGTAATTGCGTCCGACGGTGACAGGACAACCATTTCATTAATGACATTACTTAGGACCAAGACCCATAATAGCTCAACTATTGAATGTTGAATCCTATTAGTACCGCACAATATTATAATTTGGTGGTAATTATACTTTGCCACTGCCAAGGTACAAGATATTTTTCTCTTTCTTTTTAAGTCATATTTAATATATATATATATATATATATATTTTTAGATAAGCTAATAGTGCTTTTATAAGCTGATTTTTTTTTTTTTTGGGCTAGGAAATGGTATTTAAGATTAGATTTACCTCTACTGAGAACCTCCTAAATCTGCACAACCACTGACATATTCCTTGACACACCTTAATTCAGTACCTCTAAAGAAAATAAGTTACAAACGTTGCCTACACAACATAGACCATGCCAACCTCAAGAAGTGACACCGGTGGCACCTTGAGCGCCACATCCGGTCCCCGGCAGTTTCGCCTCAGGAAATTGTACCCGAAGTTTATGGCCACTCTCTTGAACACTGATGACCCTTGCTTTGCCTGCACATGAGAGTGTCCCAGTATGAATGCCGTCCCGGATTGTTGTGCTTGGTACAGATCCTCCAGCTCATCTTGCATCTGCATTTGCATCTCAAGCCTTGAATCGTCCGTCTCCGACTCCTCATCGATAGCAAACCTTACTCGCTTCTCATTGGCACCATTCAGTACCTGTTCCATCTCAATCACATCCGTGACGCTTTCCACGGTTGGGAAATCGACAGACACGATCTGCGGCTGCACGGACGACTCAATCTCATAAGCTGGTGCACCGGAGAATGCCACTGTCCCTATGACAGCCAATCTACACTCGCTTGATTCGTTAGAATGCGGCACATGATTGTCCTCAATGGACGAGCTAGCCCCATGTGCTTGGCACCAATCATACCGGATGAAATCAGCCAGCCTGTTGACAAGCTCAGACTCGAAGGAGTCAACATCTTGATGGACGTCGCGGTATCCATATCGGACAATGCACCTGTAAGATCGATGAGCTGTAGGGCCAACACGACCCACTAGGTATCGCTCTGCAGGAGGCACAAAGGGGACAGGTACCGACTTCACACACACGAAAACAAGGATGCGGTGGAAGGCAGGGAGGTTGGTAACGAAGCGTGAGAAGTTGGCTGGGATACCAGAAGTGAGATCAGTAAAGACTAGGCCGATTCCAGGGACTCTAGCGATCCCCAGGCTCGGACCTAAGGCAAGCAGCCAGTCCAGCGAAACCTTGTTGTGGAGATCGTATTCGTACTTCTTGATGGTGGCGTAGTGCCAAACAAACATGATGGTCATGAGGAAAAGGGCAAGGAGGATGGGGAGCCAGGCACCTTCGGTGAACTTGGTGAGTGAAGCGGAGAAGTAGAGCAATTCAACAGAGCCGAAGAAGATTAGGAACAAAAGAGCTACAATAGGGGGTTTCTTCCAGCAAATTATAATCACCAGAGAAGTAAGGCATGTGGTAACTAACATAACCGTCATCACGGCTAGCCCTGCAAAAGACGATGATGATTTCAGTATTTCAGCCAATCTGTAATCATCCTGTTCCACTAGTTTAAAAAATTTCTGAAAAAAAAAAAAATGAAATTTTAGTTAGAAAACAAAAATGGCATCTTGAGTCTGCAGCCCATATAAAGTTGTCGAATTTCCTTCTCCGGATGAAGGTAAAGTTTGAACAGCCTTTAATATGACCGAGCCATGACCCTAATGAAAAAGAACGTTACCTGATGCGTTTCCCATGTGTTTTGTGTCTCTAAATCCGATCGTCACGGCAATACAGAGGATCATGAGAACCCAATTGATCTCAGGAATATAAATCTGGCCATGTATCTTGTCAGAAGTGTGAACGACCTTGACTCTTGGGAAGCAACTAAGTGACTGGCTCTGGTTAATGATAGAAAATGTTCCGCTGATTATCGCTTGGCTTCCCACTACAGAAGCAAGAATCGCTACTACAAGCACCGGCCACCTTACACATTCTGCATTCCAAAAATCCTTAAGCATCAATCTCCTAATAGAAGTATCCCAGAAGAATGAGATATCAATAATTTTGACATCTCACTCGGATATCATATATATATATATAGAACTTGCAAAACTCTGATAGATTCAAACAATGTTTTTGCTTGAAAAATCCAAATATGTCGCATACCTGGAACGGTGATGTAAAAACTGATATGGTGACTGGAGTGATGATGTTGTGACAAATAAGCAGCTTGGCCCATGTACGCCAATATAAGTGCTGGATAAACCAGAGAGGTGAAGGCAATCTGCGGTAGGAAAGGGCGTCGGAAGTTGGAACTCCCTTGTGAGTAGGCAAATTAGACCTCTACTAGATAGATAAACACGATCTAAACCAAAAATAGACAAAATTAGAAGAATAACAAGAAAAATAATGTAAGATTACCTGAATGGCGGTATATGAGAAGTGTCCAATATCAGCAAACATTGCTTCCGAACCTGCATTCACACAGACACATTCATTATCCGTGTCTCATGCACGATTCCTAGTCAGATTCGTTGTATTTGTTGAAAACCAATATAGCTATTCATACATGCCAATCGAATGACGCAAAGATGTAAGAATTAATAATCCACAATTTGGCACAGATTTTTACCTGTTATGCAGAGTAATATTCCACCCAAAGACATCCATCCACTTATCCTCGTCTTCTTCAAGAACTTGAACATGTAGTATGGAGAAAGAGCCTGATAAACATGCGGGTTCCAGTAGATAATATTGTACAAGCCAAGTGCACTGATGCATAGAAGCCATGTCAACACAATCGGTGCAAAGAGGAATCCAACTCGATGTGTGCCGTAGTGTTGAAGTGCAAACAGGCACACTAATATGAAGCAAGTAATTGGAATCACAGCATCTGCAATTGAGACACAAGATTTTTTAAGTGACTGTCCTATGAAATACACAAAAGATTAAACTAATTCAAAAAACAATAATTAACAACACATTATGATAGCAAAATTACTTCACAACGGATGAATTTAGAAATTTACCCCCAAAAAAAAATATTTAAAAGCTTACATGGTGGTGCTCCTTAGACATGGAAAACTCAAGCCCAGATACTGCGGAAAAAACTGCATATAGGAAAGACATTGCCAGTTAAAAGAAAAAGAAAAAACATATCGGAATTCGCATACGAATAATTAATTATCGGAAAGAAATCTACCTGAAATGGCTGGAGTGAGCACTCCATCCCCAATTACCATACAAGTACCAAGAAGGACCAGAACCAGCAAAGCTGTATGCAAGGCCTTGTACTTCTCAAGAATTAGTTTCACCCTTGAAGTGGATTTCTTCTCCGGCGGGTGTTCCAATTTATATGTGGATAGCGATTCATCGGCAGCCTGTCGGTTTGGTAAGAGGCTCACTTTGGCATGCCTACATATCAAGGAATACAATGCAAAAGTCCCACCTGAACACAACACAAACAAGAGGTTTTACAACCTTAAAACCAGAAATAATCGGCTAGAGTCTGTTCTTCAACTACCAATTTACCTTCTCCGTTGTCGTCAGCTCGAAGCACCACGAAGACGTACTTAAAAAGCGGGATTAGAGTTAGAGTCCAGAACACAAAAGAAAGGACCCCATAAATCTCTTCATTGGTATCTGAGTGTGTAATGTCTTCTGCAAATGTGCTCGTGTATACATAGAGAGGAGAAATGCTTAGGTCTCCATACACCACACCAAGGCTTTGGTAAGCCAAAAGAAGAATGTTCTTCCATGAATCCTGAAAAATAAATATAATTCACATCAAACAACTTTTTTTTCCGACAACCCAATTCAACTTTTGGCACTACAGATCCAAGTAAGTGAGAATTTCACAAACCTTTGGAGTGTTCCTACACTTTCCATGGCTGAGATCCATTTCTGTCCTACTCTTTGGATTTCATCTGAGGAGGTCAGTTAATATAATCTGCAGATCTGCATTGAGCTCAAAACAGAATAGAATAGAAGATTTTTTTTTTATTTTTTTGGTAATATGAGAAACAAGCAAAGGAATTTCAAGATACACTACCAAGAAACCTATCCAGTTCTTCCTCTTTCACCTTTATTCCCGCAGATAGAGAAGACAAAGGAACACGTTTAAACATTTATTTTAAATAATACCCACATGACATCCATACTTATTTCGCAGTCACATCCTCCCCACCATATCTTTTGGAGAGCTAAGCAATATTCATAATTTTTGCAAAAATCCGGGGCCAAAATGAAATCAGGAAAAATAAGAAAAATTTGAGACTGTTATGAGATTGAATTTTGATATTAAATTTTAAAAAATCTAACATATTAAATAAAATGATCAAATACCATCATATATTTGATATTGCTATATTTTTATAATATGATACTCGGATTTCGTTTTATCATTGACAAAACTGTAGTAAAATTAGAAACCCAAGTAACCAACCAAATATGAACCAGAATTACACTAAATAATTGCAGTGGGCCATCATACATTTTCCTGTGTCAGTAAGTTCCTTGTTCTATCGTCTGATATTTTTGGGAAATGGTTGATAGAATAGTGAAAAACTGATTCTTGGCTAATGGGTTTCTACCTAACTAGTTGAGACAAAGATGAAAAATGAAAAACAAAAACAAGAGCTTGGGGAGAGTTTTAGTTTAAAAAAGAAAAAGAAAAAGAAAAAGAAAAAATGATGTCAGCAAAAGGCAGAATCACGTGATGAGACAACAGTTACAAAATTATACACAAAAATGGTCATAGCCCACACCAAAACAAGCGACCACGCATATAAAGCTGATTCCCTATGGACCATTTTTCATCACTATTTCCTCAACCACCTTCTTGTTTTCTTTCTTCTTTTTTTTTTTCTGTTTTTTTTTTTGTTTTTTTTTTGTTTTTGTCAACTCAAACTTCAGACAGCAACCGATCATTTTATCAAATTGTAGGATTCGTTTGATAATTGAGTTGAGTTTGAGAAGATATTAAATTTTTAAATTTGAGTTTAATTGATTTTTTAAAAAATAATTATAAATTTTATTTATTTTAAAAAAAAAAAGATAAAAATTAAGATAAAAAATATAATTTAGTTTGAGTCAAATTGATTTATCAAACAAGACTTGGTTAAAACCCAAAAACACATCTGATTTTCCAAATCCTCGCCAAACTTATTTCAAATTCCATTTAAGTTTGATTCTCTCTTGCTTGCTAATCTAAACTGTATCCAGGAATTATGTTTAAAACCAATAAAAATATGAAAAAAAAAAAATGGTAAAATGTTACTGTCATGGATTGCCTATCGAATCAAGAAAGTGGGAGAAGTGTCGATTTTTTTTTCAGAAATGAGTTGAAATAAAATCATAGCACGCAAATAAAGACTTTCTTTTTTTGTTATTATTATTATTATTTTGAAATTTGGGTGCCTTGGCAATTGCCATTAATTAAGGCGACCTTTCCCCATTTGAAGCATTATAAGGGTTGGTTTCAAAAAGATAATAATGAAAGCTAAATATGCTCGGGTTCGAACAAACTTTTTTTTTCCCCCCCTCCTGTTTATTTACATTCTGCCACAGTACGTGCCAGCAAAAAAAGTCATAAATTTCTTCAGTTACTTTTTTTTTTTTTTTAAACACAGAAAAGTCCCACTAACACTAAAAGAATCCAACTCAAAAACCTTTATATCTGCACGACCCATTATTCAACTTCATCATTTATGTACTCTACAAAAAAAAAAAAAAAAAAAAAAAAAGTGCCTGAGAAATAGAAAGTGAACTGGATCTAAAATGGAAGACAATAAAGTGGGAATATTGAGAGACGAAGGCATCGAAAAGTGCAAAGACCCGTTTTTATATTTTGGGGGGGGGTGTTTTTAGAGAGAGGAGAGAGAAAGAGACAGAGAGAGAGAGCGGCGGTTTTGGCGAGACGTTGAAGGTTCAGTGAACGGACCAAAGGCTGTTAAAAAACGCGGCACCAACCGACAATGGCGAATGCAGGCAGCTAAAAAGGGAGGAAAAATAAAAGATTTAATATCTTTGGGGGTGAAAAAAAGAAAATGGAAAGGTATGGGAATAAAAGAGAACGTGCTTGTTTGTCACTCGTGATATTGGATTCGGTGAAGATTGCAAAGGGGAGATTAATTTGACACATGAGCGGGGAATATGGCAGTGGCACTCAAAAAGAAAAAAAAAAAAGAAAAAGAAAAAGAAAATTATTATTATTATTATTATTATAAAAGTCATTCCATGTTTGAGGAAGAATGTTTCATTTTGGGTTAATCCTTTTACGCTAAATTGTGGGAGAATTTCATCTACATACCAAAAAACACCTGTTTGTTTTGATTGGTCAAATTCTTGGTAGTTGTGTAATATTCATGATTTTGACGTGATTTTATCAACCAATGACAACTAAACTTTATGTTAAAGCAAGTTTAAAAAAAATAAAAAAATAAAATCACAAGTGGTTCATTAGTTCATGAAATTGCTTTGTATTCATGCTAAGGAAGCACATATCATATATGAACTCTTCTGTTTTCTTGTTCGAATGATGGTATTATTTAAATATTTGTCATATTTAGTGTTATTTGTGTGATTAAATTTTTAAATTCATATCATATATTATTACGTGATAGAAAATTCAATAATATTATGACCCGAACCCCGTCACATTTATTACTTTAAGTGATTCTTAAGACTGTCATAATAATTAGTCAGTTCATTTTTTGCTTGAAGTGCTAGTCAACGTAGTTGTAACAAAAATGGAATTTCTATACGCTTTTATAGTGGAGCAAGGAAAAGAAACAAGGTTAACCGTGAAATGAAAAAAAGTCTCTAGTTTTGGCCGGCTTTAGAATGCATTGAAACTTGAAAGGGCGTCTTATATACACACACACGCACACACGTATAATTGTGTGTATATATATTATCAAAGCTGGTCCCACAACCCTTTTCAGAGAATCTTCTAATAGTATAATCTCTCCCAAGAGTAAAAGAGAAAGATTTACGTTTGGCATTTTAATTTTTTTAATTAAATTATGTTTTTAATTTTTAATTTTATTTATTTTTAAAAAATGATAAAATTATAATTAATTTTTTAAAAATTAATCAACTTTTAACTTAAAAATTTACTAGTGAAATCTAAGTTGAAAGAAAAGTTGGAGGTAAGCCTAGGCCTACTGGCTATAATTGAGGTAAGACAATTTCATTAAGTAATTCCACACGAGCGTGTTTGGTTGAAAACCATTGAAAGAAATATTTTTGTGGTTTTGGGCTCAAAGACTTTCCATCGCATGAAGGGCTTATCTCTTCCAAAGGAAACAATTGGAAAAAAGGAGAGGACCTTGGAACAAGGAATTTAAATGTGCATTCAGGGGCGGCACCAACCCCCTACTGAAATTTTTTGTTATTTAATTTTTATTTTAAAAATTTTATATTTTTTATAATTTTTTCTTATGAAAATTAAAATTTTCTTATATAGTCTTTATTTTATTTTTATGAAAAATAAAAAATTCTCATATAATTTTATTAAAATTAATTTTATAAAATAATTATACTTTTATTATTTTATTCTTATTAAAATTAAAAATTCTCATATAAATTCATTAAAATTAAAAATTATCACGTAAATCTTTTAAAATTTATTTTATCTTGAAAAAAAAATTTAATGTATGTCTCCACTAAAATAAATCCCTGACTCCATCCCTGTATGCATTTGTATACAAAAATTATATTTATGTATTATTTTAGAACTCTTATGCTTCTTGTTTTATAATATCAATAGGAATTATTTTTTAATCATTATATAAATTTCTAACTGTTTGATTTATATGTGTTTATATTAAAATTTTGTATCGTGTAACATAGAAACGCTAAAATCTTAGATCAAACTATTAAAAAACTCCATTAACATTAATAAAAAATATGAGGCCCTATGATGTAAACTTTGATAAATATATATATAAACATAGGGACGTCCTTCACAGAAATCATGTTATATTTTTTCTATCTAAATATTATTCTCATAAAAATTTATGTTATGATGTTGTATCGAAAAATAGGAATAGAGATATTTATTTTAACGAATAATGATGCATAGGATCAGGAGAGTACTGGTCCACCTTTTAGCCCCTTTTTTCCCCTACTATTCTCAATCTGCCATTTAGTCTGTGTACGCATGCACGCGAATATGTTTGGTTGAAGACCATTACAACGTGTACTGTGTGGCTCTGGGCTCAAAGACTTTCCCTGGCGTTAAGGGCTTCTCTGAAAACCGATTGAAAGAACTTAAAAAATATTAAATAAAGAAAACAAGGAGAGGAACTTCGTACAAGGAATATATATATATATATATGATAATATATTACATATGATAATGTATTAACTTAATCTTTTAGTTTGTAATGATACATAGGATATAGGACAATAGGTCCACAGTTGCAGCAGTTTCAGATTAATCAGCCAGATAGCTTTTAGCCCTTTTTTAAGACCTACTAATCTCGATCTGCCACTAAATTCAGTCTATGCAAACAGATGCAATTACACCAATAATGATGGAAACTTTTTGAGTTCCACTTTCTTATTTATTACCCATTTTAACACCATCCATAATCAACAAAACTTCTAATCTTTGCAGTAATCTAACATCAGCTCATAGGATTCTATATGTGTGTGATATATATATGTGTGTGTGTATACAAATATATTGCTCGGTTTCTCCTTTGTTTTTATAGTGACCGGATAAACATCACTACTATATTATGACTTTTTTATTTTTTATAATTTTAAACTCGACAAAGACAAAATTTGATCATGAGAAGACATGGGGTAGGGTATTTCTCTCTCTCTCTCTTCTCTCTCTCTCTTTTTTTTTTTTGGTTAGAATTATTTCTCTTCTTTTTTTTTTTTATCTATTTTATGAAATAGTACGGCATGTAATTATTCAATTCAAAACCCGACAATGACAAATCTTTAAGAGAGTAGGACGCCAAATACTTTTTAAGTTGTCTCTTGTCTAATTTCCATGCCAAACATATAAATACGGGGCTTCTACTGTCCTTCACAAAAAAAAAAAAAAAAAAAAAAAGATTGTTCTTCTTTTTTAACTTGGACCAGTGATATTTTATTAGATGGACATAATCATTGAGGGATAACCGGATAAGGTCATGAATCAGTTACTTGTTTTTGTAAAGAACTGGTTAATTCCCTTATTAATGATAGAGAAAGAAAACGACCAATCGTTTTGGACTTCCTTTCTCAAACAAAAAATTAATTCATATTATGCATACTCAATATCAATGTTATTATAATATATATTAATGTTATGTTATGGTCTTAAAATATATGACTATGGATATTCAACTTAAAAATTGAATCAAATCATTTTTATATACTACATTAAAAAAATATATTTTTCTACCCATTATAATTACGGCCTTCAATATTACATATGTTCTTGAATATTTCCGATATAGATACTACCCTCTGTATGTTTCAACTACTTGACAACACTTGTACCATCTTATTTGGATAGGCCATTTAAATGGGCGTTTAGTAACGTAATATTTAGAATGACATTTAAATAATGCCATATAGTCTTTTGATCATTTGAAAAGAGAAATGAAAAGTTGTTCACTCCTTAAATTTGGTTTTTTGTATATATTTAACATTAATATTTTGGTTCTTTTTAATCAATTTTTTTTCTATCTTTTGGATTTAAATTTCAAGATGTCGTAACTTTGCCATTTTAAATTAATTTAAGATTATTCTTTTTTCTTTGCTTTCAGAGTAAAAAGATGAACAAAACTATATTTTTATCTTATTAAAATTCATCACAGACAATTGTAGTTTTATAATATTTGTTAGAATTATTTCAATATATATCCAAGTACACATTTAAATAATATGTCCAAATGTTTCTTTTCATATTGGAACAATCAAATATCAGTTCAAATGATTCCATTCAAATGTTTCCATCCAAGATGTTACCATTCAATTAATTTGTTGAGCGGACTTTCTTGTCATATTCTTTATATTCAACCTACCTTAATAGGTTCTCACACACATGATTTATAGATCGAGCTCATGTCTTATTTCTCACGTGTTAGCTGATAACAACACAATATTGCTTAGAGTCTCTAAATTATTTCATGTTTAAAATAATTTTGTAATAATTTCAAACTATCTATTTCTCTATGCCATTAAGTGTGAACTCATTTTCTGTTTAGTTCTATGGGTTTATAGGTTGTAGTTTTTACGAGTTTTAAGAAGAATAAGAAATAAATTTTTATATTAATGCAATTGTTTTAGTAAAATTTCATATTAAGACGGAGTTAAACATAGTTATATATATTAAATTTTAAAAATTTGATCAATTTCATTGTTAGGAATCAAAACAATAAAAAAAAAAATCAGGGATTAATTTAGTAAAATAAAAATTCAGAATTAAAGTGATAAGATGTTCATAATTTAGGAACTAAACTGACAAATTACCAAATTGATAAGCGTCTTTTCAAACAAAAATTGGATTTATGTTATGTTTATTCAAGGTCAATGTTATTTCATTTACATAAATATCATAACGTCTGTCTGTCAAAAATAATTACCGGACATTCACCTTATAAAATATATGAAATCAATTATTAAATTACTATTGCAACCTTCAACAGTATTAATCAGATTTACTTCGTTAGTTCCTATATATACCCACTACAACCGGTTAAAAAGAAATCAACTATACTAATGTAACCCCAAAACACAACACGTGGACCCATTAGCAAAAGCCAATAAATGCTGATATTAATATAAACACTAACACGTTAGTGAAGGACATCACTCATGAGAACTCTAGCATGTACCTATATTCAATACATGGTCTTGTCGTTCTATATGTAACAAAAAAAAAAAAAAATCTGACACATTAACAAATTAAATACTAGGTAAAGGATAAAAAAGTAATAATTTTACACGACATGTTTCGGTGGGAAAAAAAGAGAGAGAGAGACTTTGCTACACAACACACCTGAAAGTTCATTTTTGTATTTATAATGCAAAGGTAAAAAGGATCCACGCTGTATAACTGTAAGTTCTCTCTTCCGAACATTTATTGAAAGTATAACAGCCTCTTTCTAAGTAACAACTAACAACCAACGACCAATCAAAGTGATTACAAATATAATCTAATGATAATTTCATATATAACTCTATTATAAAGTATAGAGTTCGAAATCTAATGGGTGACTTTGAAACACCATCTCCAAGTTGTACGTTTATATATATTTCCAAAAAGAAAAAATTATCTAAATAACCTATTTTTTTTCAATTATTAACTAACATGATATAAAATCTCAATTCTTAATCAACATGATACATATTGTTGTTAATTTTAGTTTAGCCTTATGTCTTATTAGTTTAGTATTAATTTTTTATATCATATTAATACAATGATCTTTAACCGTGGTTGAAGTCACATTGGGTCTAAGGGACAGCTATCCCCTTAACCCAATAAGCTCATTTAGTTTACAATCCCTATTCTCTTAATTTTTTTAATTAGTTCATTAATTTGCCCCCTGAAATTTTGAAATTACAAAATTTGTTTAGATTTTTCTAAAAAATTTCACTTATGGCTCAATATTTGATTTATAAATACACATTATGTAAAGCGTAAAATCCCAAATAAATAAAAAGTCAAATACACTAGTATTTAAATTTATATTTTGGACGTTTTAAAGTTGATTATTTCAGATTATAAAGTTTACATAAAAAAAATAAGAATATAAAATCAAATAATTTTTTAATTTAAAATTTAATTTAACTCACACCCATCCTGAAAAAATTTCTGACTCCACTACTGATTTTAAATTTATATAGTTGTTTTCCACAAGAGCATAATCCCTGAACTGTTGGACACCGTAAACAGGCCACACATGAAGAAACTTAGCTCAACAACATTGTATGGCCCATTATTACAAAATAGATAGATGGGCAATCGCCAAAATGTCAAGAAGATAAAGATCAGTTTACATACTCATCCTCATCGTTAAAAAAAAAAAAAAAAAAACCCTCATTATTACCTTAAAAAAAGTAATTTTCCTTCTTGTAGTATTTTTTAATATAAAATTTCGACGTTGAAATGATGAAAGATGCAACTACTATATTAGGCCATTCTTATTTTAAAACGGGGGGAACAAGGGAAAAAAAAAAAAAAACGTCACAAAAAAATACAAAAAGGAAAAGAAATAGCACTTATTAGCGGGATGGCAATGGCGTAGGTTGGGGGTGGGTATGCTTCCCCCATCCTCATACTCTTTATTTTTTTACTTCTATATTTGTCCCCATATTCACCTAATTTAATCTAGGTGTCAGTAATCTCATTGGATGTGCTATATTCATACTCTACCTATTTACCCATTAAAAAAAAAAAAACTCAAAACATTCTCAATTAACCCAATCTCCAGAAAACTATAAATAGAGTCATAAAAAAACAAAAACATTGAAATACTAAAAATTCAAATTAGGTATATATAAACATATATATATATATATATATATTTTTTTTTCTTAAGTGTGAATATAAGTGGTACGGGTGCAGATATGGGGAGCTTCCCCCACCCCCACCTTGCATCCGCACGAGGAGTTAATCTTAACTCCAATGCTCGCTCTCATATTTATATATTATCTCTCATACTCGTCTCTAGTAAGGTGGATACTTGCGGGTACCCACACCCAAAGATAAAAATACCATCCCTGCCACTTATTATATGAGCGTTGCCAACTTTAGTATGTAATAAAATATTGTTTTATAAAAGATCTAAAGAAAATAAATAGAGTTTTTAAGAGAAAAGCAAAAAAAGAACTTTCAAAAAAGTTATTAAGTGATAAAAAAAAAAGAAAGGTAATTGAGTGCTTAAGCAACTGAAACAACTTTTACACTCCACTTATGCATGCAGCCAAAACTATCAGAAGGTAAGGTCATTAAGGAAGCTATTTATTTGCGTGTGAAATAATAATAATAATAATAATAATAATAAATAAATAAAAAGAAGGTTGTTAGCATTATTGTTGCCTTTTAAAACCTTTTCATTTTTGACGACTTATCTTTTAAAGTTATAGTTTTGATAATTTATTCTTTAAAACTTTAATATTATTGTAATGTCATGTTTTGTCTAATTTTTAATTAAATTGGTGATCAAAAACCCACGTACATCTAATACGAGAACAAAAAATCCCACGTATACCTAAGATGAGGACAGAGAGTCTCATGCACGATCAGAAATTTCAAAAACCAATTCAAACTTTAATGTAATCTTTCAAATTAAAATCCTTAATTTAACATACAGGAAGTATATATATGTATACACACACACGTTTGGAAAGTTAGCAAAACTGGACTCAATGCAATAATTTAGAAAGTTTAACGGGGAAAAGTGTCAAATTGAAATTTTGGGGGCAAGTTTGAAAGGCCAAAACCCAAAAAAAAAAAGGGCCTATTTGGGAAACATTGTTTTGAAAGTTGAGTTGGAAATGTGTGTTTGGGGGAAAATTTTTGAAACAGTTATGTAATATAGAAAAATAATACAAAAATTTGAAATGTGTTCGGAAAAAAATATATCAAATGGATATTATCTTGTTCGTCTTGTCAATACGATTATTTTGACATAAAAATAATCTCATTTCAATTTGAAATAAGAAAATTATGGATTTTTAAAACTTAAGTTTTTAAAAATGAAGAAAGGGAAAATTCAATTTATTGTTGTGATTTTAAAATCCATATGATAAAATATAATTTGGAGATGGTACCCTAGACTGTATTTCCTCCCTTGTGCAGTGTGTGGAAACTGCTAGGAATTCTGATCTTAAAATAAGGGCACCAAACAACTCATTAGATGGCCATGTTCAATGAATTCTACGCTCACAGACTTCCTGATTTCCTCCAAAAAAAAAAAAATTATAATAATAATAAGAGAAAGAAAGAAAAATAATAATTCACCAAAAAAAAAGAAAGAAAAATGGTAACTTTTCCAAGGGACACTCGATAATGATTCAAGAAAAGAAATGATAGTTTTTCAAGTATAAGGCAATTGTTGTATGATTAAGTGAGACAAAATTATTGTTTCAAGCGCATACGGGACAAGAATTATTATTTTACTTGCAAAATAAGGTGACTCTCATGATTTCAGAATATAAACTGGTAGATTACTTCCTCTCCTCTCAAGTATGATTTTGTCACCCTTCTTGCATAATAGCTAATAACAGAAGCAACATATATATATATATATACATAGATATATATACATACGACCAGTACATATCAACATGATGTGATTACACTAACATCAAAAATCTCCATAAAAAATCTGTAGCAGATCATGATATACACCAATAGATATCGAAGAGGAATATCACATATATAGTCCTGACCAGCTAAAAAGTATGCATATATATAACAACAAAAACAAATAGGTAAAAGGAGATCACAACAATAAATAAAGCCAATGAAGCACACTCACCCACATAAACATACATACATTTATATATATATATATATATATATCAGTGGCCAATACCCGGGCTTGGAACATCACCATACTGCCTATAGAAATCATAGTCATCGCCAGAAGCAGCTTGATCATGATGATCATCATCGACATCTCCTGATGACTCTGCTGCTCGATCAGCGTCAGCATGATCATGATGAACATCTTTACACGATCCAACGGCTTCTGTGCCTCATGTTCAGATACAGCCTCCAAGTGGTGAGCCGGGCTTAAACTGGCACGATCTGCAACTACTACAGCTAGTTTCCTTTGACAACATGCCATCGACAGAAGAGATACCAAAACCAGCACTACCAAAATTACATGCTTAGTAGTACTCTTCATGAAGTAGTACTCTCTCTTTGCCATTTCATTATAGTCTCAGAACAAAACAAATTAAACCGATCTTCAAGAGCTAGAGTGAGGTGTGTGTATATATATATAGATATAGATATATATAGATTTTTTTGGAAGAGAGGGGAATTTGAGTTATTTATAGGGCACCATGGTGTGTGTGTGTGTGTGTATAAATATATAAAAATATACGTGTGTATCACGGTATGATCATCTTTATAAAGGTAAAGCTAGAAAATATTATTATGGTTTTCATAAAAGCTGGTCTTAGGAGGACCACACCAACCTTTGTTTATTCGACTTTGGTAATGAGCAGTTTCTTTAAAGTATCAATTTTTCTGGTTTTTTGGTCTTTGGCCACGGTAGTCTCCATTATTATACTAGCAACCAATATCGTACATATGTTACTGCTTTAGCTACACTCTTGTAGCCTACGAAAACAATTATATATATTGCAGATATATATATATATATATCTTATAAAGAAAGCCTTTGTTTAATTAAGATTTTGTTTAGCCAAATCTCAGCATGCTAAAACAAAGAAAATCCCACGTTCTCATATTTTCATAAAGACAAAGCTAAAAACATCTAAAAGATTACATGCCAATTAATTAAGATTAAATTATGAATTAGTTAAGACAAATTGATCTCTGTTCACGGCAAAAAAATGTAACACATTTAATGTCACATGCACACACACCATTCATAAAGGATGTACACAGAAATAGTGCAGAAAAATAATGCATCAACTCCTTTGCTGGTTTTTCCTTTCATGGTTTTCCGTGAAAATAGTGGAAACCATGTGCAGGCATACCTCGTTAATGACTGATCTATAAACATATATATGTATATATTTATATACATATATTATATAAGATGCTTGTCTGAAATTATCATGACCATATAAAATACAATGGCATTTTTAATATATTGCTGCTGTTGTGCATCAAACTTATGTAGTCTGCAGTGTAATAAAAGCAGGTGCATGTGTCAAAAAGTTGAATACAGTACTTATGATTCAAATTTAGATATGGAAAGAGATATTCACTGTTATATATACATATGTATGTGTATATATATGTGTGTGCGTGTGTCATATGTGATCCTTTGGCTCATGAAGATGAAGTGGTCTTACGGTGATGTGTTAAATGCTAAGCCAACAACCGACTTTCATCCATGTCACGTCCTAATCAAGGATGTTGTAATTTCTATACTCATATTTCATATAAGAGAAACTGGCCGACTTGATAAGGTCATTCACATCTGATATATTTATATACACACACATACAGAAGCTCTAGAACAATATGGTTGTATACACACTAGTAGGAGATGAAAAGTCAGAGAAACACAGGTAAAGTACTGTATCTTTCATTTTAGGAGAATCTTTTTTTTTTTTTTTTGTTTTTTTGTTTTTTAGTTTTTGTTGGAGACGAAAATTTAGGCCTCCAAAAGGATAAGATTAACGAGGCAATGAAAAAGTTTGAGTAGGGTCTCCATGTTACTTTGTCCCCTCCAAAATGTCAAAATTCTATGTGCTTCCAATTCCATTAATTCTCCTTTTTTTTTTTTTTTAATTTCTTCACCTCAAAAGGGGGCTTTGGTTTTGACCCCATCTTAAAAGGCACTTTCGGTCACTTTGCCAAATCCATGCCATTGACCACTACCAAACACACAGCAGATTAAGGAGACTAATAAATTGATTTTGCAATAAGAACACATAAAAATGTCTTAATAATGACGACTTTGCTTACCTCCACAAATTCTCAATTACTCCTAGGTAGTTATGGTTATTTATTATCTGCCAAAAAGGGATTAAAGCTAATATGACTGGTCTACCAACTGAAATATTGGTACTTACAGGCCTAGACTCTACCTAAAACAAAATTATTTCCATAGGAAACCACAATGAGAATGTTGAGTGTATATATATATATATATATATTTATATATTTATATCTATACATAGAGGATGTCTATAATATATCTTGCACACTTATAATTTTTTATTTAAAAATTTATATTAACAGTTGATTTATATGTAATTTTAATTTGGAATTTGTCTTATGATGTTATTAGATGCTGGTATAAATGAAAATATTATTGAAAATATTATATTTGAATCACCTATTATATTTGAATCAGTGGTGTGCGGGAGGAGTGCCCTTATATATTTTATATATTGATGCTCAGTGGGCTGAGCTTGGAGGAGTTTAAGTGCAGTATCTGGTGAGGAAGTGACCAGGTCTTGTACATATTCAGAGGCCCAAACATGTACATGTGTATCACAAATATCAGACCAACCATCTGAAAGGGAAGCCCTTTTGCAAACCATAGAAGAAAAGGGTCGTGTGATTCGTGGCACAAGTAGCAACATATGGACATAAAAACATAAAATTCACCAAAAAAAAAAAAAAAAAAAACATACGGACATCAAAAACTAACTACTTACTAGTCTATTATTTTTGCGGGATTATTGATGTTATCCCACCTATTTTTTTTTCATCACTCTGATAATTTCAGAATCCATCAATAAACAGAAAAGTCCTAATTTAATTTTACTCAAAAGATAACTTGGTTTTCATTCATACAACTATAGATCCAACATTTCATAATATACTAATCAAACAGTCTTAAAATGGAATTATGAAATATCGAATCTAAGTACATTCTAAAAGAATACCGTAACCACAACCCATCGGTGGTAACTAACTACATATCGCTACTCTACTGTTCTCCTTTGCTCTAGCTAATTATTTGCATGAACATAGATAGGTGATCCACGTACAAGACACAAAAGATACTAAAATCTCAGCAAATCTTGTTTTATATATATATATATATATATATATATATATATATAAATTATTTGTCCTTGACGGTGGAAGAAAGTGAAAGCGACATGAAATATGTCGAAGCTATATAAAAGACATGAAATATGTCGAAGCTATAGATAAGCTGGCAAGAGTTCAATGTCAACACCAAAATGTTATTTTATATTGTGTTACACACTTACACTCACTATCATCACGTATTGTAAGTCAACACAAAGGTATTTTAACGTAGTAGTTGTTGAAAAAATGATCCTATACTTAATTTATATATATATATATATATATATATATATTAGTCTAAAACATGTGCTACACACATATTGGACATTTTTGAAAAAATTTATCTATATAATAGAAAACTAAAATAATAACTTAAAAAAATAAACCCACAAAAAAAAAAAGACAATAAAAAAAAAAGAGACATAAAAAATATATAAAAAAGATAAAATGACTAAAATGAAAAAAAAGGACTAAATTGAAAAAGAAAAATGGGCCAAAAATATATATATATAAAAGACAACGGACGAAAATGCTTCAACAATAAAATTTTTCTTCTTTCTATATATAGTTATAGACATAGAAGGAATAGAGCAAAGCAAATTAATAGCAAAAACGTAAAAGAAAAAAATTTAAAAATGATAACAAATTTAAAAAATTAAAAAGATAAAAGAACTAAAATGAAAAAAAAAGGACTAATATGAAAAGGACTAAAATGAGAAAAAAAGTTAGGGTGAAAAAGAAAAAAAGAAATGAAGGACTTAAAAAAGAAAAATTTATTTAAAAGGGATCAAAATGAAAAAAAAATTTAGAGTGAAAAACCAAAAAAAAAAAAGATATGAAGGACCAAAAAAAGATAAAAAGATAAAAAGAAAAAAGAAAAACTGATTTTTAAAAAGGGACAAAATGAAAAAAAAATTTAGAGTGAAAAACCAAAAAAAAAAAGATATGAAGGACCAAAAAAGATAAAAAGATGTGATTTAAAACAAAATGAAAAAAGATATGAAGGACTAAAAAGAAAGGAAAAACTGTTTCGTCCAAAACGAACCGTTTTGGACGAAAACCATTCCTCCCTATTGTAGATGTAGTTGTCAACGAGCACTTTATAGCATTTGCTAGAAATTGCTTCCAAATGCTCTCATCAAGCACGTCAAAATGTCTCCGCGAAGTTTCTTCACCGACAAGCTTGTAGCTTTGAGTTGAAACTATTCGTTTAGAGTTACGCACTATTTGGTGATTTAATTCAAATTTAAAATTTTTTATTTCAGTTTTATTTAAAAAAAAATCAATAAAAATTATAATTAATATTTTAAAAATTAATCAACTCTAATTGTAACAGTTTATTATTGCCTTTTAGGTGTCAAAATTGAATTAGAAAATAATTTAAAAAAAAAAAAAACAAGAGCCCGTTTTTAACCTCCACTTCTTTTGGAGTTTTCTAAATGTTTTTTTTTTCATCTTTTTTCAGAAGTAAGCCAATTCATTATTCATAACTCTAAATCTCTTTTTTTTTCATTTTTTTAAAACTAAAAATTTGAAAATTCATAATTTATTATTATTATTATTTTCAAATCAAAGTCGAAATGAGATGATTATTTAAATTACACAGAACGACGAGAAAAATAAAACAATATCCGCATTGTTATTTTTTCCGAACATATTTTCAATTTTTACACTGTTCAACTATCAAAGTTCATTTCAAATTAAACACATAATTTTCAATATTAATTTATTTTTAATCAAAATATTTTCGAAACTTCAATTTCATATTGTAGTCCAAAGTATTTTCAAAACATCAATTTCCTCGTTTTGAGGCTTATATACCTATATTTATATCCACCTATATATATAGTAGAATTAGTGCTTGATCACATGAGCTCTTTTATCTAAATACTCGGTTTGATAGTTTCCTTGGAAAACAATTTAAGTGGGTGACATCAACGCGGTACAATGTGGTTGGCGGTGTTTTGATTCAACTAGTATTTAATTGGGTAGGTAAGCTCATATCTTTTCTTTACAAATTATTTATTTTGGCCACCCAAAATCTTTTTTTTTTTTTTTGGTTGATTCTCGTGTATATCCTATGGTCCAATACAGTTAGTATCAAACCGTAACGAAAATTCAACGATGCTTTTTAAAGTAAGGTCTTTACTAAATTACCTACATGATCATAAATTCAACACCCAATATTATTATTTTTTTTTTTTCTGTTTGTTTTGCTACGCTATTGCAATTTGTCACAAGAACGATGAACTAACAATATATGTTTTCTATGTACCAGCCACTATAAAATCTACATCGATTTCATTAAAGTCATAATTAAAATTCTTATCTCAAATTTTGAAAAAAACAAATAAAAAATAAATTGGAACAATTTAACTTAATGTTTAAACCTGATATTTTCACATCCAATAGATCATTTAAAAAAAAAAAAAAAAAAAAAAAAAAAAAAAAAAAAGAGGAGGAAAGAGAGGGGAAAGATAGGCTAATTTGTAGCTTAAGAGAGAAGTCTTGAGTTTTTGATGGACCATATAACTTGGAAAATGGTGAAGCAAAGTCAAACTCAAGACGTTGACTGTGATGCTGACGTGTCGCCACCTAGGATTTACATGGCTGGGGCCTTTCCCACTCTCGGTCTTTTCCCACTGGCTTTCACAATATTAAACCCCGGAACCGAATGCCATTATATTACAGAGACCACAAACCAAAATCAATCTTTTAAATTAAAACCTATTTAAAAATGGGGACCAAACCCATATTTGATTTTCCATCCGGGCTGTAAAGAGATTCATGGTTAATAAGTGGTTGCTTGTGTTCATTGGAATTTCTCATTAATTGTCTAAATATGTCCTCTCTTCAATTTTTGATTTTTGATTTTTTTTTTTGTGGTGTAATTTAAAGGATCGGAGTGCATTTATCTTTCATGAATGAAATATATAAATTAAATTAAATAAATATTATTATCCTTTGTAACTCTAAAATTTACTCTCATTCTATTTCATGAACTGTAATTTTAACTCACTTTTTCTCTTTTTTTTTTTTCTTTTCAGAATTTCAGTTAACAATAAACAGAAAAAAAAAAAATAAGTTAAGTACAATCATGTGATTTTTGTCTTTTTATTTTTAATATAAATCCTAACATACCAGGTTTATCAAGAATAAATCTCATGTTCTTTTAATATGTTTTTAACTGAAATTATAATAGAAGGAATAAAATTAAATTAAATTTAAAGTTGTGAGTTTTTAAAGTTAAGAGACATAGATATATAAGAATAATTCATAAAATAAAATACCAAAAAGATTGGAATCCCTATTAACCAAATACCAAACACCGTTGAAATCTCGAATAACTCTAACAAAGTTTGCATATTGATTAGCTATAACTACCTATATATTTAGAGTTTCCGATTTTTTTTCCCCCTCGGCTTTGAAAAGGAGAAAAGTTTGTTATTATGCTCTCAGAAAAAAAAAAAAAAAAAAAAAAGACTACCAACAATATTGATGAGGAATTAATAATAATAATAGAGGTATTCATGTGTAACAAGATTAATAATGGATTTTAAAGCTACACGAGAATTGCTCGTTTTAGCTTTTTGAAATATTTTTTTTCAATGTGCTTCGTCAATATATGGGTCCTAAGTACAGTTAATATGGGGACTACATTGGTGCTCATTATTACATTGGCTGCTAATCCCACAAACGACAACCTATAAAGGGGGTAAAAAAAAAAAAAAAGATAATTGTTGATAATGTCGTTCAAGATAATTGTTAACATGTTATACGATTTTGTACTTTGAATAGATAATGCTATTATTCCAATGTGATATCTATTTTTTACTACAAACTTATCTTCTTAGGGTAAACTTTTATTTATAAATTAATTTAAAATATAATAAGTATGGAGTAAAAAATCAACATATAGGCTAATAGTAATGGAATGTATATTGTCAACTTAATTCTGAATATAATCTTAGATCAAAGAATGATTAACTTATTGAAACGTCAAATTTAAATAGTAACATTATATTGCACAGGATATCTATGAAAAATGCTTCGAATTATTATCGATACGAAATACTACAAATAATAAAATGCGAATCTTATTGATATGGGACTTATCTTTTGTTTACACCAAATTAGCATCGTTTTTAATCTTTATACATACCAAACTTATTATTTGTTAAAACACAAACACAAGAACACATACATAATTTTCACATGACAGATTGACCACGTGATCTTTTCCACGAGGAGGACTTGAATTCAGTTATACACCAAACTTATCCTTCCGCGCAAGTCAATAAGTCATGGTATCGCGTAGAAGCCGCGCGTGAGTCTTCCGACAAACTGTGAGTCCACATGAGCTAATGCGAGTACAGCTTTCAGACCTACGACCTTGTCAACTCGCCACATCAAACTCGCCAATTTTCACAAACCCTCCCTCCAGACTCTGCCCATACCATTGACATTATATAAAAACACCCCCAAAACTCCATCTTTCTTCCCTCACAAGACCTACACACAAAGCCATCCTAAATCTCTCTCTAAAAGCCTAAACAAAAAAAAAAACAAAAAAAAAAAAAAAACCTCTAAATTACCAACACCATAAAAACCAACACCAAAAAACCAAAACCCCAAAAAAACCTCAAAAGAATGGCAAAACCACACACCAACTACACGACCATATTCTCAACATTCCTCCTCATCGTCACTCTCCTCCTCCTCCACATCTCTTCCTCCTCCGCCGCCCGGCTTCTGGTCGCCGACACGGACGACGTCTACCTTCCGCTGAAGAGTACTCTCACCGACACCGAGCCGTCGATGAATCTAGCGCTTCCTCGCCGTGTTCTGCCGTGCAACACCAACAGAAGGGCGGGAACGGGATTCCGGGCTCAGCGTCTCTGCTCTAAGCCACCACATCTCCTCCTCAGCATGCTTCCGAAGGGCGTGGTGCCTCCCTCCGGACCCAGCAGACGAACCAACGACATCAACAATTAGATCAAATCTAAAATAAATACATATACTACCAGATAAATTCAACTACTCATTTTTTCTGGTTCAGATATATGTTTGTTTAAATTTTCCTTTTTTCTTTCTTTTTTTTTTTTTTCTTCAGATAAACATATGTTGATTCTTTTGTTGTCGTGGAGATGTTTATGTAAATATTTTCTCATTACACGATTTAAATGTTTAGTTATCATATAGACATAGGGTATTGATCGATTCGATCTCTTTATGTTCAGTTTTTTTAGGATTCATTTATTTTTATTTTCTTTGATTTTGTAAGGTGATTCTCTAAAAAAGTTTAATTTACGAGATTAATGATGATTATCTAGATCTGTTTAAAGTTTAAATCCGATTTTCTTGTCTGTCGTTTTCTCATTTTTTCTTCTCTGTGCGACGCATCAAATTCAAAGCTCGAGTGTTCTCCTTTTCTTTGGTGGGGAAGTAGTTAAAAATTTTGGACGTAAACAGTGGGAAAAAGACAGACAAAAGGTATACTTGAAATGCTCCTTTTTTTTTTTTTTTTTTTTTAACAATAATAATGAATTGGAAAAAAAAAATGTAGACATCCGATAAAAAATGTAGTGTAGTTACCCATAATTTGTATTACTTTGCTCTTTAACCTTTTAATTCGTAAAAAATAACCACTTCTTTAAATTTGATTCGATTTGATTAAAACAAAAATCACCAGAGACCGGTAAGATTAATACTATCAGAAGATTTCTAAACTTAAAATAAATTAAAACAAAAAAATTACTGCACTAAAATAACTCTAACCAGGTATAGGATTTATTAATGTAAGTACTATAGAAGAAAATATCAAGGGCTTCTTTTATTTTTTGTTTTCCAGAGAACAAAAAACATAAATAGATATCATTTCTCACAGCTCCTATGCATAAATCTATTTTCTTATCGTAATTATAACAAAAGAAGGAAACATATATATATATATATATATATATGTACTCAAATATGTTGATAAGTAACACGCCAAAACCTATTTGCTAAAGGAAAAAAAATATATATATATATATATATATATATATACACATTTGTATTACGCACTTTTTGGTATTTTTGTCGGGGGAAAAACATTTCAGAAAAGGAGAAAAAAAAAATCCTACTCTTTTGACAAGGCCAAGGATATAGGATAAAGTTTCCAACTAGAAATCTTGTATTTATGTTAGCTTTTCAAGAGTCAAAGGAAAAAAAATACATTGGTTATGCACAATAAATTTTTTTTTTTAAATAATGGTTTCAGAAGAGAAAATGAAAATTGAAAAAAGAAAAAGAAAAAGAAAAAGAATAGTTTAGTCGCCTGTCTTGACCCGGAGAGTAATAAATTAACATGTTGTTATGATTAAAATTTCGATTACAAAAACGACTTTTCCTGACATGGTCATTCCTTCATAATAACTCTCAAAGAAAAATCCACCATACACAGTTACACGCGGAAGAATTTGTTAACATATATATATATATATATATATATATATGAGAATTGTGTTGGCATTAATGTGTTTCATTAATGATCTTAATTATTGTCCTTAAATTTTTGGGTGAGTTAGAAATGTAACGTTACGTTCAAAAATAGTATAAAAATTTTAAAATAATCTTACAACTAGTAAAAATTGTAATTGTTGTAGTATTCGTTACATACTTTTCTAGTATGATGAAATGTGAAAATCATTATCATAATTATAATGTAATTTTTTTAACTCTTAAATTTTTCTCAAAAAAGTGATATATTTTCAAATGCACTCCAGCAAAAATGTTCTGCAATTTTTTTTTTTTTTTGGGGTGCTAGAAATAATCAAGTTCAGGCAGCTTAATTAGCACTGGTCATGGCTGCTGATGACCCATTTAAGTTGGGCCTAATGCAGAGCAGATGGGTCCAATTTAAAATGGGCCTTTTGTTAACCAATTTTGGCCCTGAATGGCCTTCTGAAAATTTTGTACAAATGTTCTCATTTCAAATAGTAATTCAAGCAAAAATAAATAAATAAATAAATAAACTATTAGATGTGCAGAAATTGCACCAAATAGGCTCTTAGCATAATTTTAAAAAATATATATATATATCATAATCTATTTTATTCATATGTGATATTTCATTTTTATCCATAAGTCATCAATTGATATCCATGAGGATACTAATTAGGTATCCACGTTGATACCGGCTAACCGATGATCATTGACTGATTACCATCCAATATCCAGTGTACCACTAACCGATAATCACCGTCATCGATGACTAAATATCAGTTGTTTATTTGTAGGTAATCACCTCTACCGGCAAGATACCAACTAGGTAACGACATATGCCGGTAAGATACCTATTGGTTATCAAAACCAACAAATCCATCAGATTTTTTCATCAAATTAACGAGAACATGTCACAAAATTCATTAAAAATCACAAATGCCAAAAAAAAAAAAAAAAAAAACTCAAGAAACTACATAAGCAGAAAGGAAAAAACAAAGAACAATATTCTCATTAAAGCTATATCATGAGATGAAACCTCCCTTTTTTTAGCACTGGTGTCAGTAATATTTTCTATACACCAACTTACTTCCAAGCAATACTCGTAGAGATGGATGAGATGATAAAGAATTGGGTTATTTTTATTAGGCATCTCCCCTTCATTCATTCGAATTCGAGTCCTACTGTCACAGTTGTGATACCTAAAGAAGAGACAGTAAGACTCGAACCTGAATGAACGAAGGGAAGATGCCTAACAAAGGTAACTGTCGCCCTTTATCATTTCATTTATCCATGTAGGTGTTGCTTGGAAGTAAGCTAGTCTATAGATAATATTACGGACACCGATGCTTGAAAAAAGGGAGATCTCATGACATGACTTATGAGATGTATCTTTTATTAATATTATCTAAAAAAGTGAAAATGATGGGATCAATACTAAATCTTTTTATTTATTAAAAAAAAAAAAAAAAAGAGCCTACTTCCAAGCAAATCTTGTCAGCTCGCCACATCAAGTTCCATATATATAAAAAAACACACCAAGAACTCGATCTTTCTTCCCTCACAAGACCTCCACCACAAAAAACAAAAATTATAAAAATAAAATAAAAAATAAAAAATCCCAAATCTCTCTTTAAAGCCTAAACAAAATCTGAATTATATAAACACCAAAAACCTTAAACTCTCTTCCACACAACAACTCAAAGTGGCAAAACCACACACCAACTACACGACTTTATTCTCAATATTCCTCCTCATCATCACTCTCCTCCACCTCCACATCTCTTCCTCCTCCGCCGCCAGGATTTTGATCTCTGACACGGACACCGACACGGACACGGATACCGACACCGACAGTGGCTACCTTCAGCCGAATAGCCTAGCCGCCACCGAGCCGTCGATTAATGTAGCGCTTCCTCGCCGTGTTCTGCCGTGTAACACAAGCAAAAGGGCGGGAACTGGATTCCAGGCTTTGCGTCTCTGCTCTAAGCCATGTGACACATCCTCCTCAGCATGCTTCCCAAAAGTGTGGTGCCTCCCTAGGGACGCACCAGACAAACCAACGACAACTACAATTTGATCAAAGTTAAATACACGTACAACCAAATAAATCAACTGCTACTCATTTTCCCGGTTAAGATACATATATATATATATATATATATATTTTTTTTTTTGGGTGTTATTTTTTCTGTTTTTTCTTATATATGTTGATTATGTACATTTTTTATTTTTGTTAAATAATAAAATAGGGATAAGCAGCAGCGGTTGGGACCCTGAATAAGATGATAAAAGATTATGTTCTTGGACCTTAAATAACTAACAAATTAGAGGTTCACAGAGTTAGCTTTTGATATGTTGGAAGTGAATAGTTTCAAATAAGATCTCTTTTATCATCATGTCATCACTATCAGTGATATTGTGTAAATATATTATCTAAACATAGTGTACTTTGATTCGATATTGTTGATTGTGTGCCGTGGAATTTATAGTTAGTTGTCTAAACATGTCCTCTTCCGAATTTTCGAATTTTGTGTTTTCTTTCGTGAATGAAAAATAAATAAAATACCAAAAATATTGGAGTCACTATTAACCAAACACCAAACACGATTTGAAATCTTTAATAACTCTAACAAAGCTGCAGATTGATTAGCTATAACTACCTATATATATACTATATATACTATATTGATTAGCTATAACTACCTAGATTGGTCTTGCAAGGGTAGATTTTTATTTTTATAATAACTTAAAAATAACAATGCTATTATAATTAAGAAAGAAAAGTAAAAAAAAAAAAAAAAAGGTCAACACATCAGTTATTAGAAATGAGATGATAACTAAATATGTTAAATTCGGTGTCAAATTTAAAACCAAATATCGCATTAGATCAAAGAATGATTAACTTATTGAAGCATTAGATTTTATTACGCACTTTTCTAGAGTGAAAGGTGAAAATCATTATCATTATTGTTATGTAATTTTGCAATTTTTAAATTATTCTGAAAAAATCCATGTAATGTTGCTAGAAATAATCAAGTTCAGGCCGCTTAATTTAGCACTGGAATTAATACTAGACCCATTCAATTTGGGCCTAAATGGGCCCATTTGTAGGAGTATTTGTATGTGAACCGATAATGGGCCTGAATGGCCATTACGTGGGTACTTTATAAAGCAACTAATTGAACCCTTGGATTGATTTTTGCTATAAGAAAAAATTGTGGCAAAAAACACCATGAAAATATCATCACATTATAATTACTTACTTATTTATTTATTTTTTATTACCGTTTATACCTTTAAGTTAGTATTCATGATGATGCTGGTCTGTCGATGATTACCGGTTAAGAATAAGTATCAAGAGAGGATAAATAAGTATCAAGTGTCAATCTGCCTTGTTTGGATACCAAATATCAAGAGAGGATAAAAAAACATAAATATGCCTATTTGAGAAGTTGTTTTTATAATTTTTCTCTACATTATTTAAGATATAAAATTAATAACACGCTTAGATTATTGTTTCGAGATTGCTTTTTAACACTATTTTAAAATTTTTTTGCATTATTTTTTCTCATAAAAATTTGAATTTACTTTTCATCCAAATGAGCGTTAAATATCTCATCGACCATAATTCTTGAAATTTTTTTTTTGAAATCTTGCTTTTTGATTCCTTAACCCCATTAAATTCTCAACTAACCCCCTTCCTTTTTGGATTCAATTAGATGCTTAACTTTGTATTTTGGATAATTTTCTTACTTTGAATTGAAAGAAAAGAGCCTTCAGTGTTTATTTATTTATTTATTTTCAAATTTGGAAGAGTTTGCTATATTTTCTTTTGAAGTGAATGAAAATTTTCAAGATGTAAATTCAAAAGGTTTTGGCATTTTTTTCCAAATGAAAAGAAATGATGTACGATGCAAAAAAAAAAAAAAAGTTACAAAAATAAAAAGAAGATTATATATCTTTTTTGGTGTACAAAAATTTTAGGGAAATTTCGGTAAATGTAAACACCTACTGTAAAAGGGAAATTGGGTCAAGTAAGGAAAGAAAAAAGAAAAAAGAAAAAAGAAAAAAGAAAAAAGAAAAAGAAAATGATAAGATAAGATAAGGATGAAAAAAAGAGGGAAGAAGTTTATCTTGTTTTAGTGACACCAAAACGGAGAAGACTAAGAGCAAACTAAATTTGACTAATCTTAAATTGGTTTGTTACAAAACTTTATGTGTGTTTAAAGACACTCCCCCAATTTTCCGTGAATTGACATTTGGTCTCTAGTTATCTTCAAGTGTGTTTTTTATTTATTATTATTATTATTATTATTATTATTATTTTTATGAATAAGAGGACCAGTGTTATTTTCATTTGATAAGATGAAAGAGAGAGTTATAGAACAATAATTCATTGTCATTTTGCTACCATCCTCGATAATGTCTTCATGCTAAATAATGAAATGTTCCTTGAAACTGAGGGCCCGTCTGTGGGAGGTTTTAGTTATGTAGTTTTGGATTCAAAATGAGATGTAGTTACTGAAAATAATGTAGTTGTGGAAATATGTATTTAAGGAAAAAAATTGTTTAACGTGAAAAAATGTAAAATCTTAAAATATATTTGAAAAATAATATTAATATGAATCTTATTTCGTTTTTTTTGATATTTTAAGTAATTTATAAAAAAAAATAAATATCATTTGAATTTAAAATAATAAAATTATGAACTTTTAAAATTTAAATTTATTTTAAAAATTTGAATGTATAAATAGTGAAAATTAATTTTGAATTAACACAAAAGACAAAAAAAAAAAAAAAAAAAAACTGAAACCAGATATTAGATGTGATTCTAAACGGACCTTAAATCTAATTATTTTTTTTTAAAGGTTATAATGGTTTTCTTTTATGACAAGAACAATTCTGGTCAAACAATTCCTTCCCTTTCCCAACAACCATTGCAACAATATGTTTCTGTAATTGGTGTTGTCCAAAAATGAAATGAAAAATAAAAGCTACCCGTGGATTTCAAACAGTAGGTAGAAACTAGAAAAATCCGTTTTAAGGCGATACAAACTGAAAATAATAATAATAAAAAAAATAATAATAATAAGAAAAAGACGGGAAAATTGCAAAACCATTTGCTAAGTACGAAATGGGACCCCTTCGTTGGAGCTTTCCTCTACTCAGGGATCAGAATAAAGTGGTGGGGCTTTGGTTTTTCAATCGTCTCACAAACAAAATGATTGGATGGACGGCTGAATGACTACTGATTTCATTTTATATGTCCTTTTTTCCTTTTTTTTTTTTCCATAATTATTAGTATGATCCTGAAAATTATCCGAAACACGTATAGACATACACATTTAATTTAATTAAATTATATTTTTTATCATATTTTTTATTTTTTTTAAATTTTTTTTTTCTTTTTGAAAAAATCAACAAAAATTATTATTTAAATTTAAAAATTTTAACTCAATTAAACTCAACTTATTATCAAACACTCCCTAAAAAATCTTAAAATCTACTAATAAAATAAATAAAAACGATCCAATCGAAATTAGACTAGATAGAGGCCTCTTAAAAAAAGAAAAAAAGAAAAAAAGAAAAAAGTCGAAAACTTTTTTGGTAAATTAGAGAGAGAGAGAGGGAGAGAAGTTAAACTGACATTTGTTACATCAAACTTAACTATAGAAATGTATGAGAAGTCAAAGAATGCCGAGTAGCGACAAAAATAAGCTTATTCACTGAATTCGAAATCTCTTATACATGAAAAGATTGGGAATTTTACATGCATGGCTATCTGTCCAACCAATAAGAACATCTTCAATTTTGACACGTTATTTTATGTTCTAAATCTACAAGGCATCATTCATCCAACAATTAGTCAGGCATCCAACAATTAGTCAGGCAGATATATTTTAATAATAATATTATATCTTATTTTAATTAAAAATATAGATTTTAAATCATATATTTTAAAATTTTTTAAAAAATTAAGTAATTTGTAATCAGAATTTTTTTTTATTAAATTTTATCGGATTCAAACTTATAATCCAAACATTATCTCAAATTGAAAAATCTACACACATGTATGATCGCTTTCGCAAATCTATCACAATCCCATTCATCAATTTCCATTTCACTTGTATAATTATCCACTCATGTAAGATACCTTTTTTTTTTTTTTTTGGGTGCAAACTCAATATATATTAAGCTTAAAATTTTTTCCAAAATTAATTACTCACTTTTTTTTATTTGAAAAAAATAAACATACATTGCTAGTAGACGGATCATGTGATGCGATTCACAGATTAAATCTACGTGTCATCAATCTTTGTGATAAAATAAAATAAAGTTCCTTTTAAGAAATAAATAAATAACCATTAAAAAAATAAAAAATTCAGGCTAACTAAAACGTGCAACTCCTTTGAAAAAAAAAACAAAAACAAAACAAAATGGGTTATCCTAGAATGATCTAGATAGAAGTAATTTATCTAAATATCTCGATCATACAATAGTGATGATTTGAATATAAATATTTAATGAATCTAAATATTAATTAGAAGGAGTACTTATCAATCCATTTAGGGACAGTTGGCACATGCAAACTCCTGAAAGATTAACTTAAATCGTTTAAAAAATGGGGTAATAATATATCAGCTGCTGACCTGTCTTATAACATAATAGATTGGATTAAGGTATAATTTTTTAAGTAAGTTAATTTTTATTATTGTTATTATTTTGATATTCCAAAAACTTGCTTGTCTCAACCAGACACTACCACTTTTTTACCGGTCCTCCTCTGTTCAGTTCTCGTTTCCGACGACTTTCAACGACATAACCAGACAGAGAAAGGAGTAAGAGAGAGCGAGAGAGAGAGAGAGAGAGTGAAGAGCTTTCAGTAATGGCGGAGAAGATAAGCGCCATTTTTGCATCTCTGTATGTACTGGTGGTTGCTTCGGCGGCGATTGCGGGAAGAGAAAGAGCGGCGACTCTGTTGAAGAGTTATGGAAATCCGAGTTTCCTTGGACCGTCCTTCAATCGCATTTACGATACTTCCAAGTATGGGATTCTTCAGCTAAACAATGGCTTGGCCAGAGCTCCGCAGATGGGGTAATTCCTCTCTCTCTCTCTCTCTCTCTCCACTTTCTCTCTCTATCATCCATTTTTCTTCAACTTTCCCTTCAAAAATTTTTTTTTATGTATTTATTATTATTTTTTAACTTTCTTGGGCGAGATCAGGTTTTTACATAATCTACAAATTCTTCCTTTATCTGGAAACGTGGTTTTTTTTTTTTAGTTGGATTCTGCAAATTTGGTTACTGATTACGAATTTCGTGTTCTAATTCGTCCTTGACGCTTTCTATGCATGGTTGTCAGGAAAGATTTTTTTTTTTTCCTTTGAAACTTTCAGAGGATTTGCTTTATTTATTTATTTATTATTATTTTGATTATGTAAGAAAAATTTGGCATTTTGCAGATGGAATAGCTGGAATTTCTTTGCATGCAACATCAATGAAACTGCCATTAAGGAAACAGGTGAGTTTTCTTCTAATCTGCACTCTTTTTTTTTTTATTTTATTTTAAATTTTTACTTTAAGGAATTAATCATGATGAAGTTGAGAGTCTGAAGAAATTAAAAATTTGGAAGAACAAGAAAATTTGGTGGATTTTTTTTTTAATCTTTTATATTTCTAGTTTGGGATGTGGACGATTTTAGTTGAATAGGAACCACTGAAATAATTTTTTCGTGCGATTGACAGCGGATGCACTTGTCACAACGGGTTTAGCGGATTTGGGGTATGTTTATGTCAATATAGGTACTATTTCTGACGTTTCTTTTATACTTTCATGAACTTAAAATTCTGTAAGTTTTGGATCTTGATTTGTTGTTTGTTGAAATGTAGATGACTGCTGGTCTCATCTAACGCGAAATTCGGAGGTTAGTTACCATTTTTAGTAGTTTTCAACCGACTATTTTGTATCAGCAATCATGACCGAGCTTTCAACTCGAAAAGACAACTACAGGTTTTAAGTGATTCGAAAATGTTTGTTAGTATAATAGCTATGTGTTCATTTGGCCTGTTTTATTTAAGTGAAAGGAGACTTAAAGTGAATGAACAAGTCAAATTTCTCCAAATAATTTTCGGTCTGAATGATTAATAACAAAGAATCCTAATGTTTTTCGTGCTCTTTTATGCTTGTTTGGTTGTGCAGGGACAGTTGGAAACTGATCCAAAGACTTTTCCATCAGGAATTAAAGCTCTATCCGATTATGTACATGCAAAGGGCCTCAAGCTTGGAATTTATTCTGATGCTGGGTATGATGAATCTCCTGTATCTGATTAGGACTTGGAAGTTAAATTACAGTAAAAATGTAATTTTTGTTACGGTTGTTTCTTAGTAGAATATTCGGCGTTGTGTAGTCGTATTTTCATACCAAGCTCACTGTTATGACTTTCATATCTGCATTTTCTAGGGCGTTTACATGTCAAGTTCGACCAGGATCACTTTTTCATGAAAATGATGATGCGGAGCTGTTTGCTTCTTGGGTCAGTTTCAACTTTACCTGATTTGATGTGTCTATCTTATATCTTTTTCTGCATCTCTTCAGTAGAATTTTCGTGGTAGTGAACTTCTTGTTGTTTTGTCAGGGCGTAGATTACTTGAAGTATGACAACTGTTTCAATCTAGGCATTGATCCAAAAAAACGGTCTTACCTCTCTCAATCTCACTAACTTTGGAAACGATCTCCATTAAGTTGCTTTTATTTTGACTTGATGTGTCCCAATGCTTTTCAGATATCCTCCCATGCGTGATGCTTTAAACGCAACTGGACGGATAATTTTCTATTCACTATGTGAATGGTAATCCAGCTTATGGATATGTATGGCCATTTGAGATAATCCATTTTATATTGACTGGAAGTTTAATATATAAATTTTCACTTAATAGGGGTGTGGACGACCCTGCCTTGTGGGCCAGAAAGGTTGGAAACAGTTGGCGTACAACGGACGACATTAATGATACATGGGCAAGGTATAATTCTGTATTCATAAACCATGGAAATGGAGGTGCTTGGTGCCATGCCTTAAGTCTGCTTGCATATCGGGTGCAATTATTATAAGAAGCTTATATATATAAATTTTTTTAACTAATTTTGATTTCGTGGTGGAAGGCCTTCTATATTAACCCTGGACTGAATATTTCTGCACTTAAGCCTGATTTCCACTTTCCAAAAACGCTTATGTTACCACATTGGCATGTACACATCCCAATTTTAATGATTCTTATGATTCTTTCTACTTGGACAAGAATGTTTTCAAGTGGCTGTATACTCTTGCTTTAGTACTTGTTTCTTCCGGGAAGATTTTAATACCAACTCTTCTAGTGATCAACCTAATTTAATGTCACTGAGTGTAGTGCCAATATCATTTTTCAATTTTGAAAATTGTTGTATTGATAGCGTTTCCTTTTTCCCCTGTTGTTTAGTATGACCACCATAGCTGATCTGAACGACAAGTGGGCAGCATATGCAGGACCCGGTGGATGGAACGGTAATCATTGGATTTTTGTGAAATAGATTAGACAAAATCATAGGGATTCATCCAATAAGTGTGATTAATTTTCTTACCAATTTATGCAGATCCGGATATGTTGGAGGTTGGCAACGGAGGCATGACTTATCAAGAGTACCGTGCTCATTTTAGTATCTGGGCTCTGATGAAGGTTTGAGAATCATTTCCATATTTGTACACTGGGATCCATCCCAAGTAATTAAGAACTAAGAGCAAGGCTTTGATTATGGATTTTGGTGGAAGAAACAATTTTGTATGAACAGTTATTCATAAAGGATTTTTTTTGTTTCAACTGTATTGAGCACGGCTTTAGTTCACGCTCTTAAAATCGATAGCATAAGACGTTTTTGTGTATTAGCTATTGAGCTTTTGAAATCATTTCCAGGCCCCTCTTCTAATTGGTTGTGACGTGAGAAACATGACTGCGGAAACTTTTGAGATTTTGAGTAATAGAGAGGTGATTCTTGTCAACCAAGGTGAAGTTCTCTCTTTTTGGGTCTTAATAATTGATCTCTAGTGCATTTCTCTATTTATTTTCATTTGTCATCACTCATTCAAAATTAGCAAATATAACTGATTCCAATTTTGTGTGGGCAGATCCCCTTGGGGTTCAGGGAAGGAAAGTTTACGTTTCAGGACTGGAAGGTTGCAGTCAGGTGATGCTCTCTCTTTCACCTCATTTTAGCACATTAACTGATATCCAGTTTCATCAATTAGAATCTAGGTTAGAATTCCCTGATTAAATGTGTTGAGAAACTAGATTGAGTCGTTCCTAGAAGTTAGGAATAGGATTGGATCCCATTAGAAGTCCCATGTGTAATCCCTATTCTTGAGGGATTACCCAACAACTTTTCTGTATATAGGTTAAAAGTATTCTTGTACTATATATAGAGTATTTTTGTTACTTTTGTGATGTAACCGTGGATTATAATTAAAAAGGAGCAGTGATTTGTTCGACTCTTTCCTTTCTTTTAGCTTTTATGGTATCAGAGCAATAAAAGCTAATTTTTTAGTTGAGGGAGACGAAGGTCATTATGGCCACTGACGGAGTAAGCAGAGATGGTTCGGAGGCTACTTCCGAGACCCCCCAACCTATCTCTAAAATTACTCCCACTGCTTTCTTCGAATCTACGTCCCTACAAATTACGCCCCACAAACTTAATGGGACGAATTACCTGCAATGGTCTCGCTCCGTCCAAATAGTGATTCGTGGAAAAGGGAAATTTGGCTATTTGGATGGCTCTATTCCTAAACCTAATCCGACAGACTCTACCTTTTCAAATTGGGACATCCATAATTCTATGGTTATGGCTTGGCTGATTCATTCCATGGAGGATGCTATTAGTGAAACCTACCTGTTTCACCCGACCGCGAAGGATATTTGGGATGCTGTTTCTTTGGCCTACTCAGACCTTGCAGATTCGTCTCAAGTTTTTGAATTACGTAATCGGGCTCGGAATCTCCGTCAAGGGACATGTCCGTCACCCAGTTTTTCAGCACCCTTAAAAAATTATGGCAAGAACTTGATCTTTTCACTCTCTGTGAATGGCACCACCCTGAAGATGCCATTTTATTTCGCAAGCTTGTTGCTCGGGAACGAGTCTATGATTTTTTGGTGGGTCTCAACCGGGACTTGGATGAGGTTCGTGGTCGGATTTTGGGCATTAAGCCGTTACCGACAATTGATGAGGTGTTTGCTGAAGTTCGCCGTGAAGAGAGTCGTCGCCGTGTCATGCTTCCGGAATCCTCTGTGTTGGCTCCTGAAACCTCGGCTCTAACGGCGCATGGTTCTGATAACCATAGTAAGTCTCGCCCCAAGAAAAATTCTTCTTGGTGTGACCATTGTCAAAAGCCATATCATACCCGCGATACATGCTGGAAGTTACATGGCAAGCCAGAAAATTGGGTCCCGAATCGGCTCCGAAACAAAGACAGTAAAGGTCTTCAAGCTTGCTCCGATTCTTCATCTGCTAAACCTGATTCACCGACAAGTCTCTCCAAAACTCAATTGGATCAACTGTACAAACTTCTCTCCACTGCACCCGCGAGTTCCAATATGGCCAGCACAGGTACTTCGTTGACTACGTTCAGTGGCCTTCCGGCACAAGGTGAGCCTTGGATTATTGACTCCGGGGCTTCGGATCATATGACCGGTTGTGCCCATTTTTTCTCGTCATATGTCCCAAGTCCGGGTAATCATAAAGTAAAGATTGCAGATGGTTCTTTTACGGCGGTTGCTGGTGTGGGTACTGTTAAACTCAGTTCCCAAATAACGCTTACGGGAGTCCTCCATGTTCCCCATCTTTCATGCAATCTTTTATCTATTAGTAAAGTTACGAAAGATTTGCACTGTGTTGTCTATTTCACACTTTCTCTATGTATTTTTCAGGAACAGAGTTCGGGGACGAAGATTGGCAGTGCTAGAGAGTTATCTGGACTTTATTACTTTGAAAATGACTCAAGTGTGAGTGGACATGTGAAAGCCGTTGTTACCGATTCTTCCCTTTCCAGACATAAAAAAATTATGCTTCTTCATTGTAGACTAGGGCATCCTAGCTTTCTGTACTTAAGGCGTTTGTTTCCTTCTTTGTTTCATAATAAAGATTCATTTCAATGTGAAGTGTGCCAATTAGCAAAACATAGACGTGTCTTTTTTTCTCCTCAAAATTATCGCGCTTCCAAACCTTTTGCGTTAATTCATAGTGATATTTGGGGTCCATCTCGTGTTAGCACTCTTTCACACCAACGTTGGTTTCTTTCCTTTGTCGATGATCATACTCGAGTGTGTTGGGTTTTCTTATTACGTGATAAATCGGAAGCAACTCTAGTTTTCAAAAATTTTCATGCCATGGTCAAGACTCAATATAATGAAAACGTTCAAATTTGGAGAACTGATAATGGAACGGAATTTTTTAATTCTGCCCTTAAAAGTTTCTTACTTGACAATGGCCTTTTACACCAAAGCTCGTGTGTCAACACCCCTCAACAAAATGGTGTCTCCGAAAGAAAAAACCGTCATCTACTAGAAGTTGCTCGCTCATTGTTATTTACGTCAAATGTGCCTAAGTGTTTTTGGGGTGATGCAATTCTAACGGCATGTTACTTGATTAATCGGATGCCTTCCCGTGTCCTAAATTATCAAACTCCGTTAAATTGTCTCTCTCAATTTTTTCCACAAAATAGGTCCTTCTCGTCCCTAGATCTACGTATCTTTGGTTGTTCCGCCTTTGTCCATGTTCATGATCCACATAGGAGTAAATTAGACCCTCGTTCACTCAAATGTATTTTCCTTGGATACTCCGCTACTCAAAAGGGATTTCGCTGTTATTCTCCAATTAAAAAACGTTATTTCGTTTCTAGGGATGTAACATTTTTTGAAAATCAGCCATTTTTTCAAAAATCAGATTCGGCTGGGGATGAATCTGGTCAGTTCTTTGGTCTAGATTCGGAAATTTCAAATTCCAAATCCACTCCTTGCCATTCGAATTGGAATTCAAATGTATGGGAATATTTTTGGAATTATTCTCCTCCATTTGAATCTGAATCCACTCTACAGCCCCCTGAAAATCAGCCACAATTTCTTTCTCCACCAAATCCTTCAAATCCGCATGCTACCCTTTCCCAAGATAATTTGGTCCCTACTCAATCCAATCCCCCAATTCTCTCACCTACTTTTCCTAACCTTGGCCAAAATAATTCTGACCAATTGTCTTTACATGCACCTGGCCCACATATTAGTGTGTCCACTAGTCCGGATTCTTCTTCCCCTACTCCTAATTTTATGCCTCATCCCACTCCCATTAATCTGGACGTGCAAACGGCAGGGGGAGAAAAGGTACAGCCATTTCCACTCCACTTCTCACGAAAAAATTATCCCAAAAGAAAAAATAAAGTTCCGGATAACAATCAAACACACCAAGATTCTGACTCGAATCCTGTATCTGAAATATACGTGGAAGGTGAGAAGCCATTGGAAACCAGAAATGCAGCCAGAAATGCAGAATCTGAACTAGATACACCAATTGCAAAGAGAAAAGGAGTTCGGTCTTGCACACAACACCCGATCTCAAAGTTTGTGACGTATGCTCATTTGTCCAAGCCGTTTCAAGCCCTAGTTACTAATCTGTCGAGTGAAGAGATTCCAACTTCAATTCAAGAAGCATGGGCAAATCCAAATTGGAAACACGCCATCATGGAGGAGATGCGAGCTCTAGAAAAAAATGGGACATGGGAGGTGGTTCCGAAGCCGAAAGACAAGTTTCCCGTCGGTTGTAGATGGGTATTTACTATCAAATACAAATCTGATGGGGAGATTGAGAGATATAAAGCCAGGTTAGTTGCAAAAGGATATGCACAAACATATGGTATTGACTACCAAGAGACATTCGCACCGGTTGCCAAAATGAATACAGTTCGTGTTCTATTGTCCTTAGCAGCAAATCAAGATTGGCCCCTACAACAACTGGATGTGAAGAATGCCTTTTTGAATGGAGATCTGAAAGAAGAGGTATATATGGAGTTGCCGCCAGGATTCGAAAATAGAAGCATGGAGGGACAAGTTTGCAAACTCAGGAAATCTCTTTATGGCCTAAAGCAATCGCCAAGAGCATGGTTCGACAAATTCACCAAAGCACTTCGTCAGCAAGGATATGTACAAGCCCATAGTGATCATACTTTGTTCTTTAGACATCAGAATGGTAAGATTACCATCTTGATTGTCTATGTTGATGATATTATCCTCACAGGTGATGACAATGAAGAGATAGAAAGGTTGAAACGGAGTCTAGCTTTGGAATTTGAGATGAAAGACCTAGGGAAGCTGAGATACTTCCTTGGGATGGAGGTGGCAAGAAACAAAACTGGAATCTCAGTATCGCAGAGGAAATATGTGATCGATTTACTTCAGGAAACTGGAATGTTAGGCTGCAAGCCTGTGGACACTCCAATGGATCCAAACGTGAAGTTAGAATTAAATGGTAATGGAACTCCAGTTGATAAAGGAAGATACCAACGGTTGGTTGGAAAACTGATATACCTTTCTCACACCAGACCAGACATAGCTTTTTCGGTTAGTTGTGTAAGTCAGTTCATGCATTCACCATCGGAGGAACACATGGAGGCAGTCTACAGAATCTTAAGATACTTAAAAGGCACCCCAGGAAAGGGACTATTTTTCAAGAAGAATGAACATAGAGGAATTGAAGTTTTCACAGATGCTGATTGGGCTGGGTCCATTAATGATAGAAGGTCTACATCTGGCTATTGCTCCTTTGTTTGGGGTAACTTGGTCACGTGGAGAAGTAAAAAACAGACTGTGGTGGCTAGAAGCAGCGCCGAGGCTGAATTAAGGTCAGCTGCACATGGTGTATGTGAAGCTTTATGGTTAAAAATGCTTCTGGAAGAATTAAAGGTTAGTGTTACAGCGCCTTTGAAGATCTTTTGTGACAACAAAGCTGCAATTAACATCTCACACAATCCACTCCATCATGATCGGACGAAACACATCGAGGTAGATCGACATTTCATTAAGGAGAAGATTGAAGAAGGTACCATTTGTATAGTATATGTACCTACTTCGGAGCAAACTGCAGACATCTTAACGAAGGGACTTTTCAGACCAATTTTTGAGAAATTGGTTGACAAGCTTGGAATGTACAATCTGTACAGTTCAGCTTGAGGGAGGGTGTTGAGAAACTAGATTGAGTCGTTCCTAGAAGTTAGGAATAGGATTGGATCCCATTAGAAGTCCCATGTGTAATCCCTATTCTTGAGGGATTACCCAACAACTTTTCTGTATATAGGTTAAAAGTATTCTTGTACTATATATAGAGTATTTTTGTTACTTTTGTGATGTAACCGTGGATTATAATTAAAAAGGAGCAGTGATTTGTTCGACTCTTTCCTTTCTTTTAGCTTTTAAAATGTAATTTTCTTTTTTCGTCAAAGTTCGTCATTGATTTGTCCAATCAATGATGGGGAGAACCCCACCAGTCTGAACCCTGCCTGCTGCATGTAATTTCTTTTTCCTTTTACACATTGCTAACTGTTCCGAGGATTTGGTTTTTAGATCTCTTCCTAAACCAACCCCACCTTACCAACTAGGTTAAAGGGGTAGTTTTTTTTTTTCCTTACCGGTGCGGCCTTCCTGTTCCCAACGAGAAAATGTCACGACTCACGACTCACGACATTGTTAGATAACTTCCCAAGAACATACACATATAAGCGTATAAATTAACTTGATTCATTTGTCACTGTTCTGCCTTTCCAGGTTTGGGCGGGTCCATTATCCCGACATCGCTTGGTTGTTGCTCTTTGGAATCGCTGTGCGAAGACCATAACCATAACAGCTCCTTGGGAAGCAGTTGGGCTTGACTCTAGTACTAGCGTCTCAGTAAGAGATTTGTGGCAGGTTGGAACGTTGACCTACTTGATATCATGTGCATATAATTTGGGCTACACATTTTTATGTAAATAGATAATGCGATATTTATCTCGGTCATTTTGAATCCACTATTATATGATGGTTCTCATCACGATTCAGTTCAAAGAAACCTTTTTTACAAGATTTGAGCTCTAGATCTTAATATTGGAAATGGATGTGGAATTCCGCTAGGCTAAGCCCACAGAAACCAAGCTGTTTGAAGAAATTTTAGTCATTATTCTCTTCGAAGATATTGCCCTATAACACTTGTAATATTTTGTA
This sequence comes from Ficus hispida, assembly GCA_025413025.1. Classification (NCBI taxonomy): domain Eukaryota; kingdom Viridiplantae; phylum Streptophyta; class Magnoliopsida; order Rosales; family Moraceae; genus Ficus; species Ficus hispida. The sequence continues at coordinate 14,257,640 of CM046364.1, read as the reverse complement.
ATGGCTGGTTTTACTGCTTGCAGCACAAAGATGTAGCGGAAGACGTAGTTTCGTCATTCAGTGCTCAAGTCGACAGTCACGACAGTCATCTGTACATATTCACTCCCCACACATTGGCGGTCTCGAAGATCTAGTCCCATGCAGGGGTTCAATCTCATTCAATGTTCCGCTCATGTTTCACCTTTTAAAAAAGCACGGACTCTTTGATATCCTAAACAGAACTTGATAAATCAGAACATTGCAAAACGGTAGTTGAGCATGTAAAGAGACACTTTGGTGTGAACAATGGTGACCCTTCACACGCTTGTTCTGCACTTCATAAAGTCGATATCGTTTTGATCAGATAAAAAATAGCTTCCCATTCAAAGAAGGGAAATATATATTTGTCTGCAGACCTGCAATCAAACTTCTTTAGAAACAACTATATAGTAAATATCTTATTTAAAAAAAAGCAAAAAAACTATATGGTAAATAGGTACCAAGGTAATTACATAAATTCATGTGCCCATACTCGGCAGTAACAAGACGGAACACAAAAAAACAATCACTTAACCGTTCCATGAAAATTCAGTTTTCGGCCGGAAGAAAACAAGAAAAACAACAATATTCAGGCAACATAAAACAGTTTTTGGTTTTTTTGGTTTTGGTTTTTTATTTTTTTTTTGTGTTTTTGTTTTTGTTTTTGTTTTTTTGTTTTTTGTTTTTTGTTTTTTTTTTTTTTTGGTGACCTTGAAAACAGGTTCTTTATTTGAAACAAAAGAAAACAAGGGAAACGATAAAATTCTGTTGACAAATGGGTATTGCCATGCGGTTGAGGGTCGATTTCTGCAAATGGGTTGTGTATCATCTGATGCTTGCTTCAGACAAGTCGCTTTCTTTGACACAAAATCAAATCGACAGCGGTGGGAAATCCTCCCTGTCTTCCAGTTCATATAGCCGTTGAGGAAGGCTGCAGTGCAAACCAGCCAAATAAAAAGGAAAATTGAGAACCGAAAAAAAAAAAAAAAAAACAAACAGATATTCATTTGAATCATTCCATCATTTTGATATACTAGAATGGGCATACCTCTCTTCATGAGTCTCCACTGATTCTTCTTTCTTCGGCACTGCCGCTTTTGTCGGCACTGCCTCTTTCTTCGGCACTGCCGCTTTTGTCGGCACTGCCTCTTTCTTTGGCACTGCCATTAAGGCAGCGGTGTACGGAGTAGACTCCACAGGATATGAAGTACCTGGATCTGCCCGTTCACTAGCTGATCTGGAAGGCAATCCTAACGGGGATGATGATGAGGGCTTATAAGTAGGAGACTCAGTAACTCCAAAGGTGGTAGTGGACTGTTTGAGCTGCATTCTCTTCGGAGAGTGCTCCCTAGCCTCGGCGACTGCCGGAAGATTGGACTTTGTGGTGATTTGAAGAAGTGGGAACTCTTCAAGTGAAAATTTAGGGGGCCGGCTCTCTTTCTCCTGAATCTCCCGATCCCCTCTCTCCCGAATCACCAGACCATTTCTTGTGCGGTTGTCGACCTGTTCATTCTTTTGACCTGATCTAATCCGAAAACCACGTCGTTTGGGCTCAGGGTTCTTTTTCTCTGAACTCTTTTTCTCCACGTTCTCATCAGGAACATCATGGTAGAGATCAGCCGTCTGCAATACCCAACAAAAGATAGTACAGTTCTTAATGATCTGAACGTAAACTAAAAGCAAAAGAAAGCTTTGAATGACTACCATTTCAGGAATGTAAGTTCCTGTTCCTCTTGATCTGCCCGCTCCAGAAATATTAAAACCGGTGCCCACAAACTGCGGAGGATTAGGATTATAGTGTGGCACCATTGTGTAAAATACATTCGCACCCCCTTGATAAAATCCATCCGCACCCCTTTGATAATATCCATTCCCGTTCAATTGCATTGTCCAAGTCAGGGTGTTCTCATCCCACACACAAGAATAGGTTAGACCAAGCGGCATAGAGGCGGCGTAAGCATATTCATGGTACAACTGCGCACACTGTAGCCCACCATAGTAACTGTCATAGTCTCCAGTGAGATCGAAGGGCTCGCATTTTCCAGTACCAAACATAGGAACGGGGACTAGGGCATCTGGCCTTTCCCCCCTTCCATTTCTATCCAAAGTGTTCTCAAAGAACTTCTCGAGTTCTTCACCCATGCTTGCTCCTTGTAGCAAAAGTATCTCCCCGAGCTTTTTAGCCCCATGGGCAAGAGCACATATAATGCGGTGGAAATTGCCTGAATGAATTCAAGTGGTAGCTTATCGTTAGTGGATTAATTGAGATAACAAGTAAAGCATACCAATGATGTTCGATGTGTGATCAATCATTATCCTACTGTACAGAAATATCTCGTTAGCAATTATATGAACTAATGGAAGTTATGATCGGACAAGTAAAAATGAGTAGGCTTAGATAAATGGCCTTCCTAATATGCTTCAAGTAATATGCCTATGATCACAGGGTTCATCATTTTGTATTTCTCTAGTTCTGTGCACAAACCATTAAACAGTAACAAAAAAACTTCTTCAGTGGATAAAACTTGTGAGATATCCAATAAAATAAAAAAAAAGGCTGATCCAATACCTTTACTAACACTACGCCCAAGGTTATTCTTGTTGTTTAGGGGATCTAGGATGTTGAGGCGCTTAATTAGGAACTCATTCACTTCAGGCTCATGCACTTTTATCGGAAGTGAAAACATATCTCTGCAGTTCTTCAGAAACTCCGTACTCAGAAGCAAGCCATCCACGTAAAATTCAGCTCCCTCCGCTGCAAGATTAAAATTTTAGTGTGTCATTAATAAACAATGACATACAAAACGGCATTTTAGAGACAATCAAACATTGCATACCCGTCACTTCAGCAAAGGAAGAGAGAGAAACTGGCCCATTTATAGTGATGCAGTAACTGCCCCAATCAAATGTGCTATAGTACTCTAAGAATTTATAGAACACCTGTATACACAATGTGAAATTAATGGCCTTCATGTATTTGCACACGAAAATGGTAAAAGCCAGAAAAGGAGACATAAATGAAAAAGGAAAATACCTCTAAAGGACCACGCAATGATTCATGGAAGAGATTGATAACATACAAGACCAACGTTTCTAGTGCATATGTCGAAAGCAAACCATGATGTGCACCGAGAATTCGGCTTTCGTAATAGCACCATGCTTTGACCAAGACAATACTGCGTTTGAATAGATGCTCCTTTCCAGTAAGTTGGTCAACCTAAGAAACAGAAGTACCGGAAAAGTTGGACATCATTGAAAAGAAAAAGAAAAATCACATGCTAAAAACAATATGATTTGATGCATAGAGGAAGCTTGAGAAAACAAATAAAAAAAAAACATTAAAAAAAATTGTAATCACGCTAAGTGTTGGACATATCGGACAAGCTCAAGCAATGCTACAGGGAAAATAGTAGAATTAGCATGAATCGGGTCAAGAAGTACTCTAAAGATTGTATGAAGATGGAATACACAAAAATGAAAAAACAAGAAGAGAACCGAAAAACAATAAATTCCCAAATATGGTTATTTATATACAGAAAAATCAAATAGTGCAGGAAGTATGTAGAGAAAAAGTTTCAGCACTAGACCTAGTAAAAGGGGTTAAGAGTTACAAGGAAACCTAGAATTACTCAAGAGATCACTTGCTATTTCTCTAAAGTAACTTCATCTAAAAGACAGTCGGCTTATATTTGTTAGGTCAAGATCCAAACCTGCTCCAGAAAGCAGAGAGTGCAGAGACCAGCCATTTGATTGAAGGAGATATCTACCGGTATATTCTTCACAGTGCATTTCACAACCTTAACCTGCACCAAAATATCAAAATGAGGAAATATGAAGAGATGAAAGTCGAGTCTATTTGTTTTGCTTAAAAATTTGAAAAACTTATTCCTTTTTGCTTAGAGCATGTGAGAGGAACAAGGTTGTTTACAGAAAGAGAAGCAAAAAGGGCAATGCACAAAAGCTTCTGCATGGGACAAGAGTGAGGAAGTAGCTAGTAAAACATGGCAATAATAGGCATGGGAGTAACCAACTTGAAACGTAGGCCTTCAAAAGACTGGGCTTTAACTAGAGAATGAATTCTTTGCATCAAGCAAAACAACCTTACATCATCATAGAAGAATTGTACCAGCACAAACTCGCTTTTTTTTTTTTTTTGTTGCGAGTAGAGTAATACAATGTCGCTAAAAAATTCGAAAACAAATCCTTTTCCAATTATGTCTCGGTTTTTTGTGTTTTAGGGTTTCTAATATCTAAAGTTATAGAAAACGGGATGCTTGATTTAATTTCCCAATCCTTTGGCATTCACATTCTGTTTAAACTTTCACCCCAAGATGTCTTTATGTTATATGTTTTGCTTGTTTTACTTAATATTTTAATTCTTTCTTCCAAGTTACTTTTTCAGTTTTGCGTTGCATGTAATAGCATTCTATATCAAGTATGAAGTGTTAATTATTTAATGCTTGAAAATCACTGGAGAGAAATTCCTAATATTGTCTTTATTGGTTGTGTCCAATGATTTGGAAATTGAAAACCTATCTTCTTGGGTTAATACTTCGAATCTAACTTACGTAATGCTAAGATATTTTTATATAATAGTCTATTTTGGTTATCTCATCAATGATTTTGCCTTCATTATTCATATCTTTAATTAACTCTTAACTCTTCCCTTGCCTAAAGGAATTCCGAGTTCTATTATTTTCCGCTATCAATATGAATTTCAAATAATTTAGGGCATCCCATCCCCACCTTGGTAAACCCAGATATCACCTTTTCCCATATCTAGTTTGTTACTTAATATGAGAAGAGCTTGAAAAGTTGAATTTTATATTGAAAAAATTTGAACCAGGACCTGTGGGTTAGTTTAGCACCAACTCAATCACCACTAAACTCTTGCAATGAGTTATTAGAATTTTACATCTGTTAGAGGTTAAACTACATCTGCTAGAAGAATAACCACAATTTTCCAAGGAACGTGTACTTTGTCATATTGCTTTACGTGAAACACTGCCTAGATTCTCCACGGAAACACTGTTTCAGTTGAAACACTGTTTAGAAGGGAAGATAGATTAATACATGAAGAAGATAATAAAATTTACTGATTAAGATGTTAGGGCTGGAGCTTCAGATCATAGTAAACATGTTTGGATGATCTCCTTCCTCGCTGTCGTGGTTGACGGCCAGTTTTCCTTATGGAGATACCCTTATTTCGACCAAGATAGAAGAAAGAACTAGAGAGAAAAGAAGAGAGGAATTGAGAGAAAGGGAAGAGAATTTAGAAAGAAGGGAGATTGATAGGCAGGAATTCTGTGTATTCAATAATAATCATCAACGGTCGAAAGTGATAATACAATCACTAGGTCAATTTATAGTTTGAATAAACCCTAAGAATAAGATAAACTTAATATAGTAATGTTATAAACGTTAACAAATTCTAAATAATCTTAATAGATAAATATATCCATAATTCCTCATTGTCTATACCCTTTCCCTTAATAGTTTCATCATATTAATCTATCCAACCATGAATCCTTATGTTAGTTCTGGATTGTTTAATTTCAAACAATGGCTTAATTTTGTTAAAAACCAAAACAAGTTCTTCATTCAAGCGTCCATAGATATCGACACGTGCATGCCCAAATCAACATGTAGTCATCACCACAAGCATGTTAAATGAGCCCGTATAAAGCGGGTTTGGGTAGTACGATGCATGTGGCAGCCATTGCAGCTGGTATATCAGAACGTAAAAAATAGTTTTATGAAGCTTTCAGTACAAACAGCCTTTTCGAAAGATAAATAGTGTCACTTAACCCAAAAAAAAAAAAAAAGGAGCAAAACATATAGTATCCTTGAATTAAGAAAGATCAAATGAAGAAAGGGAAACCTGGGCATGAATGAATTGAACATCTTTAACTTGGAACTCAGAGTTTCCTTCACGTTCGAGTACACAACACACTTTTCTTGCAAAATCCTCTAGCGAAAGTTGATGGCAGAAAGCAGTTAAATCAATATCCCCATCAGGAAGATAGGTTTTCAGAGGAACTGAGCCGAATGCTAAAACCTGTAAGGAGAGAATAATAGAGATAAATAAGTTTTTCGTTAACTTAAGACGGTAACACCGGTATTTAAGTATCTCCAGTGACTCCATAGATATCTACAAGAAAAGCTTACTTATTTGACAGCGGCAGCTATAAAAGCATTGGTAACTGTTGGTGTTTATCCCAAAAAGAAAAAAAATACATTGCTATTTGTTTATGAATTTCTTTATCCAATTGACAGATAACATCAGCACCCAAAAAGGGGAGATATAAGAAAAACAACAACAAACAACTGGTACATAAAGCTCTATGATGATACCAAGAATGATGACAGAACTTATGGCACACAAAAGGAAAACTACCGTTTTATTATAAGAACATCTTAAAGGTAATACTTTTGGAGTAAAGAACAATAATGTCAACGGTTCTTAAGATTGCATATTTTAACTTTGGCTACCAAGTTTGCACAATGAACTGTCAGACAGTAAGTATTGGCTTTCTCATGATTTCCTTAGGTAGACAATAATTACTAGTTTTGGTTTTCTTTTTTTGGCGGATACACGTAAGGTCACTTCATAAGTAAGCGGAATACGCGGATATCGGATATTCAACAAATCATGCTCCAAAGTGCTGGGGACAACATGACCGGTTCCTTTTGTAGGCTTCAGTCTTAACATGAGATTAATTAATGTATCATGTGCAAAATTTAAATTGTTAACATACCAAAAAAAAAGAGTAAGAGTAACCTATATGAGCTCATGATATTATGGTATGTTTTCCAGCTTAAAAGAAAGTTTAAAACAAAAGAACAAGCTAATAGGACATCGATCTCACAACACAATAGATCAGAAAAGAATAAATCTTTATTGAGAAGAATTGATTAGCCTCCAAAGCAACCAGAAACCCTAACAATGGTGGAATTCGAGAGAACACCTACTCTCCCATCTTGGTTTCCCAAGTCATATTCCCAACTGACAAACCCTATCCCTCATTCGCTACTAATCCCCTGATTTATACTACAATTCTCTAAAACCACTACAAGTTAACTTAGCAACCAACCATCTAATCTTATCACAAGACTAACCAGACTAAGCAAAAGATGCATGTTTCGAAAACATAAATCCACCAAAAGCGACCGCTAAAAATATTTTCTTGTGACCTCAAACAGAAGAAATGAATACATCTAAAACGAACAGGAAGAAAAATATAATTATAATTCATATGTAAAAAAGGAGTCGAGGGAAAGAGGAGCAGGAAACATCTTACCTCGGTTCCAAAATATCCTATAATCAGTGTCCTCAAATAATTTATGACCTCCTTTCTCCTCCTATCACACATTATGTTTGGCTGGACAGTACATAAAATCTCTTGGGTTCTATGCTCGGCCATCAGCCAGAGCTCAGCATCAATTAACAATGGGTTTGGGTCTGAGTTTGGATTTGGGTTCAGGTTTGGGTTAGGGTTAGGTGAAGAGAGAGAAGAAGATAAAGGAGGCTGGTTTTCCTGAAAATCTTCCATAGGTAATTGAAACTTTCGGGTTTTGGAAAAGAAACCTAGTGAACCCACAGAGACACAACTGCAAAGGAATATTTCAATAACAGACTGTATGCAGCAGTCTCAGAAACCTAGGAAGGTGAGAAAATGAATAACGGAATAGCTGTACTGAAGATGTTCAAGAGGCCTAAGAATTATGTGAAAAAGAGGCAAGCATAGTCATCTAGGGAAGCATTTTGAAGAGATAAATGGCTGTTGAAAAAGCTAACACTCCCACAAAGAATGAAAAAAGGTTGGACAAAAATCCCAAAGTGCTAACAAATCAGAAGGAATTCAAGCTATAATGCCTGAATGGAAGGAAATTTAGAAGAAATCAAGCTGATTGGACGCTTCAGCAGTGGTCTAAAGCTTCCATGTCCGTTGCAGCCTTGAAGAAACAGATCTCATAAGCATCACACAAATGTCCAGTCTGGAATCAAGAATTAGGGCTATTTCGACATGTGGGTATGGGGGAAGGGTTAAAAAGGAGAAATAAGCATTTTAAAAAATGAAAAAGAAAAACGTCTGAAAAGGAAAACAGCGAAGGAAAAGCTTTAGCAGAAAAGGAAAAGAGTATGAGAAAAGGTCAAGGTATTAAGATACAAACAAAAGTAAAAGGAATGAAATCGTTCTTATCCCTCCCTCTTAATGATAGCATAAAGGGGGAATATAGGAAACGAGAGCAGATGATAAATGATATGTAGAAATGAAGAGAAAGTGGGTAAGAAAAATGACGATACATTCGATGTTCAGGGAAGTCATACTTTTTAATGAAACCGTCGAAAATTAACCGTGGCTCGTCGCCAATTAAGAGATGAACGCACTTTTTTTTTTTTTGCACTAGTTCTAAACAATGTGGATTATTCTTCACTAATTAGCCAAGATAGAACAAAATCTATCACAGGGTAATGAAATTTAATGTTCAATTATCAAAAGAAAAAAACTGAAACTTCAAAACTTTTCCATGTTTCTAATAGCACAGATAGAATTCCTTCTTTTTAATTTATAAGTAAACTATTCTTGGCCATCTCATTCTTGCCTCTCTATTCTTCTCCTAATTAATTCCTCTTGTGTAGATGATTTCAAATTAATCACCCCTATTAATACCATATCTCACCTTGTTTCTGTAGATTATATTCATTTTATTCAAGGATTTTATTATTAATTAACATGCCAATTGCTCATAGAAATATTCTAAATAAGATACAGAGAGACTCAATAAATGCCCTTGGTTTTTCCAAATCCAGATTCTGCCAAAGTTACCCAGTCAATAATGGCTTTGGAATCATAAGAGGCAAGTAAAAACGACATTGAATCAAGTTCTTAGATCCTATGTGTTGAGCACATGTGCCAGGCAAAAACGTAATGACTAAGCATAAGGTCCTTGCAATGTAAAAGATAAAAAAAAATTATGATAATAGTAATATAATCAAATAAATATACCTTGTATTGCATATATCCTTGCATATTCAAGATGAACATAATAAAGGTACAGGCAACCTAACTAGTGTGCATTACATTTTGGTTATCTTCACTGACTTATATTGGACTATTACGAAATTGATAAATTATGACTGAGTCATAAGAGACGTCTACAGGTCTAAAGGCACAACATATTGATAAAAGGACGTGGGAAGGATGAAATCATCTTCCCCACTCTCAGTTTGACATACTAAGAGCCCTGGATATCTCTGAACGAGTATCAAACTCAGACGAAAAGGGACATCAGCGCACCTCTTAAGAAAAAACTCGGACGACAAGGCACGAATGGCTTGAAAAGAAATATCTTATCATTTCTCTTCTGTTCTATATACTCACATTACCATATCTCGACAGATACTATATGCATCAACCCAAATAACCGCAAGATCACAAAAATTAGATTTATAAATGTATAATTAAAGTTTCATCTCTATTTAGGAATACAAAATAAATGTAAGTTTCACGTTCATAACTGAAAAAACTAGATGCCATAGTGAGCAAGTGGTAGTATATTTGCTTTGAACCATCACAACGTCATACGTCCTAAAAGTACAAAATTTCCGGCTACTTTCGCTCTCCTTTTTTTTTTTTTTTTTTTTTGAAAATGAAAATTATATTCCAAATTATGAAAGGCAATACGATCATCAATTCACACACAAAGTCTCCTACTACAGAGAACTCAAATGACGCACAAGGAGAAAATGGTGTGTGTCAGACTTCACAATCGCAAGACACAAAAAAAGGACCCAAGATATCAAGCACACACATGACTCTACGACAAAATTTCTTTACAGTTGATGGAAACATCCGATCAACCAATAACAAGAAATCCATAACACCAAGGCCACACAAATTTCTGGCTTCTTTAAAATCAAACATCCTGCCTTTTCTTTACTTCTTTTTTTTTTTTTTTTTGCCCCCGTTATTTGTACTTTCACACTATATATTTAACTGAAATTTCTATTAAAATTGGTTATCTAATTAAAACAATTAACAAATTCCCTTAATTAAGCCCATTATCTGAAGAACAACTCGCCCATACTCTAGCCATTACAAGACTGCTATAATCCCAGAGTTTAAAAATCAAAGAAAAAGAAACAAAATCTATTAAAAAAATATAAACGTTGCTCATCAACGATTAAATTCACAACCTAAACTGAAAATCCAAATTTGGAAAAAAAAAAAAAGAAAGAAATCCATTTTAATTTTTTTCTTTTTCTGGAAAGAAAATACATTACCTTTTCCTCTCTTCCGCTTCGTCTTCTTGCTTCCGCTGAATCCAATCTTTCCATCAGAAGAACCGGAGAAACGGAGACCCGACGAACGTGACGTCATCATTTTGCCGGAAAAGAGAACTCGCTTCCGCAATGAAGAAACCCTAAACAAAAATGACGAACGAAAAAAAACGAATAAACGATAGTTTGTTTCCCGATTTAACGCGGGTGGTCCCACTACTACCACAGAAAGAAGGGACCCACACTGATGACGTGGCAAAATCTTCCGCTTCTGAAAAAATGACGAATAAAAATGAACCGAACACGTGTCCAGATAAGTTGACGAACGGTCCTTATAAAACCCGCCAAAAACAAACCAACAACAAAAATTCCCGCCATGTTATCCCCTTCTCTGCTCCTCCACAGCCCAATCTCAATCCCCCAAAATCCAAAGCCGGCGATCAATTTCAGCCCCAAATCGGAGCTTCGGGTCGAGAGAGGCCTCGAATTCGAGACAGGCGAGTCGTTCTTCCGGCACGAGAGCGCCGCGGGCCGCGACCTCGGCGTCCTCGCGGCGTCGCTCTACAGGAAATCCAAGGGGAAATTGCGAGTCCTCGACGCGCTCTGCGGCTGCGGAATCCGGTCGCTCCGGTACCTCGTCGAGGCCGAGGCCGATTTAGTCTTGGCGAACGATGGGAACGACGAGGACCGCAGAGTCATCTGCGGGAACTTGTCGCGGGTGCCGAGGGGTTCTGGCGATGAGCGGAGGTGGATGGTGACGCATTTCGAGGCGAATCGAGTCATGACGGAGTGTTATCTGCAGAGAGATTTCTTCGATTTGATCGATGTCGATTCGTTCGGGAGCGATTCTTCGTTCTTGAGGTCAGCGATGAATGCTCTAAGATTGGATGGCTTGCTTTACGTCACTTCCACCGATGGTTTCTCGTCGGGTGGTCATAGACCTTATCAGTAAGCCTTACAAAGTCCTTACTTTGTTAAGGATACTAGTTTTTTTCTTTGAATCTGTATAATAATTGCTTTAAAAAGATTTACTGTTGATGTTTGATCTCTTTCCTTGCCTAATTAGTTGTGGATATTTCGTATTTTAACCAATTAGAAAGTTGAAATTGGCATTTAAAGCTTGTAGTGTTCCTCGTGATTCTAGCATTCGTTTTTGGATCGGATATGGTGATAATCCTGTTTCGATTTTCAGTTCTTTAGCTGCATACGGAGCGTATATTAGACCGATGCCATATTCAAATGAGATTGGGCTGCGAATGCTTATAGGCGGGGCTGTCAGGGAAGCTTCTGTGTTGGGCTATCGTGTTACTCCGCTGTTTTCGTATTATTCGTACCACGGGCCTGTTTTCAGAGTCATGCTTAGAATGAATCGTGGGAAGCTTCAAAATAACAGGTGGTTGTTTTGTAGTTCAGGAAAAATAATAGATGTTTCAAAAGAAATTTTTATGCTTTGATGAATATATATGTAAAACTTATTAACTTTTGCTGGTATGGAAAAACCACGTCGCACGATTTTATTTTATTTTTTTCTTTAGTGTAACTCTATTTAGTGCAATGAGATTGATGCCGATCAACAAATTAATGGTTCGTTCCATTCATTTCTTGAAGGCATTATGGCTTCATCAGCTACTGTGCGCACTGTGGAAACTCCAAAGCATTTTCATGCGACCAACTTGGTCAGATCAGTTGCCCCTGCAGCGATTCAAAGGTAAGGATGATCTGGGTTTTTACAAAATAAAAATAAGTAAACAACGGGTTTCCAAGTTTTCTGTTTTCTTTGAATTTTCATTTTAATTCTGGTTTTCTTTCGGGACTTGAATATATGTTTGGATGTAGTTAAGTTTTTCCAAGAACTGGCATCAATTTTGGGGGTCTCCAACTTTCATGTGTTGCAATTTGTGATGCCATGTTACAACTTACAACCGAGACAGCAAGCTGTAAAAGCATCAGTTTACAATAATTCGTTGTTAACTTATTCAATTTCTTTGGATCATTGTGACAAACTTTTGCAGTTTTTCCATTTTGCTCAGCCGAGAAATTTTAAATCTTAAAATTGGTTTCAACTCTTCCTTTTCCACGTTGGTATTTGTTTGCCACCCCCATTGTTTATTCTTGTCAACTCGAGTAAAATGACCATTATTTTGTATGTGGTCAAACTTATCCTTTTCCTCCCTACAAAAACCAATGTAGCTTGCAAAACACAAGGGAAGAATAGAAAAGTTCTTGACATCGTTGGTTTAATTATCATTTCTATAGAAGTTCGAGAATGTACTGAATTCTTATAGTTCTTTCCTGGCTTCTCTCAGTCTGTCATTGTCTCGGGGCCACTTTGGACAGGACCTCTTCATGAGGCCTCTTATCTTACAGAATTGTTAAATTTGGCGGAGGAATGGGGATGGGCAGGGACAGGGACAGGTACTGAAACTGCTCTTGAGAAACTTTTGAAACAAATGTTGGATGAAAGTGATCCCCGCTTGCCATTTGGTTTCATCAAATTGGATGAGGTCCTTAAGTTAATCCATTTTTTGCTCTCTTTGTTCGTGTTTTCAATAGCCAGCTATTCTTCCGTTTTATCTTGCAAAATTCATGTGATGGTGTTCTTTTACCATTTAGGTGGCAAGCCGGGCAAAAGTAAATTCGCCACCACTAAGACTCATAATGGACATCATACAAAAGGTATTGTCCTCCTTTTCTCTTCATGTTTTAGTTTCAAACAAGCATTATCGGTTTTTAGGTTTTTTTCCCTTTTTCTAGTAAAATTAAAACTATTGTCGCCATCTTGAGCCAATAATAAATGCGCCAATATAAGGCGGGTGTTTGTTGAGTTTGACAACTAAAGCTTGGACTTCTCGGTCGTAGTCTCAAAGGGAGCCTAAACATGCTGCCTTTGCAGAGATATTCAAAAGAGTGATAATCTGATGGGTGAAACCTTTGCAGGAGGGTTATGCTGTTAGTAGGTCGCACATTTCATCTAATGCATTAAAGACCAATTGTACCATGACAGAATGCATAAGAATTGCCAAGGAATTACAGCAATGCGACTCGGCTGCAATTGTCAACTTGTAGATGAATATTGGCGCCTTGGCGGTTTGCACCAATTCTTTTCGCACAAACTCAAACTCTGCAGGCTTTCAATTTCTAGGTCTAACCACAAAGAGTTCATAGAACATCTTGTGGGGGATTCAGAAAATTTTGAAGGATATTTACATGGATGACACAAACAGCGGCCGATCAAGAGTTTCTTATATACACAAATCAAGGTTGAAAGAGAAACCAGTGTTCTTGATCTTGGAACTTTGCCCCAACCAAATAAATATTATCCAATCGATAGTGAAGCATTCGAGTGCTTGTAGACTTGTCTAATTCTCTTGTGTTGAATACCACAATCATGAAGCTTGATCTAAGTGGGAAACGTACAATTTATAGAAATCTGATGGATGAAACGTCCATTTAAACTTCACGGAATGAATAAGAAATCGTACAGAACTTTCAACCAAAAAGTCGTTCATGGAAAAAATAACCAAACCAGAAAAGAGCAAAACTAAAGTAAGATCATCAACTAGATAGTTGTGTTACAAAAAATCCTAAGCAAGACTTCGTCCGACAAAAATTGAGTAGCTCTTGGAGAACATCACTACACTTGGCCAAATCTCTCCTTGTTTAAGTGCGAGCTGGATTCCCCACCCCAGCAGGTCGGTTCCCAGGCTGACCAGCCCTCGGGGCATCTTCCTGCAAAAGCAAAAAATGCAAAATGCAGGTTAAACGACGAGGGCAATGAGACAATCGAAACAATTCATGTACAATCTAAATGCTACGGGTTAGTTTGGGATTGTTGTGCTTTTCTCATAATTTCTACTTTTACTTCTAGCAAAAGGAGATGTAGAAGCTAAAACTAAGAAATTTTAGCTTCTCCAAAATACATTGGTTTTTATGCAAATGACTTTTGCATATTTTTACAAACATAAAATTTGCATTGTAGTTGGCGTAAAGGACTTTTGGAAACTCCAAAAGCATTATCAAACTAGACCAAAGATTCGTTTGGATCATAGGTTCAAATTCACAATTCAAATAGTGAGTACAATTTTTCATGAAATAAAACACCTAGGAAAAAGTTTTTAAAACGGAGTACCAAAGAGGATTTAAATCACCATTAACAAAATAGACAACCTTTTATCCACATCCCAAACATTTATAACAATAGCAGGGAAAAAAAAAAAAAACTCACATTGATTAACTTCCAAAACATGTTAACAAGAGACGAGATCAACACTAAAACATATAATAGAGGCAGAACACCTAATAATCAAAATTCTAAAGCTTCCATTTAAAATTTTTAATATCAAATCACATAATTGCAACACCTTAACAACAAGAAAAATCTTAAATCGTGTTATATAAATGGCAGAATACTCACCCTGCGTCTCAAGAAGCGCTGTGGCGGCTCTCGGTTCCTCCGATCGGTGCGGGATCGGACCCTCACGACGTGCGAGTGAATCGCACACGAAACACAGCACTGCACCTTCGCGTACAGCTTCGGCAGAGTGTATTCTACGAAATTAATCAAACGCATTTATGGTTAACGCAAATCAATGAATGAAATTTAAAATTAAAAAAAAAAACAACTAAATTTAGGAAATAGAGATTACGATCGTAGACACAGGCTTCTTGGACGTCTCTAACAGCGGCTTGCTCAACAATGTTCCTCACATGGAATCTCTTGATTGCCTTGTCCTAATCAAAATCACAAATTTGATCAACATTTAATAGTAAGAAGAAGAAAAAATAATAAATGTGAATTATGAGTAAGAACCTTGGGGCAGCATTTGCCGCAGTTGGAGCAGCGGATGAATTTGACATGGCCACGGCCGTGCTTGTTGCGTCCGCCGTTTCTGCGCTTGAAAGTCTGCGGAAACACTCCCACAAATATATAAATAAAAATTAAAATAAATGAAAAGTGATAGATCAGAGGGATTTAGAGTCACTCGCAGGAGAAGTTCACACCATTTTTTTCGGGTTGCTTCTTGTTCCTGACGGAGAAAGAGAGAGGATATTGGGAGGCTCTGGGCTCGTCTGCTCCGGCTAGGGTTTTTGCTGCTGCTGCAAAAGAGAGAGAGAGAGAGAGAGAGAGAGAGAGAGATGGGAATGGCTTTCTGTTAATGTATTTTTCCTTCTGAAAAATTCCAATAAATACAATGCTGTCGTTTAAGTTAGTACACTGTCGTTTGGCAATTGTAGTTTGCTATCGTTTGACTAGAAAACATCGTGTCGTTTTCGTGAATGTTGACAAAAAAACAATGCGTTGTTGTTCTAGAAATTTGTTGAACTTTTCGTCAGTTTAATGGCTTGTCGTTTTAATTGATGTCGTTTATGTTTTAGGGATATGCCGTTTCTTTATCGGAATTTAGTGTCGCAGACTTGCCATCCAAGTTTTTCTTGTAGTCAAACCACAAAGAGAGCAACATTAGTTTGTAGTTTTACAAATGTACCTCCTTTTTATTTAAATTCTAGTTTCCGTTTCACTCCTCAAAAACTATTTAAAACTTTTATTGAAACAAAACAAAAAAAAAATAACAAAATAACAAAAAAAAAAAAAGTTGTAACAGCTAATTTGAAATGGTGATCCAAACACCCCATTAATCTCAACATTAATAAATATTAGATACCTATTTATTATTAAACTACCTATAACCACATTTGCTATCAAATGTTAGGAAGTAGGTTCGGATTTACAATATCAATATCCAAACTTAACCAGGCATCAACCAACTCTAAAAGTTTCGAGCTAGAAGGCCATCTTTTCACGTGACATCATCAACACATTTTAATCCCGATTTCAACCGGCACGTGGGAATAGCAACTCTCAAACAGCGATGGAAAATACCAGAAAAATGCCATAAAATTACTCCAAGTGGTGCAAGAAAACAAGCCAAATGGAGTCACCACATATTGGAAGTAATAGAATGTCACAAGAGTTTGTACTCTGATTTTCATACATGAGATACATCAGTAACCAAACATCAAAAACAAAATGAGCCCTCAAAGTTTCGACCATCATGGTTCCAATTTATTCAATCATTTACCCCCAGCAAGCCGCAAAACCACATCCCACTTAATCAATGTTGTTCTTTTCATATACGTCACTGGCATATTTCCAATTGATGACTTTCCATATGTTCTTTAGATAGTCTGGTCTCACATTCTTGTACTGCAAAACAAAAACGCGTCCCTCAACACAATGCATATCATATGATATGGTGCATAAAGAAGTGAATCATGATAATTGTAGAGAGGAAAGAAAAGAAGTAAACATCTAATTTTAAGCAGGCAGCATCTGCTGGAAAGAATTGGATCTCAAATATTCGTTTCAACCATCTGAGAAGACATCAGAAAGCTACAACACAGTTTACCAGTCACCAGTAACCGGCATTTCAATCTACAACATCTTAGAAAACCATTAGATGTTTGGTCTGAGGCTCCTAGATATCTTATTAGTTATATGAATGATCACATGATTGACAATTTTTCTGGAGTGCCTAGTACATAACAATTCAAAGTTTTAGCCAAGAATTGGGAAAAATGTCATATCGAGGCCCAGTGCAACTCAACTTTAATGGAAACAACAAATTTAGTTAATGATATGGTCTTATCTTCCTCTGTCTGCTGCCATAGACATCTATGACCACATCCCAAGAACCTCTTTCCATAGGATACTCTAACCCCTCTGAAACAGAGTTTCATTTTGTTGGATGCTCACCAATCAAAAGAGTAAATCTTATTAAACTATGTCCTGTATAAGTTGATGCTAGAAATTGGAAATCATTTAGCAATTCAATTTACATAAAAACATTAATCAATCAAGTGCTCTTTATAAGAGAGAAGATAAAGCTTCCCCTGATATCAAAATAGATACGAGTCTTTGGACTTCAATAATAATTTACCTGTAAATAATATGCATGCTCCCAAACATCAATTCCAAGCAATGGAACCAAGCCTGCAGCTTTGGTCACAAGTGGGTCCTGTGTCAAGTTATTCATAATAATAATTAGCCTTAAAACATTCATCAAGTCGACAATATAAGGTGCTGAAAACTTCTGAAGCAGCATCATGTTTTGCTATTTGTAAGAAAACTCTACCAATAAATAAGATAGAAATAGACCATATTGTTTACCTGATTTGCAGTAGTTTCAATCACGAGTTTCTTCAATTCTTTGTCCAGAGCAAGCCACTAGAAAGACAAAGTACATCAAGCAATCAAACAAAATTAGGAAAAAGAACATCAATTTTAAGCGTCTATTCTATGCGACGTAGATATTTGGAGGAGCGAGAGAAACACAGAGAGAAGCGAGAAAGCATACCACCCATCCTGAGCCCTGTAAAGCAGCACCTTCTGTGTTAACTTTTTGAACCAATGTTTCTAAAGAACCAAAGTTCATATCAATAGCCCACCCCAGAGCACCCTTCGGGGGCTCACCACCTCCTTCCTGCAACGCATACATTGTTAGGAGAAAGATTCTTCGCTTCTACTTATAAAGAGGAAGCAAGGAGGGAGAAGGTCAAAAGAATCCAAAAATGAATATGTACTTACACTTATAGGAGCAAGGTTATTCCAAAAAATTGAGTGGTTGATATGACCTACAAAAGCCATTAAAGATTAAAAATATAATGATACCAAAATTATCTGTAAAACTCAAATGAGAAAACATAAAATGATATAAATAATGGGCAAGCCAAATAGCGGTGTGAGACCATTTAAGGCACACCATCTTAATCCGACAATTTCAATTCATTTCAAGTCCAAAACCACTTTTTCACCTTTTCGATGTCCGCAACACACTCATGTTTCTTTCTCTCAGACACTCATTCATTTTAGATTCTCAATTCAAATCCAAAATCTTTAATTCAAGACAAACGGGAGCTTAGTGGTAGCATTTAGCAGAGATTATTTCTACCATGGATTTCCAAAAAACTACGATATCTGAAACTAGAGATGTTTTATACACGATGTTCTGATAAAAAGAAAGTATTCTCTACTGTATTTTAAGCAAAAAAGGGAATTAAGAATCCAATCAATACTAGAATTAAAAAATAAAAAAAATAAAATAAAATATAACACCAAATTTGGTTACTAAGTGGAATTTTTTCAGAAAGTCAACCTCAATTTTACAAGACTTTAGCAATTTATGTAGTTGCAACCATTTGCCTTCGAACATTTCAATTTTGCTATAACCATACCAAACCCCCTGATTAAAATTCAGATACAACTAAAGCTTGAACGCTAAATAAACACCGAATACTCCTCCGAATATATATAATATTAACACTGAAAAATTAAAAAAGAAATTACACAATACAAAGGAAAAAAGAGGAGTAACAGCAAGAGAGATTGACGAACCTCCGCCATTGAATTTAATGGCGCTCTGCAATTTAGCGACGGCGGGGGTGTCGCCCTTGGAAATGGCGTCGTGGAGCTGCTCGAGAGCCTTGTTGTAGTTGGTGACGTAAGCCTGGTGGTGCTTCTGGTGATGGAGCTGCATGATCTCGCCGCTAATGGCCGGCTCCAGAGCGCCATAGTCGTACGGAAGGTCCGGGAGCGAGAAGGTCTGCAGGCCGCGAGACTGGCCGGCGATTGCGCCGCCGAGCGGTAATCTTCTGGAGAAGAGAGCTCGAAGAGCCATGGAAATGGAGTTCGAGGTTTTGAGAGGAAGAGAAGCGAAGCTAAGAAGACGAAGAGAATGGAAAGCTGAGCAGTGACAAATGACAGCGAGACGCGAGATTTTATATCTTAAATGTGGGTGACCCGAGTAATGCTACGGTCACTGTGGGTTACCGAATCTGGGTGCCGAACGAGGGAAAAATATTTGCACCAAAACCAGGGTTGTTTGTCATCTTTGTTAAATCAATGTGCTGGTAAAGCCATCATCAAAAGATTATGCGGCCAAAATATTCCTCAAACTCTTTATTATAAGGTGATAATTTAATATTTTTTTTAAATTTTAATTAAAATGATCTAAATTATCAAAATTTTGACAATCTAGAAATTTTTTTTTTTTTTGGGTTAAATTCCGTTAATTTTTTTATCTGAATTTATCACATATAGGACACATGAGCAATATAAAGGGACATTTTAGTAAAATCATATACATTAATTTTTTTACATATTATTTTTTTATAAAAGCAATTCTGACTGAAAAAAAAAAGAAAAAGAAAAAAGGCTGAGACAGACAGACCTGGATATGCTTCAAACCAAAACTCCCATGGATTCCTCGTACAAATCCCCTCCATTTTCCTCCAGGTTCGAGCTTTTTGTAATACCAGAGTGAAAAGGTGTTTTCAAACAATCAATATTTCACATAAACAGCAAGAAATGAAATTCGAAAGACAAATTCAACTTTGAGGAGAAACTGAAATTGGTAGAAAAGGGAAAGAACAGCCAAATCGCGAGGCCTCCAAGAAGGCTTTGGAGCACAACAAAGAGATTGCCAAGCACCTGGGCCTCCAGACGGAAATGACTAAAGTGGCCTTATCTCAACGAAAATAAAAAAAAAAAAGAAACAGGTATCAAAATTGTTAATTTTAAAAGAATTCATGGATTATTTGAGTCAATTATTTTTAAAAAAAAATCATTAACGCAAGAGAGAAAAAGGAATTTAGTGTTGCAAAATTCACATGAAAAAACAGTTTTAGATTATTCAATCTCTCTAACTATAATAATATATCGTATATTATAATAAATCACTTTATTAATTGTAAAAACATTGTTCTTTTACATGTTCTTTGTTTTATGGAAAAAACATAATTCAATTACTAGCATAAACAAAAAGGCTAGGTAGGAACTAGGAAGAGGTGTTTGTACTAAGTCTATGTTTGGTGAATCAATTTAATTCAAACTCAATTTAAATTTTTCATCTTAATTTTTGTCTTTTTCTGAAAAGTCAATAAAGTTTATAACTATTTTTAAAAAAATCAACTTAACTCAAATTTAAAAATTTCATCTCTATCTCAAACTCAACTCATTCACCAATCGAACGTTAAATATTTGATAGTCCATATCCATATGTGATATTTTATTTTCATTTTTGTTTTCATTTTTATTTTTCCGTAAAGGATTAGTGTCAGAGATACGAATTCTAATCCTAATTTTTTTTGAATACCAACTCACATGTTATATTTTTGTTGATAGATACAATCAATTAATGTAACAGTATTTTAAATACTTATTAATAAAAAAATGATAACTTATATATCACATAAATTAGTATTTAAAAATTAAGACTAGGTTGATGTTTTTAATATTTTTCTATACATATATATAGAATATATGTATTTGCTGGAAATAAAGAGATGGTCATATGAAATCCAAGAATGTAAAAAAATTACATTTCCATTGCGTATATATGACAAACAAATGAAATATCAGAAAAATGTCAACACTTGACACTACCAAATTATATTCTCTTGGCCTCTAGCTACAACAACAGAAATCATTATACTCGTTCCCTCACAAGAATTACTTGTTAACATGTGAACTTAGTAATACCCTAAGCAAAACACTAACATGCTAGCCACACTCATTTTCCTAACACTTTTTTGTATACTAAGGTTGTGTTTGGTAAGAGGGAAAGAAAATAGGAAAGAAAGACAGGTACATAACCTAGGTAAGGAAAATGGAAAGGAAGGGGAGGATCTCTCTCTTATTGTGCTTTGTTTTATAATTCCTCCATTCAATTTCTATTTTATCTTCTACCAAACAACCATAATCCCGAAATCCTTCTATTAATCTGCTCAACCTCATCCTGCCTTATACTTTTCCTTCCGACCAAACAAGCTCCAAAGGAAAACCATCACGCATGCAAGTCTTTGTTCGAGTCCCATCCGGGGGCCTTCCGGGAAATGCCATCGGTTACTGACTCACTTCCAGTTCCCACGTCAATAAGAGGATCGGATTCACCTTCCTTTGCCTGCAAAAAAGTACATAATATCAAACAGGTTTATCAAAATATTGGGAAATAGGGAGAAGAAAAGGCAATTTATGAAAATAAACCATAACCTGGAATGACGGCAATGCGGTTTCAGTAACCTTTTTCTGACTCTCGAGAGTGCAAAAGTAGGAATAAAGAACCATTCCTACAAGGGCAATCAAAATTCCCAAGATGTTCCTCCAGTTAAACGGATCGTGAAGTAAAATGTAACCAAATGCCAGTACTAGACATGTCTTCAGATGACCGAGAACCTGATAGGTGACAGGAGATGTCTTTCCAATAACAAGAAATGTGCTAAAATTTACGGACACGGAGATCAGGCAAGATAGGATGATGAAAACCTGTAGGTCGTCAAATGCCAAATGAATTAATGATATATTGAAAGAAAATAAGTAAAAATATGAAGTCGGCAATGAGATTGTTTCAGTCCTCACCAGAACTTGTGTTGTGTAATTGAAATCAAATACGTTTTGATTAGTGAGGAACCAGTCCAAAAACGGGCCAGATATTAACAAGGTCCCCGCTTGATATGGACATGACTGATACAGGAGTTGGGTTGAAGAAACCTTAAATTTCTTCTGGATGGTATTGGTCATCTGAAATGAACTAGTTAAAGCCTCAAACAAGATTACATAAAATACATTAAAACGATCTCTTGTTGAAATGATTATGATCATACATTTTCAGATCATTCACGAAAAAGAAGGAACGAAACTTCAAGTAATCTAACAAGGACGCATCTATCAGACTCTTAACATGCATGACACCATGCCAGTTATTACTCTGGCCCATTTAATCGTTAAGCAGAAAGTATCGTTCTAATGTAGAGAACACCCTGAACGCCGTTTGGTAAAACTAAACGTCATCATTATAAGACTACAGAAGCACTTTTCAGGATTCATCCAAAACTCTACACTGTTCAATTCAGGGGAAATTTTTGGTATAATTACCATGCATCTCTAAAACACTAGTACTTAAGACAAACGCAAGCTTTTCATTTCCTTAGCAGAGGTAATCGTAAAGGATACAATTTGAGCAACGCATGTTGTGAGAACTGCAAGAAGAGATAAGATGCTGCCTAGCGCATTGAGTTGAACGTCAGTAATTGTTGCAATCCCAACACCGAGAAGGAGAATAAGAAGAGATAGCTGAATGCTACTACTGCAATAATATTCAAACTGCATTAGTGTTCATTACGTCTTTGTAGGTGTAATAAATTATAGGTAAGTAATCTCTTTTCTATTTATTATAATATAATCACTCAGATTCTGCTATTCCTTCACAAAATCTAAATCATAAGGCAATCCTTCTGATGTCTTAGCAAATACATTGAACTGGTATATAACTCTGTTGAGTCTAAAATAAGGGGTGAATAAATGGTGCATATATTGACGGACATAGCTGAAGGCATAGTGCATAACGAGTTAGCTTTATGCTTGTATGATCCTAGTACCGTCTTGTAAGGAAATTTTAAAGCGAGGAGCAAAGAAACATGTTCTAATTCCTGAATTGTCTTAAGGTCAAAAGGGTGAACGTTTCAAGGGAAACCTGAATTTTTTTGAAAGGAAAAGAGTCTCCAAGAGTACGGTACAAGGGATGATTGCCAACTTAGTCATCTGGAATGCAGAACCAACAGAGTAGTCAGAGCTAATACAAAAACATCAATGAACAAATTAAAGTACAACTAGTAGAAAAAT
Source organism: Ficus hispida (assembly GCA_025413025.1). NCBI lineage: Eukaryota > Viridiplantae > Streptophyta > Magnoliopsida > Rosales > Moraceae > Ficus > Ficus hispida. The sequence continues at coordinate 14,234,661 of CM046364.1, read as the reverse complement.
ATACCTGATAGAAACCAACAGAATTGAACCCCAAGCTAAGATTTAAAAGTCCGATCGATATGCCATTGAGAATGCCGAAGCCCACAACAGATTTTCGATCAAAGGGTTTGTGTTCAAACAGTTTTAATCCTCTAGCCACATGAAGAGAACAGAAGGTGACTAGAAGATGCCAGCTTGTCAAAGTTGTAGCTGCACAAGGCAAATTCTAATTCCATCAACTTCGCTGAAGTATATCATCGTCATCAACACAGTTAAGAATCTTAATAGTAATTCCCCTGATTATTCGTATTCCATCCATTTTGCTTGAAATGAAGCATCTTAGCAGCCTTTAGAATTGCAGCCAAATTGGTCTAAACAGTCATCTTACTTCTATCTGTTGCATAATCAAATAATGGCTCACTAAAATCCAAACACCATGTAGCATTGAAAGCCCATAATTCCAATTTCCCTTCAAGTACCATTTTTCATTTGCTCTTTCTCTCTTTTTCTTTTTCTTTTTTAATTTTATTTTTCCCTTTTGGTAGCATCAGTGTAGAATATATAGGTGGACTAATACAAATAATTAATATATATATATATATAATGGCAATAATGAGTGGCATGTTTAAATCCATAATTGGGTTCCTTTAGCAGCACCAAAATCGTTTAATCAAATGCTTGTCAAATCAAAAGTTTAATACCATAAGCCCACATTTTTTTCGTCCCTAAATATCATTGTCAAGGAAAATAAAGAACACTCCTTCCTCCTACAAAGGGCAAAGATGAAAACGAACAAATAACTACATTTGACATAAAGCTGACTATATTTGACACCCAAAAAAAAATATAAATATAAATAAATAAATAAAACAATTGTCCAACTTACCAAAATTGAAACCCAGAGAGCTAATCAAGGCCTTGTTGCAAATCACAATCGACACTGATGAAACCACAGAGAGAGTCAACGCCCCAACCGTCCCCAGCTGATATCTCTCTCCCTCACCCATCTTTTTAATTTCTACTTTCTTATTTTTGGCTGCTCAAATAATTAATTATAAAACCAACAACAACCCAGAATTAAATCAAGGCAAATCAAGCTGAATTTAACCAAAAAGCAATTGGAAAATGAGAAATGTAGACAGAGAAGGAAGAAACTCACAGTTGGGTATCTAGCTTACGAGTGACTAACCAAATTACAGAGATCAGAGAGAGAGAGATCTGAAGGTTAAGATTAATGGGCAAGTCTTGTTTAGGAAAAAGAAGTAACTTTGATTTGTTGGGTAGTTACTGCTCACCTGTGATTCGTATATGGTCGTTTTTCTTTGTTTCTGCGTGTATGTGATTTTTTTTTTTTTGGATTGGTGACTAGTCCAACTCTAACCCTCTGTAAGTTAGTTAAGATAAAATTTTTAATTAAATTAATTATTTTTTAAAAATTAATTATAATTTTATTAATTTAAAAAAAAAAAATTAAGATAAAAATATAATTTAATTGAAATTAACTTAATACAAACAAAACTTAAAACATACATGCATGTTAGACAAATTTCAAAAAAAATCATCTAGAGGAAAATTAAAATAATAAATGCAAAAATATACAAAAAAAAATGAAAAAAAGGACCTAAAAAAAGAGGCATGAAAAAAATATAAAAAAGTATAAAATGATTAAGATTAAATTTAACATTTCATTTTTAACTCCAAATAAAATGTAATTTTTCATTTTAATTTTTATTTTTTTTAAAAGTTAACAAACTCTAATTTAAAATTTCATCTCCAACCAGTAAACCAAACACAAACTAAAAAGGATAAAAGGATTAAATGAAATAAGTTTATTAATATGAAAAAAAAAAACTAAAATGAACCAAAAAATTGAAAAAAGATGACCAAAATAAAAAAAAATGGTAAAAAAAAATGAAAGACCGAAAAAATAAATATAAAAGTTTTAAAAGGTAAAGGAAAATAATTAAAAATGATCGAAGAAAAATTAGAAGAGGAAAAAATAAATACGAAACTTTTTCTTTTGAAATATTTTTGACGAATTGGTGGAATGGTGCTTCTTGACATTTCTATATATTTACATATTAGTATCACTAATTACAGAGTGCCCGGCGGAATAGGGACCCCACCTTTTTCTTTTGTTGTTCTATTTTCAGCCAAGATGCAAGAAGTATACTCAAATATGCGTTTTATTATTGTGAAAATTACTGAAGTAAAACAGTAAAAATTTTAAAATATTTCAAATAGATAATATACTTATTAGATTAATATTATTATTAAAAATTTATAAATTATTATTTGATTTATTTATTGTTATTCATTTTAAATATATTTTAAATTTTACTATTTATTTTAACGAAAATTAGGCTAGTGACCTTATTTAATCTCTTAATCTAATAGATGTCATAACTTTTTTTTTATTTAAGAAAATAGTTGTTTGTCATTTTTCAGATTTGATTAATCAGTGATTAACTAATATTCAATTGGTGATTGATTATGAAAATTGGTAATATAGATTGTGGTTAATAAGTGATTGATTATCAATTAGTGATTGACTATTATATGATAAATCACTGATTGACTATTTAAGAAAATTGATTAATCATTAAATAAAGATATTTTAACTAATTTTAAAAATTCAATCATTTATTAAAAAACTTCTTAAAAAAATATTATTTAACTATAAATCTCTTATTTTAATTATATTTGTTTACCTCATTCTCCTGTCTACTTTTTAAACCAGCAGAATGACGTTGTTTGACTTGTAATTTCAATTGGCCATATTAAAATCATAGACGAACAAAATAAAGAAACAAATAACGGAATTATGTGGTAAGGTATTAAATTTGTGAAATATTTTTATACTAAAATTTTAACTTATTTTCCAAAAAATTGCAACAAAACACAATTAACAATCTCTTTAAGCAAACAACGCAATATAAAAATCAGAATAGCTGAAGGTTTTTCACCAAATACTTATCGATCAAGAACTCCATGTTATATTTTAACTTAATTGTATTTGTTTAAAAATCCCACATCGGAAACGTGTTGTTATTAATCCCTAACCTATTATAAATGGGACACGACCCTTATAAGTTGTTAATTAAAATATCACATGTGTTTGGGTTATTTTTCAAATTATTTGCATGACATAACACATAAGAATATTATTATTTTGAGCATATAAATAATAACAATGGCTAAGAAAGCAGGTTGTCCATAACAGAAAATATATATCACACTTCATCATGCAATATAAATTGAATCCTCTTCCTTCAGCTTAAAAAAAATAATAAAAGAAATTCTTTTGATCAATTAACATTTGAGTGTTTACTTTTATAATTAGTAAAAAAAAATCATATTTTTTCGGGTTTGAGTTAAAATTAAAATAACAATGAGAAATTATCATATTTTTACCCCACACACTAATAAAAAGTCTTGATGCTCCACACCTATAATGTTCTCATATATTTTTCTATATATATATATATATATATATATATATAAAAAAGCATCAATAATATCCAATATGCACACTAATAATCTGATTTTATTAAAAAAAAAATCTAAACAAGAAAAAAAATGGAGGGATTTTAATATTGTGGCTCCTTAGACCATCTTTAATACATTTGTCTATGCTAATGTTTATTTGTTAAAAAAAAAATTGTGAAAAATAATATTATTTTATTTTTACTCTAACATATATAGTTATTTTTAATTTTTGTCATCATTATTGTGTTTTGAAACTTGTTGAAGTGAATTTTTAATATTTGAATAAATAATAAATGAAAAATATTGCAATAATTACAAGAAAAAGTCAAGCAATGACTAAAAAAATATTGTATTAAGTTGGTATTTGGTATTGTTTTTATTTGTTTTATAAATGAGTTTTTGGTATGAAAATTGAAATAAGAATATCCTGAGAATGATGTTGAGATTAGTTTTGAATTGGTTAGTTTATATATTTTTAGAGAGTTTCATTTAGGTTAAAAAAAAAATGAATTGTATTTGAATATGTTTCTAAAAACATGTGTGAAGTGATACTAGTCTGAAAAAAGGTGCCTTTGATATTGTGTTTATTTGTTTTGTAAATTATTTTGTTTGTAAATTAAAAGGAGGGAATTTTTAAAGTAGGATTTCCTATATTGTATGAATTATTAATTTAATTATTGATTAAATTTTCAATAATGTAATTTATGATCAGAGCAATTTTATATCGTTATCAATCAAATGGTGAGCATTCATAAATCATAAATAGACCATTAAAATATTAATAAAACAGTTAAATTACAGGTTTTTTTTTTTTTTTTTTTTTTTTTTTTTTTTAGCGAAGTTGAAAAGCAGTGAGCAATAGTGGATAATACAATACCTTACCGACTACGGGAGTATCTTATCAAAAGTAAACAAATTTAGGAAGCCAAAAAAAAAAAAAAAGCAACTTTTAGCAATAAAAAATAAAATAAAAATAAAACAAAAAATTGCCCAAGCATGAAGTAGGTGATCAAAACCCAATTACATTATTCTGAGCAAACGAAAAACAAAACCAAACCCAATTTTACATTTGCGAATTTCTGATTAGCTGTTGTCATTATCATTGTCCCATTACATAGATCCTTTTCCCCTAGAAAACGTCTTTTGGGTGCAAACCCATTTGAACAATCCAGATCCCAACTTCGAAGTTTGGTTTCACCTAAATTTGCCCATTTCAATTTCCCAACAATCTCGGACCCAGACATTTGGAAACTAGTTGTTCAATCTCGGAAGCTGGATTAGCTGTTTTTTCTGTTATTGGGTGTTTGTCGTTTGAATGGAAATTTCACAAGACAAGAACATTCCAGAAGGAGATGGCGATGGAAGAAAGGCCACCAATTCTACTTCCTCTTCTATGGGTTCTGGTATAGGTAACGAACATCCTGGCCTTTTTTTTTCCCCTCCTTTACTGACTTTTGGGTTTGTGGGTTTTCTGTTCCTAATTTATATCTGTATTAATTGATTATAAAAGCTTAATTCTGTGGTCAATGCAATTATTTGTTTTGAGTTATTGCTTATTATCTCAGGACTCGAATGATAAAAGCTTCAAAAGTCTATTCTCAACACAATTATTGTTTATGTTGTTGCATAAATGTCATGTAAATCCGTGACTACTCAAAGACCAACGGCCGAAATTTTTTCAGCAGTATGATCATTTAGTCCAATTATTGAATTATTGACTGGAGACACAGTTTTAATTTTTCTTGTAAAAGCGGGACACAACTGGTACCCAAAATGTTCGGGATAAAATACTAAAATGTGAGGGGAGCAGTGCATACCATTGTTCCGCTACTGCCAACAGTCGATGATCCTGATCGGTCGAAAAGTCGGGTCCTTTTAGTGCGACTCGAACTCAGGATATCCGGTTTAAACTTATAATGTTGTTGCGTAATGCATTTTATTTACTGCACCTTTTCATTCTTATTTTACTTATCATTTCTCTTTCCATCTCTTTCCTTTTAGCTGCTGATGTTTTGTTATGGAAGAGGCGACGTGTTTCTTTTGGTGTCATTGTCGTTGCCACTGTTGCTTGGCTTCTTTTCGAGCGATCTGGATTGTCATTCTTATCAATTTGTTCAGACGTTTTGCTGATTTTGATCGTGCTGTTATTTCTTCGTGCCAACTTTGCTGCTTTAAGAAACAAGTATGGATGTCCACAAACTATTTTGTCTTTTTTAATTGTTGCTCACAATTTAGCCCTTTTACCATGAATAGTTAGTTGTGTTTTCTTCCTTTGAGCAGACAACCTCAATCATTACCGGAGCTAGTATTGTCAGAGGAAATGGTTAACAATGCTGCTGCTTCGTTTCGCGTGAAAATCAATAATGTGCTGCTCATGGCTCACGATATCACTCTCGGCAAAGATTTTCGACTTTTCTTCAAGGTCTGTCTCTGTTTGTATTGGAATTACAATACCAATTCTAATAGTCCCAGAGTCGTCCGCCTATTATGCTAGTGTCTTTGGAATTGAGTTTACTTTCCTAGAACCTCGTATCATTGAGTTGATGAAATACTTAACTTAGGTCTGTTTTGTTCGTGCTTACAAAACCAAGTACTTGAAAAGTAGATTTGGATGTGAAAAGGCATTTGATAGTATGCGAGAGGGAGAAAATACTGAAGGCTGGAGAGAAGAGGAGAGTTAAAATGGATTTTAGAAGGGGATTGGATATGGTGGAATATACCCTCCGTAGAAGCCTTTACTGAGAGTGAATTTGCTTCAATTACTGAATTGGAATAAGAGGTTATGAAACACATGTTTTGGCGCGCCCCTGTTTTCAATTAATTCTTTCATAAAGCTCAAGTTGCATACCAAACCAGATGAGACTGCTCATAAACTGCTGCAGAACTTTGCTGTGTTTTGTTATTGTGAGACTAAATCCCTGAATGATTAGTGAAGCCATGTGATTTCTAATAAGATGCTTCTCTGAAGAGGAGGATTCGTCGGACATGAAAAATAGTAGCCTACCAGAATGGTTTTATTTTGAACTGTCATATCTGAATAAAAATTTGTCCGTTTGCATATATATATATATATATATATATATTTTTAGTTTTAATTTTGAGATGAGCTTGATTTAACATTTGAAAACGTACATTCCCGATAGGGATGCCAAAGTGTGCACCCTCTTAAGATCTATGGTCAACCCTTTTGAACCCACTAAGATTCTATCTTTGTCGTGTACTAGGCCTATAGTTCAGGTTGGAGGACAAAAGTATTTTACTGAATTTTCTTCATTTGATAGGTGGTGGTCTATTTGTGGCTCTTGTCAGTCATTGGCAGCTTCTTCTCTTTCTTCACAATTGCATATATTGGTATGCGCAACATCCTTTCCCACCCTTCTGTTCTTAGTGTATTTTCTTCCTATCTATGCTTTCCAATTGGAAATAGATTTTCTTTTTTTTATCTCCTTTTGGTACATGTTAGCGCTTTATGTAATGTTTTATTTATACTTTTGTCTATGTTAATGGTGACAGGAACGATCTTATTGATTACAATTCCGGCCCTGTACAACAAATATGATGAACCTGTGGATAGGTATTGTGGAATGATTCAGAAACAGTTCTCTAAGCACTATAAAATAGTCGACGAGAGTGTCTTTAGCAGACTGCCTCACAATTTGACCAAGGACAAAGATTCATAGCTCTTTTTATAAAATTGAGACGTCATCATTCTCATGAACGGCTGGCTGCTTCTATATCCCTACAACATTTTCCTTGTTTGCTGCAATGGGAATACCACTTTGATGCTATTTGCAAACCATCACCATTCCACCAAGGTTAAAGGGTTCGTTAATCTGAGGTAACAGTTGCTCTTACTCGATCCAAAACCATGAGATTTAACGAATATATATATATATATATATATATATACATATTTTTTCCTTTTCTCTAATGGACTTTACCTTGTCTAAGTCGGAAATTCTCTCTCACTTTCTCTGTCCATATAAGTACGTGCGCATGCATGGATGTAAATGTATTTCAAAGTGAGTAAACTTCAGAAGTTTGTTTTTTTGTTTAAAAATTGTATGTTTGTTTTGTTTTGTTTTGCTTTATTTATATTTTTTATTTTTTTATTTTTAACCCTGATGGATCCATTCTCTTCCATTTTACACCTCGGACTGAAGTTTTCTCTTTCATAGAGAGATTGAGAGCGGTAAGTACATATCTTAACCTGAAACAGCCGGAGAGGAATGATTCCTTTTTTTCCAAGGCACTCCCGAGAACTTAATCAATGGAAATGCAGTGGGGCTTTGAGGATTAAAAGCATGTGACCCCGAACCACAGTTTCGGGGATTTGAGGCGTTCTTGGCCTCCACCGGCCATTTTATATCTATATAGGTTTATGAAACGTAGGGAATAATGTCCGAAGATTGAGATGTGTATCTAAACCTATTATATAACCAACCAATTATATACATGTCTGATTAATAAGATTATTATATAATATCATAAACGATTAAATCTGGATGAGACAAAGAGCACTAAGAATACGCATTATAGGAAAGTCAAATGTGGAATTACTGTTAGTCTATGCTTGCAATTATTAGAGTACGTGTTTTTTATGTGGATCACATACCAAAAGCATCATGAACTTGAATGCCAAGCAGATAACAAGAAGGTTTCATAGATAGTTGCATAGATCAACTACTCGAACAAAGTTGAAAGATAACTCTTAATCCACATAAAGGAAAACCTTGACAGAAACTCCAACTCAAACTACGTTGGTAGCCTAAAGATAGGCTATATGCAAAGATTTCATAGGCAGATTTCACAGGCTTCTGATTATATACACGAACAGTTTTGCATACACACACATACACGCTAATAGAAAGGAAGTTCAATTTATTTGCAAACCAGTAGATGCATATAATTCAAGCTTGGAGCAATTCATTTGCCTTGTTCACCCAAACATAGTAGACTTCTTCCAGGAAATGTACGAAGTGCACCTGCAAACAGCATTGTATAAATCTCTCATAAGTTTCAATAAGATTTATATCACTCGATAGATTGATTACTTTATCCAATTTCTGTATTCGTTTTAAGCAAAGATGTTGACAGAAAGCCAAGAATAATGAGAACAAGATGCTAATACTCTTAATATTAGATGATCAAGAGAAATCCGATAAATTTCCTCAACGTGAATCATATCGAGAAAGCAACATGTAGAAAGAAATACCTCTTTCATGTCATTTGCAAACTCTTTAATTGTCGATATAGCTACCGTAGCAGCTTCATCATAGGGGTATCTGATGATTACAATCAACAATCCGACAACAAGATGAATTTCATGTTCACATTAAACAAACACCAAAACGAACAAGTTGTGGGTTGTAGGATCTAAATTTGATTTAGTTTGACTGTCTCGGTTATTATACCTCACGTAGGTCCTTGTCAAAAATAGTACCTCGAATCATTGGATAATTAATACAATAGAGGATCTAACACCGGGAAAAATCATTTGCATTGACTTACCCATAGACGCCACAAGATATAGCAGGAAATGCAATATATTGGATGTTGTTCTCCTTGGCAACTTTCAAGCTATTTCTGTAATCAAATCGAGCGCAAATAACACATGGATTCATTTAGGAGCCAAAAGTGAATCTATAGCAAAGCAGTAGAAGCAAGAAACGCCTTATAGATACCTGTACGCACTTCTCAGAGATGCTTCGGCAGTGCTATTGCCGTTGTAGATGGGTCCAACAGTGAAAACCACATGAGCAACGGGCAACTTAAAACCTCTGTGCAATTTTACAGCACTTTGTTATAGAAAATCTGCTTTAGGACCAAAGTACTAAATGAAAAAAGAGTGAAACATATTTGTTTACGGGGTAATCCTCGCTTCTCCAGTGGGGCAGCGAACTCCGCGACTAACTTCTGGAACACCATAACAAGCTTGCAGAAGATCCGGCCCTGCAGCCCTATGTATGGCTAAAACAAATATAAAGCTATGTAAGTTGATAAAAATCTACATTAGGTTCATATAAATTTATTTTTAAGTTAAGAGAATTATGTAGAAGTTACCTCCATCCGCGCCACCACCTCCAAGCATCCGCTCATTTGCGGGATTAACCTATACATCGAGAATATTGAAAATTCTTAATCAGAGTAAAGATAGAAGAACTGCTAGTACTTTGTACTTGACATTGGGTTAGAAAACCAAACAATATTTGCAATTATCAATACTACCAATTAAGGTAAACATTTTTAAGAGTAGATTCCTATGATAGGAGATAAACCAGCTTTTTTACTGATCAGAATCAGATTATATCGAAGAATATCATAGGGAATAAAATATGACATTTAATAAAACCTGATGAAAACTATGTCATTTCAAGATTGTGTTTTCTATGTACTTATTATTGTGAATCTCCACGTTATCATTCATTGAGGAAAAACGTCGAACACATGACAGTCATCAGTTCAGAAAACATATAAAGTTGTAATAAACATGCTTGCGAAGCAGGAGATTATGCCCCAAAAGTTAGAAAGAAAAACTCTTTTTACGACCTCCTATTTTCCAACCATTTCTCGGCAACCAAACAGAGAGTTAAGATAGCAGAAATCACGAAGAACGAAACCAAGATCCAATAAACTCGAAAACCTCCGATTCCGATGAAACAAACGGGAAAAGGAAGAGAGAGAGAGAGGAGGATAGAGAGAGAGAGGAGGTACTGACTATGGCGTCGGAAGAGCCGTCGACGAACCACTTGGTGAGGTCTCCTCTCTGGATGACGAGAGAGCTCGTGGAGGAGAGAGGGAAGCGCACCAACCCGTCTTTAGCCCTAGGATAAGCATCCGCCATGGAAGCTCGGAGAGTACGATGACAGCTCACAAGTCTTCTGAAGTGGTTTGGGAATGGCGAGTGGTTCAGAGGTGTGGTTCTTCTGAGCAATCCAGAGCCTCTGCTCAAAATGCTCGTCATTGGACGCCTACTGTCCTGTACGTAAGACCACCACCGGTCTTCGGTGTCTAATTTTTGTATATTAAATTAAACGATGTTTAATTAATAACATTATATAATTTTTAATATCATAAAGTCTAATTTTTTTTATAATACGTTAAAATATAATTGAGTAAATATTATTTAAGAGGTTAAAGTTACATAAGAAATTTTAATCATGGACTTCTGGACTTTTTTGTCAACGTCAACCACGAAACATTCCACTTGGCGTGTGTGCGAACCCCTCCACGTGTCTAGTGGCAGTTCGGCCTGTGGCGGCCTAACTTTTGAATCTCACAATGTATCTGTCGCCTGAGCCCTACGGTGGTTGCCAGTGGACCTAGCAACGGCGGCTCTCGCCGTCCCAATCAACGACCGGCGTCGCCAATGGACATCACGAAGGCAGCGGAGGGAGCAGTGTCGAGTTCTACAACGACAGAGGTTGCGGATCTCGGTGCGATCTCCCCGGCGGCTGGAGTCGGGATCTGTCGCGATGTTTCTCCAGCGAGGATGCTGCTATGGCCGCCGCATCTCGATTGCGAGTCTGGAATTGTTGTTCTTTGTCGGGGTTTCTTGGATTTTACAGGTTGAACTAGTGTGTGGCGCCCTCCTTTGCTGGTTGGAGGATCCCAGACGCTACTCGCCAACTTCTCCGGCACCGTTTACCCCGTGGCTGCCTAGACGCCATTAGCACCATCGATCGCCGACGCAATTTGCGTCTTCGCCTGTAGCATCGTCGTTTTCCGACGAAGTTTCCACCTTTGCCGGTGGCTTTTTCATTTTTTCCGGCGGTTTTGTTTTGGGGTTGAATTGGGAATGTTTTGGGGGTTTCTTTGTATTTTAAAAAAGGGCCTCTCCCAGAAACCCTATCGGTAGAGCTCTTTTTTTAACCGTTAGATTTTAATCGAACGGTTGATATATCATTATTATCATAGACTTTATCTCATATAAACTTTCCTATCCCAAGTCTTCTCCGCCGGCGCTACTGGCGACCGACGCCGGCGACTGACCCGACTCCGGCGACTCACCCCTACGTCGACGACCCACCTCCGGCACTTTTTCCGGCCACCGGCGCTCCTTTCTCTTCTTCTCTATCTCTTCCCTCTCTCTCTCTCTTCCCCACCCAGCCCCCTAGCCTCAACGCCCGACCACCCCAGGCCGAGCGACCCACCTCCGGCCCCAACTCCGGCCTCCGACGACCCCCCTTTCTCTCTCCTCTCTCTCTTCCCACCCCGCTGCCCCAGTCCCCCACCCCGGCTGCCCCCAGTCCCCCCCCTCCCCCGCAGGCCCCCAGCCCGGTGAGGCCCCACCTCCGATACCCCCCTCCCCTGGCCTCCCCCTACCCCCCGCCCTTCGCCCCGCACCACGCCCCTCGTCCAATCACAAATCGCGATTTCGCGATTTGGCAATTTCGCGATTGGGCGAATCGCGATTTCGGATTGGGGGGGGGGGCGCAGGCGGGGGTGGGGGGAGGCCGGTGGAAGGGGGTGCCGGAGGTGGGGGCCTCACGGGCGGGGGGTGGGGGAGGGGGGACTGGGGGCAGCCGGGGTGGGGAAGAGAAGAGAGGGGAAGAGAGAGAAAGGAAGAGAGAAATTGGGTCGCCGGCGGCCAGAAAAAGTGCCGGAGGTGGGTTGCCGACGTCGGGGTGAGTCGTTGGCGTCGGTCGCCCGTGGTGGACAGGTCACCTGTGGTGGAGAAGACTTGGGTGGGAAAGTTTATATGAGATAAGGTCTATGATAACAATGATATATCAACCGTTCGATTAAAATCGAACGGTTAAAAAAAGAGCTCTACCGATAGGTCTCTGGAAAGGCTCTACCACAGCTCTCCCTTTTTTTTGATAAATACCGTAATTTCTAATAAATACTGGATTTATCATTAAAAATTTATTAGTATATTTATAAGTAAATATTTTTGAATAAATATCATATTTTCAAATAAATATCAGATTTACATTAAATATTTATTAGTAAACATCAGATTTATAAGTAAATATTACTAATAAATATCGGAAATATAAGTAAATATTGGATTTACCATTAAATATTTTTGGACATTTAATAATAAATATCGGATTATCATTAATAATTATTAATACATATCATATTTACAAGTAAGTATTTCTTAGTAAATATCGAATTTACAAATACATATCAGATTTACAATTAAATATTTATTAGTAAATTTTCGATTTACATATAAATAATTCCTAGTAAATACCGGTCATATCTACATTAAATTCCGGATTTACAAGTAAATGTCATATCTACATTAAATATTTATTAATAAATACCAGATTTACAAGTCATTATTTCTCAATAAATGCCGAATTTCAAATATTAGATTTATATTAAATATTTATTAGTAAATATTATATTTATAAGTAAATATTTATTGATAAGTACTGAACTTACAAATAACTATCAGATTTATTACTAAACATTTATTAATAAATATCATATTTAAAATTAAGTATTTACTAATAAATATCATATTTATTATTAAATATCTATTAATAAATACGTAAGGTGTTTGGGTGTGAGTTTAAACTCACCACCATCAACTCAATTTTGTCTTTTTCCCAAAGTTTTTTGTCTTTTCTGAAAAAGTCAACCAAAATCACTATTTAAACTTACAAATCTTAACTCAAACTTAAACACCAACACCAAACACCTAATAAAACACCTAATAAAATACGTATGGTTCGTTTGATAAAATGATTTAAGTTAAGATTTTTAAGTTGAGTTGGAGATAAGTTAAGTTAAGAGTTAGAGTTGAGTGTGCTGGTAAAAGTTTAAGTTGAAAAGTTTAACTTGAGTTGAGTGTTTGGATGTAAAAATTTGAGTTAAAAAGTTTAACTTGAGTTGAGTGTTTAGATGTAAAAATTGAGTTGTATTAAGTAATGTAATTTATTAGAATTGTATTATGTATTGGAAATTAGTAACTTAGTAACCATTAATTTTTTTTGTTCTTTTTGTTTTGCTCTTTTTTTCCTTTAAATTATTCCTTTCTTTTTTTTTTTTCCTTTTTCGCTTTCTCCTTTTTTTTTATTTGTTATTTTTTAATATTTTTATGCTAACCGGAAATGCCCTTCCCTCCCTCTCTCTCCCCCCCTCCCCCTCCCTCTCGCTCCATCCCTTTCGCAACCCCCGGAACAAACCCAGATCTGGGTTACACTACCGTCGCCCCCACCACCTCCACCAACATGGTCGCGGCCCCCCCACCTTTCCCCCTCCCTCTCCCTCCCCCTCACAACCCCCTGACACGAACCCAGATCTGGGTTGTGTCACCACCGCCGCCCCTCCCCCCTCCCCCCCCCTCCCAACATGACGACACAATCATGGCCCCCACCCTTGTGCACTCTCTCCCTTCTCTCTCTCTCTCTTTTCTCTTTCTTTCTCTATCCCCCTCTCCCTCTCCCCCTCCTCCATCCCTCTTGCTCCTCCTTTTCGCAAACCCCCCGGCACGAACCTAGATCTGAGTAGACCCATTTCCGCCCAATCACAAGCCCCCATCCCCCCACCAAAACGCAGATTGAAGTTGCCTCCCTCCATCTTTGGCACTGTCAGCCCTCCCCTGGAATCGCCGATCTAGGCGCCCCCCCCCCCCCTGCTGTCTTTGTTGTCGCTGAGGTTGGCCTCAAAACCCTACCCCATGAACCCCAACCCCTCCCCTCATTTTCTCTACCAGGCGAAGTCGGGCGGTGGGTGCACAGTGCTCGTCGAAATGCGAGACAGAGGCATGGGTTGGGTGCTTGGTTTACTGTGCAACGGTTCAGTATATGGTTGGGACTAAACACACATACCAAATGGGTTGAGTTCAGTTTGAACTCCATTTTTTTAGTTCAAACTGACTCACCAAACAAAATAGAAGTTTATAAGGATTCGTTTGGTAAATGAGTTTGAGTTGGAAATTTTAAGTTTCAATAGTAATTTTTATTAACTTTTCAGAAAAGACAAAAAACTTTTTCAAAAAAGATAAAAAAAATTTTTAAGAAAAATATAAAAACTGTTATGAAAATTTTGGTTTGAGATTGAATGCGAAACGGAGCCTAACATAATTTTTAAGAGAGTGAAAATTTTAAACTATCTAGTATTATTTTTTTTTTTAAATTCCAGCTTTGCCGCTGTCTTATTCGTCTCTAGCAAGTGTCGTCACCGGTGTTATCTGTCAGGATCGTCATCGCTATCGAGAACTCATTGACAGGTTGAGGTGTGATCTCGCGAAAAAATCATGAGCCAAGGTGCGAGCATATCCATCATCATCGCCATCTTTGTTGAAGTTGCAGGTTGTCGCCGGAAATCGCACAGCGCTGTCACTCTCGGAGTCATAGGTTGCGTCGGAAATAACTTTGATGAGGTCGCGACTCGTGATCTTTAGTTCCGTATCGATCTAGTTGGTTTATTGGTTTCTGGTTTTGTTTGTTTTTTTTTTGGGTCAACTCCCGATGATGGCTTTGGGACGATCTTCAGTTCCGTCGCTTCAATTCCATTATTGTGTTGTTTCTTATACGAATTAGAAGATGACATGTGGCTAGCATCAAAATATTCTTTAACATTACCTTGTCTTTTTACGGTATTCCTTGGTGATTTGTTTGACATGTGGTTAGCGACAAAAACTATATCTTTTGTCTTTTTCTTTTTCAAAGTTGGAAAGACAAAAAACGGTGGACAGCGGATTTATTACTTATTTCCTTTCCAATTTCTCTTTATCAAACAACTCAAAATTTCGTTTTCTTGTTCAGAATTCCTTATCATTCCTTTCTCCGTGTAAGGCACAGTCCATAAAAATGAGAACTAGCATTAACATCATGCCCTTTTAGCGGCAAAAACGGTGTTAAACACCACAATAAATAAAGAGTAAGTTTCTCATATGAATTTCATGTTACGGGATCTACTCTCTATTAGCATACGGTAATAAGTACCACAAATACCTTTAATTGTTCTTAGCAAAGAGACTTTCTAAATGCTGAAATGAATAATTGTCAAAGGCATAAGTTGAACCTATTCTCCGACAAGGAGCACGTCGCTATGGATATGAAATAAGTCGAACCAGTTGTCTACTAGTCAGATTCATAAGATTGTTATATCTTAAAATGAATGACAGAGCATCATCCTGGATGAAACAAAGAGCGCACATATTTTATTGTGGATCTCAGGCCAAAAGCATCATGGACTTTAACGTCGAGCAGATCACAAGAAGGTTTCATTAATTATTTATAGATCAAACACATCACAGAAAGGAAAACCTTGCAGAAACTTCAACTCAAATCACGTCGGAAGCCTAAAGATAGGCCTTCTGATTTGAAAAGTGAGCAGTTTTGCGAACCAGCAGAAGACGATCCATATCAAGCTTGAAGCAATTCATTTGCCTTGTTCAACCAAATATAGCAGATTTCATCGTGGTAAAGAACAAAGTGCACCTGCAAACAGCATTATACAAGTCTCTCTTACGTTTCAAAAAGATTTCCACAATAGTACCATTCAATTGATTGATTACTTTATTCAATTTCTATGTTTGTTTTAAGAAAAGTTTTTGATGTTCGAAAGTCTAGCAAGTTACTGAACTAGAGATCTGCCAAAAATTACAAGAACAAGACTTGAGACTCTAAAATTAGACAAGTAAGAGAAATACAAATAAATTTCCTTAATGCAGCTCAAATCAAGAAAGCAGCACACAAAAAATACCTCTTTAATGTCACCCGCAAACTCTTTAATTGTCGATATAGCTATTGTGGCAGCTTCATCATAGGGGTATCTGAAGAGTATAATCGATAAACCGACAGCAAAATGAATTTCATGTTCACTTTAAACAAACACCTGAATGAGCAAGTTGTAGATTGTAGGATACGAATTTGATTTAGTTTTTCGGTCTCAGTTATTATACTTCGAATAAGTCCTTTATCAGATGTAGCTGCTAATAATTGGATAAATAACACAACGAAGGATCAAACACCAGGAAAAAAATAATTTGCATTAACTTACCCAAAGACACCACAAGATACGGCAGGGAATGCAATATATTGAATGTTGTTTTCCTTGGCAACTTTCAAGCTATTTCTGTAATCAAATTGAGCACAAACAACCTACGGATTTGTTTAGAAGCCAAAACTGAATCTATAGAAGCAAGAAACGCCATATAGATACCTGTACGCACTTCTCAAAGATGCTTCAGCAGTGCTATTGCCATCGTAGATGGGTCCAACAGTGAAAACCACATGACCAACAGGCAACTTAAAACCTCTGTGCAAGTTTACAGCACTTTGTTATGGAACATCTCCCTTAGGACCAAAGTACTAAATAAAAGAAAATTAAAAAAAATAGTGAAACATGTTTGTTTACGGGGTAATCCTCGCTTCTCCAGTGGGGGCAGCGAACTCCGGGACTAACTTCTGGAACACTATAACAAGCTAGCAGAAGATCTGGCCCGGCAGCACTATGTATAGCTAGAACAAATAAAAAGATACATAAATTGGTCAAAAGCTTCACTAGGTTCATACAGATTTATTTTTCAGTTAAGAGAATTATGCAGAAATTACCTCCATCCGCGCCACCACCTCCAAGCATTCGCTCATCTGCAGGATTAACCTATACATCGAAAACATTGTAAGTTCTTAATCAGAGTAAAGACAGAAGAATTGCTAATACTTTGTACTTGACACTGACTTCGCATAGCAACACTATTTGCAACCATCAATACTGCCAATTAAGTTAAACATATTTAAAAGGAGAATTAATAGGGAATAAATCAGCTTTTTATTGGTTTGAATAAATTAAAATCATATCAGATTGAATGAAGTATGAAAATTTAATTAAATTAGATGAAAATCTGATGATTAAAAATGATGTCAGTTATAATTCGTTGAGGAAAAACGTCGAACATAGTACAGGCATCATTTCCGAAAACATACACATGCTTGCCGAGTTGGAAGTTTAATGCCCCAGAATTTAGAAACAACAACTCTTTTTACGACCTCCTATTTTCCCACCATTTCTCGGCAACCAAACAGAGAGCTAAGAAAGCAGAAACCACGAAGTACGAAACCAAAAATCCAAAAAACTAGAAAACCTCTGATTTCGGACGAAACCAATGAGAAAAGGAGCAGAGAGAGGAGGTACTGACTATGGCGTCGGTAGAGCCGTCGACGAACCACTTGGTGATGTCTCCTCTCTGGATGACGAGGGAGCTGATGGAGGACAGAGGGAAGCGCACCACCAATCCGTCTGTTGACGGGGAAGAAGCATCCTCCATGGAAGCTCGGAGAAAACGAGGAGTGCTCGCAAGTCTTCTGAGGTGGTTTAGGAATGGTGAGGAGTTCGGAGGCAAGGGAGGGGTGGTTCCGACCAGTCGAGAGCCTCTGCTCAAGATGCTCGTCATTTGGACGCTTACGACGTACTGCCCTGTATGGTGGAGGTGGACCACCACCAGACTTCTCTTCGCAAAGTCCAAATAAAAAAAAAAAAAAACAACGACAACAACAACGACTTACTTGAATAACGCTGGAAACACAACTCTAATCTTAATAAATATATTTAATTGATAATATAATCTATAAAACACTTACAAAAATGATAATTTATATTTCATATGAATTAATATTTAAAAAATTAAAATTAAAGTATCTTAATAATATTTTTCAAGAAAAAGTGGTTTGGGGTGTCAATAATTTTAGAAATTACAATTAAAAAAATGGATTGAGCTCTACGTTACAGTACTCACTCTTTATTAATATATAATATTAAATACTAGTAAAAAAAATTGGCATAATAGGATAGAACAATTGAGTTAATTACAAGGACTTCATTCATTAAAGTCCTCAACAAAATTTTATTGACGAGAGTGGTAGCCTTTTTCCACGTCTAACCAACAAACCCATTCTAAGAAAGTGAAAACTTAACACAAGAAAAAGCGTTTCTCGTATTGTTGCTCTAAAAGTGTACGTCGTGATACCCTTTAACATTATTCTTATAAAATTAAAACAAAAAAAAACTTTCAAAACACTAACATGGATATTTGTTAAAGATCTTACCGTTCGACCTTATCCTTCCAATAAAGAACACATCACTTGGATGTTTGTTAAACATCTTATAGTTCAACCCTATCTTTCTAATAAATAACACATCACTTAAACTTTATCGAATACCCTTAACGGTAATGATTCACAAGAACATGATCCTATATGGTCTAAATCAAATACTAAATTCATAACAGATACTCAAATCTTTTTGTTTTTGTTTGTTTGTATTTTTTTTTTTTTTATGATAGAAAATCGCGCACACCCTACAACCCACCATAGCTGTTTATTACTATTTTTCCCAAGAGTACCAGAAACATGACCTGATGCATTCTAAATTAAGTACTAACCTTGATAACATATTCAATTAAATTTTGAAAAAATATTGTAAAATTCATCATTCTCTCATTTTGAAAAAAGAAAAAACGATCCCATTTTAAAACTTATATCGCATAGTATGTTTTTGAAAAAAAAAAAAATCTTTGAAATTTCTCATATTATATTATTCCTAATATTATTTTTTCTCATTCTAAACAACTTTTTATTTTTAAAAAGAAAATTTTTTACATATCCAAACATCATCTTAATCTCAAATTAAAAAGACTTTTCTCATTTAAAATAAGAAAAAATTTCTTTTTAAAAAATGAACATATTATCCAAACAGAGCGTAAGCTTTCGTTGGGATGGAAGATCAAAACCAATTTTTTTAGGTTCACTTTTATTTTTTTAAAAAATTAATAAAAATTATAATTAATTTTTGTTGAATAATAAATCAAGTTTAACTTAAAATTTTCATTTAAAATCCGTGTTTCAATCTCATGCTAAAACTCAAATAAAATATTCTTAATGCCACGTATTTGCCACAGTGGAGTGCCTGTTGGGTCCTTGCCGGAGTCTTGCGTGCCTGCGTGTACACGTTTACCTCTCTCTCTTCGTTATTCTTCTTCTTCTTCTTCTTTAATCAGTTGATTCTCTGATCGTTCGTTATTCGTTAAACCGACCGAACAAAATCCTCAATTTCAAAGACGAACACGACAGGAAACGAAGACGAAGACGAAGACGAAGACGTAGACGAAGACGAAGACGGAGAAGCAGAAGCAGAAGAAGAAGGAGAAGGAGATGACGAGCATCGTCAGCAGGTCTCGCTTAGATGCGGTCGTCTCCATCTTCGTCCCCGTGCATCCTCACGAAACCTCTGCTCTGCTCCACTCCTCCACCTGCTTCTTCTTCGTAAAACCCCATCCGACCAATCACCGATTTCTGCTAACTTTTTGCCGTTCCGATGAACTGGGTTTCCTTAATTTCCTCACAATTTTCGATCTTTCATGGCAGATTCTGAGCGCGTACTTCGTCGTTCTTCCCTTGCGCGACGAGGGCGCCATTTCGCTCGGCCTGTCGAAGCTTCCAGGTCTGTTCATGGGGTCCTTGGCTCTCACTCTGATCGCTGCCCCACTTTCCACTCTCGTTTTCTCAATGCCACACCTTTCCAAAGCCAAGGTAATGAATTTTCCATAGAAACTCGCTTGATTTGCCTGTTTATGGAAATTTTTGGGGAAATCCAAGAGCTGGGCAAGAAATGAGGTTATAAATATTGAAGAATTTGATATTTAGAACTGTAGATCCATTTTGTTTGACACTGTTAGACCATCTCAATGCACAATGCTAATGTCAATTTGGCATGTACAAAAAATGACATTTTTCATGTGTTCTATTTCGTTATTAGCAGATAAGTTTGGCATTGTATTGGAGATGGTCTTACGCCTATAATTCAACCAATGAGAAAATGGTTTAACTCAAAAAGTAGTTCGAGTTTGTAATTTTATCTGAAATAGCTAGTTTTTACTAGATTCGATTTACGTTTGTTTGCTTATCTCCCTGTAATAGGTGCTTCTTGAAATTCCAGGCGTTGGTTTTGATACACAGGTTTTTCAGTGTATCACTAGTTGTATTTTTCTTTCTGTGGCATTCTTCGTCGGCTGGTTATTCACCATCAATGTTGAAGGTAAGACAAGGTTACATGAGACCATTGTGTCAAATTAAATCTTACTTTCATCTTCTACTGAATTGCTCATCTGTTAATATCTAGAGTTCCAGTTCGGAAGAGAATCAAAGGGTTGAAGTTAACCAAGCCGATCCTATACAGTCAGTGGGATGGGAGAACCATGGATGGTTTTATGTCTCTGTCAGAATTGCATTGTTTCTTTGGGTGCGTAGATGTTGAATTGTGTTTGTCGATATCGTGTATCATTTGAAGACTTTCAAAGCTAATGTTTTTGAAAGTCGTTTTTTCTCCCTAATTTGAAGGTTGCACTACTCAATCTAATCACGATTTCTTCAACTTGGGCTAGAGTTATTGATGTCATGGACAGTGAGGTTTGTATGCTGCTACCACACCATACTTGATAACATGTACGGGTTATTGGTGTACACTTAAATTTGTTTTGTGTTCAGTCAGGTTCAAGATTGTTTGGGTTCATTGGTGCTGGTGCCACACTTGGCCAACTCTTTGGGTCATTGTTTGCCACAGTTATGGCTTGGTTGGGGCCATGTATGTTTGCTTGCTCAGCTTTTGGCAATTGTAAATTGCGTTCTATTTCTCTCTCTCGGGTTTGTTTTCAACCATGGTATTTATCTGTTGCAGTCCTACTATTATTTGCTGCTTTGTTAATGGAATTTGCTGCACGGTCAGCAAAAGGGATAAACCTGGATATGCCCCATCTCCCTGAAGAATTATCTCCCATTAGGTCAGCTGATATTTATTATAATTTGTTTGAGTTAAGGGACATATTAAGTGTCCCTTTTCGATAAGCTGAAGATATTGAACTCAATAATCTGCTATTTATATGGGAACCTCTCGGGGCAGAAGGGTTGACAAGTTCTGGACCATAAATTTTCTTGATTTGTATTTCTCTGTTTTCCAGAGAAACTGAACCTGATCAGCAGAATGAGGCTGATGGACAAACCACGAAAAAGCAAAACGGTTCTTCTCCCAAATCACCTACTTCGGTAGTTAAGCCTCAGCTTGGGACCATCTTAGACGGGTTCTGGCTTATAATGTCATCAACCTACTTGTTGTATGTGTCTCTATTCCTCTGGCTGAGTGCGGTTGTATCTTCCTTCTTTTACTTTCAGGTAAAGAAACCTGTATAGCAAGTCATACTTCTTACCATTTCTTTTTGTCTCATTCTTTTCAATGACAGATGGATATCCAATTTTAATCTTGTCGATACACTGATGATTGTGCTTAGCAAGTGGTGTAATAAATTGTCAATGGATTAAAACTTAATTTCGTTTCATTACTTCGTGGGTCTAACTTCAGCCATTGATGTGACTTCTCTTCTCCTTTAGTTTCGTCTTCTTCTTCTTCTTCTTCTTCATCTTATTTTATTTTTTTCCTTCTGGTTGTTGTCGTATTGTTCATTTATTTTCGCAGACGTTTCCATTAATGGTGGTACATAATCTTATTCTTCCGACTTGTCTCGCTTTTTTGCACTGCAGAAAGTCAGTGTAATCGCTACAACAGTATCTACCTCTCTTGGAAGAAGAAAATTGTTTGCTGAGATAAACAGCTTTATTGCTATCTTTATCCTTGCTGGACAACTTACCATTACGGCATGCTACTATGAACTTGAGTCTATGTAATATGTAATATGTTAAATGTTAATTGGGTTTTTAATGCCAAAGAAACTGAGAAGTATTGTCTGTTTTGACAAACCAAATCCAGGGTCGTATTCTCACTGTTGCGGGGGTTACTATAGCTATTTGCGCTGCTCCAGTTGTTGCCTTCCTAAATATGGTTGCTATTACTGTGTGGCCAAATTGGATAGCTATCGCTATCAGTGAGATCCTGCGGAAGGTTTGTCTCTCATCATTTTATGCAGTTTCCTTTTACATTGTGAATATTGATTACTTGACATAGTTTCTCTAATCTAGCGGTCACCCTTTTTAAAAATAGATCTCAAATGGTCATTTTTGTGGGTGAATCACTAGAACCAATTCAATCACTTCTTAGTTCTTACCCCAAAAAAAAAAAGTACGGACACACGCACACACAGACAGATATATATAAGCTAGTATATATGTTGGACTTAGGGAGAAGGATGAACAAAATCAGGAGTCAAATATCTTATTGTTTGCTTCTTAATTGTGGAGTAGGTTGTTACTTATGTTGTGACCAGGCCAGGAAGAGAACTTCTATTTACTGTTGTCTCACAGGATGAGAAATACAAAGCCAAGGTATTCCCATGAAGTATTTACCGTCCTCTGTGTTTATCAAATACCTTAATATCGTGTTTCTTGGTTTAACATAATCTGCAGGTTTGCATAGACGTAGTTGTTCAAAGGCTCGGAGATGCTACAGCAGCAGGAATGTACAAGCTACTTTTCAGCGCACTTGATGGGAGAACGTCTACCGTCTCCCTCTACACCGTCCCTGTATGTTGGAATATTTGTGTCATTTGTCTGAGCTCCTATCGGTTGAGTTTACGTTTACGAAATCGTGACATCTATTTTTGTTCAAACACAGACTTTTCTCAATGCTTTGGTTTGCCCTTTGCATCAGGTCTGTTTACTGTGGATAGCGACAGCATTCCATTTAGGACGCCGCCAAGCCCAACTAGCAAAACTCCAGTCTGTTTCCACACCATCATGAGATCTCCTCATGCACATTATATCCTAATTAAAGATCTTATTACTGAGTTTAGAAGCAATTAATAATACAGAGATTTTGTAGGTAGCCTGGAAAATGCATGTATTTATTATTGGGGGCAGAGAGAGCTGGTTGGTTTTCAAACCGGGAAATGCTCCATAGCGAGGGCCTAATAGTAATCTAAAATCGCTCGTTCAGTTGCTCATTTTGTAATCACCTGCTCACATATTTGGAAGAAAAGTAGAGGAGAATGTGCTTGTATAAACAATTAGTCGTTTTAACGAGAAAGAAATTTTCTGCTTCTTGGAGAGCTTCGGTTTCTACAAGTTTTAGAATGAATGCCCGTGTTTGATTTATGGTCGTCAGTGATGCCCGACATCATAACTCATAGTGATCTTATATGTCGCTTAAACTTGATTACTGCGTCCACAACAATACTCTGATAACTAGTGCAGTAAACAATGCGGTAGATTATAATTATCAAAATGAGGAAATTTTTTTTTTTTTGGGTAAACTGTCTCTTTTTAAGTTGTTGTTTCGGTCTTTCAGAAGTTGAAACGAATACAAGTGTCTTACGAATTTTCTCCTCCTCCTCTCTGTTTTTCTGTGTCTTCTTCTTCGTCTCTATTTATTCATTCATTCCTAAATCATCATAAACAATATCATAGCCAAACTACATCCGTATCAGCATGCGAACTCAAAGCGCTCCAATTTTGATATCCGCCGGATGTTTGTTCCTTAAAACTTTCCTTAGCAGCAAAGCTTCATTTGATAACGCTGTTCTTTGTAGTTGCTCGGTCATGTTTTGGAATCCTTATGGCATCAAAACCTGTCAAGTATCAACATGGTTGAAACACAAAAACGTATATACATAAGTAGACATACTGGGGTGTCTAATAATCCATTTCAGGAGAATGGAGTGGCATCGAAACTAGCTTCAATCAACTCGGTCAAATCTGTTGAAAAAATGTCTCTCGTGTATGCGTTTCGATACTGATAGTAGGAACAGTGTTTTTGTTCAACTGTCTTCGCATTCTCAATCAGAAGGACTTCCAATATGAGGTAAACTAAGGAATTTTTATGTTTCGACTTTGTGTGCAGGCATAGCAACTGATCTAAATAAACTAAAATAAAATAAATATCAATTTTCTGTAGTCTCTCCTACGTGCTGCTAATCATAAGTCATCCTATTGCTGGCACATTGGCCATACCAAAATATTTCAGAAACACAATTCTCAACTGTCAAATTAGGCTGCAAACTCCTATGGATAAGTTATTAAAGTGAGCGCTAACCTTAAAGGCTCAAGTTCCACGGAGGGAACGGACTCGGTCTTGGATCAAATTCCTCTCCCAATCTGCTATATCCTCAAATGCATAT
This sequence comes from Ficus hispida, assembly GCA_025413025.1. Lineage (NCBI taxonomy): Eukaryota > Viridiplantae > Streptophyta > Magnoliopsida > Rosales > Moraceae > Ficus > Ficus hispida. The sequence continues at coordinate 14,210,171 of CM046364.1, read as the reverse complement.
TCTGGGAGACTCTCAAAAGGTTCCTTCCAAGGATCATTCTTGGCCAGATCATAAGTAGCTCCACGGATCGCTCTTTTATTTGGTCCACAAGGTCTTTTCGAAGTTAACTTTTCGTATGCTGTATTTAGCTGCACATGGACATTACTCAAAAGCTATTACAAATGTTAAGAAACATTTCAAAACATTTGGCAAACAAACCATCAATTTTTGACATGGGGAAACATAGTAAAGGTCGAAGACTTACATTCATACCACAAAACCAGAACATGTAAGTAATGGCAACTGCTGGGGCTCTTCCAAGTCCAGCAGTGCAATGCACATACACGTTTCCTCTCCCCTCCGCGATGGCCCATTCTAATGACGAAACGGCTTTAGGCAAACCGCTGCGCAAAGAATCCGGATCAAAATCTTTTGCCTACCAATATGGTAAATATAGTGAGTTGTGAAACAAACAAAGATTTTCTTGGTGCAAGACCTTGCTAACAACTCAATGGAGCCTACTTACCGGCCTCCTCATGTGATGAATTCCAAGTTCTCGACATCTTTTTATTATCGACGGCAGGTCGATCCCCCAGTATTCGATATCCTTGTCCTGCTGCAAATTTAGAATGTATGCCACATTCTCTTCCTGTTTCAGATGATCTATGTCTTGAGGTTTCTGAGGCTGAGAGCCCACTATTAACTTATCGGTTATAAGGGTATAGTTCATGCCTGAAAAAAGGAAAATGTTCAATCATATAGTTATTACGGGTATATCCTCACGGTAATTTCATCCTGACTCCATTAAAAAGTGAAAAGTTTAAATCTTCTAACTTAATTATAAATAAATAAATAAATAAATAAAAGTTCAATAATAATCGTGCCTAAATCAAGTTCAGAAGGAACACATGCGGATCCAGATCCATTCCAGAAATATTTGAAAAAAAGGTAAAAGGAATAAAAAAAATATATACACTATTATGTTGAAAAGGTGTCATAAAGCTTAAAAATAAAAAAAAATAAAAAAAGAAACTGGAAAATCCAATAGAATGTGAAAGATAAAACTTGTTGAAACGAAATGCGAAGAAGAAGAGACAGACCCAGATCATGGTGATACTCATAAGGGTTCCTCATCATCCTCTTCATGGCTAGGTTGTACTCATCCATCTTGTTGATCTTGGGCTTCGTGAGGATCCGGCTTCTGGGGTTTTCTCCAATTTCGATGTCAGACAATCCGCAACAGATTTTGCGTAATCTTGGGGAAGAATTCTTGGAGACCAAAACATGATTGTATGAGAAAAAATTATTCTTTTTATTCAGCAGCACATTTTCAGCAGCAGCAGCAGTTATGAAGAGTGAAGAACCAAAGCAAATATTATTGCCAAGAGCTTCCATTTGTGGGTTCACTCAATCACTTCTGCGTTCTTCCCTCGTTTCTCTCCGGTCACAGTTTGGGATTTCTCGTACTGTAGATTGTTTATTGTCGTATTTGTATTTCACATGATGTTCCTTTTTACCCAAAAAGTGCCTCGGTATTCACCCAACACATGTCACTTGCGTACAGCTTTCCCATTGATTGTGGTCTCAGACTATCCCACGTGTCCAAAAAGTAAAACGATCTCTTTCAGCTGAATTTTGCCTTTCTTTCCCTCCTTAAACCATAGGCTGAATTCAGTTTACATTCCATCCACTTTTTTTTTTTTTTAGCATTATCAAATAAGATTCTTCAGACGTTAACATGAGTATTCACTAAAAACTCATACGAGTAGATTTTATCTCTCAACGAGTGACGTAATATCCGAATCTTATTAAATGAATTTATAGTAAAGATATGTTGGCACGTAATTTTAGATATTTTACATCGAATATTAGATTGATTGAAAACATGAATTCATATTTAAGACTCTCAAATACTATCCAACGTTCAAATCTTAGCATATGTTTGGCTAGTCTGTTGAATTGAAAATTTTAAATTGGAATTAAATTGTTTTTTGTGTGTATTTAGTTTATTGGAATTAAAAAGTATTCAAAAAATTGAAATGTTTTCGAAAAGAAAATCAATATAGATATTATTTATTTGTTTTGAAATTCTATATAATTTAAAAGAATATATATATCTCATTCGGACTTGTGTATGTAAAATTATCAATTTTAAAATTTGAGTTTTTAGTCATAACTGAAATATAAATAATGAAACTGAGTTCAATTTTAATTTGAGTTGAATTAAAAAGTCTTCTTCTTCTTCTTCTTCTTCTTTTAACTTAACTTGAACGAATTTGTCAAACATGTGCTTGGATTACTAACCTACCATGTAGGAGCCAAATTCAGCAGCTAACCAAAATTTTCTTTCTTATGCTATTCTGGGCTTGTTTTGTGGTATAAACAGATGGCGCAGCCTTTTGTGACATGGTCCAATTTGGTGTGTGAAAACGGGCAAAGTTCACTTTTCTTGCTGTGGAAACAGAAGAGGTTGTGTTTCGGCCTGTTGGCAGTACTTGGATTCAACAAATTCCAGCTTTAGAAATAGACTCAAACTTGAACACTGTCTCTTGTCCAATTATATATATATATATAAAAGAAAAAATATATATATATATGTATATATATACACACATATTTAACTTGACAAATCAAAGCTTCATTTGTAACAGTAGTCGCTATCTCATTGATGAGACCAGAAGTGATGGTGGCATCCCATCAAGATTAGCAATGTATGGTTGGTACCATTTCACATTAGAAAATTTTGTGACCGTTTAGATCACTATCTGGAGCTTTTTTATTTTTATTTTTATTTTTATTTTTTATTGAAAAGGTTTTAATGACCGTTTAGTAATGTGTTTTATTTCACAAAAATTTAAACTCATTATTCCAGTTAACTTTTCAAATTTATATCTGAACGGACCACTAGAATCAAGGAATTAAGAGTGATTCAAATTAAAAATACTTATGTGCTACAAACGGGCCATATAATGGGACAAGATTGGCCTTCCAGGGTCAATTTTGTATGCTCATCCACCTAACAAAGCCTTGGGGATTAGCTTCAACAACTCCCCACTAACCTTAAAGGACGGTGGTTGTTGATGCTAAAAATCTTTGACACTATATTAGATGAAATCACTTGACATAATCCATCTTATACCGTCGTATTCTGCCTAATCACTTGTAAAAGAAAAGCATATCGAAGTAAGAGAAATACTAGTGGCGTGTCTGCTAAGTGCACTCCGATACTTAAATCAGTAAGGGACATTGATGAGCGAGTGAAAAAATAGAGTTTTGACAAGAAAATCAGTCCATACTTAAGGAAGTGAGGCACTCATCTATTTATAGGTATTTCTTATGGGTTCAGGTCCTCGGTGACCCTGAGGGGTCGTATTCCGAGTGGTCCTGAAAGGTAAACATGTTTTAGGTGTAGGATACTTGACTTCTACTAGACGGATGCCACGTGCCTTACCATTCGAGTGATGAGGGGACACGAATGCAGGTCATTAGTATAGGTGTAGGAGATCAGTACTGTGCCATTTTGGTCAAATGATGGAAGGTGGCGCCGAAGTAGGGACAAAGGCAAGTGCAGTAACAAGTACCGGATGTCAAGTGTCAGGTGTTGTAAAGTAGTGAATATGACACGTCTTACCACAATACGATTGTCAGCAAGTACGGGACGATGTGGCAGGGGCAGCATAGGTCAATGATCCTGCTAGGACTTAGTTGTAGTCGGGGAAGTATTGCTCGGGTTGGTACCTTGGAATATGATGGTGATCTACTCGAGGTTCTCAAAGAAGAGGTAATTCGAGGATTAGCAGTCCAACGGAGGTGCTGGTAGGTTAATACGATAACCCCGAAAAGAGACTTTGTTTACAATCATAGTCCTACTTCTCTAGTCTGATCGAGGTCACATTGTTGATCGGATCTTTTTCACTGAACGAGCAAAAAAGCCTAATAGTTTTCACGTACCTCGTTCCCTATTAGATAGGTGGTCTCCAGCGCCGGAATGATTAGACCATCAACAGTGGTGTAATATTTTTGTTTGAAATATAGAACCACAAGCAGGACTTCCTTTGAAGTGACTTCATTGCATATATAAAGGTCCAAACATAAAAAGGTTGTATTATGATTAAGACCACAGATTAACAGCACTCGCGCGGAGCCCCATCTTCGAAGGACACCGTAAGTGGCCTTCGCTCACATGTGGGGCTCACTTTCCGTCTCTTTCAGAGTTTATATCTACTGAAACTTTCAAAATTTTTTTTTTTTTTTTATAACAAATAATGATCGCTAATGACTATTTGATCTTTTGTTTGGTACCGCAACATGCATAATTCGTGCGCTATTTACAGGAAAACGTACGATTAGACTTAAAGTAGAAAGTGAAGTTGGATAATGCATATAGCTTGTTAAATTGTTTCCACAATCATAAGCAAAAAAAAAAAAAAAAAAAAAAAAAAAAAAAAAAAAAAAAAAATTCTTATCCTATGGCCACTAATTATATAAGAAACTAAGTGGTGGGTTTGGAACAACCCATGTATTGCCACGTGTCCCTCCAGTAATTGGTGTCATTTCACAAGAGAACCTGCATATGTGTCGCTTATTATCATCAAAGACATCTTATTACGCTTGGTTGTTATTTCTTAAGTGGACCAGAAGTGTTAGCTTTTTTTATTTTTTATTTATTTTTTATAAATAATAATAATAATGCCTTAGAAAAAAAGAAAAAAAAAAAAAAAGGATTTCAAAAATAAGCAGATTAAGAGAACACATATCCACCATGCTTCATGTCAGATCAACACTGAACCAGAGCCAAGAATATGTTCTTTGCCTCCCAAAATTTGTTCCCTTTCTATTTCCTAATTCACTGTAGAATTATAGCCATCATCATTTAGAAGTAACTAAAAGAATAATAATGATGTGTCAATGTGTCCAGGCTACATGGAAGACACATATTATTAGCTCTAAGCTCTACCATTGTTCGTAGAATCATTCTCTGTTCTGTTCTTTTTTTCTTTTTTTTCTTTTTTCTTTTTTTTCAGATTCCTATTGGTAGAATTTGTTTTAATCCATCGTATATTTATTATCCTTTCATTCCCCAAGTCAAACCACTAGGTGCTAAAGTATAGGATTTTGTATTCATACAGCAAAAACGGGTTGTAATTATAACTTGAAAATCGAATTGAATAATTTATTTATATGATTTTGTATTTATTGAGCAATGACGGGTTGTAATTATAACTTGAAAATCGAATTGAATAATTTATCTCATTCACACTATTGATGGATTTGTACATCCTTAAAGAGAACCTAATTGATAACTATTAATACTTGACTATTGACTGTCTATTATCTCTTAATTGACAAGTATAAAATATCTAAATATGAAAAGAATCATAAAGTTAATAAGTAGAATAAGTAATAAATTTCAATATTATATAGCGTTATCTGAGAACACATTTTGAGTACACCTTAACTAAGCGCTTATAGTATCATTATGAAAATACCAAAAAAAAAAAAAAAAAAAACTATGAAAGTCGAAGAAACATACAATATAGATAAAGTATCTCTACCAAACCTAAAAACCTTGAAAGAAAAAACCCATTATTATTCATTAAAGGGTTTTTAATTTTGGTGGATTTGAATGAATTAGAAAATTTGTCGCTAGGACAGCAAGAGGCCAGTGTTTGATCTGCATATGCTTTGTTTATAGCCTCAGTTCCCCACTAAGAACTGCCTGCCCCTGCTTATTTCAGATGGACCCCTCCATGGAACATGTGATGAGCTGTGACTTTCTTTTTTTGATGAAAAAATTAAAAGAAAATAAAAAATAAAAATAAAAACCAAAAATCCACAATCTTTTAACTCAAACCTTGAGAGGCACTTCCAATACCGAATCCGAACTTTGATTTATTTAGATTATTTATTTATTTTATCCTAATTGTCCATTAGATTGCTAGTGCGAGTTAAATTATCACTGTTTTTTTCAATTCTCTCGTGGCAGATAAAAAGCTGCCCTCTTTCAATTATATCCTTAACTTTTATATTGTTTATTACAAACAATAGTTTTAGAATTAAAAAAAATATATATTTTTATATATGTAAATCTAGTCAGACTACTATTTTTTAAATTATTTTCCAAAATATATCTTAGTCAAGATAGTAACAACTAACAAGTTCGTTTTATTTTTTATATACACACTTTTTCTTTCCTAATACCAAGACTACTATACATATATAGTTGTTTTCAATAGGGTGGACCAAGCACACAAAATGCATCTATCCCAATGACATCCAAAGTAACGTTGAGAAGCTGCAAAGAGCAGAAAGCAACCAACATTGACAACAACACCAATCACTAATGCTAGGCTTAGCTTTTCTAAGAAAGCGTATGTTATTATCTCATCTCTCAATAATTCCAAGGTTTCATCATGATATATATATATATATATATACACACACACACATACACATACATAGACCATAGAGAATGTGTGTGTGTGTGTATATGTATGTGTGTATATATAGGATATGAAAATAATGACAAATTTCAAGACATTTACGTTACATCCCTATCAATATATACCCAACCATTTAGTTAAAAATCCCATCTCTCCTTCTTTTTATAGTTGGATAGATCTCCATTGTCCAGCTAGCCAGCCAGCCCTATAATGCTCGCCAGATAAGCAGAATTTAGACCAATGGTTTTTTCATTTACGTCCAGTCCCATTATATATGACCAAATCATTGTTAAGGGTAAAAAAAAAAAAAAAACTCAGGTCTTACATCAAAAATATATAACAATAATAACTGATATATAAAATATTATGTTACTTTATTAATATGTTGATCTTTTTAATATGAAAGCTCAATTTTTTAACAGTAAAATTGTATAAAGTTATTTAGCTACTCTGCTTAACATGTTGACCTTTTAAAATAGTAACTCAATTTTTAACAGTCTCAAATTCATTCTTCTTTTTCACATGATATTAGAGCTTAACAAGTTCAAACGAACGGCTCGATCCATTCAACACAAAATTAGTGATTCCAAAAAGAGCATTATATTGTGAGGGCGTGTTAAGAGTAAAAAGAAACATAAGTCTCATATCAAAAATATATAACAATAATAATAGATATATAAAGATATTGAGTCACTAGGAGCTCGATTTCTTAATAATATCAAATTCCTTCTTCTATTTTACAATCATAACTTAAGAACGCTTTTTTGACTCTTTTTTTTTTTTTTTTTTTTTTGCTTGGAGTAATTAGAGCGTGCATTAACAAGTGAAATTTGTGTATTTACAGCTCTTTATGAAATCCAATTCACCCCCAATTTGGCTACATAAAAATCCCAAAAATTTATAAGAATAAATTTATACTAACCCCAAAAAAAAAAAAAAACAATTCTCGAAATAAATCTAGCTTAGACTTCAAGGGCTTTAACATCTTCGTGTTGATGATGACGACGTGATGAACCGTTTGCATCACCAACACCGTTACCGTTCGATGACCCTTTCTTCACGACCTGAAGCCAGACCAAAAGCTCCACACCCCAATCCCATATATGCAAGACCACGAACGTCCCGATTCCACCAATCAAACCATAGGCTATGGAGTATGTCAACGGAGTCAAAATCAACGTAATGAACGCCGGGATCGCCTGTCTCATGTCGTTCCAATCAATATCCACCACCGATCTCATCATCAGCACTCCGACCAAGATCAACGGCGGGCCCACTGCCCAAGCTGGGATCGACGCCAGCAACGGCGTGAAGAAGAACGCCAAGAGGAAGTAACCCCCCGCCGTCAACGCCGTCAGTCCCGTCCTCCCTCCTTCCCTGATCCCCGTCGACGACTCGATGAACGCCGTCACCGGCGACGTCCCGAGGAGTGACCCCACCACGATCGACGTGGCGTCCGACATGAAGGCGAAGTACTGTCCCTCGAAGTCGCCGTTCTCGTCAGCGAAGCCGGCGAACCTGGCCATCGAGTACAACGTTCCTGTCGTGTCGAGGATGTCGACGTACAGGAAAGTCACCAGAGCTTCCCAGAAATACCCTTTCCCAATGCTCTTGAAGCTCAAAGCCCCCGCCGTTTTCTCGATCGTGTGCACGTCGACGACCTTCTTGAAGTAGCGGAACGCCGTGTCCCCCGCCGGAGTGTCTGGGAACGCCGTGACGCTCGTGTTGCGGAACCACGACACGGCCGTGACGAACACGATCCCGTAGATCATTGCCCCCTTGATGTTCTTCACCAGGCAGTAGCCGATTATCACGAACCCGACAATAGCGAGCCAGAATGTGGGGCTCTCCATGCGGTTGTGGAGGCAGAGGATCCCGCCGGAGACGGTGCCTCCGTCAATGAGCGTGACGGTGCCGTTGGCTGACGTCATCACCGGAGCGAGTGACGCCCGGGAGGAGGTCGGGCAGGCGGCGAGGGTGAGGAGGGTGGAGGAGCTGTAGCCGACGAGGCCGATTCCTTGGTTGTTCTGGAGGCCGATGAAGGCGAGGAAGAGGCCGATTCCGGCGGAGGAGCTGATCCGGACGGGCTTCGGGACGAGCTTGGCGAGCTTGGCGCGGAAGCCGACGGCGGAGATGAGGAGGAAGATCAGGCCTTCCATGAAGACGGCGGTGAGGGCGCTCTCGTAGGAGACGTTGCCGGAGCCGTGGAATCCGACGACGGTGTAGGCGAAGTAGGCGTTGGTCCCCATCCCGGGAGCGAGGGCGAGAGGAAGGTTCGCGAAGGTTCCCATTATCACGCAGCCGATGAGGGACGACGCCACGGTGGCGACGATCAGGTCTTTCCGGACCTTATCCAGGCAGGCCGAGTAGCCCGGGTTGACCGGGCTGAACTTGCAGGAGACGTCGGGTTGGATGACACGGAGGTTGGGGCCGGAGCAGGCGGAGACGGAGACGGAGGGGTCGGAGCAGAGGGGGACGCAGTCGGAGACGCCGCAGGGGCCGCCGGAGTCGGTCAGGATCGAGGCGTTCACGGCCAGGATGTACGCCATCGTCAGAAACGTCGCCGTCCCCGCACGGAGCTCCGTCGTGAAGGTCGAGTTCCGCTCCGCGAGCTTGAATCGCTTCCCGACTCGGCTGCTCGCCACGTACTCGTTCAGCCGACTCAGTGGCTTTGCCCTCCCTTCCATGACCATAACAACAACAAACACAACTCTGTTTTCTTTTCGTTTATTAATTTATCCGAACAAAAAAAAAAAAAAAACTAAAACTGTGTTTGGCCTTTTGTTCTTCTGTGCGGTAGTTTATAATCCATTTGAGAGCTGGCTGAGAGTGGGAGAGTAATTGGGAAATAAAAATTTGATTTCTTTTTTGGGGGATTCCAAAAACTGAGGGATCTTCTTATATAAGAGGGAGTATCTCGGGGGCTTTTTCCAACTAGGCTTATATGATTCCCATTGACTTTTTCTTTTTTTACTTTTTTTTTTTCCCCTTTAAAAATTTCGAAATATGTCAAATGAGGCATGAAAACAAAAACGAAAACAAAAACAAAAACAAAAACAAAAACAGTAAATAGTGAAATATTCATAGCAATAGCAAGCGTAATCACGTTGACCGGTGCAAATTGATAACTTAAAACCTCCAAATTTGCAGCCTAAATGAACGCATCATGTTGACCATCATCTCCCCACTTTCATTTTCAAACGTTTATATCGATATTTTTCCTTCCCATTTATATATTTATATATTTATATATACATATTCCTTTTGCGTGGACGACTTAAATTATGTTATATTCTCCTTCCCAATCGGCAAAAAATTTGATTTCAAACTAACAATTAACGTGTGAACAATTAGGACGAGATGAATGAATTATACGGTGACAGCTTTAAAAAAAATAAAATGTTGTTCAAACCCGAAATAATCTTTTTTTTTTTTTAAATCAAAATCAAGAAAACGACAACCAAATGGAGACAACGACAGCCTAGAGGACTTATTTATTGTTGTCAGACTTTCTTTTTAGAGTTTTATCTAATACCTCGAGTTTCCCTCTTTTTTTTTTTCCTTTTTTTTTTTCTCTGTCAAGACTTCGCTTTTTAAATCACATTTCTTCCCAAGCAAAAACTGCGGCTTCCTAGCTTGGCTTCACATTTTACTTTGGATTCCATTTCCTATAATACGATGACATATTTTACAGCTGTACTTTGAAATATGTCTTAATGCACTAATATTATATATATTAAATGAAATTGCTTGATTATTTATTTAATAATAACCGATACAAGACAGAACCACTAATAGAATGGTGCAAAGATAAAAATGGTCTTTCTACTTATTCTTTTATAACACGTTTCATAACTCGTAGTGACATGGGTAAAACTGAACTCTTGATTTGAGTAAGATTGAGTAATTAATAATTCTTTTTTTTTTTTTTTTCTAGGATAGTTTACTAGCCAATTAAGGTATTCGATGAAAAGAATATTGTGTTGCATGTGTCCAATAATGAAGCTCAGATCAGGCAAATTGAAGATTGAAGTTATTTGGGGGGGGGGGGGGGGGGGGGGGGGGCGCAAACAGTATTGCCCGCCTTTCTAGGATCTGAAAGTGGAAGTGGGGTGGGTTTTTAATGTTTCTCTCAAGTTATAGAAATATTCAAGTTGTGAAACAGTTGATAAAAAACCAGCCCGTTCAGATTTGGTTTACTTTCTAAGTTCTAACAAACCTTTTGACTCTTAACATGTTGTGCGGTTACCCTATTTGCCTATTCGTAGACCATCGAATCTTAACAAATAAAAAATTAAAAATTAAAAAAATAAAAACACTAAAAAAAGGGCCTGAAATTAAACCTCATCTTCATCCAAATTTGGGATCAGAGTCAAATTTTGATTCGCCCCTTTGTCCAATACCCAAAAAGATATGTTATTACACTCTTCTAATTATTGGTGGTTTCTTCACACCACGTGGAGTGTTGTCATTGGGTGGGGGCGTCCATACTATATATATATATATATATTGATGTCACTATTTCTCTTAATACAAAAAAAAAAAAAAAAAAAAAAAATCAGTATTGTATTCACGTTTCTCTCGACTCAATGTGTATAGAATAAGTAGTAACTGCATTGCGACTGTCAATAGGATGACAAAAGATCTTATTCGTAGACTTCACAGTTAACAGATCAGAAACTCATAGAATCCATCAAACTTACTTGAAAAATCCGCAAAAAAAAAATTTTGAAAATTTAAAATAATTACATTTTTAAAAGGAGTAATCCTATGGTAAAACTCTTTTTATATACTTTATCGATAAAACTCATTTTTAAACCGTCTAAATATAATCGAAAGACTGAGACGATGTTTGTCTATGGTAATTATAATACATCTTATCACATAATATAGTCTATACCAAAAAATTATATAAAAAAAAAGAAAGAAAATAAAAAAAATTCATCGGTGGAAGTTTCGGGGGGAGAGGGCTTGGGCTCGACGTTGATAGATCAGGGGTGGCGATGGGTGGTCCGTTGTCAGGGGGTTGTGGGGGGTGTGGGGTCACTACCTGTGGGAGTTGGCCTTGGGGAGGCCGTCGAGGCCTCGAGGGGTCGTAACTTTGTTGGAGTTGGGGGGCGGCTTTGTTGAACATCGTGCCGGAGTCATCTGAGCTCGATCTTTTTTTAATTTCATTTTTTTTTTACTAGACGTAAAACAAATTAATCAATTTTGTTACTAATGGTCATGTGCATGTAGCATTTTGTATAACTACATAATCCTATTCATACATTTTGATCTAAGTAGCTCTAAAATTAAGCTCCATTGAGCTTTATGATAGTGCTTCTCAAAGAGACTATCATATACTTCTTTCTAAAGGACTGGTGAGATTTTTTTATTTATTATTATTAATTTTTTTTTTTAGAGAGAAGATTTCTGCAAGTTGGTGTTTAAAATCGGGTACATGTAGATTTTTCATCATTAAATGCAACTATCTACTCCATATGGTATGGACATGAGTAATAAATAACTTTGGTTCGGGAATTGCCGACTTTTCAAGGCATGGTACAGTGGGTTGGTATGTGGTAAATGAGTTACACCACCTTGTTGTTTTTCTTTCCTCCTGGGTGATTAGTACCTTTTTACCCCCTTCTTTTAGAAGGTTATGATGAGGGGGAAAAAATAGAGTTTCTACCGTTATCATTTTTAACCATCTATAAGGAACTACGATCATTAACTTAATTCTGATTACCTCATCCTTTTTACCAGCTATATTCTCTTATTAAGATCTGACTGAGAAAAGTTACAATACACAACGCAAAACTGTAGTTTTTATTCATAGTGAAAAGTAAACGTTTTTCTTTTATATATATATATATATATATATATAATATGATATATTACTAGGAGTGTATGTTTATAAATCTAATCCATCATAGTCACATAAAGAATAAAGAAAGTACCTAAAACCAAAAAATCTAATAAGCATGAACCAATTTAAAATAATTTTCGATCGGCAGAGTAACTTTTCATACCCAATAAAAAAAAAATCTCATAAATATAATGCCTCCAACGCTGTTATGATCACTTTTGTTTGCAAAAGCAACTCCCATTAAGGAATTGTTTGCGTTCCTACCAGAAAATCACGTCCACAGTCCATAATTACATGGATACGACAACAATTGTTGCTTCTTAAGAGAGATAAGCACGGTTTATTTATTTATTATTTTTCTATGGATTTTTATCTACATTATCTATCACAAGTGACAACAGTTCTACTTGAGAAGTTTTTTTTTTTTTTTTTTTTTTTTTTTTTTTTTTTTTTTTTTTTTTGTGAGAAGATTATACAAACAAGAAGCACAAAAAGATCATATCCTAATTGATTCCGTATAAAGCAGTAACTATTTTTTAAAAAATTTGAAACTTTGAGAAGGTCGGCCACCACCCACAACGTGTTTCTTTAATTGGGTTTTAAATTGCATTCTAGACAAGTTTTTTTTTTTTTGGTACTAAAAATGTATTATAATTAATAATCTAAAGTAAGAGTGACGGCTAAATAGCATATTATACTAATAAGTTATTAAATTAATGTGGCAAATACAGAGGTTTAAGTTAAGTTTTACAATACTAAACACATGATTAGGCGAGCTGGACCCGCTATTTGTGGCCATTTGGATAATCATGCCAAGGGAGTGACTCATATGGGAAAAGCACATTTCTCTCTGTTTTCTTGCTTTTTGGCTTGGTGAGATTGAGATTGCTAGAATTCTTAAACTTAATCATCGATTTAATTTGATTTTGCTTTATTTGACTGATTTAACGCGCTGTTAAGTGGGATATTTTTAACCTCTTTTTTTTATATATTATTATTATTATTAATTTATTTCTCTTTTCTTTTTCCTCTTTTTTGGTTTTGGGGAACATTTTCTTATTCGTTAATCATAAGGGCTGCACTGAAATCCCAACCCACTTTAGACAAAAAGGAAAAGCAAACGCAGTTTATGTAATCATGACGCAATAAGAGAAGAGCCAAAAAAAAAAAAAACACTAATATTCTACAATCATCACTAATGTTTTTCGGAAAATTTCAACAGTAGGACATACCATTAGGCTTAAAATATAATTACAGTTAAAAAGCTTTTTTCGATGACAATATAAAATAAAATATCTTATCGTAAAAAACATTCATGTTTTTCGTTTGTTCATAAATTAACTTTTGAAAAATTCTATCGTGAATTTTGCATTGTTTTTCCTTAATGTGATTCTCAATAAATAAATTAGTACTATCATATGTTCAAGCAATTTCATATATATATTTTTTGAATATAAATTTAATCAAATTAACCTTCAGAAATATATATTCCATATCATTATACATACATTGTTTGCAAAGAAAAGAAAAAAATTATTTACTAAATCTAAAAGTGCCTACAATGCTTAGCACTACATCTTATACACACAATCATAAAATATCATGTGAAAAGTGAATTGGTTTAATGTAAACTATACTAATATTAGGTGATAAAGAAGAAATTAATGGTTCCAAAAGTGCAAAGAGAAGTGTTTGGACTTGAATGGTCCCTAACCCAAAAAATAAGGAGAACGTGTTTCTCCACCACTCATCACGTATACGTGTTTTTTAGCCTTTTAGGCCCTTCTTCACCTTTGGTTATGAAAGGTGATTTTAGATATATATATATATATATAATATATATATATATATAAGTACAATTTGGCATGAAATATCCCCAATTTTGAGTCCCAATTTTGTATTGGTTCTTATGAATTGAGGGCATAAAAAAAGATCCAAACTTTTTTCCTCCCGGGACATTGCTACTCAACTTTAGGATCCTTCACCACTCACCTTTTTCTCATCTTCTTGACATGCTTCATGTGATCTTAGTTCAATTCAACTTCTTTCTAGACCCTTCCTTTTTGCCCATTGTTTTATCTACCTCAAGGTTCTTTGCACCTAAAACATATGTCCCTTTTTTTTTGGCCCTCATAATCTATGTGCTTGTGATTTTTGGTTTTTTTTTTTTTTTTTTTTTTTTTTGTTCATGAATAAATTTAGTGGGTTCGTAACAAAATGTGGGCTAAACATATTATTTGGGTGCAATAATTTTGTCTAACAAAAGACTTGTAATTAGCCGGAGAGATCTTTCTTTGTCTTTTCGAGAAGACTTGTCTTCCAAAGACAAGGAATTATGATGGGTTCTTGACTACTGTAACCATTTAAGACAACAGTGTTATATTCTTATTTTATTTTTTTTTTTTTTATTTTTTTAGTAATTTAAAAACTGTATAAAAAAGAAAAAGGTTCATTTTTAGATGGACAAAGCTAGCGAAATAGTGACTTCAGAACTAAAAAAAATAAAAAAAGTTCATCGAGATGTACAACCTGAGTATTGACCCTGAAATGGGAATAAATTAAAGCTACAAGGGAAAGGCATCAAACGGACGTAATAGGGTGTAGATGTCACTAAATTATGCAGCCAAAGCTAAATTTGTTTTAATTAACTAATTATCCTTGTTAAATCATATTAGATATAGGCGTAGAACAATGTTATTGTGTCCTGATAGCGTTAATTCTCGACTATATTAAAATATGTCGTACAATATGAGGTTTATAGATGATACTCATTAACTATTTATAATAGTATTTAATATTGTTAGTGCTTCAATTATTTTACATTGCAGGTATTTTTTTTATCCCTTTCTTTTGTTAGGCCAAGTTAATTGACGCAAACCAAGAAGTAGTGCTGATACCACCTCGGTAATAAAGAGATGCAAAATGATATTTCACGTTAAG